>OZ025298.1:237511822-238711822 GCA_964019185.1 Maratus speculifer
TCTATCATTTGAAATAATATCTGTCTAACAGTATAAGCTACATCAAAATCGTTTCAATAGATCTGCAGAAGTTAGCGGAGTTAACGAATTTTTCGTTTGTATTTTATATGTATAAGTAGATAATCTTTAGTTATTCCAAAGGTAAAGTTGAAATACCAAAGGAAAAGCTATCGTTTCATATTGAATTTTACGTGTCTAGGCGCTTTACTCAGTTAAATGTTTGCTTTTTAGTTATCTCTCATAGAAACATAATATCATTATTACTTTCTTCTATCTTCAATAGAAGAAAGTACTTTAATCGAATTTTTTTCGGCTTCTGGTTTTCGACGGATTGACACGTTTTAGCTGTCAAAGATTCCAAAAAACATGTTTTTACAAAATGACTGTCTGTTCGTGTGTCCGTATGAGTGTCCATATATCACGATTGTACCATCAACAAATGTGTGAAAATATCCATAGAATAGAACCAAATTTTTTCTGTATGTTTTTGGCTGCAGCAAACAGGTTCTCTTTCAATTTTGAAATATTCCGCCAAAGAGGGGCTGCATTTTTGTGCCATTTTTAATGTTGTACCATCGAAAAGTGTATGAAATGATGAACAGAAATCAACCAAATTTTTTGAGTAACTGTTCGGCTATGACTAGTTGGTTCTGCCTGAATTTGAGAAAAAAAAATCCGAACTAGAGGGTTGCTATAATAGCAATTTATTTGCTATTTTCAATATTGTACCACCGAAAAATGTTTGAAGATATGCATAGATTGGAACCAAAGTTTTTGTAAGTGTTTGGCGATGGGTAGTTGGTCCTCTGGAATTTGAAAAATATCTACTGGTGCTACAATAGTGATTTTTGTGCCATTTACAAAATTGCACCATCGAAATATGTATGAAGTTATGCATAGAATTGAACCAAATTTTTGGTGTAAGTGTTTGGCTATGTCATGTTGGTCCTTCCTGAATTTGAAAATAATTCGCCGGAAATGGGTGCTGCAATAGTTATTTTTGTACCATTTTCAATATTTTACCACCGAAAAGTGTATGAAGTTATGCATAGAAGTGAACCAAGTTTTTTCTGTAAGTGTTTAGCTATGGCTAGTAAGTCCTCACTAAATATGAAAGCTATCCGCCGGAACGGAGTGCTGCGATAGTGATTTTTCTGCCATTTTCAATATTGTGCAATCAAAAATTGTATCATGTTATGCGTAGAATTGAACCAATTTTTTGTGTAACTGTTTGGCTAAGGACAACAGGGCCTCCCTGAATTTGAAAAATATCTGCCGAAAAGGGGGCGCTATAATCGCAGTGGCCGTATCATTTTCATAATTGTATCATGAAAAATTTTAGGAAAATATGCATAGAACTGAATAACTTTTTTGTGTGTATGATTATTTTTGGATATGGCAAGCAGGTCCGCTCTGAATTAAAAAAAAATCTACGGGAAAGAAATGCTGCAGAAGTGATTTCCGTACTATTTTCATTATTGTACCATCGAAAAGTGCATGAAATTTTGTGCATATAATTGAATCAAATTTTTTGCGCATGTTTTTCGCTATAGCCAGCACATCTTCCCTGTATTTGGAAATATTCCGTGGAAAAGGAATCTTATAATAGGGTCTTTTTATATCATTTTCTTGATTCTTCGTTATCCTATTGTACAATGGCTCTTGAAGAGACGGAAACGCACGTCCCGCTAAGCCGACTATTTTCAAACTGCTGTTCATAACAAAATAGGGGAAAATTATTGATTTTTATAAATATCATGATACACATTAACTTGTTTTTTCTTCGATTAATTGGCTGAAGCAAAAATATACGGTGAAAATCAAAGTTGGTATAGCATTGAATTAATACTGTTCCATGTACCCAGATATACCGCGCCAAATATAAATAAAATCTCAGTGTCCAGAAACTGAAGCGAAGTGAAATGCTTTTTCTGTTTTTATTCTAAAGTTGTTTGGAGATGTGTGAAGACGATAATGCGGCAGTGACCGGCTAATGAGTTATTCTTTTTAATAAAGTGATTTTAATGTTACCAGTACCTATGGAATAATTGTGTAATATGTGCATTTAATACAACATTGGACCGTTGAGCCGTGAGATGAGAGATTTAATTTATCTGGATGATATAATAACTAGCGTCGAATTCGAATTATATGGTTATGTGACATTAAGTATTCTATGAAAGATGATTTCTGAAACTTAAAACTTTCAGTGTGAGAATCATCGAATAATATTCTGCTTAAATCAAAGAAGTGTTGTGCCTAAGAAGATAAATTAAGAGTTAGAATGTGTCTACTTCGGGATTTTTGCAGCGATTTGAGTGAGGTAAGAACAATTTTTTAGTTTGATTTTGATTAAATTATGTCTGTTATTGATAATTTAAATAAAGACGAGCTTAAGCTCGTGATTGAGGAATTGAGATTGACTGCTTCTGAAAGTAGTAAAATTATTGATTCATGAAATATTATAGAGAAATGTCAACATTACTCAAATGAGCAGTTATTAAAAAGCATCGTTGATTCGGTTGTTGAGGAGTATAAATCGCGAAAGGAAACTGAGAAAACATAATTAGAATTAGAAAAAACTAAATTAGCGCAATTAGAAATGGAGTTAGAATTAGCAAATATTCGTAAAGAACATCCCAAAATTCTGAATTTTAAAAAATTAAATTAGCTCAGCTAGAGAAAGAATTAGAAATAGCCAAATTGCGTAAAGAGTCTCGAGAAAATTAGCCGTCCGTAACAGAAAAATAGGAAACGGAAATAAGGAACAATATCTTGGAAAGTTTTATAAAAAGTATTAAAAATTAAACTATTCATCGAGAGCTGAGTCATTTAATCTCTTTTTTTTTAAATCTCTTGAGAAAACGTTTCGAACTAAAAATGAACCTAAAGAGTTTATGGTAGAAATTCTGTTAAATATTTTCGGGAAAAAGCGAGCAATTTAATGATCTATTTATCAGAGGAAGAGTTGATTAGTTATAATAAATTTAAAACTATAATCTTAAAGGAAATTAAACTTACTGCACAAACATGTTTAAACAATTTCAGGAGTGCGCAAAAATTACCATCGGAAAGTTAAGTTCAAATTGCATCTAGGCTGAGTTCAAATATTCAGTATTATTGTAACCTGCGTGAAGTAAATGATTTGAAATCCTTATGCGATCTGATTGTTTCAGATACAATTTTCGGTTCGTTAGATCACGAATTAATGAATGATATCGCAGTTAAACAAGCAATGTCACATTTTAAAACACAGCAACTAGAAAGAGAATGCGATATTTTTTGTCGATTAAAAATAAATCTAAAGGTGAATCAAATGTGTATTCGAGAAATACGATAAATGAAAATAAACGTATAACGACAAATACATTTCAAAATCGGCCTCAAAGGAGCGTTTCAAACATATATTTTTCGGAAACAAAAAATGTAAAATGTGTCTTGTGTAAATCTAATGAGTATCATGGTTTACATTCTTGTCCGCATTTCAAAAAACTGTCCATAAAAGATAGAGGAGAAGTTGTCAAATTAAATAAAGCACGTTTCAAATTTTTAAATTATAATTGTTGTATACAGAAATGTAAATTTAAAAACTGACCTAAATGTAAACTACCGCATTCTGAACTAATAAATTTTCCTAGAGAAGAAAAGTAATTAAGTAATCAAAATAAAAATGTTGGTCATGTGTTTCAATCGGCTGCAGGAATAAAAAAATCACAACTCAAGGAAATCTTTTCCTACCCTCCGAGTCAGACTGTCGCCTCTAGTTTTGTGAAAAATAAAACAAAATCCGTTTTATTAAGCATGGCCCGTATCCCCATTAAAGATAAATTTTCGGGATATCAGGAATTTAGATGCTTACTGGATGTCGGTTCACAAGCTTGTTTGATTACTTCACAGTGTGCTATTTGATTGCAACTTAAAATTAATAAAACGAATACTTTAATTTCGTGTTTGGATGATACTTCTATGTCAATAAAATGCTGCATAAATACAAAATCGCGAATAAAGATAAAAGTTTTGAAAGAGAATTAACTATGCTAGTAGTAAGGAAAATTACAGATTTAATTCCGGAACAAATGGTTAATATAAATGTTGAAGTACCAGATTTAACTATGTTAGCTGATTATAGATTTAATTTCTCGGATAGAATTGATATGTTGTTGGAAGCAGAAATATTTTAAACGCTATTAAGACCAGGACAAATATATTCTCAGAGTTCAAATTTACTTTTACAAAATACCGTATTTGGGTATGTGGCTAGTGGTTGGTTAGAGCAGGAAAGTGATGTAAGAGTTCATTGTGGGCTAATTCGAGGGGATGATTTAAACCAAATGTTAAAAACCTTTTTGGGAAGTTGAAAACGTCGAAGTAAAGTTATCAAAAAGTAAAGAATTTGAGATATGGGAGCTGTATTTTGCGCGTACGCATTGGAGAAATGAGGAAGGGAGATACTTGGTGAGAATGCCTATAAAGGAAAATCCTTCGTGTTTAGGTCAATCTAGGGAGCTTGCTCTCAAAAAACTCAAATCGCTGTGGACTCGCTTATCAAAAGATAAGGAATACTTCAAATTGTATAAAGATTTTTTAAATGAACATGAAATTTTGGGGCATATGAAACAGGTTAGAGAAGTAAAGGAACCTAACGTTGTATTTAAGCTCCACATCATGGTATATTTAGACCAGCAAAATCAACCACAAAATTGACAGTTGTGTTCAACTGTTCTGCCACATCACTCAACTCATTGCAATATAATGACGGTGTCATTCAGAATGACTTATTTATAATTGTGATTAGTTTTCGACAGCATGTTTATGCACTGACTGCGGATATCCAAATGATGTACAGAATGATAAACAATGATCCTAGTTAGCACCCATTGCAGAGAATTTTGTGGTGTGATAATTTTGAGGAAGAGCCTAACATTTTTGAACTATAGACCGTTACATACGACACGGTTAGTGCGCCTTATTTAGCAATGAAAACTCTCAACCAGCTATCGATCGATGAAGGAGATAACTATCCTATAGCAGCATCAGTTCTTCGTGAAAACTTTTACATGAATGATATATTGTGAGGTGCACCTACGCTTGAGGAAGCCAAAGAGCTCATAGCGATTATGCATAAAGCAGGTATGAGACTCCATAAGAGGTGCACAAGTAATAAAAATCTTTCGCTGACATATGAAGAAGGGTATAATTTTAAAAATGAAATTTAAACTAAAACGTTAGGAGTTTTGTGGAACCCAAGAGATGATTGTTTCACATTTCGAGTTAAGGTGGAATTTAGAAATTCCTACACCAAGCGAGAAGTATTGTCAACAATCGCAAGATTGTTTGATCCATTAGGACTTCTTGGTCCAGTTATATCTAAAGCCAAAATTCTAATGCAGAAATTATGGAGAATAAATATTCACTGGAATGACGAGCTTCCTAATCAGAGTTTCACGAGGGGCATCAATTTCTTATGTCGCTTAAATGTGTAAATAATATAAAAAGCTGTATGCGTATTATAATTGAAAACCCAGAAATTGTAGAAATACACAGGTTTGCAAACGCCTCAGAATGTTGCAATGGGACAGCAGTTTATTGCAAATCCAGTGATTCTTTAGGAAATGTGATGGTGAATTTAATCACTAGCAAGTCGCGCGTTACACCGATAAAGAGTCTAACTATCCCAAGACTGGAGCTATGTTCAGCAGTGTTGCTAACCAATCTGGTAAACAGTGTATTATTATCCATGAAAGTAATATTGACTAATGTTTTCCTTTGGTCAGATTCAATGTTTGTGTTAGCATGGATTCAAAAAGAACCTATCCACCTTAAACAATTTGTTCCAAACCGAGTGTCTAACATTCAAGAAAACTCTAGTGCTAAACAATGGCATCATATTTTCTCAGAACCAAATCCTGCTGACAAACTTTCCCGAGGCATGGATCCTGACAAACTTATAGATTGTGATTTGTGGTGGAAGGGACCTCCATTTCTTCAGAACAGTGATTATCCTCAACTTTCAATAACCATGGCAGAAACAAATGAGGAGTTCAATAAAGAGCTCAAAATTAATGTTAAATAATGAGTGTTGAATGTTAAATAATTACAATAATAAATTAATGTAAAATAATGAGTTCAGTGCAGACATGCATAGTCTGCAGACTAAAGTATCCGTAAGTCCGAAAAGTACGCTAAAAGGCCGCAACCCTTAATCAGATGAATTTGGAATTTTAAGGGTTGGTGCCAGATTAGATAATGGTAATTTAAATTTTGCGAAAAAGCACTCGGCGAATTTACCAAAAAGTAATAAGTTTACTGTAATTGTTATAAATTATTATCATAAGAAATATTTGCATGTTGGTGCGTCAACTTTATTATCCTTAGTAAGAGATAAATTTTGGCCAATAAATGGTCGTGCAATATGTCAAAAGGCGGTTCATCAGTGCATTCCATGTTTTGAAGCTCCCCAGCTATTGCGAATCAGTTGATGGGCAAAAAATGATAATGCAAAAAATTTTTTTGGGGCAGATAACACACTTAGGGTCTTTTATGAATTAGTAAGAAAACCGGATGAGAAATTAGCAGCATATTTGTCTAGTGAAGCATTGAGTGAAAATTTATTCATCCAGATCACCCAATTTCTGGGGTCTTTGGGATGCCGCATTAAAAAAAAAAAAATTCATTTTAAGGGAATTGTGTGAGGTGCTAATCTCACTTTTGAGGAAATTTTTTACGGTAGTGATACAAATAGAGGGAATATTAAATTCGAGGCCTCTGAGTCCATTATCAGATGAGGCAAATGGTTTTGGAGTCCTAACTGTAGCTCATTTTCTTATAAACTGACCATTAAATGTCATTATTGAGCCTGATTTAATCAATATAAAAGAAAATCGCCTCAAAAATGACAAAGAATAACTAAAATTGTACAACTTTTTTGGCGTTTTTGGCGTGGTTATTATATTTAAGTAAACGTATAGAGTGACTTTCTGTATTTATTTGTGTAATTAGTGTACTTAGTAAAAAAAGAGTTATTATTGAATGTGAAACATGTGAATGGGGGCCGGTATGTTCCTTGTACCCTAGAGCACCTTCACCTTGTTTGTAAGAGTAGCGTCATGAGATCAAGTAGGCATGCTCAGTGGAAGAAAAGTGGAGGATGCAAGAAAACGCGTGCAACCCTGAATTTTATGCTTGGCGCTTCCTCACCCTTTGGTTATTTTTATCATTGCTATTATTATTTTAATGCGCGTTCTTACGAATCGGAAATAAAACAAATACACAAACAAATAACAGATAACACACAAACAATAAACAAATAAACAAACCAAATTTTCTTCTTTTTTAGAACGAGTCTGGAATATAGTAAATTTTGTTTATTTCCGTTTTTGTCCCTATTATGAAAAAAGTTGCACTGTGAAATTCATAGCTCATTTAATATTTACTTTAAAACTATTACTTAGAATTTAACAATAAATATTTATCTATTTAATTTATATTTTCTAAAAGTATAGTGAATGAATTGAAACCATAACATAAAATAATATTTATATATATTATATTGCATTATTTAGGACAATCGGTTTCACTTTAATCTTAAAAATTAAATTTTTATAGATTTTGAAATGGGAATATATATATGATTTTATAACTTATTTCTCAAAACATTTAGTTTGTTACAATTCCACTTTTTTGCCTTTATAATTTTATTAATTAGTTATTATTATTTTATTATTATTATTATTAGAGTAAAAAAAAAAAGATTCTCAAAAGTATTAATATTTTCAAAACATAAATATTCCATAATGATTAATGAACTCTTTTTGAGTTTTCAAAAAAATTATCTGCTGATAATCTCAATGAAAGTTGTAAGAATATACAGGAAATATATTAAGGACAGAAATCAAATGAGCTGTCATTTGATCTTGTCTGTTTATTTTGTTATTATTATTATTTTGTTTGTTTGTTATTTGATTTATCCAATAAGGAATAATTTATAATTTATTGTTACAGCAGCTTTTAAGAAAACTTTTAATGGATTAAAATATATGTGTATATTATATACATACACTGATTTTTTGAATTAAAGCGCTTCATAGTTTGATATAGTTCAATGTTATTATTGTTATTAAAACAAAAAAAAATAGAAACTATCGTGCAGTAGAGGGTTAATTTTATAAAAATGAACATGTAGTAAGTTATTTCTAGTAGTTAGATATTTTTATGCTATTAAATTACGACATGAAAATATTTTAAACGTAATTTAATTCGATGTTATTACTAAATTAAAATCCAGGTTTCTTTTTAATTATTAAAATATAGCCCTTGAATTATGTTAAATATTAAAACTAAATTTCATTGAGAAAAATTGATGTAAAAATACCTAATATTTTATTAACTAATATAATTTATTATAAATAAATTAATTAATTAAATATTAAAACGTAGTTATTTGGAAAGAATCGGTAAAAAAAGAATAACTAATTTAAAAAAAAATCTGAAATAAGTTTATTTTGTAGCAAAATTTAGTGATCCAATATTTTAAAACCTTAAATGTGTACATGTAGAACACACCATAAAATATAAAATTTTTGCTGAAAATTTTGAATTTAATTATTTTTCCTATTTTTCTCATTATGAGACCTATAGATTTAAAAAAATAATAAAATAAATTTTAAAAAATCAAAAATAGAAAAAATCGTTCAGTGAAAGGTTAATTTCATAAAAATGAATATAAGTAGTAACTGTAGTAAGTTATTTCTAGTAGTTAGATATTTTTATGCTATTAAATTACGACATGAAAATATTTTAAACGTAATTTAATTCGATGTTATTACTAAATTAAAATCTGGGTTTCTTTTTAATTATTAAAATATAGCCCTTGAATTATGTTAAATATTAAAACTTAATTTCATTGAGAAAAACTGATGTAAAAATATATAATATTTTATTAACTAATATAATATATTATAAATAAATTAATAAATTAAATATTAAAACGTAGTTATTTGGAAAGAATCGGTAAAAAAAGAATAACTAATTTTAAAAAAATCTGAAATAAGTTTATTTTGTAGCAAAATATATTGATCCAATATTTTAAAACCTTAAATGTGTACATATAGAACACACCATAAAATATAAAATTTTTGCTGAAAATTTTGAATTTAATTATTTTTTCTATTTTTCTCATTATGAGACCTATAGATTAAAAAAAAAAAATAAAATAAAATAAATTTAAAAAAAAATCAAAAATAGAAAAAATCGTTCAGTGAAAGGTTAATTTCCTAAAAATGAATACTGTAATAAGTTATCTGTAATAATTAGATATTTTAAAATTATTAAATTATTTAAAAAAATTAAAAAAATCATAAAAATAGAAAAAAATTGTACAGTGAAAGGTTAACTTCATAAAAATGAATGCTGAAATAAGTTATCTGTAGTTATTAGATATTTTTATATTATTAAATTACGATTTAAAAATATTTAAAATGTAATTTTATTCGATGTTATTACTTTAAAATTTATGTTTCTTTTTAATTATCAAAATATAGCTCTTGGATGATATTTAATATTAAAACTTAATTTCATTAAAAAAATCTAAAGAAATACAATATTTTATTAACTGATAATAAATTATTAATAAATAAATTAATTAAATTAATTATTGAAACTTAGTTTTTTTTTTTTTTTGAAAGAATTAATAGTAGCAATTAAGGAATTAAGTAGTATAAAGTAACTTTTAATAAATCAATAAGGGGAAAAAAAAGCAAAATGTTTCTTTTTATTTATCAAAATATAGCATTTAGATGATATTTAATATTAAAAGTTAGTTTCATTAAAAAAAATCAATCTAAAAAAATATATTTTATTAACTGGTAATAAATTATTAAAAAAAAATAAATAAACGTAACTTATCATAAATCAATGAAGAAAGAAAAAAAAAAAAAGAGAGAAATCAAGATCGGGGATCGAACCCATAACGTTGGGGTTACGAGACCTGTATGCTAACCATTACACCAAACCATCTGCGAAATTATCAACGAAACGACTTTTTTAACCTCAAGACAAGTTCATAAAAGAATTTGGCATTTGGCGTTCTTGTATTCCTCGCCAAACCTATTTTGATTACTTATGACGGAAAAAAGGAAAAAAAAATACTTGTGATGCAATTCCACCAAAACAACGCAAGGATATATATACAATTTAGTCATACAAATAAAAATAATTCAAATTATATGTATATACATAAAATATAGCGAGAAAATGATGGGATATTTGCTCTTGCTGGCAGAATGAAAACGAAACTTACGGAAGAAAAAAAATATTTTTGCATGAAAAATGCGAAATTCGTAGGCAAAATTATATTTATATCCATAATATAAACATTTTTTAACATGAAAATTGATGTTACAAATCGAAAAAAGCATGAAAATATTATGAATGATGAGGATTTTAAAACCTTCTAATTTCATCCCATGTAAAGTCTATGGTAGCGCTGCAGTCGATCTTCTGCGGCCGGCGGTTGAAAACAGATTTTGTCCAATCAGAATTTATTACCATCATGTCGCAACTCTTACCGAAGGATGTAGGAACACTATTGTACCCAGATATACTGCGTCATCTATAATTAAAATCTCAGTGTCCAGAAACTGAAGCGAAGTGAAATGCTTTTTTGGTTTTTATTCTAAAGTTGTTTTTGAGATGTGTGCAGACGATAAGGCGGCAGTGAGCTGCTAATGAGTTATTCTTTTTAAAAAAGTGATTTTAATGTAACCAGTCCATATGGAATATTTGTGCAAAGTGTGCATTTAATACAACAAATATTATTACGTAATTACATGCATTATTAAAGCAATTACATGTATAACTGCTTTTTAAAATATTAAAATGTAAGTACGGGTTGCAAGAAAGTTTTGGGATTGCTACATCCAACTAGTTTTAAATTCCTGATCAAATAAAATTGTACACCCAATAAGTACATTTCTTATCTTTACAGAATAAATTCGACTTTCAAAAACATTGCACATATTTTTTTTCATTACTTTGAAAACAATATATTGAAGAATAGTTTATTCATTTCTCGATTGAGTAAAATAATAAAAGCTTTCCGAAGCGTTAGAAAATGCACTAATTAAAAGTTTTGAGATATTGTTTGAATAGCGTTTGCAGCTGCTTCGTTTAAAGACAAAAACATGCTAATTATTTCACGCTTTTGTTCTTTTAAAACTCTGTTGCAGCTTTTGCTTAACTGATTTTTTCTCAAATACATTGTTGAGTTTTAAATAATCGATTATGTTTCAGTTGATTCAGTTTTCAAAAGTAGCATTAATTAAAAAAGAAAAAGCATTTGAATAAGCAGAAATTAGAGCTGCAATCTAAAGTTAAGAAAATACTAATCATATCTATATAATAAAGGCCAAACGTATCTGTGCGTAACGCAAACGTCATGTTTTGAATGGCAACACTTTCCGATGAAATTTCGGTTTTGCAATTTTCGCTATTGTAAATTTTTAAACTTCTAGACATTGCGCGTTTTTAATCTTTATACCATCGTTTAGAGAAAAAAACACACTTTTAAATGCCGTTTGTTAGAAAACTGTATCTCGATTTGTTTTTGAGATATTAATTTTTTTGTAGTTTTTGGTTCAATTTCTCTAATGGTGGCAACTTGAGTATCGCATTTATGTGGGAAAGAGAGGAAAAATATCCATAAGGTAAAAAGGAAAAAAAAATAGAGGTGCAGTTTAGTGGCTGGAGGTGACGCTAAAAATATAACCCTAAAATTCGCTGCATTGCATCAAACACAACCGCGTGCTTTCACGAAAAAAAAAAACTTTTAGCGCTGTAATTTTAATTAATAATACAATGAAATGCTATTTTATAATGCTAAAATATAATCAGATCTTTTTCATTTAGAGAAAAAAATACGTTAAAAAATTCGGTCTCTGTTCCACGTGGTTGTTTTGTTTGCGTCGAATGAGAGACTTAAATATGAAGAATAACGCCTATCAAACCGTTTTAATCGCATACTGCACCTCCATGTACCTCTTTTCTCCATGGAAAATAACAGATCACTATATTTTAGTTGTCATTTTTTCATAGCAACTGAAAAAAATAGTAACTGAAAACCTGCTATGTCAATATATCGTCGGCTATAAAACCCGGTGAATGTTGTTGGTTTTAATTCGTTTTTATCTATGAATTTAATAGACTTTTAGTTTGTTGTAAACTTACTTTACAAAAGATACATCAATTAACCTTTACAAAAATGTATTTTAAAGAGTATCTGGGTGTCATACTTTCTTAGTTGTTTTTAAAAACTGAGAATGCAATTTTATTCTTTGGCGAAAATTTTGGCTAATAACTTCTATCTTGCGTCTAATACGGAAGTACCGATAATTTTTAAAGCTGTATATGATAACATAAATAATATGTTTCATATAAAATTGCTGTTTGGAATTAGTTGGTAATTTAAAAAGCCTAAAAAATTTATTAGACTTTCCAATTTTAAATTTAAAAAAAGTTTTTCACCTTTACTTTATGTCCCGGGAACCCCGGGTTCGGTGTACTAGTATTTTTAACGGTTGGAATTTTTTAAACAGCTTCTGAAAGATTCATATGAATATTTAAAGCATTTAATGTCTAATTAGAAAATATGTTTCTAGAAATAAGACCTAATAACTTATTTGAAGTTTTGCTCAGTAATAATGTTATTGTTTCTTCTGCACAACTTATGTATAATTAATTAAATTTTAAGACCTATTTAATTTCGTATTTTATATTATGATATAAAGAATAAACAATTACTGTAATGACATATTAAACTAGTAATTGGGGGCCATTGCAATACTTATACATCATGGCTATGCATAATATACAATACGAAACTAAAACATGTGTAAACTATTTATAAAATACAATGCAATTTCAAAGTAAAATTTAAACGTATATTCAAATGTTTTTAATACATAGTAATATTTTATTACGGAAATGCAGTTACTGCATAAATGATAAATCACTTGTAAATCATACACATTTTCGTAATTTTTATTTTAAATAACTAAAAAACAAATGAACTAGTAAAAGATTAATAAAAATATAAATAAAACGTTGAATTAAAATTTACTTGATAACATAACAAACACGTGTAATTTCAAGGAACAAATAATTTTAACAAATAAATTTTAAATAGAAAAGCTTAACTTTTTAATTATTTTCTTTTACAATTTTCTATGAAAATACAGGGAACAACTTTGATGCAGCATTACATTGCATTTTTCACACTTCATTCGAGTATTTTTTTTACATAATTTACATCGGGATCGTTTACCCGCACTAACAATAAAATGATTTATACCATCAAAACGCACACTAATATTCACAGGTCCATACGGTCCAGTACTGGAATTCACATTATTTTCAATTTCTGTCTTCATTAATGCAGTTGTTATATGTCTTAAGAAATTAAGTTGGGACATATCTCCTTTGAGCTCTTTGTGTATTCTCCACGCTGCGACTACAGCCATGTTTAAAGTATTTGTAAAAAAGGGCCACCACCACTTTTTACCTTTGATACGAGGCCTGTAAGTGCTTAAAAATCGATCTAAGAGATCCACACCTCCCATATACTTATTATATGATGAAATTATCTTCGGTTGAGGTAAATCAATTTTCTTTTTTTCTTTAGAACACCATCTTTTTACTTGACCTAATGGAGTTTCGTCTTCAAAATTAGATGCCAAACATACAACTTTGCTGTCTCTCCATTTACTACACACAGTTTTTCTGTAACGATTGATTCAAATGTACCTCTTTCATTTTTCTCTATCAGTTTACTTTTTCTAAGAGGGCAATCTTGCAATCTATTTTCTCGGATTGTGCCTGTCATGCGAAAATTGCGTATTCTCATCTCTTCTAACAACTCCAAAGAAGTAAAAAAGTTATCCATATAAACAATATGTTTGTGAGGATTCTCAACACATTTTATCAAATCTAAAACTACCCTTGTTCCAAGCGACATAGATTTAGTTTCATTTTTTTCTTCAAATAGATTTTTGTTCTTTCCCTCATATACTTGTAAATTTAACGGGTAGCCTTGAGAATTAGCCAAAACCCATAATTTATAGCCAAATTTTATTGGCTTTCCACGCATATACATTTTCGCGGAGTGATGACCTGTATAGGGTACCATTTCTTCATCCACGCTTAGGCATTCTGAAAAGACTCCGAATTGTTGTAATTTTTTGCAGAACGTGTCAAGAAAATTTCTAACTTTCGATAATTTATCATTTTTATCTATAAAATCATTGTTCCATAAATGGAGGTGTTTTTTAATTTCTCTGAATCTCTGTCGGCTCATTGCATTCTGAATGAAAGGTATATTGCAATCTTCAGCATTATTCCAATACAATTCCTCCTGGGGTAAAGTGTGATACCCACTGAAAAGTATTATAGCAAGAAATCTTCTCATTTCGTTTTCTGAGATACTAAATGCGTTACAATTCTTCTGTAGAGCATATCTTCGAGTTTCTTGTAACAAATAACCCATAATTTCTTGATCAAAAAACATACAGAAAAGTTCGTAGGGAGTTTTCGTAACAAGTTCTGGGAATGTCTCTTCCAATTCAGAGAGATTTTCTGACTGAATAGGCAACAAGCTTGCTGTTTTCCAATTAAAATTATTTTTGGTTTTACTTTTCTTTTCTTCTCTTTTGGGATTTTTCGCATGTTTATTCGATTCAGTATTATCTTCGGTATGTTCTTTTTTATCAGATAGAGTTCTCTTTCTTTTTCTGGCTTTGGAGGGGGCAATAATTTTTTTTTTCGTTCGTTTTTTCAATGATACTTCAACTTCTCCAGAGACGTCTTTTGGGATGTCCGTGTTATGAAAAATATCATTTTCAATGATATCTTCTTCATCTGTGACGACACCGGGATCAGGAGGTAGGCATATAATACTGCCGTCATCTGAATATTCATCAGAATCAAGCGTATCAAAATACTCTAATGCTTGCTTTACTGTTAGAAATTTAACAGGCATTTTTAAATATATCAAATAGAATGTTTCTTTCAATTTATCTAAACACTTTTTCGATTTTCAAACGATTCTGAAGACAAAACTTCTACACAATTCTCTTCAAAATAACGAATTTAAAAGTCGTTAAATACTAAACTTTCCATCTTGCTATTGTAGCTCCGAAAATGGGAACTAAAAATTTCCTTCTGTCACTTTAAGTATTTTCTTTGTATCTTTCTTCCTAAGAGCGCATTCCTTTTGTTACGGATCACGTGAGCGAGCGTTGCCAAGCGACCTGATGTCACCCGGATGAAGAGCGGTGACGTAATGTTTAGAATACGAAAAGTGGACACCTGTTTTCTTGATGACAGGGATAATGTTATACTTCCCGAAAAACAACATATCTTTTGTTATGTAAATATATTAATGTTAGTGTTTGTTTTTTATATGTTTGTGACGTGCTAATAAATAGAAAAAATGCCAAGAGGAATTTAATTTAAAGAACCAAACACGAACAACCTCGACTATAGTTTCATGGAATAATAATGTTCGATTGAACTCTCGTCCACTTCACCTTTCTTTATGAAAGCGCACTCTCAAACATAGGGGGAGGGAATGCTACCGGTTCTGGCCAACGCTCCCGCTGTGGGAACATTCCATGAAAACCTTTCTATTGTTGCTTTAAATGCAGCTATTTACTCCGAATTTGAAATATGTTGTTATTTGGAATGTTGACTTTAAAACGTGGTTGTACTTGAAAAAAATGAGATTATTTTTTTTTCTTTTTTAGTAATTTTACTGGAGATTGTCGGGAAACCGAAAAATCTCTTTTTTCAAAAATCTGCAAAAAATAGAAAAATTAAAAATATTATTTTGAAAAAAATATATTTTAGACTCTATGCTTTTGACTTTTCTATAAAATGTATTTTTTTCAAATAGCTTTAAAATATTTTTAGAAAAAAAATAAAAAATAGATGTTCCCGCAATGGGAGCTTTGGCGGTTAATGGGTTTAACCTTCAACTGGTCAAAAATGTTGAAAAACTAATTCAAAACCCATACTTTTCCACAAAATAACTAAAAAAGCAAGCGCAATGAAATTTCTTATATTATTAAGTACAGCGTTATTCACGACAAGAATCAAAACAAATTGATGAAAAATATTTAAACTAATTATGGAAAATTAACCAAGTGATCTACTGTTTCTGTGTATCATTTTTGTTTTTTGATTACTATGTAGCACTGCACACATGATATTCCGTGTTCATTTTAATGTATTAACTAAATAGTTTTAAATTTACAGATAACACTTTACTTAACATAATGAAATATTTTTTATTATCTTCATTTATAATTTTTATACTTAATAATTAATAATAATTAAAAATGAAAATACGTAAAGTTTCTCCCGTAATTTTTAAATATTTTTTTATTTTTTCAGTAATTTCGTTATTTAGTTCATTTTATACAGAATTATAGTTTTGATGCACTCAGAAATTTTCAACCTATCATCTTTTGGAAAAATCATGCGCACAGTGATATATAATAATTACGAAAACGGGAAAAAAACAGTAGATTACTTAATTAATTTTTCATATCTATTTTAAGGGGAGAACAGTGCAAAAAAATCGATTTTTGTTTTCTACTACTATAGCTTGTAAGAAATATTGTCGGAAAATTTAAAGTCATTAGAAGTAAAACTTTCCAACTTATAGAAAATTGTTTCTCTGGATGCTCGCTCCCTCTGGCTGTTATTAAGCCATTTAAAGCGATACTTTTGTGTTGGCTTCGTGCTGGGAATTAACCAAAGATATAGTTTAAGGTATTAAATCAACTTGTTTTAGGGCAGTGTTTTTTATTATTGTAGCAGCTGTTTATGTAAGTAAAAAAAATCTGTATTTTAATCATGTATTAATGTTTAATCGCGTTTTTCTCAAAACATTTTTTAAAAGTCAGTAGTCAAAATTTCTCGAAAACCTTCGGACCGATTTCACGGAAACACTTCATTTACATACTAAATACAAGTTTCTGAATGAGAATATTTTTTTCAATAACAACTTATTTTTTAATTAAACAAAAAGAGGAATGTTTGGCAAAAAATGAAAGTTTAAATCAGAGTCTTATTATTACACCTTCACTAAAAATTCAAAAAGGAATATTTTGTTAATTCCTTCGCTTAAATTCAAGATAAACTTCTGTGCTAAAAACATCCCATTGGGTTTTTAATTTCAGTTGAAGCAATAATGAGCCTCCTAACTACCGCATAGGATTTTTTTTATTTTTATTATTTTTTTTAAGGTGACTCGGTTTTCACCACTACCACTGACTGAATTTTCAATATATTTCTTTTAATGAAAATGAAGTATTTTCTTAAAACAATGCCTAATGATGTACAATAAGTTTTAAAATATTAATAAATAAGGTACTCTGTAAAAAAAGAAAAACAATCACTAAAATATGCTTTTTTTGTATTTTAGACTCTTGTCCCCCTTTAAATATTTTTCTTTAGTCTGATTTGTATATTGTAGCGAGTAATGCTCTACTTAAAGCAAACAATTACACTGTAAATGTTTATCAGTTTGTTCCTGAAAACGTATCGATATTATCTGCAATATTTCCAAGAGTATTGGCGCTAATTTTTTTTTGTTATCATTATTCGAAGACGAAATCTTAATTGTATTTAAAACATATTTTTGTAATCGAAATTCGTGTGCCATCATATCAATTCCAATTATCAGAAATGTTCAAATATCCAGAATGATAGTCAACATTTTTCCAATTTTATACTAAGAAAGTAGTCTGAAATATTTCACTCACTATCGACATTATAAAGAAAATATATGTTTGTATGTAAATCTGGCGCCGTTTTACGAAAGGTAAAATTTAATTTTTTTAAATTTTCGATACTACAATTTTTTTTTTCATTAAACACGGTGCCTTACCACATTGCAACTACGTAAGACGGAAAAAAATCTGTTATCAAGTGTATTTTTTTAAATTATTCTTTAATTCACTGATTGACTTCACTGTTAAAATTTTGTCCCAATTAGAACCAAATTTTGATGCTCAGTAGCTGCCACCATAAGCTGGTGAAATCTCGTACCAAATTTTGGAACTTCCTATATCAACTTCTTTCCACCTATTGGAACTATGCTTCAACAGGAGCTCAAAATATTGGTCCATGATTTCACCATCATAGAGTGGCAGCTATTGACCAGCAAAATTTGGTCCAAACTAGGACAAGATTTTAACAGCGTATGGGTTTTCAAAAAATTTTCTTGCATGGTTTTTTAAAATTTACCTCTATCGCGTACTGTCTATTTTGCAGAAGAACCAATTATATTAAAAATGTGAAAATCCATTTTTATTTTCCAGGTACACATTCTAGAATAGGAATCGTTATGCGATCAAGTTAATACCAGTTTCAGCATGCATCTGAGGATGTCTAAATGAATTCCAAATTTTAAAATTAGAATTATTTATTTATTTATTTATTTATATGTAGTTTTCAATGACATTCTGTAATAGTAATAACTTAATTACTCAATTTTTGCACAAAAGTAAAATGTTAAAATTGTATATATATATATATACACTGGTGACCAAAAGTTAAGCATAATTGGTAATTAAGTAATTATTTTTAAGTAATGAAAGAAATATGAATCGGAATGTGATGAAACTCCAGGTGTGTAAACAAAATAGTACGCGTCACATATTTTCGCGAAGAGTTTCCCCCGAAATCGAACAGGGGACCGTCAACAAATTGAAAAAGAACGAAGATCTTTTGGATAACCCTGTCAAAACTAATGTGGCAAAAGCGTTCAAACTGCACATCATGATTAATTGGCTTATTGTAATGTATTGTGTTAATTTGTACAAGGATAGCATGTATACTCGTAGAGAAATTAAGGTTTTTATAAAAACAGTCCTATGTTTTTTGCTTATAATTTGCAGAGTTCTTAATATAAAATAATGTTCTTTTTTGAAAAAATGACAAACATCATTGTACATAATACCCTGTCATCAGAATTAAAAAATAATAAAAATTGTATGACAAATGAGCAGGTTTACTAAATAATTTTTTACTGCGCATGCGTGAACGCTATTAAAATTTCATTTGCATATTATGTTAGTTAAATGTATAGAGCAACTTTTGTGAAAGTCTCAAAAACATAGCTTAAAAATTCTGAAAATTATCGTTGATAGAATGAGATCAAAATCCTTTATTCCCTAAATGAAGCAAAAAGATGAGGGGCTGTATCCATATTCCATTGTTTAGTGCCTACACAATATTGCACGTACAACTATACAGGGTGTTTCGCTACCAGACCGACAAACTTTGAGGGGTGATAGTACACATGAGGACAAGCATTATTAAATGGGAAACCATGGAGCGGAAACGTCTTCTGTAGGAGCTAGGGGCCATTAAAGTTTATTGTCCAAAACTTTAAATGATGATAGAAAACGGAAAAAAGGGTCGATTTGTTTGCGGTTTTCACTAAAATCATTCTTTATATTACGATTTCTTTAGAAAAAAATTTTAAAAGTTACTTTCAAAAATTATCGATAGAGGGCGCTTTAGACTTTAGAGTGAAGAACAACTACTTTTTACCGTTATTTTTTGCATGGGGTTGAAATTATTCTAAAGTTTAGACTTTCACTTAAATTTTAAGCCCAAAATCGAAAACATTGGGGTGGAGTAATTTAGGAAAATTGAGCTGTGAACAGAGGGGGAGATTTTAAGCGCTCATAAACATTAGACAAACTAATCGATTTTATTGCGGTTTGCGTGAAAATCATTTGCTTGGTAATTATTTTATTCAAAATGATGTACAGCTTTGGTGTCCTCATTTTTTGATAGAGGGCGCTCCGACACATATCCGACATTTCAATGGCATTACTCCTGGGTGTTTTACTACCAGAGCAACTTACTGCCAGGAAGTATTATGAACACAAAGATGACTCGGAATCACATAGGAATGTAACGTTGGAAATGCCTTTTTTGAGAGTTAAGGTTAAAGAAAGCAGAAAAGATAGCAACAGTGACAGCTGAGAATGAGCAACACGTTAATGTGACAGAAAACAGTTTATTTAAAGGTTTTACCACAAAAGGTGTTCGAAATTACGACCAGAAGTAGTCAGGCAAGTTTAACAGCGACGGTAGATGGCGCTGCGGTTTCCTTGCGGTAGATGGCTCTAAATGAGTAATGCATGTGAACAGCGATCACTTTGAAGTGATCATTCGGAACCGACTCCAAAGGTAGCAGATTTAAGTACTTGAAAGATGAGCAGCCCGATGGGGCACCTCCACATTTTACAAATGACGTTTGCCGACTCTTCAAAGTAACATCTGGGCAACGGTGGATAGGTCGTGGTGGCCTGCCGGATCGCCGGACCTATCATGTATCGACTTCTTCTGCTTGGGTCAAATGAAAAGTTAGGTGTATGAGACTCCTGTACCATGAGTTAAAGACCTCGCATCTGGTATTTCTGTAGCTTGCCAGAAAGCTATCAGAGACGCCAGGAATCTTTCAAAGAGCGAGGAATTCCATGCGACGCCGCTGACAAGCATGCCGAACTACTGGTCGTAATTTCGAACACCTAATGTTGTAAAACATTTAAATAAACTGCTTTCTGTCACATTAACATGTTGCTCTTTCTCTGATGTTTCTGTTGCCTTTTTTCTCTGCTTACTTTAACCGTAACTCGCAAAAGAAACATTTTCAACGTTACATTCCTATGTAATTCCGAATCATCTTTGCACCCCTAACACTTCCTGTAAGTATGTTGGTCTGATTGTAAAACACCCTGGAGTAATGCCATTGAAATGTCGGAGATGTGTCGGAACGCCCTGCATCAAAAAATGATGACACCAAAGCTGTACGTCGTTTTGAATAAAGTAGTTACCAAGGGAATGATCTACACGCAAACCGCAATAAAATCGATTTGTTTTTCCAATTTTTATGGGCGTTTAAAATATACCCCTTTGTTGACAGTAAAATTTTTGCTAGTTACCCGATCCGAATGTTTTCGATTTTGAACTTAAAATTTAAGTTAAGTTCTAAACTTTAGAATAATTTCAACCCCATGCAGAAAATAACGGTAAAAAATTGTTGTTCGTTACTCTAAAGTCTAAAGCGCCCTCTATCGATAATTTTTGTAAGTAACCTTTAAAATTTTTTCCTAAAGAAATCTTAATATAAAGAATGATTTTAGTGAAAACCGCAAACGAATCGACCCTTTTTTCCGTTTTCTATCGTCGTTTAAAGTTTTGGACCCTAAACTTTAATGGCCCCTAGCTCCTACAGAAGACGTTTGCGGCCCATGGTTTCCCATTTAATAATGCTCGTCTTCATGTGTACTATCATCTCTCAAAGTTTGTCGGTCTGGTAGTGAAACACCCTGTATTTAGGTAAAACCCCTGATTTTTTTTGCTTCCTTTAGGAATAACGGATTTTGAGTTGATTCTATAGGTTCAAGCTATGTTTTTGAATCTTTTACAGAAGTTGCTCTATACATTTAGCTAACACAATATGCAAATGACATTTTGATATCGTTGACGCATGCGCAATGAAAAATTATTTACTAAACATACTCATTTTTCATACAATTTTTATTATTTTTAAATTCTGATGACAGGTTATTGTGTACAATGATATTTGTCATATTTTCAGAAAAGAACATTATTTTATAATAAGAAATCTGCAAATTATAAGCAAAAAACTTGGAAAAATTTAGGACTGTTTTTATAAAAACCTTAATTTCTCTACGAGTGTACATGCTATCCTTATAAAAATAAACATAGTACATTACAATAAGTCAAATAATCATAATGTGCAGTTTGAACACTTTTGCTATATTAGTTTTGACAGGGTTATCTAAAAGATCTTCGTTCTTTTTCAATTTGTTGACGGTCCCCTGTTTGATTTCGGGGAAAACTCTTCGTGAAAATATATGACGCGTACTATTTTGTTTACACACCTGGAGTTTCACCGCATTTCGATTTATATTTCTTTCATTACTTAAAAATAATTACTTAATTACCAATTATGCTTAACTTTTGGACACCAGTGTATATGCCATTTTCTAATAATACACATAAAATAGCACCTGCTGTGCAAATAATATCATCTGTTATAATACTTAGTGAAGAATTATCTTTGATCTTCTTTTTTTTTTAATCGACTTCTATTTTTATTTTTCTCCTTAGAGTATTATATTTAAAAGAATATTTTTGAGACTCATTTTGCAGATTAACTTAACTAATGCAAAAAAAAAAAAAAAAAAAAAAAAAAAAATGGGCAATTCTATTGCATCTTATGCAAAAAGATTCCATTAGGCTTCTTATTAAAAATAATATTGATTTCAATAGAAAGCTAGATGAAATTGCTTTCATTATTTCAGAGAAAATTTTCCTCAAAACTCTTAAATCTAATATAGATATCATTATAATTATAACAGATAAAGGAGGCTAAATTGTGGTACTACATAATACTGATGATGCTCAAAATGTCTTGAAATTAATTAATGACGGCATACATCAGCGTTAAGAATATCCAACTATCTCTGAACTTAATAACATAAAATATGCGGTGAATTAATCATCCACTGTTTATGATCGCAGCAAATATTTTCTCATACCATTTATCGCTAACTGTGATCGTATATAAGCTTTACCTAAAGTTAAAAAAAATGATATTCTATTTTGACCTATCGATTCCAATATTTGTACTGTGTCCTATAAGCTTGACAAATATTTAGTTTCCAGGCACATCTCCCCCCCTCGGGGTCAACAATATTTATGAGTCAAAAAACTAACTCATTCAATTTGCCTATAGTATTCCTAACTTCAATCCAAAAGGTTTTACTATGGCTTCGTTTGATGTGAAATCTCTTTTTATAAATATTTCAATAAAAAGTGCTTTAGATTGTTTAAGAAATAGCTTGATAGAGTTTCAATATTTTCTGTATGAATGCTGAAACCTGATCTTTTAATCAGCATTTGTTTGTCTCAAAATTCTTTTATGTTTTAAGAGGAGTTTTATAAATTGTCGGAAGGATTAGCTATGGGTATGACTTTAAGCCCAGATTTAAGTGATATACATATTAATTTGAAGTTCAATTATTTAAATTAATACGATTTCGATTTCATACACATTATGTAGATGATTCTTTTGCTTTACTTGATTTCTCTAAACATAATATTAACGGTGTATTTGATTTATTAAAATCAATTAATCTTTTTGACTAGTTTACCTTGGAAATTCAAACTCAACAACGTCTAACATTTCTGGATGTCCTGGTAATTAATAATGAGGGTGAGTTTTTGACGACAGATTACCGTAAAACTGTTGCCGTAACTTTGTCACTCATTATAGATACAATCATACCCCTCATCAAAAACTTGCAGCTGCCACTTCTTTTATTTTCTGTGCAAGTAATTTTTTTAATCCTTAGTTATTTAATACTGAAATTAACAATATAAAAGCAGTCGCCATTGATTGTCACTAGAACTTGGATATGATCAATTGTATTATATCTAAACCTCCGACAGTCAACGATTCTGTTCTAGCAGATAATAAATAATTTAAAATGTAGAATAAACACGTTATTGTCTTACCTTATTTTATTAAACCAGTACACAAATTTCTTGTACCCTCAATAGACAAATTTCGAAGTTGTTTTCTCTCCAATCAATAACGTTTCTTCATCGAATCACAAAAATTCAATTGGCGGCCATAATAATTGGGGCATTCATAGATTTTTTTTGTGATTGGGACGTTTCTTAAATTGGACAAACGAAGCGTGCTCTTAGAATCAGGTAGAAAGAACAACAGATTGATCTAAGAAAGAAGGAATATGACAAATCTACAATAGCTACACATTGTTGGATTTCCAAGCGTTTGTTTAATTATCCTGAGGCTAAAATTATTAAAAAAAATTTTCAGTTATAAATCTAGGCTTTTGGGAAGCATATTAAGTTTATTGATGCATATATTTCTTAGTAAATGATCAGAAATCCTATTCTCTCGCTTGTGTGGAGCAATTCTGTATCGTGACTCCTTGTGTTCTTAGTTTTCCTATTAAATACGCTATTTATTTTAGATGTATAAACTCTTGCTTTCGCTTTTTGAAATCAGTTCATTAGCCAGTACTTGGAGCTGTAACCTAAGGGTTCTTTAAAACCATTTTACTTTTTTTGTCGCACTGTAAAAGGTATCAAGGAATCATCGAAACAGCTGTACGTGAATTTGTTTTATGTCTTGATTGTATGTATGTATATGTTTAAAAGGTTGTTAAAAATTTTGGCTTGTGTATTCATTCGAACTAATTATATTTTATATAAAAATACACATAAAACATATTAAGTATTGTTGTGCTATTAAAACTGGTTTAAATAGTTTAATTTTTTTAATGCATGTAAAAATTACGAATTATAAAATGAGTACATATGTGAAAAATGCTGTGATACTAGAAATATACCAGATCATTTTGATACACTGTTAAAAATTTGTAACTTTTGTTGCATTGTCACTCCACCGCTTTTATAAATTTTTTTTTCATATTCTGACTAAAGAGAATGCTGTATAATATCGTTAAGTAATCGTTTTCATCAACTGCTGTGGAGTGACTATGCAGCAAAAGTTACGGATTTTTAACAGCGTAGTATAAAATTTCTTAGCTATTCATGTTAGAATATTTTATTTAGTACAAAATGAACTGAAAAATTTCTACATTATAATATACATTTATTGACAAAAATATTCCTACATAAATTTCGCAATATATTTTCCTTTGTCTGAAACATATAATCCATACAAAAGCTTTTAAATAAAGCTTTGCTCAGTTCAATGCATATTAATTGATCCACTTAAACTAAATTAATCCATTTAACTCAACATATATTTCATTTTATTCTACTTAAGCTGTTTAGCTGTATCATAAATAAGCATCTGCTATAGATTTGAAATTTAAAACGTTGGTTTAATATGAAATGTAAAACAGATGTTGATAAATCTAGGCTTTATACAAAATGAGATTTACGTAATAGTTAAGGTAGATGCAATATAAACGTTATAGTAGATGCAATATAAACGTTACTTATAAACTGTTCTTAAATATGTGGCCATTTAATTGCATTGTGCTTTAAGAAATATTAAATATAATTTCCGTACGAAATTAATCCCATGAAATTTTCTCAGTAATCCGTTTATTTATAAACAACTTAGAAACATTTACTTGACTAAAGATTTACTTTAAAATTAATTTTAAGTCAAAAACAAGTGTTGTTATTTAATTAATGAAAATTTATGAAATCGTAACAGCAATATGTTTTATCATTTGTGCCTTTTTATAGTAAACAAAATTTTTACTTCTAGAAAGCTCTTAAAATAATGTTTATTGTAAACAATATGGTGCATTAAATAGTCACGTTGTTCTTTTCAAGAAATTTGCGATCACAGATCAAAAATTTTAGAAGGTATGTTTAATGACTTAAACATTTCTTTCCCAAATTAACTTGGAATTTAACTGCAACAGTAATTTTGCATAATACTTTTAAAACTTAAGTTTTGTTACTGTTTGTTTGGTTTTGAACGAAAATTTCCCATAAATAAAATCTATATTCGCCATACCTACACGCAGATATTATCCATGTATATTCTACGCTGAAAAAAAAAATCATTATAAGAGAGAGGATATAACTTGATTCTAATTATATTTAACGGGAAAACATCAGAAATCAGATTAGATTTTGAAAGAAAATCAAGGGTATTCAGTTAAAAAAAGATAAAACTGAACTATACAATTTTTTCGTTGGAAGTCTGTTTAAAAGCTATAGGTCGGTTAATTTTCTGAAACAAAAGTTAATGAAATGCAGAGAAGAAACAGAATACATTGAGATACAACATATTTTAAACCTGAAATATGAGTATAAGAGAATCTTAAAATTAAAGTCACATAAAATGTAAAATGCATCTTCATGCGAGATAAAATTTTTATGTCAAACTTTAACCGTTCAAAATGCACACATTTTGTAATATCATTCGTGTAAGAACTTAGTAACATAAGTAAAAATGAAAATTATAAGTCGATAAATTTTATAGGTAATACAAAGTAAAACTAGTTAGATGTGGCAATCACATCACTTATTCAAGTTAATAGTTCCTGAAAAAATGCAGCATAGCAGCGCCATAGGTTAAGTGGTTTACACTAAAATTTTCAATTTTCAATTTCTGACTGTATCCGAAGTATGATGAAAATCCGTGTATTAGTTTCTGAGGTAGAGCTATTGTAAAGTCTTTCAGAAACTAGCTGCCCTCGGCGCGTCGCCATTAAATGTAAAGCTATGCATTTTATTATGTTACTTTTATTCATAATTTAATTGTACAATCTTTCCCTAATTTGAAAGATTCCGATAGAGAAATAAAAAATTCGGAATGTTTAGGACAGCCGGACACAGGGTTAAATCGCCAAACAGTAATTCCGTCAATCAATTTTGCCAAAGTTTCAAACATCGAAGAATGAATAATTTAATTTTAGTTTAACGGAAAGAGGTATTCAGTTGTTAGTTTAATTTTCACTGAAGTAATCTCAAAATACAGTAGAACCCCGATAATCCGGATCGGGTTTTTCGCTTTTTTTTAAACTTTGAGAAACGATTGGCTAATTTCTTTAACATTAACTTGTTGCATCGTCGTATTCTGAATAATAAAACAAAAACTTTTTCGCCAATCGCTTCTCAAAGTTGAAAAAAATGAAAAAACCGATCCGGATTATCGGGGTTCTACTACACAGGTTTCAATGTAACTCATTACTCAGATATTATTTTCAAACAATTGCTTTAAAAGTATAACTTTTATGTAGTTTGTCCTTTTTTTTTTTTGATTAAAATTGGCCGCTTGGTAGATGAAAAAAGAAAAGGGTTCCTCCTGGCAAACTGTTGAATTATATCCAAATGCTTTGCGCTTAATAATACTAATCTCTATAACATTTGGCGATTTATCACCTGCGCCATGATAACATTAAAATATAAAGTTGCCGCATAGCATATAAAAATTGAAGGAGGAAGCCTGTATTTATTGATGACAGTTACATGACTTAGGCTTTTATTATATTGATTCAACATAGCAACGCTAGCTCATGGGTGCGGCATTTTTATAGAAGATTGCCCATCTCCATGAAATTTAAAGCACAATTCCGTGAATAAGATGTATGACTAAAATAACTAAAGTTAAGTAGGACAATTGTTCATGATTACTTGTAGTAAGTAAAAGTTTGATGTAAAAAAAGGGAGACGCAAAGTTTTCAAATTGAAAAATATTTTTGTTCGAAAGATGCACTTTCTGGGGATTGACCCAGCCCCTATTCTCTCTACAGGAGCATGCGCAGTCATCTTTATGTTCAAATTGCGGAGTTGTTATAGCAATGTCACTTTTATTCGGAAAACTCTTACGGGAAAAAAATACGGAATGATACCAATGTTTCCGTTTTCCTCTTCTTAAAAACCTTTCAGTATTTAATATTTTTTAATTTAATAATTTGAAATTCTTTCTGATATCTTTCATTAATTTGGCACAGCTTCTCCCACAAGGACCTTGCACCATAAAACCCTATTTAATCAACCAACTTTAATTATTTTTAGATAACTCTCCATTGGCGTGAGAATGCTAATGTATATTTCTGGAATTTGTTCTAATTTATTTCGAAAGTACTGTAAGAAGTCGTCTTACAAATATAGAAGAGAAGAAAGAAGTGATAACTTATCTTAATAAATATCTCGGGGTTGCATTCTTCTTTATAAACTTTTTATTACTTGAAAAGACGACACTTACAAATATAACACTGACGTACACACATTATATACAAAAAAAAAAGCTTTTACATAATTCTGGCGCACGCCACCATCACAAGATAAAAACCACAGTTTTCAACCAACACTCGAATATCACTAAAAAAGAAAAATTTTTAATAGAACTAGTGTTGCCAGATTTCTTTTAAAATGAGAAATATTACAACTACATTTTTTTTTTATTTAGCAAAACTCAGGTCACGTGACGCGTGAGTCTATTTTTTTTTCTTTTATTCCTTTGGAAAGCGCGTGTTACATCCTCCCCCTCTGTTTCCGATCTACGTCTCGGAGAGGAAACAGGATGCTTTTTTGGTCTTCCTCTTTTTCTCAAGGGTGCAACTGGAATAGTTTCAGATTCTTGGAAAGGCAACAAGGCAGAAACGTGGTAAGATCCAATTCGTTCAGTAGGATTTTCTAGACTAGCAATGTCATATGTCACTAGTGACTTTTGAGTCAAAATTATGTATGGCCCATCTCTCTTAGGCATAAATTTTGCTGTTTTATTTTTACTTGCCTTGCTCACTGGGTGTAGGTTAACCCATACTTTTTCACCAGGCTTGAAATATACTTGTCTACGATTTTTATCATAATATTTCTTTCGCTGATCTTGTTTCATTTCAACACGTTCTTTCACACTTTTCGAAATACTTGCAAGTCGTTTAAGATATGGGGTTATTTCCGGAACGAAATTGTCATTTTCGACAACAGCTTTGAAATCGTTTACCACATCATCGATTGTTCTTAGTTCTCGACCAAATTGTAGATAGGCAGCAGTTTGGCCTGTTGTATCAGATTTGGCAGAGTTCATGGCAAATCTAATGAAAGGAAGTTTATCTATCCAGGAACGGTGTTCATCCCGACAAGGATTGCTATTCGAGGTTTCAAGTCTCGATTTTTGCGTTCGACCGGATTGGCCTGAGGATGGTATAAAGGTGTCAATGATTGGTCTATTCCAAGAATATAACAAACTTGTTGTAGAACAGCGCTCACAAACTGAGAACCATTATCACTTATCAGTCTTCTTGGAATACCATACCGAAGGAAGATCTCTTCTATCAAAGTAGTCGCACATTCTTGTGCAGTTGCAGTTGTTAAGGCAAATAGTTCTACCCATTTAGTGGCACAATCTTCCACTATAAAAATCCATCGGTGTCCATCTTTACTGGGTGGCAGTGGTCCAAAAAGATCAATACTGAGGGTTTCAAACCGCTGAGCATAAGCAGGTGTTCGCAATAAACCAGCAGGTTTCTGATTTGTTGCTTTATAGCGAGCACATTCTGGACATTTCTTTACATATTCAGAAATAAAGGCTCGCATGCCTGTCCAATAATATCTCTTAGCAATTCTTTGATAGGTTCCTGCTTCACCATAATGTCCAGCTGAGGGGTCGTCATGATGAAGTTTTAAAATATTTTCTCTTTCTTGAACTGGAATGACCAGTTGCGCTTCCTCGGCATCAGATTCAGGAGCATAACGATAAAGTACACCTTGATTCATCAGGAATCCTCTATCAGTCCAATTGGCAAAATCTTCACTTTTCTGTTCATCTTCAAAGCAATCTATAATTTTTTTAAGATTTTCATCTTGTAACTGCGCTTCCCTCATATCTTTTGAGCTTCTTGTTGGCATATCTATGCTAACAAAATTGCATGTCTCGCAGAAAGCAGATTGATGATTACACACAGGACGTGACAGCATGTCAGCCACAACATTAGATTTTCCAGGTTCATATTCTATTTTCAATAAAAACGATTGCAATTGTAGTGCCCAACGGGCTAATCTTCCCGATGGTGACTTAAGACTGAGAAGCCATTTTAAAGGTTGGTGATCAGTAGCTACAATCACTTCTTGGCCTTCCACATAACCACGAAATTTTTCTAAGGCCCAGACAACAGCCAAAGCCTCGCGTTCAGTAGTGGAGTAATTTCTTTCTGCACTTGTAAGAAGACGGCTAGCATATTCTATGGGGTGTTCAGAGGTCTTGTGGGTACCCTGTAAAAGTACAGCACCAAGAGCATAGTTGCTAGCATCAGTACGTAGAATGAATGGTTTGGTTCCATCAGCTTGCTTCAGTACTGGAGATGTCATGAGACAATGTTTTAGAGTTTCAAAGGCTGTTTGTTCTTCTTTTCCCCATTTCCAAGTGGCTTTCTTTTTCGTAAGATTGCTAAGAGGTCTTGAGATATCAGCAAAATTTGATATAAATCTTCTGTACCAAGAACAGGTTTGTAAGAAGGACTGAATTTCTTTAACATTTTTTGGTGGAGGTATCGCTTTAATCGCGGATACTTTGTCTGGATCTACTTCTAAACCATTCGGAGTTATCCAGTGTCCTAGATACTTAACTTTCTCACAAGAAAAATGGCATTTTTCGCGTTTGGCATCTAACTTAAATTCAAGGAGTCTCTCGAACACAGCTGTAAGATCTAAGAGATGTTTCTCAAATGTTTCTGACAAAACGATGATGTCGTCTAGGTACGATAAAGCAAATACATCCTTAAGACCATTTCTAAATTGATCTATCAATCTTTGAAACGTGGCAGGAGCATTTTTTAGTCCAAAAGGCATTTTTAAGAAACGATAAGTTCCATAAGGACAGACAAATGCAGTTTTATCTTGATCTGGTGGGTAGACTTGGTGATACCCAGAACGAAGATCTATAGTTGACATGTAAGGAGTATGCTTGGCTTCATGTAAAAGGTCGTCCATTCGAGGTAATGGATATTTATCTGCTACTGTGTTTTCATTTAATTTTCTGTAATCTATGCATAATCTTACACTGTCATCGGGTTTTGGTACGAGGACCACAGGCGAAGCATAAGGTGATTCACATTCTTCTATGATTCCTTGAGCTAGAAGATTATCTAATTCCTTCTTAAGAATTTCTTTTTTAGCAGGAGTCATTCGATAAGGTGGTACAGCAACAGGAGCACTATCACCTGTATTGATACGATGCTCAACAAATAGGGTTGTCTCTCCCCCTGGTTGAAAACACTTTTCATACTTTTTCAGGAGATCATTAAGTCTTTCCCTTTCATCAGGACTTAAATTTTTGCCTTCGTCTTCACGTAAAGCATATGGGCTAACTTCGACAGCACCAGCAGACGTACTATTTTCTTCTTCGTACTCATCCACAAAATCAAACTCTTTATGAGGTTTATCACTAAAATGCCATGTCTTTTTAGCGGTATCAAGCACCATGTTAGCATTGTGAAGGAAATCCATTCCTAAAAGGGTTCTATTACCTTTGGCATTTGGTAAAACAATAAACTCCGTTTCGAAAACTCGGCCTTCAATTTCTACGGGCACAGTGGCAGACAAAGTTTCTCTAGCCATCGTAATTCCGTCAGCCAGGGTTACATCATGAGTATGGAGATTAAATGCAACACCAGTTTTCAAAAATAATTTATACATTCGTTCTCCTGCAATAGAACGATTGGCTCCTGTATCTGCACAGACTAACACCTTCTTATTGCAGATCGTAATAGGCACATTTGGAGCTGAAACTGCTGATGTATTTAAACTATACAGCTCAAGACGTTGAGCTTGCACTGTTTGTTTCTCAATCGTAGGGGAACAATTTGGGCATTTCTTCTTTATAAATCCCATTTTGCCACAACCATAGCAGAATACACCGGATTCTAAGCGTCGATTATTAAATGTAGGAGAAGATCTATCTTTTGGAGGCTTATTCTGCTTCCATGTATTTTCTCGACGAGAATAATCTTTTTTCTTCTGGGGTACAACCGAGTCTTCGTTAGGGAACGTAGATCTTATGGTATCATACGCATCTAATTTTCCGGCAAGGTCGACTGGTGAATTTAAATGTTCCCAATCATCTAACATATGTTGTTTGCATTCGACAGGCACGCGCCTTTTCATCTGGTCCGCTATGATCAGATCCTGAAGAGCTTCAAAAGACGTTACATTTAACTCTTTAAGCCAGTTTCCAAAGTAAGCACGTAACTCGAAGTAATAATCTCTCCAAGTAATTTCTTTATCTTTGCAATGCGTGAAAAACAGCTGCCTAAACCTTTCAGCGCTAATTTTAAACCTTTTTAGAAGTAGACCTTTAACATGTGAAAAATCTGAAGCGTTTTCTTCTTTTTCACGAGCAATAAGCGTAGATATAGAAGAGGGTACAACACTTAGTAAATAAGAAACCCAGAGGTGTTCTGGTACCTTCGAAAGCTTTAACTGTCGTTCCAGGAGCACCAGAAACAATGTTACATCATCTGTCTCTGGTTTAAATGTAGGCAACAGCTTCTGGATATCTATTTTACTCTCTGGATGAGATATTATCCCTACCGCATTACCACCTACCGCTCCACTGGAAACACTTTGGCTCTGAGCCTGTAACTTAAGCTTCTCAAGCTCAAAATTCATCTCAAACTTTTTTAATTCCAGTTCTTCCGAACGACGTTTTTCTTCTACTTCTAATTTACGCTGTTCTAATTCAGCTGCTTTTTCCTTTTCCTCTAAGTCTCGTTTACGCTGTTCTTCCTCGCGAGTCGCAATTTGGTTTCTGACTAACGAATTTACGAAATCAACTTCATACGAGGGAGAGGATTTAATCTTATCACGCAATGTGACAACAGTCATAGAGGGTTGTACATCTAAATTCATTTCTACAGCGACCTGAAACAGGTCTTCTTTTCGTGCTTTATTGAGGTCGGACATTTGTAAATTTAGCAAACAACAAGATATATACCCACAAATGCTAAAATTCGTTTAAATAAATTGTTCCCCTTACGTGAGCTTTGCTTTACAACTCATATAAACAAGACATTAATAAAACAAAACAGTGAACTTTAACGTTAGCAAAATATACTTTTAAAATAATTAAACTTCATAAAAGTATCTTTAAAATTTAAACTCTATTATTTTTTTTAAGAAAATATACTTTAAATTACGTGTCATTTAATCAAAACATTATTTTAACTGATATAAAACTAGTACTGAATTGTTGGCAACATTCATAAACAATGTTCTAAATAAGTCAAAACATATCTGAATAACTAAAATGTCAAGCAATATTATTATCATATTATCAAGACAAGACTACGTAATATAGTTTTTTCAATATAACTTTAAAAGAAAAGAAAGTCTTATTTCATAAAAATAAATAAATAAATAAATGCAAAACTTACTCAATCTGTTTTAAAAATCGTATTCAATGCTATTTCACAATATATCAGGAACTCTAAATTAAATGCTTAAAAATAACTAACAACAGAACACTCAAATAGAATTTCTAATTAAATTCTGTTATCTTGCGAAACCAACAACAAAACAAACAAAAAATAATAAACACATACCATATGACACTTGAAATACAAAGTATAAATACCTTTTAATATATTTTTCCCTTTTTTTCACTCAATTTATTTCTCTATTTGTAAAAAAAAAGAAAAATAATATCAACGTAAATAAATGCTTATTTTATTATTTATCAACCCTTTTTTTTTATTGTTTTTCTTTTTTATTCGAAGTAAGAAAAGTTGTTATTTAATCAAGATAAAAATTAAATATGCATGCAGAGAATAAAAATAAACAAAAGAATAAAAAATATAAGCATGGGGAGAGAAGGGGAATTACACAATACATAAATAAATTGTAAAGTAATCAATAAATTAAAACTAATATGATGTATGCAAAATGTTACAGACAGGTAAAATGTGGTAACTTGCGAAAAGAATTATAGATACTTTAAAACTTGGCTTACTTATTGAAAATATATGACAAAAGTATCAAACTTTAAAATGTTCCAAAATAAACACATATAAGATGAAACGACGATGACTGAAGCAGAGAATTAAACAAATTCAGTCCGTAGAACATATATCACAAACAAATGAAAATGGCGCTTGGCATAAGATTATTCCGTAGAAATTTTTTCACAAACGAAGAACGAGAACTTTAAAGGCACAGAACATGCAAGCTTTGAAGAACACATTTCACAAACAAACGAGCAACGACTGCTCGTGCCATTTTCTTGCATTAAACATGCATGCATTTTTATTTCGTACATATTTCACAATCGAATGATTTCACATCAACGAAACAAACTTACAATGTTAATCATTTAAAATATACTTCACAAAAGACGAGCACGACCGCTCGAGCCATTTTTTTTCATTCTTTTTATCATATTTCATTATCAAAGAACTTTTCTGGAACTAAGATTGCTGAATACTTTGGAATTGATTCGTAGCCAGACGTTGGGTAGCCATTTTGTAAGAAGTCGTCTTACAAATATAGAAGAGAAGAAAGAAGTGATAACTTATCATAATAAATATCTCGGGGTTGCATTCTTCTTTATAAACTTTTTATTACTTGAAAAGACGACACTTACAAATATAACACTGACGTACACACATTATATACAAAAAAAAAAGCTTTTACATAATTCTGGCGCACGCCACCATCACAAGATAAAAACCACAGTTTTCAACCAACACTCGAATATCACTAAAAAAGAAAATTTTTTAATAGAACTAGTGTTGCCAGATTTCTTTTAAAATGAGGAATATTACAACTACATTTTTTTTTTAATTTAGCAAAACTCAGGTCACGTGACGCGTGAGTCTATTTTTTTTTCTTTTATTCCTTTGGAAAGCGCGTGTTACATCACATTATTTTTTTTAATAAATGTGCAGCCCAATATTTTTGTACTACTTCAGGAAATTAGAGACTTTTCTACCTTATCACCGAAAATTTCTATTTAGGTTTTAATATCTGCTGAGGCTCACGAAGTACTTGACCTGCTTTTTAGGTGAGTACGTAATTATGTAAATACGTAGCATCTATATTTGTCGTTCATAAGGTGCGTTCGTAATTATGTAAATACATAGCACCTATAGTTGTCATTCAGTCCATCCGTCTGTCCGTCCGTCGGTTCGCATATAACAACGCAAAAACTACCCAACCGAATCGTTTGAAATTTAAAATATATAATTATTACATAATTTTTTCAATTTTTTTCAAATTTTATAAAAATCGGATGCATAGATCAATTACGGGGACAACCAAAAATATTCCGTTACATTACGTTCAATGGAGAAAAAAAGTTTCAAATCATTTTAATTATTTGAAATTTAAAATATATAATTATTACATAATTTTGTCGTGTCATTTCAAATTTTATGAAAATCGGATGCATGGATCAATTACAGGGACAATCAAAAGTATTCCGTTACATTACGGTCAATAGAAAAAAGTTTCAAATGCATTTTAATGGTGTTACACTCATTCGAACATAATAAAATTGATATGCATCTATAAAGTATATATTATATTATACATTTTACATAATATGTGGTGCAAATAGCATTTGTTATTAATTTACAAGGTCACAAAAAAGTATTCCATTACATAATGGTATAGGGAGAACATTGTTTGGTGCGCATTTTTATTGTAATTAACTATTTACAATTTTATGAAATTGTTATATGCGAGTGATATTTTTAATACTTCGTTATTTTACGAACGCGCCTTATTTGCTACGCTTCACTTGCAATTTCCAACTTGTTTTAATATGTTACTGCAATTCGTCCCAGTTATATTGAATCAAATTATTTTTTTAACAGTATGACATCTATTTAATTTATACTATTACTACTGCTATTGTATATGCCAAGATATCAGTGAACGTTGTTAATTGAGCTTTAGAAGCCGTTGTCGAATACAGTGCGCCGCCATACCGCTACAATAGTGTTATGCCCGTGCTTTTAAAGGCAATACATAAATACATAAATAATTAAATTAAAAAAAATATTAAAACAAATGAAAGGCTGGGAGAATTAATCGCAAGAATTAAAATTTGTAAAGTTTAAAATGACAGTGCTGACTGCTAATTAGACAGATTTACTGTCTTTTTGCATCGTTTGTTCTGCTTAAAAATGATGGCAGTAATTTGAAAAACAAGGAATTCTTAAATATCTGTAAAATTTTACAAATCGGAATTTGTTTTTGACCGCCTATTCTAGCAGCATTTTTTGTAGTCAATATTGGTAATAAGGGACAAAATTAATAAAATGGACAAAAAAGTCAGAAAAACGTCGACGAACGAACGCATCATGTAACTTTTTTAATAAGAATTCGCATTTCATATTCCGGAGGTTTAGATGGTATGTAGTTCTTGATATAAAACATTTAATATTTCTTACACCTTTTTATAAGTAAAATAAAATTTTTATTAAAATGTTTATATAAAAAGTGAATATTTTTTAAATCTGGTGATTTAAAAAATCTATCGGATTTAATAAACTTTTTATCATAAAACATAGTTTTATGCAAATAATAAAAAAAAAGAAATGAAATTTATTTGTAGTGAAAAAGTATTATCGAGTAGAGTTTTACGAATATCTTGTAAATACAAAGTTGGGGCTATGTGTGTAAGGATTTTCTGGTATGTAGTGCTTAATATAAAACAACATTTTTGTAACACATAAAATAATAATAAATTAAACAAGTATTTTAGAATAAATTGAAAAGTTATTAAAAAAAGACATTCATAAAAAAGAGAAAATCAGAAACGTTAATTAACATCTGATGAGATACTTAAAAAAATTCATAGCACATAGGTATATCATAAATCATATAGATGGTAAAGTTTAGGGTTTAAAATGTATTTTTAAATTTAAAATATCTCATTGGGATACTTGGAGACCACTGACGAGTACCTTACCTATCAGGATTTGAACCAGTTTAAAAGGTTTAAAGTTTCCTGGACAGCGAGGCGGAATTCGCCTGATCACCGAGTGGGGCGATCTAGAATGACAACTGCCTATTACGGGTGTTATGGCTATTATGGTCGGCTGTTTTGGCTAACGATTGCTGATCTGAGTTGTTTACAGCCGGGGTTAAGTAACTGTGTATTGACGCTGCACACACCACACTCATGCTTGATGGAATGGAGCTGGAGCTATTTTTGTGCCAAAACGATGGCACTAAATTAGCAGAACACAAATGGAAAATTTTTAGGGAAAAAAAAAAAAGAGAATCAAAAGCAGCTTAGTTAGCCGAAATGCTAAGAAGGGAAAAATACCGGTCCAAAATACCCCATTGGGATACTCATCCCTTTAACAGACTTTTTTTGTGTTCCCTTCTGAAAATATTCTCTTTTCTTTTCAGTTGTCAATGTATACCTAAAACATATAAGGTTTATCATATAGCATATAGGCGTTAAACCTATGGACGTGGGATATATTCATCTGTTTTAAAATATCTTATTGGAAAATTCATCCTATAAGCAGATTTTTTGTGTGTTATTTTCTGAAAATTTTCTGTCATTTTTTTAGTTGTTAAAAAATATATAATACACTAATTAAATTTCATTTGAAGTGTTAAAATTTTACTCACAGTTCTTAAATTTTAAATTCTAAATTACCTCAGTAGCCAAACAATATTGGACCAATATTGGATACATCGTGGAGCAATATTGGCACATTGACACATTATTGGCATGAAATATTTTTGCATTATTGGGATGTTTACATTTTACCCTTATTTGGGTATTATTTGTAGCCAATATTATGCCAATATTGGGGTTTCATTGAAAATATTGCCAATTAAACACCAATATTGGTTAAATATTGGAAATATTTCCAATGAAACCTCAATATTGGCAAAATGTTTTTGCTGCAAATATTGCCTAAATAAGGGCAAAATGTAAACATCCCAATATTGGAGCATTATTGACATTTTATTGACAATATTTCCAATACATGAAATATTGGCGGAACGTTGGACCAATATTGGTTTTCTACTAGGGTAAGTATAGATTTTAAAAATATTTTAACAAAAACATACAGAGAGACAGTCATTAAAAGAGAACCCAAGTAAATATATATATATATATATATATATATATATATATATATATATATATACACACATTAATTTCAGATGAGTTATTTAAAAGATAGAATATTTATTTCTGCACATTGGTTTAACGTTAGTAAGGTGAATATGAGATTGCACTGAGAAATATCTTTCATAGAAAATTCTTAAAAAGCCTATGAATGTGAGATAGATAATGTTTTACATGCCTTTAGTTATGTGTAAGAAAATTATACGTAATTGCAAAAGAATATTCCAATTATGTTTGGAATTTAAAGTGGATTGAGAAAAAAAAAACTTTTCAAATTAAATTCTGTAGAATATTTATGAGTTTATTTTTCGAAAATAAATGATATATTAAGATATAATTTTTGAAATACAGCTTCGTAAAATTTAAATTTAAACGACAAACGATTAAATATTCCCTGAACATGGAGACTACTTTTTTTCAAAATTTTCATGGAATTGCTAACTTTATCTCAAAACGTGGGCAGTCATATTTTGAATTATTTAACGACAAAGAGTTGTGCGTTAGTTTTATTTTCGCATATTAAAACTTTTAACGAAAGAAATAAATCTTAATGACAAAATTTGTTTGGAGATAAATGTTCTAAGAAAAGCATGGTAATGCCTAAAAATTCTTTAAAACTTTTATTTTTACCTTAGTTATAATACTTTTGCAAATTATATTTAAACTTTTTACGAAAATTTTAATTATTTATATTGGTAATGCTTAGTACTACAAACGTCCTTAAGTCTTTATTTATTAAAAGAATTTTCAATAAGCAAGGTTTTAAATATGTAACTTATTCGAACGTTCCTTAGGTATACTTTAAATAGAATAAATGTGAATGTTAATGAAATAAAATATTTTGTATATAAAAAAAAATCAGTGTAAGAAAGTATCGCTCTGTCCGTGTGTGTAGTTGTAATAGCGTAGTTGTAATCTACGGTATGTACAACAATCAAAATTCGTGCGAGTGTAATTGAAGAGCTTTATTGTGCAATTGAGACTCGGAATTTTGAATTTATTATAAATAGCTGAGTTACTATCTAAATCTCAAATTAAAATATGGATTTAACTTAATGAATTTTTCTGGTGTACGTTTCAGTGTTTTACAAAACAAAGGAAAATAATCTCCGGTTAGACTACTTTGCTCCTTTTCTTCAGTAGTAGTTTCTGTTATTAGTAACTACTTTTTCTTTAAACATGCTCAAGATGTCACCTTAAAATCTTAGAAAATCTATTCCAGAAGCTTCGTTCATAGACAGCCTGGGCAGGATCACGCTAGACCATTTAAAACGTTGCACAAAATCTGTGGCTTCTAAGATTTTATAGATTTTATCAAGAAAAAAGCAGTTTTTAAAATAAAATTTTAGTATTTACTATTATTTAGTATTTAGTATCGGAAATAAAAATCACGCATTTTTTTATACAAATGTACTTGATTTAAATTCAAAACTTAATTATATTTTTACTAAGCCGTCTACACTTGTAGTATTAGCACGCATGGTGGACCATTAGGGTGTAAAGTCAATGACCGTGGTTCAATTCCAGAATTTGAATTTTTTCCACACTGTTGGTTTTGCCCCCTTTTTTAAGCAAATTGAATAATAATAATAATAACAATAATGATACACAGTTGAAAGTTGCAAATGAATAGTTATTGTTTACATACTTTTACGCTAACACAGTGTGAACAGAATGTACTTATTAAATAATAAGATACATAATTTTACAGAGTGCAGGAGGTAGGGGGTATGGCGATTTTATAAAGGCTTTGAACGGTAATGAGCAATAAAAAAATTGGGAAACACTGTTCTGTAACACATAAAATGTGTTTATTGAAGTAATTTCAATTTCTTATAAAATAATTCGCCTCATTTCTACTACGCGTATAAAACAATCGAATTTCTGTGTAATAAAACGTCAGTTTTTAATTGAAGAAAATTCTGACCCTGATTATAGCTTAAGCATGAAAATGATCTGAAACACAACGCTTTACCAGAGCGAGGAAAATCCTTAAACGAACAAATTCATTCAATCTTCGAAGAAATAAAGCACATTGCTTTTAACGCTTACAGTAACAATACTCTAATTCAATAGAACTAAAGTTTCAGCATGAGTACTTCTTTTACATGTCATGCATGTGATTCCTTTTCAAGACTATTAAAACTTTTCGTCTTGAAATTAGAAAATTAATAACCGTTTATGGTGTGTTGAAATGAAAATTGTACTAATATTCGTGCGATTGGATATTATCTCGCTATGTAATTCATTTTTGATGCAGTGTAAAATAAATCATTTTTAAAAATTGAATAATCAAGAAACTGATAAAATGTGTAACAAAATGTTTCTTTTTTTCATTTTTTTAATCACAATGATGCTTAACAAGTCTAATTTTGAAAGAGTAAGATGCATTATTTTGCAGAGTGCAGGCGGGTAGGGGGTATGGGGATTTTAAAGATGCTTTTGAGGGGCGTGGCCAATAAAAGATTGAGAACCACCGCTGTATAGCATAGAAAGTGTGTTGAAACAAATAAATTTATTTTTTATAAAATAATTCGCCTCATTTAAACACGCAAATAAAAAACTCTAACTTATGTGTAAGGAAATACGCGTCCTTTAATGGAACCTTTCCAGATTCTGAATATATGATTAAGAAAGAGTTGAAACACAGCGCTCTGTTAGAGCGGTGAGAATATTTAAACAAACAAATTCATTACATTTTTGGGAAATAAAACACATTCTTTTAAAGCTTACTCCAATAACAGGGGCGAAGGATGGTGATTTTATAGATGCTTTGGAGGAGCGTGGCCAATAAAAGATTTGAAACCACTGCTCTATAGCACAGAAAATGTGTTTAAACAAATAAATTTCTTTTTTTTATAAAATAATTCGCTTTATTTATAGACACAAATAAAAAACACACAAATCAAATTTATGTGTTAGAAAATACTGGTCTTTTAATGGAAAAATTTCCTGATCCTGAATATATGCTTAAGTATGAGAATGGGTTGAAACATGACGCTCTATCACAGCTATGAGAATCTTTCAAAAAAAAATTCCTTACATTTTTGGTGAAATAAAACACATTGCTTTTAACGCTTACTGCAATAACACACTAATTCAATAGAATTAAAGTTCCAGCTTGAGAAACTGTTTTACACGTCATTCATTTCCAAGAGTATTAAAAAAGAGTAGTACTTATCGTCTTTAAATTAGAAAATTAATAGCCGTTTATGATGTGTAGAAATTATGTTACTCGTGTGATTGGAAAAAAATCTCGCTTTTGAATTAATTTTAGTTGCAGAGTAAAATACACTGCTCAAAACAATTAAAGGATATTTGAAGTTTTATATAAAATAAAGATATAAACGAAATTTTTTTTGCCGAAAATAGAAGAAGAGAATCACAAATGCAAATTTTTCTGGTTTTCAAACTGTGGAGTATGCAAATTTTGAGTTCGACGTCAAAAACGTCGCTTCAGCGGCAGCGAATGAAATTTGACTTTCAACTGGATAAAAGAGAATGAAGACAAGGATGATCGGCATTCAGTGATTGCTTTGTATCGATGAGTACGATGTCTCAGCGAAGTCATTTGACAGATTCAGAAGCTTGGAGAATTGTTGGTAGGTTAGAAGGGGGCCAAACTCAAGCCGAAGTAGCGCAAGCCATTGGAGTGTCACAAAGTGTCATTTCCAAGATCCGGAACCGTTTTTTGGAGAGTGGATGTGCAGGCCGAAGACCAGGGCAAGGTCGTAGACGGGCAACAACGCCCAATGAAGATCGGTATTTAGCGTTAACAGCTCGGAGACACCGAAACATGAACGCTACTCTTCTCCAACAACACCTAGGCTCGGCTACAGGCACCACTATTTCAACTCAGACTGCCCGAAACCGGCTCCATGCTGTAGGTCTGTATGCTCGCCGACCGATGGTATGTGTTAGATTAACATCAAGGCATCGTCGCGACCGCAGGGAGTTGGCAACCGAGCATGTCAACTGGAGGAGAAATGAATGGAGCAATATTCTGTTTTCTGACGAGTCCCGTTTTTCTGTGATAATAGGCGTATTTTCATCTGGAGGGACCGTAGCAGTAGGAATAATCCTGCGTTCGTGCACGAAAGTGTCACATTCGGCGGTGGAGGAGTGTTGTTGTATGGAGGCATCTCCATTAACTGGCGCACTGATCTCTACATCATTCGAGATGGAGCTCTGACTGGTCGCCGATATAGGGATGAGATCCTCAGACCTATTGTAGTCCCTTAAGCTGCAGCAATCAGAGATAACTTCATTTTAATGGACGATAACTGCAGGCCACGTCGTGCAAACCTAGTGGAGGATTTCCTTTTCGAGGAAGGAATCATTCGAATGGAATGGCCAGCGTATTCTCCAGACATGAATCCAATCGAGCACGTTTGGGACGCTCTAGGAAGACGACTTTCTGGCCGCCAATAACCCCCACAAACTCTCCAAGAACTGGAAAGAGCTCTTCTGGAAGAGTGGGGCAGAATACCCCAACTCGTCATTAATAGCCTCATTGAGTCCATGCCTCAAAGGTGTTCAACGTTGCTGGCCGACCGTGGAAACCATACCCCCTACTGAAAATGATTTTCTTTTAAGAAAACACCTTTTCTTATTCTTTTTTTCTCATATGCACGAATTGTGTTTTTTCCTTTTGTACACAAATGCGCAATAAAATGCATTTTTTTCTGCCAAACATGTGTAATTTATTCTCATATAACCTACTATGTCTGTCGACCATGTGTCAATCAGCTAAAAAGTTTCCCAGATACAAAATCCACCTAAAACTGCAATATCCTTTAATTGTTTTGAGCAGTGTAAATAAATTTTATTAATTTAACAATCAAGAAGCAGATAAAGTTTTTAACAAAGAGTTATTTAACGCATTGTTACTGTAAAACTCTGTTTTTGAAACATTCCTTTAGTTGTTTGAATGCAAGGTTTTAAGCATGTAAACATTTTTTACATACATTATAAAAATACAGTCGAGTCTCTCTTTAACGAAACTCCATGCATCAAATTTCTCTATATAACGAATTTTTAGCAGGAACGTTCCCCTTTTCGCATGTTTACATTAAAAACAGTCTCTATATAGCGAAATATCTGTCTCCATATAACGAATTTTTTCATAAATTGGCCTTAATTTATTCAGTTTTAAAAAGCTTCGAAATCATATGGAATCAATTTTCCATCACTTATTTTTGATTTATCCTCAGTGCTGAGTGTTTTTTTTTAATTATTTCTCTCCTTGTTCTTTAAATCCAACGAATTCATCCCACCTCCCTCACACCTTTCCACATCCTTCTCAAAACAGTATCAATTGGATTGATACATATGTAAGAGAGGAATCAATGAGGAGCACATAAGAGAGGTCTTCAAATGGAGGAAAATGTTAACTACAATTTTTAATGCCTTGGTAAAATTTGAGCATTTTTTTTTTGAGAGCGTACCAATTTTAAAATCAAAACAGCAAAAAATTACAGATTTCTTCGTCTGAAATTAATGCAAGTCTTCTTTATTCGATTTTCATTAAGCTTTCAAATAAATGTCTGTTCTCTTTTTTGAAACAGCTTAAATAATTAAGAAATAAAATGTTAAGGTTATATTTACTTTAAAACATTTCAAATTCTTAATTCAAAAGAGAAAAAATAACATTTGCTCAAATTTCACACATTAAATACGATTTTTAACATTAATCTCTATATATCGAATTTCTCTATAGAACGAATTTTTTACTGGAACAGTGGATTTCGTTATATAGAGACTCGACTGTATAACTTAAATGTACCTTTAATATTAATTTCTATATGAAATTTCTATTTCCAAATATCTCACTAAACTTTTAAATTTTACAAAATCTATGATGTTTATTTTAGCAATTACATTCCTCAAGGGTAAATGCGGTATATTTCTCAGTAAATGATGATTCGTATATGTTACAGGCCAAACTCGATTTTAGGCCAAACTAGATTGGCCTAGGCTAAACTAGTCTATCCTTGCGTCCAATGGATAAAGTAGTTTTTCCTAGGCCAAACTGGTCTATCCGAACGCCCATCGGAAAAACTAGTTTTTCCTAGGCCAAACTAATCTATCCGAACGTCCATCGGATAAACTAGATTTCTCTAGGCCAAGCTAATTTAGCCGAATGGTTATTAGGATAAACTAGTTTAGCCTGCTATTCATTGATTTGAACTAGTTTATCCTAGGCCCATCTAGATTGTCCTAGGTCAATTCAATTTGGCCTGATTCTATTGAATCTAAAAACCGCCACGGCGCCAACTTTCTAGATTTGATCTAATTTATCCTAGGCCGATGCAATTTAACACGATTTTAGCTCACAGATTATCAAAGCCTGAGAACTAATGTACTCGCAGATTTTGTGTGTGTGTATGTAACCATGTACGTATGTACATATGTATGTACGTACGTATGTACGTAATGCGATAACTCCTGATAAAAATATCCAATTTGCTTCAAATTTTGGACATACATTTATCCTGATAACGAACTTCCCTGAATAGTTTCAGGAGTTCATTGAATAAGAATAAGGGGAGGGGAACAAAACACTAATCCGCACCCCTTCCTTAATTTAGTTAAGTCAACTTTTCCTGCGAAAATATCAGATTTTATTAAAATTTTAGGTATAAGATCATTTAGATAAGGCACCTGCATGATTAGTTGTGGGTTTTAATTGTTTACGTATAAAGAAAGGAAGAATGGAGGTAACCCCCTTAATTTATGTAAATATGTAATATAAATAAGGGAAAGGGAGGGAGCGGCGAATAAAATCAGGAAATATAACAAAAATTCTATTTTAATTTATTTGGAACTTTAAGATAGTTTATGACATATGATATAAATTTATAAAAATATATTCAGCGTTAAATGTCACTTACGAATAGTGATTTTTGCAAAAATCTTAAATTTTTGTTTTGAAGCTCTGCGACATCGAGTAACATATTTACTGATATATTGTTTAACGGAGTTACCTTCAGATATAGTTTTGTTGATAATGGGGTGTGTTCCCTTTCGTAATGGGAGCATTTTTTTATAATTTTTTATCATGTGTCATAAGCTATCACAAAGTTTCAAACAGTTCTAACAACAATTTAAAATTCTTACAAATATTACTAAAAAAAATAGTGGTATTTGACGCGGAATCCTGTTTCTTAAATATTCAAAATCATTTTTTATTATGTTTCTAAAAGTTTCAAATAAAGGAAGTATTTAATTAGCAGCTAAAACGTTAAAATACGCCGAGCTTTTAAAAAAAATTCTAGCGTCCCTTTACTCTACACACCCCCCATCCTAAATTTCAAGTGTCATGCTTTATTTGCGCTTTTTCTTATTTTTAAAAGGGATTTGATTTTTAGATTTTTAATATGAACAGTTTCTGGTGAAGTCATGTGTGTGAAAACCAATATCTGTTATGAATTAAAAATCTCTTTCTAAAACCAAGAGTTTTTATCCGATTGAAAAAATAAACCGTTCTCCCTTTATATTTAACCTCAGAATGCCCAAAATTAATCAGGTAAAAGCCTTATCAGAAGGAACCCACATCCAAAATTTGAAACAAATATGTTAATTCTCCTTGAAAAACCTATTTACATAAATTAAGGGGTTACGCCCCAATCCTCTTTTCTTTATTTGTAAACAAAGAACATCCACAGCTAATCATGAAGGTGCCTTATCGAAATGATCTTATACCTACTTTTTTTAAATAAAATCTGATGCTTTTGCATGAAAAACTGACTTAACTTATTTAAGGAGGGGGGGGGGTGGTGCGTATTACCCTTTTGTTTCCATTCCCTTATTCTTATCCAATGAACACCTGAAACTAATCAGGGAAGTTCGTTATCAAGATAAATCTTTGTCCAAAATTTTAAGCAAGTTGCATATTTCTATCAGGAGTTATCGCATTACGTACATACGTACATACATACGTACATGGTTACATATACACACACAGAGTCTGCGAGCATATTAGCTCTCAGGCTTTGATAATCTGTGAGCTAAAACCGCGTCACATTGCATCGGCCTAGGATAAATTAGATCAAACTAGAAAGTTAGCGCAGTGGCAGTTTTAGATTCAATAAAATCACGCCAAGTTGACTTGGCCTAAGATAAACTAGTTGAAACCAATTAATAGCAGGCTAAACTAGTTTATCCTAATAACAGTTCGGCCAAACTAGTTTGGCCTAGAAAAATCTAGTTTATCCGACGGGCGTTCGGATAGACTACTTTGGCCTAGAAAAAACTAGTTTATCCGATTGGCGTTCGGATAGACTAGTTTGGACTAATAAAAAACTAGTTTATCTGATGGGCGTTCGGATAGACTAATTTGGCCTAGGAAAAACTAGTTTATGCGATGGGCTTTAGGATAGATTAGTTTGGCCTAAAATCGGGTGTGGCCTGTAACATATATAATCCAAGGTATGACGTTTCACTGAAAAATCGTCCAAAATCGGACATCCACTTATAAACAGAAGTTATAAAATTGTGAGGAAAATTTTGCGAACTTAGTATTTTTTGTGCATAGATGAAAGAAGAAAAGTACGATGTAGGAAATTAATGATCCTTACAATTTGGGCGCATTACAAATCTATTGGGTCCTGCTCAATCTGTTTAGACATGCTCGTTCATAAAATCCTAATATTTTGTTTTCGGCTTGTATCACTACAAGAAAGGATTATTTAATGTTTAAAAAAATGTTGCATAAATAATATGATGGATTGAACTGGAGATGCTGCCACTTTTGAAGAATATTGCAATAGTAAATATAGTTAATTGGACACTGTCGTCATTCATATCGGTGTATCAGTGAAATAATCGACTTTCAATTAATTATTGTTTGAAAGTTCTGACAATGCTTTGTATAATGCATGAGGATTGGTAGCATTTTCATTGTACGAGGGAACGTCTGAAAATAAGTTATCGCTATCGACTGTAGTCAGAGATGTGTATGAAAATTAAAACATAGAATGAAACAAGGAAGATAAGTTATATCTTTATTTTCCTTCATAATTACCAAGTACATTCAGAAATTTATAATACCATTTGATAAGCTTCAAAAAGCCCTTCATGAAAAATTCAGTGCTTTGCATACAGAAGCATTTAACGACTTGTCCGTATACAAAACCTTGATGTTTTTCTGGAGGGCTTTTCACAGCTTATCAAGTGGTATACAAATATCTCAACGAGCTTAGCATTTATGTTGACAAATAAACTTGGGTCTTATCTTCCATGTCTCATTATATTGTTTGATTTTCATACACATCTGTTTCCACAGACGTTAGAGGAAATTTATTTTCAGACTCCACCTCGTAGAAGTATAGAATTTAAAAAAAATGGAGAACTTTCTAAGTATTTTTAAAGTTTTTTATATTTACAATTTTTTTTTCATTTTAGAATATCAGTTTTTGGGATTTTCTTATACTGATGTATAAGCCGACTTCCCCATTTGGAGCCAGAAAAATTCCCCAAAAGGAGCGGCTTATAGATAGAAATATACGGTAAATTGTATCAGGAAAAATTAAGTCTATTTTGTTGTTTAATCAGAATTTTATTAACTGCTGCGTTGAGACATTGAAGCAATTCATAAAATTGTCTTTTTTAATTCACTGTGTAAGTAACATTCACATTTTTATATGTTTCAGATATGGAAAACAGGAATACAAAATATCAATATGTACAATAAAAATGTTGGCATCCTTTCATTTTGAGAATGTGTCTCACATAAGTGATGGTACACTTGTGCTTTACAAAAGGAAACTAATCAAATAAATTAAAAAAACATGTACACATTTTTTTTGTGGGTGTGTTTCATACTTAAACTTAGCAAAGATTATTACATAACATACATTTTGTCAAAATATTAAAATATTAATTTAATTAAAATACAAATGTTTAGAACGGAGCAAAAAATAGCTCACATAAGTGATGGGACACCATTATATATGCAACAAAAATCGTCTGAAATAAGCAATAAAAATATTTTTTGGGGTTTTATTTTTACTTAAAAGCAATTGGCAAAAATTTATAAAATCGTGTGCAGTATTTTTCTCCAATTTGTTTTGGAATTTTTGTGTTTTTTAGCTCTGTGTAGCCATGAATGCTAAACGAAAAGAAACTTCGCCTGAAATTCGAAAATTAGTTATTAATTTGCATATTGAACGTGGAAAATCTATTAGAAAAACTGCTGAAACAGTTAACTTGAGTCGTTCATCAGTTTTCAATGTTATTAAACGATATAAAAAGAATCATATGATTCAGGATAAAAGAAGACCTGGCCGACCATCAAAGCCATCTAATGGAATAAAGCGAAATATCGTTCGAAATATTTAAAAAAATCCAAGAAATAGTGCTTCAAAAGTTGCTGCTGATTTACAAGAATTATATGGAATAATTGTTAATCCTGAGACTATTAGAAGGGTAATTCGATCTGCTGGATATCACGGTAGAGTAGCCAGGAAAAAATTCTTCGTAAGTGAAAAGAGTAGAAAACTCAGACTAGCTTTCGCAAAATCCAACATAAATAAGAATTCTGATTACTGGAATGAAGTTATATTTGCTGATGAGAGTAAATTTAACATATTTGGTTCTGACGGTAGAATCTTGGTGTGGAGAAAACCCAGAGAAGAATTTCGCAAACAGAACTTAATACCAACAGTAAAACATGGTGGAGGGGGAGTTATGGTATGGGGGTGTATGTTGTCCGCTGGAGTTGGTAATCTTGTTTTTATTGACAGTATAATGGATCAGTACAAATATATTGATATTTTAAAGTAAAATTTGAAATCTTCAGCACGAAAATTGAACCTTCATAACGATTTTAAATTCTACCAGGACAATGACCCCAAGAACACTGATCTGAACGTTAGACTCTGGCAGCTATATAACTGTCCTGAAATAATAAAAACACTACCGCAATCTCCAGACTTAAATCCCATAGAGAATATTTGGCAAGAATTGGAATCAAGAATTCGCAAACACACCACTTCTTCAAAACAAAAACTAAAATTGGTGCTTCAAGATGAATGGGGTAAAATCACTCCAGAAATCACAAAAAAATTAGTCGAATCCATCCCAAAAAGATTAAACCATGTTTTAAAAGTAAAAGGAAATCCAACAAAATATTAAAATCTTTCAAAAAGTAAAATTTTTGGATAAATATTTGATGGAAAAGTAAGTGTCCCATCACTTATGTGAGCCATTTTTTGCTCCGTTCTGAACAATTGTATTTTTACTAAATTAATATTTTAATATTTTCACAAAATTTATGTTATGTAATAATTGTTACTAACTTTAAATATGAAACACACCCAAAAAATTTTTGCACATGTTTGTTTATTTATTTTATTGCAGTTTCTTTTTATAAAGCACAAGTGTCCCATCACTTTTGTGAGACACTGTCTATACTAATACAGGGTGCGTAGTCTGGAAGCACCTTGTAAGCACCTTTTACCAGAATTTTTATAATGTAAAATCTGTTTTATTCAACGAAAAAGAAATCCTTTTTCAGATGTAACAACCAGTACTTTAAAGAATTTCTGATACCGAAAAAATTAAAATCCTCTGAGTTTCTTGATGACTACACACCCTGTAATAAAAGAACAAAACGCTCTGTCTGTCTGTATGTGTGTCTGTGTGTCTGCGATGGCTAGCAAAATCTATTTGACGTACGAGGCTCAAAATTTTTATGAGAGTAGCCCAATATCTCTCCTGATGCACCTGAAGCTCAGAATTTCAAAATTCTATTTATTAACTGAGTAATTAATTAAATTCCAAAGATCACTCTTATAAAAAATCGCCTTTTTTTCGCTTTTTTCTCTTTCATTTTCTTATGGTTGATTGGTTGCATAAAATTTTCGCAGAAATAATTAAAAAAGCTGGGACAGACCTTTAAAATTTATAGACTGGCAAACTGTCAGTTTAAATGAGTTTTTTTTTTTTTTTTTTTTTTTTTTTTTTTTTTTTTATCACAGGTGTTGTACGCCATGGAGAAAAAGATAGGTGGAGACGAAGTTAAACCGAAAAAAAGGTTTTCAATATTAAACCATTTATCGCTGAAATTTTAATGTCTCAAAAAAAAGCACGAGGCAGGAATTTTGTATTAATAAAACGAATTGAAAGAAATGAAGTACAGCTGAAGCATATTTTACGAAGAAATAGTAATTTTTTTAAATGGTTTTTTCTATTATATCATTTAGGTTAAAGTTATGTTAAAGTTAAATTGCATTTATGTTATGATTATAATAAGGATATGTTACAATGAAGTGAAGGCTAGGTTACATTTATGTTATATTTAATTTACGGTAGGGTACTGTTAAATCGCTGTTAGGTTACAGACAGGTTCTGGTTACGGTACAAAAGTTTAAGGTTAGGAATTTATACACAGAGTGAACATTACGCAAGATTTGATTAAAAATAACACTTACTTTTGTTAAATAGCTCTGAAATTATAATACTATATACCAATCTTTTAGCTACCATCGAGTATCGATTTCGTTCATGGTATAGTCGGATTTAAGAGTGATATAATTAGTTTGAAATTCAAAATATTTCACTTGGGTGACTTTCGCTTGTGAAAATAATAATTAGTTGCGTGACTTAACATTGATTTTTACGGGTAAATATCAACTTTTTAACACGAAAATCACGCAATCGTTGGATACATATTCCCTCCCGCGTTTCTCATTGCTCATTTTGAGTATTTTTAGAGCTTAATGTTAGTTGTTGTTTTTAAACCCGATTTTTCACACAGTCAGTGGCTAAGTATTTCAGACAATGCATTTCTGCATGTAACGAGTTAATGATAAAATCATAGAAATTTCAAGTTCGTTTAATATTGTTAATATGGACCCGGGCAACGCCGGGCGGGTCAGCTAGTATATTAATAAAATAACAAATCGCTCTGTCTGTCTGCGTGTGTGTGTGTGCGTGTGTGTCTGCGATGACTAGCAAAATCTATGAGACGTACGAGGCTCAAAATTTTTCTGAGAGTAGCCCAATATCTCTCCTGATGCACCTGAAGCTCAGAATTTCAAAATTATATTTATTAACTGAGTAATTAATTAAAATTCCAAAGCTCACTCTCATAAAAACAATCGCCTTTTTTCACTTTTTTCCCTTTCATTTTCTTATGGTTGGTTGGTTGCATAAAATGTTCGCAGAAATAATTAAAAAAGCTGGGACAGACCTTTAAAATTCATAGACTGTCAAACTGTCAGTTTAAATGAGGATTTTTTTTTTTTTATTATCAGAGCTGCTGTACGCCATGGAGGAAAAACATAATTGGAAGCGCAGTAAACCGAATAAAAGGTTTGCAATATGAAACTATTTATCACTGAAATTTTAATGTCTCAAACAAAAGCACGAGGAAGGAATTTTGTATTAATAAGACGAATTGAAAGAAATAAATTATATCTGAAGCCATGGAGGAAGAAGATATGTGGAGGTGAACTAAGCCTTAAAAAAGGTTTGCAATGTGAATCCATTTATCGCTCAAATTTTAGTGTGCCAAACAAAAGCACGTGGAAAATTGGAAAGCTTCCAAAAAAAGGAAGGGATTTTGTATTAATAAGACTAATTGAAAGAAATGAATTACAGCTGGAGCATTTTTTAAGAAGAAATAGGAAATTTTTAAAATGGTCTTTGTTCTATTATTATTTATTAAAAGAAATGTTTACTTTTAAAATAATTGAAATAAGGAAATTATTATTATTAAATGTCATTATTATTATAATTAAATTTCAAATTAAAATTAAATAAGAAATATAAAACGTTTGATACGAACTAAAAATTGTATTATTAAAAGTTTTCTTTTTACAGTAATTTTTATTAACACTTTTCAACAAAATTGAAAAATGTTTATGCATTCCTTTTTGTCTGTCCGTCTGTCCGCGCTCTAACTCTCGTAAATATACTCGGAATGCAAAGAAATTTTACCATGTTATTGAAGTTTACACAAGCACAAACCCTATTAAAAATGAGGTTTTTACCACGATTAGTTCATTTACAGGGACAGTCAAAAGTTTTCGATTATATTAGGGCCAATGGGGAAAAATCGTTTCAAATTAATTTTAAAGATGTTGCGGCCGGACAAACGTATTCACATTTATTTGCATCTACGAAAAGCACACTAAAATATGCAGCTAAAAGTATAGATATTCATTTACAGGGCCACACAAAATAATTCTAATACATGATAATAAAGGAGGAAATTGTTTGCGACATATTTTAACGATGGTAAATGGTATCATGTGTAATCAAATTGATATACGTCGCTGAGACTTAATATGAGTTATTTCACGCATAATACGAAGTGCATAGCATTTACAGGGACACACAAAAGACTTCAAAAAGCATATTCTATTCGAAGTACTGTATATTACGCATGGTAACTGTTCCATGGATGAAAGGCATTTTTAATTATGATATGCGCTTTTAAGTGTCACTAAATGTATTCACATTATATGGTGTGCATAAATGCTATAATAGTTACACAATTAAGATATACAGGGTTACTCAAAAGAACTCGGAAAAGTTACTGAATGTGAGTGTAATTTACTTTAAGGTTTGTTTTTAAAAAAGTTTTACATTTTTACGTCGATTCGCATTTAGTTTATCGTGAAATGTTTGTAGAATATAGATTAAATGATATACAGGGTCACGCAAAGAACTGGATACAGGTTTGTTTAAGGATGATAATTTCTGGAAATATGATTTAAATAGTTTAAAGAGTATTGTTGTTTGATTAACATTTTTTATTTATTTTTTTATATAATTAATTTTAGCAAAATACTTTCGTGTAATAAAGGTACAAGGTAAACTGCAGGGCTGAACAAAAGTATTGAAGTATGTTTTACTTCTATTCGTATAAACTGCCAAAAGAAAAATTTCATCCAGCTAGGCATTTTTTTTGCTAAACTAAATTTCTCCATGATATAGTATATATATCAACCGACAAATCAAATACAGAGCCATTCAGAAGTATTGGAATACATATTTGGTTATGGGCAGTAACACCTATTTCCCTGAATAACGAAGTTTTGTTAAAGAATTAAGGAAATTTGGATAGTGTTTTATAATCTATGCTTAACGCGGGATTTTTTTTTTTACTGTATAATACTTTGTAACGTAGATGAAAAATGTTTATGACTCCGGTTCGTGTGGCCGAGTTCTAACTCTTGTAAATAAACACTGATGCTCGTAGCATTTTTTATATGTTATTGACGTGTACTACACCGTGATCGCTATTGAAAAGGTAATGTGTAGAATTTATAGTTCATTTGCACAGACAGTCTAAAGTATTCTGTTACATTATGGTCAGTGGGAAAAATCGTTTCAAGTTCATTTCAATGACGTTAGACCATTTAAAACATAAAGAAATTGATATGCATTTCTTTATGTTTTAAATAAAGGAACGGCAGTATAATAACAAGCATTTTCTAGAATATGGGGTTTGTTAAACATTTATTATTTATTTAAAGAACCACACAAAAGAATTCCGTTTATGGGGATAATGATATATGGTTGGGAGCTTTTAGCGGCCAAAATATGTTACTAAATTATAGTGAAATAGACATAAATTATTCACTGATTCTCCTCAACGCTACATTTCCGCACCCACATTCCTTTACCAATCTGCTCATTAATGTTACCGCTAATTGCCTTTACATTTCTGATGCATAACTTTGAAACACCTTGTATAGGCATATTCAAAATGTGAAGAGTGGCGCTCAATATAGTTTAAAACTGGGCTTTTTCAATATTTTTCGTGATGATATAAAATTTCATGCAAAGGAAAGTAAGAGTGTTTAAAATGATATAATGTTGCTTAAACTGTAATGTTGAAAAATTATAATATTGCAACATTATAAAAAAGTGATATTATAATTTTGCTTATTTGCTCAACGCTTAAAGCTGCACAAATAAAAATGTATGTTAAATTTGCAGCGAGACTAGATCCTTGAATGGGTCGGGTTGTGTATTTTACCTGAACACGAAAATTCTATTCAAATCGGAATGCAACATAAATGTTTTTTTTATCGATCTGAACCGCTAATATTTGAATTCGAATCCGACACATAAACAGTATTCCGCCTGAAACAGAGCTAATTTTAATGTTTACAACGTTATTAAAAAATTCCAAAATATGTTTTAAAACAAATATTGTTAGCATATAGTCATGCTTTACATTAATAAGAACAATTTTTGACAAATATAAAAATTTTACTTCTTCAAAATAACAGCATTATCAATAAAAAATTTTGAGAAACAATTAATAAACAAGTTGGAAATTACACGTGAAGCGTAACAAATGAGGTGCGTTCGTACGATAACGAAGTTTTTAAAATATTCAGATCTTGCTGATATAGTAGACAATACTTCGGTTACATTATAGTAGTAGAAATCTTTGTGTTCCTGTAAATATACAGGAAGTAATTTTTATTACACCTCAGCAACGTATATCATATTCATAAAATGCTAAATAGTTTAATGTAATTAAAACACGCCCCACAAACACTGTTTCTCCGTATAGCTTTATGTAATGAAATACTTTTGTGTGCTCCTGTAATTTAAAAATAAATATTCTTTGCATCACAGATTGTACAGAATGTATATTTTAGTAGATATATACTTCATAGGTTCATGTCAGTTTTATTATGTTTGAATCAGTTTAACACCATTAAAATGCATTTGAAACTTTTTTTCCCATTGACCGTAATGTCATGAAATATTTTTTATTGTTCCTGTAATTGATTTATGTATCCAATTTCTATAAAATTTAAAATGACACGACAAAATTATGTAATAATTATTTGTTTTAAATTTCAAATGATTAAAATGCATTTGAAACCCCCCTTGACCGTAATGTAACGGGATACTTTTGATTGTCCCTGTAATTCATCTATGCATAATTGATCTATCTTAAATTTGAAATAACTTGACAAAATTATGTATTAATTATGTTTTTTAAACTTCAAACGATTCGGTTGGGTAGTTTTTGCATTGTTAAATGCGAATGGACAGACAGACGGATGGACTGAACGACAACTATAAATGCTACGTATTTACGAAAGCACCTAAAAACAACAGATATAAAGCATAATAAAATTTGAGAGCTGTAAAATAAATGAGCTGATTTTCACGCAGTAAAAATTTCGATTCTTATCATGTTTTTAAAATTATTAGAAAATAAATTACACATATTTTAAGATTAATCGCATTTAAATGCGAAAAATGAAGCATAAATACAGGGTTTCGATATTACAAATAGATTTATTCTAAATAAATAATTCAGGGATAAAAAAAAAATCAAGATGAATATATAAAAAGAAATTTCTTTTGTTACATATTAATAATTGCATTTAAATAATATTTAAAATATAATAATGAAAACATAATGAAAACATTCTTTTAAAATCATGTATGAAAACATAAGTAATAAATATTAATCTAAAATACAGATTTCTGATTGCAAACGATTTTCAGATATTAGCAAAATAATATTATCTTTTCAAGAAAAATGTTAAAAGATTTTCTATTTTGATATTTAAAACACATATAATTAAATAATCAAAGAGAATTTTACCTGTAAAGCGCTGTCTAATAAAAAATTCGACGATAAAAAACAAGAGCAATCAAATACGGGTTTTAACTGGTTTGAATTCATAGGCGAACAAAGCACGTGGTTTTGTTTGGACTTAATGTGACTTAATGTAGGGTTACATTTTTGGCATCACCCAAATCATTATAGTTCACCTCCAGTATATTCTTCCTCCATGATCTGAAGCATATTTTATGAAGAAATAGTAATTTTTTTAAATGTTTTTTTTTTCTATTATATTATTTATTAAAATAAATTTTTGCTTTTAAAATAATTGAAATTGGAAAATTAGAAATAATTAAATGGCAAAATGAAATTAAGTAAAATATTAAAAACATTTCATTTGAACTAAAAATTGTATTACTAAAAGTTTTATTTATTTATTTATTATTTTTTTGAGAACTTTTTAATACTTTATAACGTAGATGAAAAATATTTATGATTTAACAACATATTAATAATTCATGTCAATATATAAAATATATTGATGAAAACATTCTTTTAAAATCATGCAGGAAAACTTAAATAACAAATATTAATCTGAAATCTAGATTTCAGAGTGCAGACGATTTTAAGACATTAACGAAAGAATGTTAACTTTTCAGGCAAAATCTTAAATGATGCTTCTACACTGTAAAAAATATAACTATTTTACTGCATTGTCACTCCCCCGCTTTTATAGAATATCACTCTTTTGGCCAATGAGAATACTCCATTATAGCCTGAAGTAGTCGTTTTCTATAAAAGCGGTGGAATGACGATGCAGCAAAATAGTCATATTTTTAGCACTTTCCAACAAAGTTGAAAAGTGCTTATGCATTCGGTTTGTCTGTCCGTCTGGCCGTCTGTCCGTCTGTCCGTCTGTCCGTCTGGCCGTCTGTCCGTCTGTCCGTCTGTCCGCACTCTAACTCCCATAAATATACTCGGATTGCTATGAAATTTTTATACGTTATTGATGTTTACCCTAGCACAAACCCTATTGAAAATGAAGTATCTACCATGATTAGTTTATCTACAGGGCGAATCAAAAGTTTCCCATTACATTACGGCCTATGGGGAAAAATCGTTAATATACTCGGATTGCCATGAAATTTTAGGACGTTATTGAGGTTTACCCTAGCACAAACCTTATTGAAAATGAAGTATCTACCATGATTAGTTTATCTACAGAGAGAATCAAAAGTTTCCCATTACATTACGGCCTATGGGGAAAAATCGTTAATATGCTCCGATTGCCATGAAATTTTAGGACGTTATTAACGTTTACCCTAGCACAAGTCCTATCGAAAATGAAGTTTCTACCATGATTAGTTTATCTACAGGGCGAATCAAATGTTTCCCATTACATTACGGCCTATGGGGAAAAATCGTTAATATACTCGGATTGCCATGAAATTTTAGGACGTTATTGACGTTTACCCTAGCACAAGTCCTATCGAAAATAAAGTTTCTACCATGATTAGTTTATCTACAGGGCGAATCAAAAGTTTCCCATTACATATTTGAAATATATTAAGATTTTTCACGTATAATAAAATTGATATATGTCTCTGAAGCTTAATATAAATTATACGCTACTGTCTTGCATAATATGAAGTACATAGCATTTACAGGGCCACACAAAAGATTTCAAATAGTATATTTTTTCCGAAGTACCGTATATGTGTCCGATGATGGCTGATGGAGTAATGAAATGCATTTTAATTATGATATGCGCGTTTATATTTCGCTAAATATATGCACATTATATGGTGTGTATAAATGTTATAGTTGATATACAGGGCTACCCATAAAGAGCTCACCAATGTTACTGAATATGAGCGTAAATTATTTAAACGTGGTTTTTAAATAAGCTATGCATTTTTACGCTGAGCTTCATTCAATTTACTGAGAAATGTTTGCAGAATATAGATAAAAGGATATACAGGGCCACGCAAAGAATTCAGTACATGGACGCGTATGAATGATGATTTATGAGAATGTGATTTCAGTTGTTTTAAAAGTGTTTTAGTTTACAATAAATTTTAGCCTAATGCTGACGTGTAATAAAGGTACAATATAAACTACAGGGCTGAACAAAAGTATTCAAGTATGTTTCCATCTAATAGTATGAATTGCTGAAAAAGAAATTTCAAGCTACTGTGTATTTTCTTGCTAAGCTAAATTTTCCCATTATATGAACTGACATATGAAATACAGGGCTGTTCTAATGTACTGGAATACATATTTGGGTATATTTGGCTATACACTATTATTTCCCTAAATAACAAAGTTTTGTTAAAAATTTCATTAAGTGTTGGAAAGTGCTTCATAATCTATGCTTAACGCATGATTTTTCATACTTGTTTACAGTGTATGATTGATCTATTCGTATCTTTTATGCATTACAATCGTGTATTACAGCCAATAATGGCACAAAATGTTATTTTTTAAACGAAATGTTAGCCATCTATTCAATAACAGTTTAAAAGATAAAAAATAGAAACAAAGAAATACGGGTTTAAAACAGTTTGGATTGATTGGAGTGTCAAAACACATGGTTTTGATGGTGCTTATTTGCTCATAATGTAGCGGATTTTAGAGTTACATTTTTGGCGTCACCCCAAGACATTATACTGCCACTATTAATTTATTTTTACTGTATGGTTGTACTCAAATAAAAATCGGACTGGAAAGGGTTAATAAAATACGCCTAGAAGTATGAACTAGACAATTTGACCATTTAAAAGATAATTTTTTTCTAATTATAATGGAATGAATAAAAATATTACCGGTAAAGATAGGCTAATATAATTTTAATCGTATCAACAATACAGAATTATTTTAATTTTTTCGTTATTAAATTTACTAATCAAATAAATTTATTGTAATAATTTTAGCATTTATTCGTTATATAAAAAATAATCTATTTAACATGAATAATTTAAAATTTCAAAATTATCTGTTATCTAAATTAATGTGAAAAATGTAATCAATTTCAGAATTTTTGATGTAGCCAAAAAAGTAATTTTTTTTCATTGCAGTTACTAAAATATGCGCAAAATGCAGAATGGCAGTTTATAGTAGCCAATTTTCTCATAATTCATTGGATAATAATTCAGGAGATTTATTTACATTAAATTTTGTTGCGGTACATTGTGGAACTTCTAAACTTTTCAATAGTTGAAACTAAAATGTAAAATATTTTTAAAAATATTTTATAAAAAACAATCATGTAATTATTAATTTTTATGGGCTTAATATAATTTTTGTAACACATGCAAATACTGTACACACTATCATACTGTGAAGACCATTTTAAGTCATTAAAATATAAGATTATATGATAAAATGTAGCGCTTGTTTAGAAGAGCTGTATTTTTGCTACTTTTGTTTGAAACAGATCATAATCCTTAAAGCATTATTTTTTGAAATAATGCAGATTGTCAAAACAAAGCAAAACCTTTTTGAAAATACATATTCCGACTCCCCAAACATTAGTCTAGCCAACTATATAGTCAAAATTCTGTAAATTGCAACTTCATTTTTCGACTTTTGGCCAGCTTTTTGGGGTTTTCCCCTTACTGTTTGCCAGCAGGCAGTCATTCACCACTAAATTTTTTTCGTTTTTTTTTCATATAATAATTTGTGTAAAATTCTTGCTAGAATGCTCTTAAATTTACAGTGAAGAAAACTTTTAAATTTTAGTGGCAAGAGCCACTTTTGCCTAGATTTTTGCATTTCTGGCTTATACACTGTAAAAAGAATCTGTAAAGATACAAAAACTTTTCTGGGAAACTGGGATTCCTAGAACTTTTTAAGTAACGACAACAGTAAAAATTCCTGTAACAAGTACAGATTTGCACTGAAAAAAAAAACTGTAAAGTTATTTACAATTTTTTAGGAAACCGGGATTCCTAGAATTTTTTATGTAACAGCAACCTAGGTTACAAATAAAATTATTGTAATAAAACTGCAATTTTAGAAGATTCGTTAGTAATGTTACAGATTTCTGTAGCTGTACAAAAGTTAGTTTTGTTGATTTACATCTTTCCTTGTACAGTGTACAGATAAAATATTAGCAAGCATACATATTTTACATGTGTTGGGTTACATATTTTTTTTGTTTTTACAGTGTATTTATGTTAGTATTAAGAATGTCCCATACATCCGTTGATCCCCCAATTTCCCTATTGATGACAAAGAAATTTACATACTACAAATAAGTATTTTTTTTCACTTCACATTATATTTTATTTAAAAAGTAAAAGCAATTCTTTTATGTTCCCTTCCATTCATAACGCTTTAATAATTTACTAGTATTCCCCTACTGTTTTGCATTCATTGGAGAATTAGTTTCGTTAATGTGTTAAAATTTTCTAACTAATTACACTTAAAAGGTTTTCGGGTGTTTAATCACTAGAGACTATCAAATATTTTATTAAACGTTTCCAGATGGGTAAAACATGCAAATGCGCTCTCAAAACTATTTTAGCCAGAAATCTAAAGATGATTATGATGTAGAAATGCAATTTATTTCTGTATTTATTTCACAAAATTTTCCTCTGCGAAAATAAATCTGCATCAATCGAGTGCTTTAACGCGGCTAAACGAGCTCTTATAGAGTTACATTAAATGCAAATTTTCTATTGAAAATATAGTTTCACGAAAACAGCAATTAGTTGCTCAAACATTCTTATGTAATAATTTTTTATATATATTACACCGCGAAAATGTTTGCTAAGGGGATGAAACTTTGAAAGTTATTCAGTTTAAAATAGGTTTCGAGATTTTAAATTCTGCAAAACTTCAAAACTTTATTTTAAAAAGAATTAAAAGCTGAAATACATTTAATATGTTTTTATTCTATCCAATTTTGCTGAACCAATATAAACCATGTTCTGTACCTTGATTTATCAAAACTATAGGTAATAATTTAGACAAATAATTACATTGTGACAAACTAAATTGTTTCGAAATTGCATGGAGGTGAATCCCTTATATGATAACGCAATTGAAAATTAAAATGATTTGTATTGTATTGTAATTAATCTGTAATTAGAAGCATTAAATTGCATTAAAGTACCTTAAAGCATTTTGATACAGTGATAAACTTACTTGTTACATGAGTTAAATTCGCTTTCGAAAATAAATCCATAGGATGTTTCAAAATTAATTAATAATAATTATAATTCTTGTTTATTATAAAAATATGTATTTACGTGCTTTAAACATGTTAACACATATCAGGCTATCATGATATAAACAATAATTCGAACAATAAATCCGAATAATAATCCAAAAAAAGTCTTTTTTTTAACATTTTTATATGTGTGAAGAAAATTGTAATTATGTAAATTTTATGGGATATATAAGACCTGAAGAGGTCAAAAATGAAAAACAATTCTTTTATATTCAGTTCCATTCATAACTATCCATTAATTTACTAGTATTTCCCCAATGTTTTGCATTCATGAGAGAATTAATTCCGTTAATGTGTTAAAATTTTCTAACTAATTACCTTAAATGTTTTTCTGGTGTTTCATTACTAGAGTTTATCAAATACTTTGTTGAACACTTCCCAATGGGTAATAGTCAAATGCACTCTCAAAATTATCTTAGCCAGAAATCTAAAGATAATTATGATGTAGAAATTTGTCCGTAAGCAATTTCTTTCTGTATTTATTCTACAAAATTTTCCTCTGTGAAAATAAATATCTATTAGTCGAGTGCATTAATGCGTTTAAACGAGCTCTTATAAATTTACTTTAAATGCAAATTTTTCAGTGAAAATACAGTTTCCTTAAACTAGCAACTGCTTTCTAAAGTAATCTTATGCAATATTTTTTTCTATATTACATGGCGAATACATTTGCAAGTCATTGAAATTTTGAACGTTATTCAAGTTAAATAAATTTTCAGATTTTCAACCCCATAATATATTAAAACTTTATTAAACAAGTAAAAGCGAAAGTATATATAATAAGTTTTTACACAATTCTTATAATTTTTAACCATTATAAATGATATAATGTACTTTTAAACATAATACCTTTACATATATATTAAAGAGATTTATATTATATATCTTTATACTTTATATTAAATACCTTTAATATTTAATAATTTTTCATTACTAATGGGCTCTACAAATGGTATCTTAATGCACCATAAAATTATTTTCGTTTTTCATTTTGGTATATTTCGTACATTTCTGCCTCAAGTCCATTTTGTATAAAACGTAGCTCACTAGAAAAGCACTATAAGGAACAAATTACTAATTTGTATAGTTTTGCTATATCTTATGTTCAATTCACATCAATTTCTTTTTTTTCTATTTTTTAAACATTATTTATATGAGTGAAGAAAATTATAAAGTTTTATATCCTGTAGGATACACCAGGTCTGAAGAAATTAAAAAAAATCTTTTATATCCCCTTCCATTTATAACTCCACTTTAATTTACTAGTATTTCCCCCACCATTTTGCATTCATGGGAGAATTAGTTTCGTTAATGTGTTAAAATTTTCTAACTAATTACACTTAAAAGGTTTTTGGGTATTTAATCCACCGAGACTATCAAAATCTTTCAAAATCTCTATTTTTAAACATTATTTATATGTGTGAAGAAAATTGTAATTACCGTATTTACACGTGTATAAGGTGAACTTCTTTCCAAAAAATTAGGGCAAAACTCCTAGATGCGCCTTATACACGGAATAATTTTTAACTGTTGGATGCAGTCGAACGATATACATATGAAACAAGAAATTATTAAGATATTAAAACTCGGAAAATGTTACTAAATTGAAGTATTACTGCATATTTATTTCATTAATTTCAGTTGACATTATCTAAACGCTAATTAGCAATTCTCTTTACCGTCACTTATTCCTATTTCCCGTCATTCTTTTACAACCCGAAGTCTAAAAATGCATTTTCGTCTTGTTTTCTGGTCTGGTGTAATGTTTGTTTCGACTTTTTTTTACTGAAATTTATTTGGTCATTCTTCATTAGCGTATCAAATTTATGGTGTGTGTTATATACGAGATTTTAAGAAATCGCAATTTTTATTTGTAAAGTAGGTGTGCGCCTTATACAAGCGTGCGATCTATACACGAGTAAATACGGTATGTGTATTTTATAGGATACATAAGATCTGAAGAGGTCAAAAATGAAAAAAAAAATATTCTTTTATGTTCAGTTCCATTCATAACTCCCCATTAATTTACTAGTATTTCTCCAACGTTTTGCATTCATGGGAGAATTATTTCCGTTAATGTGTTAAAACTTTCTAACTAATTACACTTAAATGTTTTTCTGGTGTTTCATTCCTAGAGTTTATTAAATACTTTATTAAACATTTCTAAATGGGTAAAACATGCAAATGCACTCTCAAAATTATTTTAGCCAGAAATCTAAAGGTGATTATGATGTAGAAATTTATCTGTAAGCAATTTCTAATTGTATTTATTCCACAAAATTTTCTTCTGTGAAAATAAATCTGCATTAATCGAGTGTCTTAACACGGCTAAACGAGGTGTTATAAAATTTCTTCAAATGCAAATTATCTAATGAAAATACAGTTTCACAAAACCAAGCCAATAACTGGTTACTAAAATATTCTTTTCGATATTCTTTTCATATTACATGGCGAATCCAATTTGAATACTTAAGTGTTTAAATTTTGAATGTTCTTCAAGTTAAATAGAGTTTTATAATTTAAATCCCACAATATTTCATAACTTTATTAAAAATGTAAAAGCGGAAATACATATTATATATTTGTATTATTATTCTTCACATTTTAGCTGAATTATTATAAACTATGTAATGTATCTTTAAAATAACTTAAAATGTGCTTAACGTCTTAAAATAAAATCTTTAAAATTAAATTATATTAGAAACAATCAGAAACACAAAAAATCAAATAAATGCATAAAAATAATTAAAATTGCAGCGTTTCGGTTTAATTTTTAATTTCTTTTCAATACGAAAACATTAAAATAATCGGGAAAACAACAATCATTTTTACACTTAAAAAAAGAGGAGTCTGCCATTTTAATTATTTTTACGTATTTATCTGATGCTTTTATTTGTATGCATGATTATTTCTAATATATATATATATTTTTTTTATTTTAGTATATCTTTATAAATCTATACTATGAAAAACCTTTTACACAAACAATTGCAGTCTGACAAACTAAATTAATTGTTTGGTACTTGCCTGGAGGTAAATCCCTTATATGATAATGCAATTGAAATTTGAAATCAATGGTATTGTATAGTAATTAATTTATAATTGGAAATATTAACCCTTTCAGGGGCGGTGTTTGCAGTCTGCAAACACTTAATATTACTGTTCCAATTTAGAACTGGCACCAGTAAAATTTTAGTAAAATTTCGATTTTATAATATGCGCGAAAAACAGCTCTTGATTATTTTCAAATAAATCTGTTCTTAAATTGTGGTGTGAATCAATTATTTGAACATTTTCGGAGCAGAAATACCTTGCCCCTGAAAGGGTTAACTTGTATTAAAGTACCTTAAAGTGTTTTGTTACAGTGATAAATTTACTTATTATATGAGATAAATTAGCTTTCCAAAATTAAATCCATAGAATGCTTCAAAATAATAATAATTATAATTAGTGTTTATTATATAAAATATGTTTGTAATATGTTAACACATATCAAGCTATAATGACATCAAAATTATTATTTTTCGAATACGAATTTGAATAATATTCTGATAATAGTCTCTTTTTATCAACATTATTTGTATATGTGAAAAAAAAAGTCAACAAATGTATTCTATAGGATACGTAAGATTTGACTAGATTAAAAATGAAAAGCTTCCTTTATGTTCACTTCCATTCATAACTCCCCATTAATTTACTAGTACTTCCCCATTGTTTTACAGTCATGGAGGAATTATTTCAGTTAATGTGTTAAAAATTTCCAACTAATTACACTCAAAATGTTTTCCAATGTTTAATCTCTCGAGACTATCAAACACTTTATTAAAAACATTTCCAAATGAGTAAAATAAGCAAATACACTCTCAAAAGTATTTTAGTCAGAAATATAAAGCTAATTACGATGAAGAAATATATCCGTAAGCAATTTCTTTCTGTATTTAATCTACAAAATTCTCCTTTGTGAAAATAAATCTGCATTAATCGAGTGGCTTAACGCGGCTAAACGGGGTGTTATAAATGTACTTCAAATGCAAATTTTCTAATGAAAATACACTTTTACAAAAGCAATAACTGGTTACTAAAATAATCTTATGCAATATTTTTTCCATATTATATGGTGAATCTGTTTGATATGGCGTTGAAATTTTAAATGTTATTAAAGTTAAATAGATTTCCAGGTTTTAAACTCCACAATATTTCATAACTGTGTTTAACTAGTCGTTGAGGGTCATCGCAATACTTACCCATCATGGATACACATAATATAAAGTATGGAAATAAAGCATGTGTAAACAATTATAAAATCCATTTCAATTCTTAAAATAAATTTAATCGTATATTTAAATATTTTTAAAACATAGTAATGTTCTACGGAATTGTTGATACTATTTGATTGTCCCGTCGACCAATTTCGAAAAATTATATAATTCGCGAAAATTACTCGCAAAATTACACAAATTGACATAGTTTTTATTTTAAATATAAAAAAAACAAATAAATTAGTAAAATATTAATAAAAATAGAAATAAAAAGGTGACATAAAAATCATTTTCTGACGTAACGGACACCTGTAATGTGTGTTTAATAATTTGATGTCAAGTGAATGTGACATTTCCGATAAATCTATATTAGCATTTAATTTTATACTTAGGCAATAGTATTTTGGTTGACAGGATAATCAAGTTGTACGAAACTGTGGAAAAAGAAAACTTCCTCGTAACTCCAAAAATTGTAATCGTATTAACTAACAGTTTACTGCATCAGATTAAGCGTCTCATTTTAAATTTAAAAATATATATTAATTGAAATTTTAATCATATACAGGGTGATGAAAAGTCGACGAGTGTAGAAAATAGGATTACAAATATCTCGGCAAATAATTATCCGATCGATTTCATTCGTCATGAAAAATTTGTGTTTTTTGGTTGTCTGTTACATTTACCCCTTAAAAAAAAAAAAAAATTGAATATTTTTACACGTCTTTCATCAGAAGAAATATTTCTAGTGTCCGAAAAAAACAGTTCCGTATAATCAAGCTTTTGATATTCAATAGGTTTCTTTCCATTATTACATACTAAATGTACACGAAATTTCAAGTCTCTATCTCAATTTGATAGGGAGATAAAGCGTTTACAGGTACATGGACAGACGGGTCACATTTTCTTTTCTCTAAAAATAAGTTTTTTGGAATCTCCCATGTCTGAAATATGTAAATCCGCATTTTTTTTTTCGATTTTTAAAACAAATGCAAGACTTACCCTGTTCTATATATGATGGGTCAGTAAAAAAAGCGAAAATACATGTATTGTGTTTTTATGAGCATCCTTTACATTTTTGCTCAATGATTATGAACCATATTTTGTATGGTTATGAACCATCTATCCATTTTAGGGAGAAAATCTTAGACAAATAATTCTATTATGACAAATTAAATTGATTGTTACGAAATTGCCTGCAGGTGAACTCCTTATATGAAAATGGGATTGAAAATTGGAATCAACGGTTTTGTATAGTAATGAAACTATAATCGGAAACATTATGTTGTATTAAAATAGCTTAAAGTGCTTTATTATAATGATAAATTTACTCAGTACTTGAATTAAATTCGCTTTCGAAAACTAAATCCGTAGATTGCTTCATAATAATAATAATTATAATTATTGTACAATTTAAAAAAATTGTTTTAATGTAATATAACAGTTTATACTCTTATTTATTTCTATTTATCTTATCTGAAATTTTTATATTTGTCAGAAATGCGAAAGTTAAATTTAAGACATTTCACTCTTTTATTATTTTTTAATTTCATAATTTAATAATATAAGCTTTATGTGTGACTAACAGTATTTCGATATAATTTAATGACAATAAATATGTATATTTCTAGTCATTTTATATAGAAAGTTTAAATTTATTCGACAAACACTGTCTCACAATTTTTTATTATTAAAATTTAAATAGAATTTTAAGATACCGAAAATACATAAAAGCCAATATGTATGTATATATACACTACATGGCCAAAGGTAACCAGCCACTTGAAATTTTTCCCGTTTTGTTAAATATCTAGAAAAATTCATGAGGAATTAACCTGAAATTCAAGGTGTAAATACAATAGTATAGCTCATGTATTTCCGCGAAGTTTTATTCCAGAAAACTAATACGAGATCGTTAAAAAATTGAAAAAGAATGTATATCATTTTGATAACCCTGTGAAAACTAATGTAGCAAAAGCACTCAAACTGCAAATTTGGATTAAGTGGCTTAATGTAATAAACTGTCTTCATTTGCATGATGATAGTATGTATTCTTGTAGGGAAATTAAGGATTTCATAAAAACTGAGCCAAATTTTGCTTTATAATTTGCATAATTCGTAATATAAAAAACTGTTTTTTTGGAAAACATCACAAACAACATTGTACACAATACTCTGTAATCAGAATTCAAAAATATTAAAAATTGTTGGAATAAGGAGCAGGATTACTTAATAATATTTCACTACTCATGCGTGAAAGCAAACAAAATATATTTTGCAAAATGTGTTAGCTAAATGCATATTGCAACTTTTGTAAAAATCTCAAAAGCATAGCTTGAAAACACAAAAAATTATTGCCCGTAGAATAAGCTCAAAGTCTGTTGTTCCAAAGGGAAGAAAAAATAGGGGGCTTTATTCATATATCCACTGATTAGTATCAATACAGCAGACATAATACTGTATGTACTATAATATTTAGATACATCCCTTCATCGATTTGCTTTCTTTAGGAATCAGGAAATTTTGATCATATTCTATCGAGCATAATTTTGCGAATTTTGAAACTATGTTTTAGAGACGTTTAAAAAGTTGCTCTACACATTTAGCTAACACATTATACAAATTATATTTTGATTGCTTTGACGCATGCGCGGTAAAAAATATTTAGAAAAGCAACTCATTATTCGTACAAGATTTATTATTCTTATTTCTGATTACGGGTATTTTTTACAATGTTGTTTGTGATGTTTTCTGAAAACAACATTTTTTATGTTAAGAACTCGGCAAATTTTAAGCAAAAAACATGGCAAAATTGGGAACTTTTTATGAAAGCCATATGTTTTCCATGAGTATACATGTTATCCTCATAAAAATGAACACAGTTTATTACAAGAAGTGATTTACTTATAATTTACAGTTTGAACGCTTTTGTTACTATCGTTTTGACAAGGTTATCCAACAGACATTCGCTATTTTCCAATTTGTTGACCGTCCCCCATGGAGTTTCGGGAGAAAATCTATGACTTGAACTATTTTGTTCGCACATCTGGAGTTTCAGGATAACTTGTCATGGATTTTTTAAAGATATTTAACAAAATATCATAAATCGCAAATGGCTGGTCATTTTTGGCCATATTGTGTAGGGGAGACTGGGGTACAATGGTCCACTTTTGTAAATTTTGACTGTTTACTCTTAAAGTATTGATTTTTTTTCTTTTGATCAAGTACACACATGTTACCTATACATTAAAGTTTATACTGCATCAACTCAAAAATAATAATTATGCATACTTTTTTAAAAATATTTTTTTAAACAGCAAGTGACAAAGTGGACCATTGTACCCCAATGCCGGGGTACAATGGTCCACAGCATGGGGCTCTATGGACCACTTGTAATTTGAATAAAAATATATCAGTGTAGTTCATTTTTTAACAATAAGAAAGATAAACTATATCATAATTTGTTTATTCACATTCTATTACTCATTTTTATTTGTTTATTCACATTTTATTATTCATTTTTATTTGTTTATTCACTCTTTTAGCTCTAACTAAAGTAACATTTTTTTTCTTCATTTTTTTATCTTTAAGTCATTATAGCGGTCGCAGATTGAACAATTAGGTTTATTATCACCCACAATACATTTTACAGCCAATTCCATAACTTCATGTGGCACAGAACCTATATTGGTTTTCCTGGGCTTGTTTCTTGTCATTGCTAAAAGAAATATGAAGAATGATATGTATCTTTTTTTGTACAATGATGCCACTTAAAGTTAAATAGAAACCTTTATAATAAGAAATATATATATCTAAATATATGACTAAGGAAAAATATAATAAATTTTTCCTGTCTACTTTACATCATCTGTGTTTTTTTAATGAATTTTACCTTATTTAATTATTATATCCAGATACAAACTAATAGGTAGATATAATTTTTGTTTTTCTCATTCTACTATTTTATTTAAATCTAACTTATTATGGATGCATGTATGCATAAGCGCAGGGATATTGAATTAACAAATTATATGAAATTAAAAAAACCCCTCAAATGCACAAAATATTTTGTTTACTAATTTTTGGTGTTCAATTTGGGTTAATTTTTAAATTTGAAAGCTTATATTATATAGATAAATATTTCAAAAATTCATTTCACAATATGAATCATTAATTAATTCACACACAGAATTATAATAATTTATTAATTCTTAATTTGGTCTAATTTTTATGTTTGAAAGCATATATTATACAGATAAATATTTCAAAAATGGATAACGCAACATGAATCATTAATTAATCTACACACATAAGTAAAGTAATTTATTAATTCTGAATTTCACATATAATATTTAACTTTTAAAAACATGGGATACAAAACTGGCGTACAATGGACCATGGTCCATTGTACCCCAGTTTCTGATGGTCCATTGTATCCCATATGGAAGTTTGACAAAAACTTGATGATAAAAAAAGAAATTTAGATTTCTATTGTTTTAGCTATAATGAATATAATAATGTATTGTCTTACCTTTTTATTTTGCCACACAATGTCTTTCAAATTACAAAATCTGTAATAAATAAATGAAGATATGTTTCACTGAAAATATTTACTTTTGCCTTACTCCCCCTGTGTCAAATCAGTTATCAAGCATAAAATGGCTAAAATGTCAGCTATGCACATGGTTTCAAACTTATTTTTACTACTTCATGACTGCCATCTATATACTAAAATATGAAGCTTTCAAAAACAGAATTAATATCAAAAATACGGGGTGGACCTTTGTACCCCGTGGTCCATTGTACCCCACTCTCCCCTATATACACTCTTAAAACAAAAGAAAGTATTTGGCTTCTCAGGAAACAGCTGTAATTGATTGTATCGAGATTGAATTCTTTCTGAAACGTTTTACTCATTTGGATTTAAATTGCTTATTTAAAGTACTTATCTTGGTTTAAATGCATACAAACAACTTGGTTACTCGAGTTGTTTCAACTGTTTAGGAGTAGCTGACTTACAAATCTTGAAATGAGTGAATTTCGGCTCATCTTGAGTTATTTTGTGGGTGAGGCCATAAGAGAGCACACACACACACACACACATATATGTGTGTGTGTGTATAGTCAAACTCTTATTGTAATAAAACATTGCAAAAATCTCCTCAAGGAAAAATTTTGGAATAGAAGTAAAAAAGAAAAAAAAGCAATTTGATATTTAATAATGCACTCAGATACAAGGACACCTGTTTGTCCGATTATGCAAAATAGGATTATATCGCATTCTTTAATACTGATAATAACCAATATCTCTATAATAATGGATATATATTTTTAACTTTAACGCATGTTGTGGACGGTAGAATACGGAGAGAAAATAAAGTCCTTTTGTACTGAAATAAACGTGTAATAGAATGTACAGAGTGGTCATAAAAAAACTTCGCCGATATATGGAGTTCTAGCGGCCAGTCCGCTCTACCGATCGAGGTGAAATTTCAGATATAGCTATTCAGAGGTATGAGCTCGAGATTCTATGAACGGTCACAAAATGGCGCTCACGTTTACGGTTATAGTTACAGAAACTCGAAAATTTCCAATGGCAACACCCATTTTTTTCATCGCGAAATGCTCAGCGCATGCGAAAACCTTAAAGAGCATTGGAACCGTACGTGTATCGGAAGAAACGGACATGTTATGCACGCACAAAAAACCGTTCTGGGAATCCTCCCCCCCCCCCCATAGAAAAAACTCGATTGGGGCGCAAGGAGGAAATTTGCATATGACGCAGAGACAGTACATTAATCTCTGATTACAATACAGATCGGAGAAACTAAAAATTTTATTTTGATTACACATTTTCCATGCCATTTCCCACATGGGTGCCATGCCTGTGATGGCACCCATGTGGAAAATGTTTAATCAAAATAAAAGTTTCAGTTTCTCCGATCTGTATTGTAATCAGAGATTAGTGTACTGACTCTGCGTCATATGCAAATTTTCTCCTTGCGCCCCAATCGAGTTTTTTCTATGAGGGGGAAGATTCCCAGAACGGTTTTTTGTGCGTGCATAACATGTCCGTTTCTTGCGATACACGTACGGTTCCAACGCTCTTTAGGGTTTTCGCATGCGCTGAGCATTTTGCGATGGAAAAAAATGGGTGTTGCCATTGGAAATTTTCGAGTTTCTGTAACTATAACCGTAACTATGAGCGCCATTTTGTTGACGTTCACAGTATCTCGAGCTCATACCTCTGAATAGCTATATCTGAAAGTTCATTTCGATCGGTTGAGCGGACAGGCCGCTAGAGCTCCGTATATCGGCAAAGTTTTTTTATGACCACCCTGTATATTTTAAGCTTTTTTTTTAAATTGTGAATAAGATTTTTTATAGAGGATTGATTAGAGGATATACCAAAACATTCTGACCGAATGAAAATGAATCTACTTATTTTTCAAGCTCGTAAATAATTTTAATAAAATTGACTTATTGAAAGTTTATAAATAAATTATTTCATAAAAAAATATGCAAATTCATCTATAAAAAATATTCTGTATGATTTTTATTTTTTTTAACTATTTACTAAATTCACTTCAAATAATTATTACTTCAAAAAATAGTATTTTTAATTATCACTAAATACTGGAGAACTTGTCATCATTTAATTCCAAACAACAAAAACAGTAACTATTGTAACGTAATTCGCATAAAGATAAATAAAATGTGCAAGTAAATTCTAATTTTTTCAAAAAAGAGCATTTAACTAAATAAATTATCTTTATAAGATTTAAAATTTCTCTTTCAAAGAATTTTTACGAGCTAAAATTTAGATGCTTATATATACCTAAGATAATGTAAAGTCTTATTAAGTTTTAACATCCTATTATAAAATATTCATTCAGACGAAACTTCTGTTATTGTGGGCCGGAATAAGTAAGATGTGATTATGTTTAATGCATCTCAAGGGAGATTGTTTTGGATACATAAACATATATCTCAACATTCCAGCTATTTGAATAATTTTACATCTTTTTATTGGTCCTTAGAGTGTTTCTATATGCAACATTCTAAGTGATATATATCACGAAAAAGTACATTTACATAAGATATATTTACATTTAGTTTATGAAAAATTTATTTCGGAAAACATTACGAAATAATATCAAAGTTACATGTTTATATCTAAAATCATGTTACTTTTAAAATTAGTTTAATTTAAAACGTTTATTAGATATCAAATAATGTTTGTGGAATAAAAATGGTATTTGAATTTAAAATTTAAGTACAGTAGTGAGGGAAAATTTTACTTGGGTAAATAGAATAGAAAAAAATAACGAACTTGTTGATTTGAATTAAGATAAAGGAATTTTTTTACTTATGACACTATGGTAGTTGGATTTGATCATAGTGGTCGTTTTCTAAAATTATAAAGGAGACATCCAGAAGTCATAAAAATGCTTTTGTTTTTATTCGGTATAAATTTTATTTTCACCCATGTGTAGAAAATTGATAAAGTTTCTCAAATTCAATAAGCTGCTTAGGATAGCTTCATCGACACCGTTAGTTATAGATTGTATTGAAATGTTTGTGAAAGTAAGTTCCAGAGTATAAAATGCAAAGCAATATACACAAAATATGAGTGTTACAAAAAGCTGTATATGCTTCACAGTGCCGAAAATTCCAATTTCATTGTCTCAGAAGTTCAGTCTTCAAAGACACACTGAGAAAAAAAAGTATACCGCCTTCATCTAGAATAAATAGTTAGTTTCTACGTGCCTAAACTAGAACTTTACGAATCACCGAACTTTACGAATAGTTTAATCAACTAAGCTGAATAGAGGAAATGATATAGCATTTCTAGTTTCTTGTTTTCTAGACAACGAAACGATATTTAATCGTTTCAGTAACGAGAAATTATTGCTTGATTTTTGGAATGGTTTTGTAAAAAAGAATTACAGTTACCAAATCAAACTTTTTATGTTCGGATCTATTTGCAGAGATTTTTAAATAGATGTGACAACGAGAACATAGGAAAACGCTCTTGAATTCCAGTGGAAGCCTCTAGAACTCTGAAGCAAGCGGAACTATAATTTATAAGGATGAAACGGAACTATTTTTCTAGAGCCACAATTTAGATTCTAGATGAGAGAATTATAGTTTTTTTCTCAATGCAAATCTCTTATTAATGAATCCTTTTTTCCAGAATAAATAGAACGTCGAGACATTGATTCAATCGTACCCGTGCCATGAAACTATTAAAAGAAATTAAGCGACATATCGTTAATAAAGTGAAGCTTCAAATGTAACCGCTTTTGCAGGCATTCACTGACGCATTGCGAAAACCTTCCATCAAAAAATTTAAATGGAATGTTCTCTTTATTTAAATATCTTATTAATACGAAGTTTTTTTGAAAGAATAATGGAAAAACTACTAATATCCATTTTATTTGCCATTCGATCATCCTATTGCAAAACGTTGGGTGATCTTTTTTTTATGCTTTAGTAAGAAAAAAAAATTGCCAATATTCCAAATAACACAAAATACTGGAAACGTGGGTTCAACTTTCAACAGTTCGACTCTTTAGCCTTCGTATTTTCGTGAGAAATAGAGACCTACTGTTTATCCTAGTCGCAAATATGCCCAAGATGTATATTCATTTTTGTAATTTTTTTTTCTGAAGTATAAAATCAGGCATTTAACATCGTTTGCTGAATTTTTGGGGTGTTTATTTCATCTGATACGGAAGGTAATTAGACAACAAGCACAGATGTTGAACTGTCAGGAACTTGACAAACATTTTACGGAACATTTTGTAAATAAATTGAAATCAGAACAAGAATCTATAAAATTATTCGATGAAGGCTGATGTTGAAATACAGTCAGGCTCTTTTTATTACTTAGGAAAGAATAAATTCAGAATGATATAAAGAATTTCGTACAACTTCCAATGTCTGCGTTTTCATCGAACATAATTATTCATTTTTAACACCACTATGTCTTCCGAAATGTCTATGGAGTTAGAAAATTTTATATAAAATGATATAATGGGAGATTTAGTAAAGTTCAAAAATACATACCTAAATAAAACACAAATTTCTTTAGGGAAATAGAGTTGTTGATCTTTAATAAAATACAAAATTATTATATTTCATTACAAATTAGAAACTATGATGAAATTAGTGTAGTATTGATTAGTTTAATGAATTCATTAAATAAATATAAATAGGGGATCGGTGGCACTACCCCTCTTGATTTATATAAATGGTTTTTCTTGCAGAATTAAACGATTTGCTTCATTTTTTGGATGCAGGTTCATTGTGATAAGATGTTTCTTTAATTATCTATGAGGTTCTTTTGTTAAGTATAAAGGAAGTAGGGCGATTATCCCCCCCCCCCGCCTTAAAGTTGATAAATGGGGTTTTATGCAGAATTATCCAATTTTATTAATTTTTTTGTTGTAGGTTCTTTCTGATAAAGCGATTCTCTGAATAGTTTTGGAAGTAAAATGGTTAAGTATAAAGTAGGGGGTTTTATGATGAATTATCCGATTTACTCTGAATTTTGTATGTAGGATTACTATATGATAACGCATATCTCTGATTAATTTAGGAGGTTCAATGATTAAGTATAAAAAAGAGAAATGGGGGCTATATCCCCCATAATTTGTTTTATGAACGGCATTAACCCTTGAAAATATAAGTTACAATTAATAGAAAGTTAGAATTAGTTAAATAGTTCAATAATTAGTTAGAATTAATACACAGTTAGTGTGCGTAGCCTGTGAGCTCAATGCCATTAGTTTAACTGGGCAATATTCGTTTTCATTAATATTAGTAATCTACTGTGGAAGCATTTATATATATATACATATATATATATGTGTGTGTGTGTGAGTATGTGCGTGTGTGTTTCGCAACGTAATCATGTGATCTATGTTGAAAATAAACAGGTTTCGTTTTGTAAATATTATGACCCTTTAAGTAAAAATAATCTCCGCGGTGGAGATTATTTTCCAACGTTTGTGTTACATTTTAAAATTTATGCAATTTACTTACTGATAAAATATCTATCGAATTTTCATGAGCATGCCGCATATCAATGAATGCTATTACATTTCTTTGATATTGGATAATTTGCTTCTTGTTTCATACATATCAAACGCAGGTTTGGAGCATAAACTATTTATATGCAATCTCACTTTTAAAAGGAATGTTAGATTAAAATGCATTTGAATCATACATAAAATAAAACACAATTTGTCGAGTCAAAACCGATGTATTTCTGTAATTGAAAGAAATCTTATGCCTTCATCTCTAGAAAATATTGTGAATCGTGGAGGAATTATAAAAGAATGTAAATTGAAATGTACTTCATATTCTAACATGTTTCAACGAAAATTTTGAGTAAATAACGTGTACAACACATGTATTAACGCCCTTTCTTTAATTCTGCTTTAAAATATAGTAAATAAATATTCCTGTGTTGAATATATTAAAGGGTAATTATTTAAACTAAAAGTTTCTTCTTCAGTCAATTTTTTGGGACAACAAATCACTGGCAGTTCTTCAGATACAGAAATGTTGTTTTACACTACAAGTGCAAAAATTAAAATTAGGAACTAGAGATTAATCGAAAGGTTGTAATGCATTTTTGTTTATAAAAGGTAATAGAAAATAATGAATTAAAACATTTATACAAAATATAAGATTTAACTTTCTACGAAACAAGATATTGCAGTCAAAAAAGTAATAAAAATATACAGCAAACAAAAGCAGAGTTTAAATAAATAAATATATATATATATATGTATATATATAGAGAGAGAGAACAATTTAATTCACGCACACGCAGAAAATTGTGTGAACTGAATGACAGTAATCGTAAAATTCCTCATGGTTATTACATGTACCGTTATTGTTCAGGTGAAATACCAGTATTTTAAGAAAATACTAGTACCACAGAATTTCCTGGTCTTGAAATTTCAGGACTACAAACCATGTTTCCATACTCTCGCAATTTACGTCAGGATAAGATTATTTCAAAGAACATTCCTACTATCGCATGTGCAATAACCAGATATTAGCTACAGATAATTTTAAAATTGTTCATTATTAATAAATGTTTCGTTATGAAAGTATTTAAAATAGAGATTAACGATCATTCTGAAAATGAGCGATAATATGGAAATGCATTTAATATTAAATGAATTGGTTTATTTATTTCTTCGTTTTCTGTGGCTCCCATTTACCCACGTGAGCATATAAACAAGCACAAGTCACAACAAAAATTTATTTATCAAATATAATCATACATATACAAATGCTAGCATATTTTTATACTCAAGGTTGCAAAGCTTTTGTTTCTAGTTTTTAGAAATCTACCGTATGTATTTTGACAGTTGAAGTTTAGAATTAGGATAAAATGATCTTGACATTTGCTTGCTATTTAAATGCTTTAAAAAGTAATTAAACATTTACTGAATCTATGTTACATTAAAAAAATGATTTAAAAATTGAGAATAAAATGATGGACCATTATGTAAAACATCCCTAAATATTCCATGAATTTTTTTTATATATTGAATGTTACCTTCACCTTAACGTCGTATATCAGTGTAACAATACTAAAAAACGTTTAAAATCATTAAAAGTCACTTTAATTTAACATTTCACACAAAATGTAATGTTAGGATTTTTCTTCAGACTTCCAATAAATGAAAGAAAAATATTACACGTGTAACTTTTATGAAATAAAACCTGCAGTAACATGCTTAACATTTAACTAATGGATAAATATTTCGCATAGTTTAAAGCTACAAAATATCAATAAAGAACTTCTATTGCTTTAAGATCATTATTAATTAATGCTTAAAATTTCTATATTTTTAGTGCTTATTAAGTCACTATAATTAAATATCACTGAATTCTTAAAATAATAATAAAAATAATAATAAAATAACTAGAATGACATACATTATATTAATAATTGTATCAATATACCGAAAAAACTGGTGATAAGTTGTAATTAAAAAAATACATCTTGTAAAAATTCACAAAAAAAAAAAAAATACGTGTGGCACTCGGGGACTGCCGCGGTAAAGCTATTGCATAGCATTTTTTATCAACTTATGCAATTATAATTATTTATTTATTTTTTATTTATGCAGTTTTTTTTGTCTTTGATATTAATTCAAGTTACACTTTTTGAGCGTGATGACCGGTAACAATTTTTTTTCTTTTATTGAATAAATGAGAAGTTAATATGGCTTAAAATATTTTATTATCTTACAATACATGTAGGTTAATCAAAAGTTTTTATCATTGAAACTATACGTTTATGGTAGCTGAAATAAAAAAACATAAGATTGAGACTTGATATTCTCAAAATATCTGAAAAATACCGTGTCAATGTCTGCCGAAGTCTACCGAAGGATACCGTGCCGAAGTCTGCCAAACTGAAGCGACGTTAGCCGGAGTGTTAGGTTTTTTTTTTCTCGTTACGGAATTTCTAGATTCTTTCGCCGCGCTCAAATCCCGCGATAAATTCTATGCAATACCTTAATAAAATACCAACAGAATTTGGCCGCGCTACGAAAATTAGATCGCGAGTTCTAAACATTTTAAATTTTCCGAACCTGACCGTGGGGGTCTCCTGTCACCAAAAATTAACACTGTCTCGCAATAAATTACCAAACAAAATTTGGCCGCACTACGAAAATTAGATCGCGAGTTATAAGCATTTTAAATTTTTCGACCCTCACCGTGAGGGGGGGGGGGGTCTCCTATCACCAAAAAATAAAACTGTCTCATAATAAATTACCAAAAAAAATATGGCCGCGCTACGAAAGTTAGACCGCGAGTTATAAGCATTTTTAATTTTTCGACCCTCACCGTGGGGGGTCTCCTGTCACCAAAAATTAACACTGTCTCATAATAAATTACCAAACAAAATTTGGCCGCGCTATGAAAATTAGATCGCGAGTTATAAGCATTTTAAATTTTTCGACCCTCACTGAGGGGAGGGGGGAGGTCTCCTGTCACCAAAAGTAACACTGTCTCATAATAAATTACCAAACAAAATTTGGCCGCACTACGAAAATCAGATCGCGAGTTATAAGCATTTTAAATTTTTCGACCCGCAACGTGGGGGGTTCTCCTGTCACCAAAAGTAACACTGTCTCATAATAATTTACCAAACAAAATTTGGCCGCACTACGAAAATTAGATCGCGAGTTATAAGCATTTTAACTTTTTCGACCCTCACCGTGGGGGGGGGGGTCTCCTGTCACCAAAAGTAACACTGTCTCATAATAAATTACCAAACAAAATTTGGCCGCACTACGAAAATTAGATCGCGAGTTATAAGCATTTTAAATTTTTCGACCTTCAACGTGGGGGGGTCTCCTGTCACCAAAAGTAACACTGTCTCATAATAAATCACCAAACAAAATTTGGCCGCACTACGAAAATTAGATCGCGAGTTATAAGCATTTTAAATTTTTCGACCCTCCCCATGGGGGATCTCCTGTCACCAAAAATTAACACTGTCTCATAATAAATTACCAACAAAATTTGGCTGCGCAACGAAAATTAGATCGCGAATTATAAGCATTTTAAACTTTTCGACCCTCACGGTGGGGGGTCTCCTGTCACCAAAAATTTACACTGTCTCATAATTAAATTACCAATTTGGCCGCACTACGAAAATTAGATCGCGAGTTATAAGCATTTTAAATTTTTCGACCCTCACCGTGGGGGGGGGGGGGTCTCCTGTCACCAAAAGTAACACTGTCTCATAATAAATTACCGAACAAAATTTGGCCGCACTACGAAAGTTAGATCGCGAGTTATAAGCATTTTAAATTTTTTTGGCCCTCACCGTAGGGGGGGGGGGGGCTCCTGTCACCAAAAGTAACACTGTCTCATAATAAATTACCAAACAAAATTTGGCCTCACTACGAAAATTAAATCGCGAGTTATAAGCATTTTAAATTTTTCGACCCTCACCATGGGGGATCTCCTGTCACAAAAAATTAACACTGTCTCATAATAAATTACCAACAAAATTTGGCCGCACAACGAAAATTAGATCGCGAATTATAAGCATTTTAAATTTTCTGACCCTCACCGTGGGGGGGGGTCTCCTGTCCCAAAAGTAACACTGTCTCATAATAAATTACCAAACAATCAATTTGACCCATAATAAGTTTTTAGGCATAAAAGTCAAAATAGAGTGCACTTTTTCAGAGGTAATGAGAAAGTATCTCTGTCTCACTCCTAATTCCTCTACTAGGCAGAATCGGAAGGGGGTATAATGAAAATTTTCAATCAGGATCTTATATTCTTGATGTGAAGAATGGATGATTGCAATAGAAAACTACAACAAATATTTAGATGTAGCATTGAAGTTATTTTTATTATGCATTTATTAAAAGTTTAAATAAGATTTCCGATGTCTTAATATTCCACCAAAGAAGCTTTGGAATGTCAGCAATTAATATCTGAAAATTATTGAGGCTGAATATCTGCCTGTAAAAGAAGAAAATTAAGTTATAATGATGAAAATGAAAGTGACGATGGCTCTGCTTATTCTCTTAACATTGTTGGACTTTTTCATTGGAGTATTGATAAAAATTTATCAGTATTAAACGTAGTTTGTGATATTTATCAGAAAAAAGATCGGATATAAAAAACGGAATTAAGAATTTGAACAAAAGTTGGCAAAATTTGAACTTTATACTCATGAAAATTTGAAAATTAAATAAACAATAACTTGCACATTCACACATGTAAATAAAAAAGATGACCAAAAAAAAAAAAAAAAAAAAAAAAAAAAAAAAAAAACTGAAAGATTAACTATGTAAAAGGGCCTAACATAAGCGTAGATGAGCACTTATTAATTTCAAAATCTGCCAGTAGATTTACTCATTATATGCATATCAAAACCAGATAAATTGCAAATAACAGAGAAACTGTAAATCACCCAAACGAAAAATACAAATCTCTGTAAAACTGTCAAAATCGAAATTGCATACCTCAATTCTTCTATCTCATTCATACATCAGCATAATTATTTACCAAGAAGAAAAGTGTAAAATAGTTTACTTGCTTTGCTGTCTACATCTAACTGTTGAAAATTTTTATAATTCTAAAATATACTAAAGACACTTTTTCACAACAATGCAACTAAATTCAATGTAGCTGTGTGATTACCCCGATGACACGGTCTACTTATGTCAAGACTGCTTCTTACAGGAAGCCAATGAGTGCAATTTATAATGTTGAGTATTTTGCTGTTATCAATGCTTGGGTTTCAGGCAAATCTGTAACCTGAAAATCTATTAGTATACGTCATTTTATTCAAAACTTAGTTGAAGACGTACAAAAATAATTTGTTATTTCTTGTGCCCTTCTCCCCTCTCTATAATACCCTCCCCCTCCAAAAAATTATCATTTGCGAAAAAAGAAACACTAAAAACTGTAAAAAACACAAAATAAGCATAAAACAGTTTGTTATTACAATTAAAAATAATGAAAATTAAATTAAAGATAATTGTTCAGAATATAATGTAGCCACACGTTTCTGGTAAATGTGCAAAATCTTTAATCATGTTTTTAAAGCAATGCATACAATAAATTGGATTAGATAAATCAGTAAATAACTTGTATTTTTTATATTTTTTAAAATTATTCTTAGATTTTATATCGAAATTCATTTAAATGGGATAGTCTATTTTCAACGTTTATTAAGTTCAAGTTTATTTATGTTTAAAATATATGTTCAATATTTATTCAATATATTTTCATCATACTGAGTGAAATGTAATTTTAAACAATAGAATTTTCTGAAATGCATTAAATTTCTGCTGACTTTATGTGTAAAATATAATGTAATTATTAAGAAATATTGATTATTGTAAGGAAATATAATCTTTTAACAAACCAAATTAAGTATTTGGGCATATTTATATATCCTTTTCCATCCCGGGTCAAACTGACCCGCTCCGCGGTTCTAGTGTTAAAAGTATTTCTTTACCTCATTTAAAACATTTTTGTGACTGGAACTACATGTCTGTGACAAAAATGTTTAGGAATTAGCCATTGAAGAGTGATGGAAATGAACGCCCTTTATAATACTTTAAGTACTTAGTGTACGTTTCCTTAATGATTAGTCCAACTCATCCCTTTTCAGTTACAGAAAAGTGGTTTAGGTCATGAAATTTAAAGTTTCGCAACTCCGTCATTTTTAATGATAGATGAATGGAACCTTTTTTGTGTTGCTTGTAAGATTGATGGAAAATTTTGTACTAAATATTACTTATAGGACCGGGAGACTATATAAAAATTTAATTTTCGCAATTTTTTTATAAAATTTTTTTTGACCCAAATCCCTTTAAAAATTCTTCCCATTTTTAAAAGCATTTTTGAAGTGGAACTATACTTCTTATACTTCAACGAAATAAGCTCTAACGTATGAAATAGTTTTAAAAGCAGAAGATTGAAATAATAAATATACCTAACATTTTAATATGACAAAGTCAAAGAGTTCATAATAAAAATACACAATATCATGAACGAAAGCGTATAATACAAAATACATGGAGAAATCTTAAGATGATTTTGGAAGGATATCTCCGGAAGAGCTAATTTTACAAAATAAAAATTAGAGAAATACGCTGTTCTACAGTTTTTATCTGAACATGAAGGTTGAAGATCTGTTAAATAAAAGATCTAACAAAGAAGACTAGATAAATTTCAGTATTTATATTTTCGAATGTATTACATTTATGATGTTGTTGAAGGTTAGATAAAAGGTAGATTTGACGAAGAATTCTCGATGGGTTTAAGTATTTATGTTTACGAACGTATTATATTAATGTGTGAGGAACAAATAGATTACTATTTGACCAAACAAATATTAAATGTTTTTTTTTCAACTGAACAGTTTATAGATGCATTTATTTGTAATTATAGGCCAAATGAAGCTTTAAATAACAAGAAAATAAAATCCTACACGAATACCATAATGGCTGTAACAGATAAAATTAATTATGGAAAACGAAATTTTCTTAAAACTTTTTTTTTATCAAATCTGGCACTGTAATAACGAAGAAACATATTTTATCTCATTAATGACATAAGACAATGTTAATAATTCTTTTTAAATGTTTGTAGCAATTTGATTTCGGAAAGCCAATATAACAAAACTAATAAGAAAATTTTAACAACGATACTATATATAAAGAGATTTGAGGTGCAAAATAAGGCTTCCTAGTATAGGTTTGCTTTTGTATAAAGCTGGTTTCTATCTAATATTTCCTTAATATATGAGTAATTTACCTCACGGCATTTTAAAATAGATTAAGTTTCATATAATGCTTACAAAATGGGTAAAATTAATTTAGTTAACTAACCTCCATCGTAATCAGGAATTAGCAGAAGGAGAGTAAACCTTATACGGATTCTGTAAAATGCAAAGCTAGCATAATGCGCATACTATCCATTTTTTATCTTTCCTTCTGCATAATAAAAGTTAATCGCTTTAATGGGCAAAATTTTAACACGTCTGCAAATAGATTTTCCCATATAAATGCAAAATAATATTGTGTAACATTGTTTAATCATTAGTTTTTTTCATTTTCTGAGATTGTAATTAAACTAGAAAATTAACATTGTAAGTAAATTTATTACAGTTCTTTAACTCTTATTAAAAAAATAGATTATTGCAGACCTAATTTTATACAAAAAACTGTACTATATTAAAACAGAAAGAAATTTTTTATAGATGAATTTCAGGATCGTAATCATATTTAGATTTGTTGCTAAAATAAATTTTAGATTGTATTTACATTTTTCTCTCGTTTTACAATATTTACTACAGACGTTTTAGATTTTTTATAGATTAAACGCCAAAAACATTATTAAGCGTAACCGGCTAGAAAATTTCAACACATTATCGTAGATAATTTCCCACGTAAATGGAATGTATTAGGAAAATGTTAGTGAATAAATAGAGGAAGTAAGAATGATTTCGTTTAAAATTTGCGTTGTAAGTTCCAAATGAAAGGTTTCATGCGTTTTGTAATAAAGAAGAATAAGTTATATACATTAAGGTGTAAAATTTATAGATCTAAACCTCATTACAGGAATTACATATTTATTATAACAGTTATAATATGTTATTGTGGAGCAATAAATGATTCCTAAAATATGTATTGTAAAAAAATATATATATAAATAAATTTTCTGAATTTGCAAGAATGCACAATAATCTCGAAAGAAAATGTACAGCAATCTAATTCGAGTCACCCGAGATTCCGAAAAGATTTCTTTTATCTTTAGAAACCTCGCAAAAGTATTTATCTTAGAAATTTAAAGAACAATTTTTCAAAATATATTTTTTTATTAGCTACCTGTAATTTTTGAAATTTTTTCCCGAGTAGCTTGCACAGGGGATCCGGGACAAATTTTAAAATAATTTTTAATTATTGAGTTAAAATTTTAAATTTTTTGTGACGATTAACCATATTATTTGTAAACAAAGTCACATGATAAAACTTAACATTTTTTCTAAAATTTTGATAAAAAGTTATTAAAATGGTTGTTTACAATCGTTGTAACTTTAAATATACAATGGATATAACTTGAAATATTATTTTTTAATTTGAATCTTTTTTTCATATAAATTGAAAGAAATGTATAAACTTTAGTTTTAATTCAAAATTTTAAAAAATATATTAATTTAAATAAGAAATAAAAAAAATGAAGTAAAAAATTTAAAAAGAACGATGTAACTTTAAAAAATGACATTTTTAAAAGTAAATATTTATGTTTTTGAAATCATATCATATAAATCATATTGTCGCATCATATAAAATCTCCTTTTATTAGTGCATTTCTTTTTAATAGTTCCCCATACATTATTGTTCGTATTAATATCATTATCCAATAATTTGCAAAAATATTTTTTTAAATTATTAAAGAAATTCTGACATGAAAGAACACTTGGTTCTTGCATATTTTATACTTTGTATCACTTTATTAAAAAGTTAATAAAAATACTGAAAAAAATTACATGTTTAATAAAGTAAACTGTACGTCGTTCGCATTTTCACTTACATTCTTAACTCCTAAACAATTCTAAAAGTATGAGGTTAAATAAAAAAGAGACTTTTATCACGAAAACCAACACTTTTATGACCCACACGAGAAAACATGTACAAAATTTACGACGCATAAAATTAAGTTTCTTAAAATACTTAGTTTTGGGGCTATTGAAATTTCATATTAAGAAAAAATTAGACGGAAATACTCCTATTAGGAATATTTCGGAATTTTAATAATGCGTTAGAACTATAGAATAATATATATTTACAAACGTTGTCAATCAAAACTTGGATGTATCTTTACATCTTTACTTAACCTCCTCAGTCCTGGTGTCGCTTGGAGGGGACACTGAGAAACATCCTTTAAATTAATTTAAATCCTTCTGAAATTGTTAAATTTACATCTAGATTTTTTAAAATAGTTATGTGCCTATTAGAGTCATCGATATATTGTCATCGATATATATCGATAACTTGTGCGTCTTTGGAGATGTTTTATAATAATTTTAAACAGGTTTTTGTAGCAACATGTAAGCTTTGTCTCAGGACTGAGAAAGTTTAGGAATATATACCCTTCCCCCCAAAAAAAATCGCATTTAATTTCGACGTCATAATGACAATGACAATCACCTGACCAATCGCTCTGATTGCACAAAACTTTTTTCTTACAAACATCGCATACTTTAATTTTTCAAACTTCCGAATAGAGATAAAAATATACTTTTAAATGTTATGTGTATGAGTAACGGTAATTGAGTTTGCACGTCTATTATAGATTTTAAAAATACTTTTCGTGCGTGATTATATGTAATTATGCCTGAAACTCAGTTACCGAAGATAACCACATTTATATTGTAAATAATGAAAATAACAGGTTTCTTACACATCAAGGGATTCGAGTGATTTTATGTATTTTATTGCCAGAAATTTTGCAAAGTACTAGTCGCTATATCTGAAGATATATATATATATTTTCAATGCGTAAGATAAATACTACTTTACAAATATTTTTAAACAAGTGTTTGAAAATGCTTGAAGCGTACAAACTCTGAAGTAGTTCAGACAGGGGGAAATGAGTTTTAAAAAATTCAAATAGAATTTTTTTAGCGGGAAAAGAAAACTTTAAACATTTCTAATTATTAAAATTCGATTCAAATTTATCAAAACGTACTACAACGTATAATTTAATTCATTTTGTGCCAAAAGTTGAAAAACTAATATATTGATGAGTGGAATAGTGAAAGTTCCTTGCTGGATGTCGTTCCATGTGGTTTAGTCGGTAGAACGTCAGTAGAACGTCAGAACGTCGGTAGAACATTCAACGCTATACTGATGGCCCGGGTTCGATTCCCGGCATGGAATCTTTTTCACTAGGTTGGCATTTGCGCCTTTTAAGCAATTAAAAAAAAAACAATATATTAGTTCAAATGAAAAATTTGATTTTCATTTGAACTAATATATTGTTTTTTTTTTTTTTTTTTTTTTTTTTTTTTTTTTTTTTTGTAAAATGGAGTGTGAATTATGAATGCAAGGAGGGACAGGACATAAAAGGTAGATTAAATAAAGATTTGCAAATAATAAAAACCGCCATATTTCGCACATAATAATTTGCTGTATTTTGCAAAAGGTGAAATTCCAAACATATATATAACGTATGTAATACGAAAATAAATATATAAAAAATATGTATAGTATATATTTCATTGAAATGTTTAGAAATGCTTGCAAAAATCGATACGGAACTAAAGATAATATCAAAACATAGACTGGTTAAATGAACATTCAAACAACAGTACCAATAATGATGATAAGTGATGTACAGGGTGGTCATGAAAAAACTGCCGATATACGGAGCTCTAGCGGCCAGTCCGCTCAACCGATCGAAATGAAATTTCATATGTAGCTATTTAGAGGTATGAGCTCGAGATTCTGTGAACGACACCAAAATGGCGCTCACGCTTACGGTTATAGTTACAGAAACTGGAAAATTTCCCATAGCAACATCCATTTTTTTTCATCGCAAAATGCTCAGCGCATGCGAAAACCATTAAGAGCGTTGGAACCGTACGTGTATCGCAAGAAACGGACTTGTTATGCACACACAAAAAACCGTTCTGCGAATCCTCCCCCCCCCCCATAAAAAAACTCGATTGGGGTGCAAGGAGGAAATTTGCGCATGACACAGAGTCAGTACACTAATCTCTGATTACAATACAGAACGGAGAAACTAAAACTTTTATTTTGATTACGCATTTTCCACATGGGTGTCATCACAGGCAATTTATGGTGATGGCACCCATGTGGAAAATGTGTAATCAAAATAAACGTTTTATTTTCTCAGATCTGTATTGTAATCAGAGATTAGTGTACTGACTGTGTGTCATATGCAAATTTCCTCCTTGCGCCCCAATCGAGTTTTTTCTATGGGGGGGGGGGATTCGCATAACAGTTTTTTGTGCGTGCATAACATGTCCGTTTCTTGCGATACACGTACGGTTCCAACGCTCTTTATGGTTTTTGCATGCGCTGAGCATTTTGCGATGAAAAAAAAATGGGTGTTGTCATTTGAAATTTTCGAGTTTCTGTAACTATAACCGTAACCGTGAGCGCCATTTTGATGTCGCTCACAGAATTTCGAGCTCATACCTCTGAATAGCTGTATCTGAAATTTCACCTCGATCGGTTGAGCAGACTGGCCGCTAGAGCTCCATATATCGGCAAAGTTTTTTTATGACCACCCTGTATATAACCAAAACAGCCTTTAAAATCGCGAATATAATGAGGTAAACTTTGAATGTGTTTCTAGTTTGAATTATGTACTCTCTACACAATGCTAGTATATTAAAGATGTGTGAGGTATTTCTTTTTCTAAAGTTTGATTTCGTTTTCTATTCAATTAGCTTATTTAGATTAAGATATTACATTTCGAGCCTCGGTAAACATCTATATAACTAATTTTATGCAGTTGCAGACATCTGTATAACTAATTTTATGCAGATGCAGACATCTATATAACTAATTTTATGCAGTTGCAGACTTACCAACATATGTTAGTAAGAAATGATAACCTCGGCATCGTCCTCGTCGCTTAAATGATAGAAAAGTTATAGCGTTATTACAAGAGTTACGGATTCAATTCCAGGCGTGGACATCTTTCACTCTGTTGTTTGTACGCTTAATTAGAAATACATATTTCAACACTTTTATTTTTTTTCATTTTGGCTGCAGATTTAGGAGCAAGCAGTATTTGAGTGTCCTATTAATACATAACTTGCTTAATGTAGAATTGCAAATTTTTAACTTATTTTACTCAATTTTTCTATTTTTTTTTTACAAGATATATCTTGAAATAAATGACAGTATTCTGTTACTAAGAGAAAATAAGTGCGATTTTTCATAACTAAGGAAAATGTTTCTTGTGAGGATATTTCTGTTTACACCTAAATATTTTATGATCTTATATCCTCCTAACTAGTTCCTTTACTAACGTCCTTTACTAACTATGTACTTACTAACGATGTCCTTTTTAATTAAAATAAATAAAAAAACACACGGTTCAAATTTACTTATATATTTCCGTGAAATTTGGAAAAACATTGTTTTACATTTATTAATTAGGCAGACTAAATATTCCTTTGTATACGTAAATGCTTCAAGAATCTATATATATAAAAGAAAGTCTGGATTTCGTATTAATCACGACACAAAAAAAATCTACAGAACCAAAAATCTTTAAAATTGGAATAAAAATACTACTTATAACATCGAGTGCCGCTAAGAAGGGATTTTCGAAAATTCCATCCCTAAGTGGGGTAAAGAAAAGAACGAACTATAAAAAAATTCCTTAAAAATCGGATTTTGTAGTTTTTCTTCAACTGATATCATATTTTTGTGCATTTTTTCATGCTGAATCGAATAATACTAAGCAAATTCTTTTAAATCAATTAGTTCGTGAGATACTTCACATTTTCCAAATTTGGTGATTTCTTCCGCGCAAAAACATGAAAATTTCAATCCTTATCTATGTATATAAAAGAAAGTCTGGATTTCGTATTAATCACGACACAAAAAAATCTACCGAACCACCAAAAATCTTTAAAATTGGAATAAAAATACTACTTATAACATCGAGTGCCGCTAAGAAGGGATTTTCGAAAATTCCATCCCTAAGTGGGGTAAAGAAAAGAACAAACTATAAAAAAATTCCTTAAAAATCGGATTTTGTAGTTTTTCTTCAACTGATATCATATTTTCGTGTATTTTTTCATGCTGAATCGAATGGTACTAAGCAAATTCTTTTAAATCCATTAGTTCGTTAGATACTTCACATTTTCCAAATTTGGTGATTTCTTCCGCGCAAAAACATGAAATTTTCAATCCTTATCTCTGTATATAAAAGAAAGTCTAAATTTCGTATTAATCACGACAGAAAAAAATTACCGAACCAAAAATCTTTAAAATTGGGGTAAAAATACTACTTATAACATCGAGTGCCGCTAAGAAGCTATTTTCGAAAATTCCACCCCTAAGGGAGGTAAAAAATAGAACGAACTTTTATAAAATTCCTTAAAAATCTGCTTTTGTAGCTGTTCTTCAACTGATATCATATTTAAGTGTATTTTTTCATGCTGAATCGAATGGTACTAAGCAAATTCTTTTAAAACCATTTGTACGTGAGATACTTCACATTTTCCAAAATTGGCGATGTCTTCGTCGCTAAAACCTGAAAATTTCAATCTATATATATATAAAAAAGACTGGATTTCGTACTAATCATCGTGTAAAAAAATCTATTGAACCTACAATTTTGAAAAAGAGATCTATAATCAGGTTAACATGATTATATGTGCTATATTTCACTGTCTCAATATATATAAAACGCAAAGTGAAATTTCTTTCCGGCCGCTTATAATTTAAGTTCTACTCGATAGATTTTAATGGAACTTCCATTGTGTTGTATATTTTTTCAGAAATTTTTTAATAAATAAAATATAGCATTCTACGTTGTTTAATTGACTACTTATGGAGATGTTTTAAATCAGATGAACCCAATTACAAAAGGTTGGCTTTATTTGAAAGTTTCCGCTGAAGGAATCTTTATTTGTTAACTAATAAGAATGTATTTATTAAAATACAACACATTGCTCAGTGGTGCAAAAAACAATAAATTTAATATACATTTGTACAATTAAAATAAAATAAAACTATCAACGTTTCGCGCCGTCTTCTGCGGGCGTCTTCAGGAAAATATGATAACGGAAGGACTAAGTTTGCATCTTGATCGAGAAATAATATTTCAAATAAATCTTTTGGCCAAGTCACAATCTCTCTGCCTTGAAACATTTAAAGATGAAATTAAAGTCCATAATTTAACCTAGCATTAGTATACTTCATAAATATATACAGGACAGTTGCACCATAAAATTTAGTTAATAAGAATGTATTTATTTAGAGATAGTATAAGTATAAGAATTAGTATAATGATTCAGAGATTAAAGATGATAGTATAAGAATTTTTGTTTGATTAAAACTGTTAATATATTGACCACTACGTCATTCATTGGTGACTAGCATTGAATTTTCCGTTTAGATGACTGACTTTTCACCGATGACAAACAGACTAAAATATGTTATAAAACTAAAAATTTCTATGATATGAAAATTTCTTTTGATTCAAAGTGTCTTTAAATAAAACTGACCAGCGTAGCGGGGCGAAGGCTGCTAGTATAATAATATAAGTATTAATTCACTATGATCGAAACTAACATTACAATATGCATTCAAGAGTATAGTAAGGATAGCATATAGAGCAATAAAAGATAAAATTTTGTTGTGGTTTAGACTTTTTAAAATGATATTTCACATTTATTAAATAATAAAACTGGTTATTTCGAAGAAATCAATGCCCCCCCCCCTCTCCCCCCAAAAAACGCAGTCTTACTCAATTCTATATAAATGGATGACTAAATAACTTGTTATTAAATACTGAGATTGATTTTCTGTAAAAATATTTAAATGAAATGTTTAAAATACAATGCAGTTAAATTGTAAATATTTAACAATCAATAATCTATATGTGACAGATTTTATTTAACCTCAACTGCATTCATTTATAAAACATTAGAATAATAAAATATTACTATAAATATTATAAAATATTAAAATAGTGCATAAATATATATATATAATAGAGTGTCTATGCATTTAGTTTATAACAAAACAGGTCAAATACAGTAAAATACAATATAATATTGAATTTAATATTTGTTAATTTAATTAAAGTGGATAAAACTAATTGCATTAATATGAATCAAGCTAAATCAAAATAGTTTCGGGATCTGTTGTAAACACATGTTTTAAATAAATGGAAATGAATCCTGCAGCTGAGCCTCAAAATTAATATTTCTTCAGTATTATATGCTTAACATTATATTACTATTAATAACCATTAAATTTTAGTTCAAAAGACTGTGTGGGATTTATAAAGAAATATTTGTCTGATTTTTGACTAAAAGTAATCCGTTGAATTGTCTATTATTTTTATTATTATTAATTTTCAAAGAATAATTTTTAACAAATTTGTAATTTTGTATTAAATTTTCTTTAAAACTAAATTTAAAATTTCATAAATTTCAGTGCATATGTTTATAACGACGAACATCAGAGCTTATAAAACATGTATAATAAATAAACATATTTCTGAAATTTATCATTAATTTAATCAAACATTAATTCAATCAATTGTCATTACAGTTATCAAAGTACCGTAAAATGGGGTGAATAGGAACAGTGGGGTGAATAGGAACGAAGATGATATTTTTAGTTGTCATTTTTTCCATAAGAAGGTTATAACATTAAGAGTTGGGAAATTCAGTTTTGACATGTTTACATCACTACTGGGTTATATAAAAAATTTTCAAGAGGATCCTCAAAAACCTCATTTTTTCAACGTCTTCAAAACTTTGTATGTAACTACAGTAGTTTTCGTATTCTAAACCTAAGGGAGAGGATTTTTAATTAATAATAGACCTGTAAATGATATGCTGTATTAAATTCTACTTATTTCTAAACTACATAATGAAAAAATGAAGAATGGCTTGTAACATCAGAGGTTTGGGATTTACGGGGTGAATCGGAACAGGTTTTCTCACATGATTTATTTTTCTATACAGTAATAGTTTCACGTAATACATGAAAACATATGTATGAACATGTATTGTAACAATTTTATTTTTGTTCTAATTACTTGAAGAGTTTATAAATGCCAAAAAATTACTTGGTTAAATAAAAAAGTCAACGCCTAATCCAACAGGCATGGAACACACAATAAAGAAAATTAAAATTAGCAAATTATTTATAAAAATTGCACAGAATTATTTTCTGACATCCACAACATTAAACAAACATTTCAAAATGAAAAACCAATTAAAAAAGAGAAGGATGCAAACAGTACTAAGGGCTGGGGATGAGGGCGTATTAGTAGATCGTTTTAGTACACGCAGCGATCGGGGCTACCCAATAGATTCACTTACCCAGTGACTATACTAGTAGTGGATAACATAGAACAGAGCTCAATTTGTATTAAATTCTACTTCTGCAATTCGAATATAATTTCTTAAAATAAATTTTATTTTTTCTTGATTTTAAAGTTGTTTTCTAATTTTTAAAAAGGCATATCTTTACTTGTATATAAAATAAAGGCTTGGTTTCACAGTAACTACGTGTTCCTATTCCTCCCTTATCATTATTACCTGTTTTTATTAACTCTATTTAAGTTTGAATAGAAATAAATAAAGATTATAGCATTTGTTCCGATTCACCCCTATCTGCGGGGTGAATCGGAACAGCATTAAAAAAATAAATAATAAATATATAAACAGTAAAAATGTTTCGTTTTTGCTTTAAAAGTAAAGAACAAAACAAGACCGAAGTTTCTAGTACAAAAATTAAAAAATGAAAAAATCAGTTGTTGCTTTTTTTTAACATTAAAGTTGAAAAGTGTTCCGACTCACCCCATTTTACGGTACGTTTTATGTTCCATATAATTATACTCAAAGTGAACAAAATCATTGAAATTTCTAAATTCTATGATTTATTGTTTTTTCTGAATGCATTTAATATTTTTTCAACTAATTGATTATCTGAGAAGATTTGCGTCATTTAAAATTATTATAAAAACTAATCTACTCATATGTAATGTATTAATTTAATTAAATTAAATGCTGAATAAATTATTATATATTACAAAAAACAACAACAAAAACAAAAACATAGTCTTTTACAATTAAACGATTCAACATTTGATTGTTTCCTTTTTCGAGATCGACTCAAAATTCGTAATCGGTATGATAAATAATCAGATCTCGTTTTTTTTATTTTATTTAATAGACCATCGTCCATATGATGTCTTTCTTTGAGTTAACTTTTTTCCATATCTGATAAATTGCGCCTACCCATTTTTAAAATTTTTTACTTTCTTGTTTATTAATAACGATATTTCTATTGCCTATTCAAATAAAAATTCTAAATGTGAAGAATTTTGTAAAAAAACAAAATGAGGACATTTATTGCCCAAAGCAAAATGTTTGAATATTTCCCAATGAATTAATAAAAAGATTTTTTTTATGATGATCAAAACGTGGCTTATGTAATAACACTGTCATATATTATGTACGCCATGGATTAAACATTATTCTTGGATGAATAATAATAAAAAATAAATAGAATGCGAACACTACAAAGCCCATTATTGACCGTAAATAACAACTATTTTCCTAATGGTAAGGAAATACCGAAATGAAACGAATTCAATCGTGATAAAATGAACATCATTAATTGTCATGTTCAATATAAATTATTCAAGATTCACGTAGCTGAATTTTAAATTAACAGATACAGGTGATAATAATAATTAAAAAAAAAACTTCCCCGGTATATGAACATCTAGCGACCTAACCGCTGAACCGCCGCACAGTGGGGCAAAATCCCGAAAAGCTGGCTAAAATATGAAAATGTTATTCAAATTGTACGAAAATTCGTATACGGGTGTTTTTGAGGATGCTAAGTAAGAATAGAAAATTAAAATTGAAAAAAAATGGAGGATACAATATGGCGGAATAAAAATTAAAATGTTTCGAAAGTTATTCAATTTATATGCAAATTCGTAAACTTTTCAGGACGGTAATTAGGATTCAAAAGTTAAACTTTAAAAATAAATAAATAAATAAAATTACAGATTAAAAGTATAAACAATAAGATTTAAATAAAATTTAAAATTTTGAGGTAAACTTAAAAAGGAATTTTCAAAAAACCAAGACATATTTAAACGAAATTTAAGTGTGTTAATGGAAAGTAAAACATTAGACTATTTAATTTTTATATTATTAAAAGAAAATCGAAATTATATTCCAGAAATTCACCTTTAGAATCAACTGCAGTATAATAAAAAGATTCTACAGAGGTCTAGGTGTAGAAATAGTTAGCAGAAATTGATAACGGTATTGAAAGATCCTGTGACTCTTAGGATCAATGATTTTAATTTCTTCTACGATAATTTACCTAAACTGGAAAGGAAAGATTCTGATGACATTAAAATATGTAAAAATATCTTTTTTACCCCTCGCTACTGCACCTTTGTGATAAATCTTCTCGATGCCTTTTGGTCAGTTTGTTGCATGATTCTTCCCGTAAAGCATGGTGACGTCACTACAACGTCGTTGTGAAGTCGCATTGTGAATTTGTGACCATCGATTGTCGATGTGACGTCACGTGACGTCGATGTGAAGTCCATGTGACTAAAATGTGAAGTCGTTATGGCCGTTTTAGAGCTCTTTTGTGAAGTTTCACAAAGTGGTCACAATGTGATACATTTGTGACAAATGTGTCATTTGTGACTAATTTGACATTAACATTGTGACGAAACTGTGACAAAAGCGACGATATTTAAATTGACAGAAACATGTTTTTTAAAGTAAATAACATGTTTTGAAGGATATTTATAAATTTCTAAATATTTTTAAGAAAGTCACATCTCAGTCACAATGTGATGTCACTGGGTGGTGGCATTTTGGTCACAGATGTGATGTGACGACAGGGTGTATTAGGCCATTTATGGTATTACACTATGGTGACGAATTTACGCGTGAAAAAAAGTGATTTGCCATTCGAAAATTTCGATTTATTTCACAGTAACTGTAACCATGAGAGTTCTATTGTTTTAAATTATCACGATCTCGAGCTCATAACTTCAAATAATTAAATGCGAAATTACCTTTCAAGTGGTTGAGGGGTTAGGTTTCTAAGGGTACATATATCGGGGATTTTTTTTATGACCACCCTAAGATAAATTTAAGTAATACTTTAGGGATAACCCAAAAAAACTAATTAAAAATTAAAACTTTTTATGAAGTGAATTTCCTTGAAGTAAATCACATTTCCAGAAATTATCATCCATAATCGATTATGTATTCAGTTCTCTGCATTTCAATTGTATGTCATTCTGTCTGTATTTTACAAACATTTCTTAGTAAACTTTATGCAATTCAGAATAAAAAAAGAAAGTAATTCATCTAAAAATCATCTTTAAGTAAACTAGGTTCATCTTCAGTAACCTTTACGAACTCTTTTGTGAAATTGTAGATATCCAATGTATCATTTATACACATTATATAATAGGCATAAACTTAGTGAAAAATAAAAGTGTATATCATGATTAAAACCGCATTTCATCCTCCAGGAGCCAATATCGATAAAATACAGGACTTAGGATAGAATATGCCATTTGAAATCTTTTGAGTGTTCCTGGAAATGCTGTATGCTTCGTATTATTGGAGAAATAACTTGTATTAAGCTTCAGCGACGTATATCAATTTTATTATGCATGAAATAGTTTAATATAACTAAAATATTTCGCAAAAAATCCCCTTGTTTCCATTATGTAAAATAACTCTTAAGTCTGGCTCTGTAAAAGTTTAATAACTATTCTTTTCACAGCATATTTTAGTGCACTTCGTATCAACTTTTTTGTTTGACAGGGTTTAACATCTTTAAAATTCCCATAGACCTTAAAGTAACAGAAGATTTTCGACAGCCCCTGTAAATTAATTATTCATGCTAGAAACCTTTTTTGAAAAAGAGTTCGTGCTAGTCTAAACATCAGTTTGAGGGTAATCAGAGTATACTTACGAGAGCTAGAGTGCGGATAAACTGCAAGGTGTACAAATGCAGAACAAACCGAAGTCTTTTAAACATTGTTGGAAAGTGTTAAAAATGATCTTGTTTATAGAATAAATCACACATATAGGCATATATATATATATATATATATATATATATATATATATACAGGGTGATTCAGCTCGTCGGTGACAAACTTTAAGGATCGATAGAGCACACCTAGACGAACATTTTTGAATAGGGAATGTAGGGTCCCTGACGCGATGGTAAGGCGCTAGGCGCTTTCGAAAATTTGGGTGCCGAAATTCGAAACGTCATAAAAACTAGGGAAATGGTTAGATTTTCTTGCTTGTTGCGTCGAAATGATTCTGTTTGTTTAGACTTTCTTCAGTACCAATTTGATAAGCGTATCTCTTAAAACATGGATAGGGGGCGCTGCAGACTTTGGAGAGCTAGACAACAACTTTAAGCCCGTTATTTTGATAATTTAACACATGCTCGCCAAAGTTTATACTCTAACTTAAAGTTTGAACCCAAAAGTAGAGCCCTGCAAAAAGCGTAAGAGCCGGAATAAAATGTCAAAGTACAGGGTGGTCGAAACTCGAAGGCTCCTAAGAGATAAACAAACAGATTTCTTGACTTATGGCATGCATTTTCATGATTCTGTTTGCTGGGGCTCTCTGAAACTCAGTTGAACGGTACAAAAAGAAACATCGATAGGGGGCGCTTTGGGCAAAAAACATAATTCGTTGACATTTCGGACGCTAACTGGAAACGGGGCGCTACGATCAGTTAGAAACAAAACAAGAGAGTAATTTACTTATCATAAGAAGCTATTAAAACTGCAGTTTGTTTGTTTTTTTTAACAAACATAGCTGGTTTCAATCATGCACAATGCGCGCAATAAAATTTACATAAGGTGCTTTTTGCTGATTTATGCAAAAGATATCGTACCATATCGATATGCAAAAGATATGTAATGCGTAGACGACAACGCGAGATGACGTAGTTGTATGCGCAGACACGTCTTTTGAACGTGCGGTACCTACTTAAGCTTCGGGTTACTTGTCTGCAGATCGGTAGTAGGATGGAACGGTACACAAACTCTGAATTGGCTGACATGCATTTGGCGTATGGCGCTGCTGGTTGTAATGGACTAGCCGCTCAGCGGTTGTACGCCGAGCGTTACCCCAACAGGCAAATCCCCTGCCATGCCTTCTTCGCTCGAGTACACCAGAGGTTGTCCACAACGGGATCTTTCGACGGAGGCAGGTCTGAACGGGAGCGATCAGTGAGCACCCCCGACAACGAAGAGGCTGTGCTTAACCTGGTTGAGGACAACCCAGGTCTTAGCACGAGAGATATCGCCAGACATGTTGGCATTTCGCAAGCAACTGCGTGGCGCATCTTACGTTCCCGGAATCTGCACCCCTACCACATCCAGCGGGTGCAGTTGCTCAGAGAGCAGGATTTTGGCCCTCGAGTGGAATTCTCAAGATGGTACTTGGCGATGAGATCCAGGGATCCCCGTTTTGTAAACAGCATTTTGTTTACGGACGAGTCCACCTTCAGCCGGGAGGGAATGTGGAACGCCCACAACAGTCATGTGTGGTGTGATGAAAATCCACATGAAACCAGAAGCCGAGCAGCCCAGGAGCGTTTCTCAGTAAATGTGTGGGCCGGCATTCTGGGGGATTGCCTCATTGGCCCTTATTTGTTACCTGAACGGCTGACAGGTGGAAATTACCTGATTTTCCTGGATCAAGTGCTGCCGCAGCTTCTGGAGGAGGCGCACGTACCCGAAGGTTCGCGTCGCCAGATGTGGTTCCAGCACGATGGAGCTCCGGCCCATTACACGAACGACGTGCGTCTCCATCTAAACGCAAGGTATTGCCAGCGGTGGATCGGGCGTGGGGGTCCAGTTCACTGGCCTGCCCGATCACCAGACCTCACCTGCTTGGATTTCTTCCTTTGGGGTTACCTGAAGGCCGAGGTATACCATACACCTGTCAGCAGTGCTGAAGAACTTGTGGCGCGCATTGTGGCAGCTGCAGGGCAGATCAGAGATACTCCTGGCATTGTTGGAAACACACACTCCTCAATGCGACGGAGGTGCGAAGCCTGCATCATGGCCCAAGGTCGAAATTTCGAGCATCTTCTGTAGTGTTATTTTTTGTAAATAAATTTCCAGTATCATTGATGTTTTTGGTCTAAATTTATTCAGAAGTGTTGAGCAGAGGTAGAAAATGTGTTTTCATTATTACTAACTGATCGTAGCGCCCCGTTTCCAGTTAGCGTCCGAAATGTCAACGAATTATGTTTTTTGCCCAAAGCGCCCCCTATCGATGTTTCTTTTTGTACCGTTCAACTGAGTTTCAGAGAGCCCCAGCAAACAGAATCATGAAAATGCATGCCATAAGTCAAGAAATCTGTTTGTTTATCTCTTAGGAGCCTTCGAGTTTCGACCACCCTGTACTTTGACATTTTATTCCGGCTCTTACGCTTTTTGCAGGGCTCTACTTTTGGGTTCAAACTTTAAGTTAGAGTATAAACTTTGGCGAGCATGTGTTAAATTATCAAAATAACGGGCTTAAAGTTGTTGTCTAGCTCTCCAAAGTCTGCAGCGCCCCCTATCCATGTTTTAAGAGATACGCTTATCAAATTGGTACTGAAGAAAGTCTAAACAAACAGAATCATTTCGACGCAACAAGCAAGAAAATCTAACCATTTCCCTAGTTTTTATGACGTTTCGAATTTCGGCACCCAAATTTTCGAAAGCGCCTAGCGCCTTACCATCGCGTCAGGGACCCTACATTCCCTATTCAAAAATGTTCGTCTAGGTGTGCTCTATCGATCCTTAAAGTTTGTCACCGACGAGCTGAATCACCCTGTATATATATATATATATATATATATATATATATATATATATACATATAAATGTTGTCGTGTACCCTACCACTTTAACTCAACGAAGAATTTCCCCAAAACACATATAGTGTTGCCCCTGCAACATTTTAATATGTAATCTCGTAAACCAAGGTTACTTTGAAATCCCGGGGTAACTTTTAGAACTCGTGGGCAGATGAGTTTTTGACTGTTTTTTAACTATTTACTCATGCATCACTTTTCTTACAAGTCTTAGTCAGTAAGTAAAAATAAGGAGATACAAAACAAAACCAAGTGCCCGGTATTATCCAAATTTTACTGAAAAGGGTGAGACAAACGTAGACGCACCTGTCAAAATGGTATGGAAGAAAAACAAGCTGCCAAAATTTGCCAAATACCACGTAGTACTTGTTATTGATTGTCTTTGAAGACACACTATAGGTGTGGTCGCCCGAAAATCCTGACTCATGAAGAAGACCATTTGATTTGCTGGACCAAGGAAGTCGTGGCTGACTGGTGAAATTCCATTTAACAAGCATAATGTCAACATGGTATTAAAAAATACCTTGATCTGAAGGGTGTTGATATCGATTAACAGCACTCCAGAATGTTATATAATAAAGGCGAAAGTATTGTGTATTATAATATATGATTATATATAAATATGACGTCTTTATTACATGATATATCTATATTATAAAGGCCAAACGTATCTGTGCGTAACGCATACGTCATTTTGCGCATGTCAACACTTTCAAATTTGAAATGAATTTCGGTATTGCAATTTTTCCTACTAAAAGTTTTCAAACTTCTTAATGTCGCACATTTTCAATTTTTACACCATCGTGTAGGGGAAAAAATACTTTTAAATGAAATTTGTATCTTAATTTGTTTTTGAAATATTAATTTTCTTGTAGCTTTTAATACCTCTTTCCTAATCATGGCAACAGGAGTACTCCATATCTATTTAAAGCAAAGGAAAAAAGGGGCTGTTTCTTTATGTTGCCCTTTTCTCATTAAAATTGAAAAAATAAAAATTTAAATATCTTCTATTATAAAACCCGGTGAATATTGACTTACTTTATAAAATTTGGTTTCCACGTAAAAGAATGTCAACAGTTTAATATATATTTTAGCTGAAAACATTGAGACTCTAAGTTTTGAATCAAAATTATCAAATTAAAATGCCAATTTTTATAAAAAGGTGTATACAATTGTGAAATGTACTTTTGCAAATTTTGATATGGTAAAGAAAATCTATGATTGAGTCAAAGTTTAATAAATTTTGCTTTTAATCATCTTGGAATACTAGCATTAAAATCTTAATTGGTAACTTTATCTTAATTATTATTGGTAATAATATATTTATTATTTTTTACTGTTTGCATATACGATTAAAGTTTATTTTTAACAATTTCTACAACTGCGTTTTATAGAATTAGTATTTTGTTAATTTGATGATAAATATCGTCTGTTTAAGAGTTAGACGTACCAATACAAAATGTGTTTTTTACTATAACTAATTTTGTAGGTTTATTATAAGTTAATAAAACAGTTCCTTCTTAAACATTTTCTTTCATCAAAATTTGACGGGTTCTACCTTGTTATATAATAAAGACGAAAGAGATAAAAATGGAAAATCATATTCTGCAGGATAATACTTGAAATAATACTTGTGGATAATACTTGATAAATTTCACGTACCTCAGCTGATCTATAGGCGTGATTTTTTTCGATATTTGAGTTGATCTTGTGAATTAATCGCTTATTACGAACATTTAAAGCATATCTCTAGTTAGGTCATAAAGTTATTCGAAATCCAAGAAAATTTTGTCTAATCTATTTTTAATTTATTTTTTCTTACAATAACGTCTTGTACATATTTCAATCCACTTTAATGTGGATGTAATTCATTAGCTCGCTGTGCTTGTATTGTTGAGACCCTATTTGGATAATAAAAAAGTTATGTACAGAACTGTGTCCGAAACGTTAAAAAATAACAATGGTTTACGGTACATAATATTAAAATCCTCTGAATTATTCTTGATTGAACAAAATAGTTAATAGACTATGGGTAATAATCAAAATCGACTCAAGCCAATTTTCATGATTTGGTCTAACAAAATCTCACTTGTACTACAATTTAAGTGTCAGAAGCCTCAGCAATTACATTTGGACCTGATTTTCAGCAAAATATCTTTATTTATTATTATTTAGCTACGGGAATATACTTTTTATTATTATTTAGCTTGTTTTTATTCTATAATTTTCTTTCTTGATACATATCAAAACTGTTCAAAACTGCATTTTTGCGAGCACTTTAATTCTTAATATCTTTAAACCTAAATGGTTGCTGTGTTATAGTTTACTATAAAATATGAAATAATATCAGTGTAAAATAAACAAAATATACCTAAACGAGTTTATAACAGAAATAATATTTGAAATTAAATAAAACATAAAACGGTTATGTGTTATTATACGAATAAAATAAAATACAGATTTATCATTTAATGATTGAATAGTTAAATCAAATATTCAGAATACCTAGTAAAAATTTATCATGCACAATTTGTCTGTGCTTAGATTTTTACACAAACTGCAATTGGTGTTTAGACAAATATATTTTTTTCTTAATTAGTACGTTCTCTAGATACTGGTTTCTAGAACAGGTTATCTTATTTTTATGAAACACAATCTCTTATTAATATTCATCAGTGAATTAAAATATATACGTATGTAAATATTAAATATTAACAACAGAATTTTAAAAGAACAAAGGGGGAAAATACTTAGCATGTATTCGTCTTTAAACAAAACAGTTACAATCACTTACTTTAACACATAAGTTAAAAGATTTTAATTAGCCCGTTTTCGAAGCTTCGAGTAACTTTCATTATATATATATATATATATTAAAAAAAAAAAAAAAAAAAAAAAAAAAAAAAAAAAAAGATAGAATTAAAGTATGCTGATATGTGTTTTCCTCGAAAGAAAGAAATGTGAGAAATGTTACAGCGTTTGTTATTATTATTCGTGTTGAATTTCAAAGATTAAGATAGAATTTAATGAAAAAAATCTTTTCCTTGATTAAAAAAAAATCCAAAAATTGCAATTATGGTCCAATGTAAAGTACTGAAATGTTTATTTTTTTTTCTAAAATTCCTAATTTTTTTTTTTTTAGTTGAGTTATAATGTTAGTAATAATCTTAGTTAAAGGGAGGTTATTTTAGAATAAGAAATGCAATGATTTACCATATAATGCGTTACCATATAATTACTTAAGCATATTTTCTATCATTTTTTGTAAGGATACAATTAATATTTATTTATTTGTATAATTATAGTATAATTATATGTCATTTAAAGAGTATTCTGTGAAATTTTCATTAAGAAATATTAAAAAATGAGCCGATGACAGCGAATCTTCGAAGACGTCCCAAAAAAAGTTGATTCGCGGTGAACCGCATAACTCATGACTGGATCAACTGAAATTAAAAAACCAAATTGATTTAATTAGTTGATAAGTTTTCTCAGGGAACGCAGTCGAGTTTTTTTTTTATTATTATTGATTTTTCAATTTTTTACAAGGCTCGGAAGTCAAAATACTGATTTTTCATCAAAAAAATCTGATATTTTGTTTTTTAAAAGTAAGTTAAAATTAAAAAAAAGAAAAAAACTCGACAGCGTTATCTTGTAATTTATATAAAGAAAGAGTGTGTAAAATTTAAAAAAGATCGGTTCAGTAGATTTTGAGCAACAGAGTTCACCGGCTTCGAAAAAGCGAAGTGTTAGAAAAACACGTTTAAAGTTTCACAGACGCTTTTGTCGAAATCGGAGGGCGGAGACTTACAAGTGTATATCTCCGTCAGTTTTACTTCAATTGCTTTCAAATTTTCACAGAATAATCTTAAGATGTTGTACATTAATATAAAAAAAAATAAAAAAATGCAAAAAAAAAAAAAAAATACCTTATTACCCCCTTAATAAACTTCGATTACTGTGGAAGTGGATAAAATAGATTTCATGCGCCTTTCAAATGAACTATCTTTTGACGCTGAGCTGTTTATGTATAAACATGAACTTTTGACTAAAGTTAATCAATTTGTTCTTTTTAATATACTTCTACTGGAAAATTACTAGAATGTTACTGAATGTGTGTATTTTTGAAACTGAAATACCCCAGAGAAAGGGTTTGATTAAAACTACACAACATGTTTTGTTGAGTACATTTTGGTTGTTTTAAGCGAATTTTTCAGTTAAAGTAATAAATCTTTTTTTTTTTTTTTTTTTTTTTTTTGCTCGCACACACACAAAAAAATTTTAACACTTTTCTAAAATATTAACAAAATTTCATCAATTTTATTTAAGACTTTTTAAGTCTTGTACTTTCAACTTGTAATTCAATCAAAATTTTGTTGTCTGTACTTAATCAATTAGTACTTAATCTTTTGTTGTCTGTAATTAGTACTTAATCTTTTGTTGTCTGTACTGTTGTCTGTACAAAATTTAAATTGGTGTGCAGTAGCCATAACTTCCTCACATTATTTCGTTTAATGACTTATATAGCTATAAAGGATTAACAAAGTTCTTGGATAATAAAAACTTTTCAAATTGAGATGGATTAATGACGTTATTATTACGTTATTATGCATTTCGGATGAAAATTGTGGACGGAAAACTGCATTATTCATAGAAACAAAATTTCCAATGACTCATATTTTTACGAAAAGATTTGTTGCACGAAACAAGTTTTTGTTTATTCAACAAAACTTTTTTTTGTGGACGTAAAACTTTTATTTCATATATCGGTGTGAAGAGACTAATTAAAACTATTTTTTCTTAATTTTCACAGCGTTTAATAGGTACAAGATTCTTTACTCAATTAGGCATCATCAAACAAAATTTGATAACAGTTTCAAAACCTCGAATTTTGAGCCAAAATGGTATCGTATCTTTAGTAGAACATCAGTACTGAATTGATTAGATGTGACATCAAGGCTATTAAAAAATACAATGATTACAAATAAAAAAAGTCCTTCCAGCAATGCCGGGAGGAAGAGGTAGATTTCATATACTTTTTATTTATTTTATATTAAGTTATATAAATCAAATATAAGAAGCTCAAAATAGTGGAAAACGATTATGTAAGATTGAATACTAGTTTTTGTCAATACTGAATATTAATAGGAATTTTTAGAAATTAGTCATCTTTTATTCAATCTGGTTTTATTTTAAGCGATTTATAGGGTCGCCAAAAATCCACGATATCCATTTCAAAGCAGCATGATGGATAAAAAAGCCGCAATGAGGTTGATCGAAATCTTAATTCATGTGAACATGCACACTCACATCGAAATCGATTAATATATACGAGTGCTCTCGCAGGCAAATTGACTTTTTTTTTTAAATGTCACCCACATTAGACATTCAAACTGCTATATTCCAGGCGTTTTTCAAGGTAAAGACACAGCAAAAAATACTCCGGAATTCATTATTAAGATAAATAGTGTAGAAAGAACCTTTTTTCAATTTTTAATTTTTTGTTTATACATCATTATACATTTAAAAGATTTTTGACAAATTTAAGTGGCCGCCATTTTGAAACAAGATGACGGATAAAGTTGGTCCGTGAACTCGATCAAGACATTGGTATGGACCATGAACACACGGAGTTATATCGAAATCAGTTTAGAAATATGCGTATTAACGCGTGACAAATTTCAGACCGTTTCAAAATGTCAATCTCACTGCAAATTGAAAGTGCTGAAACTCAGCCATTTTTCATGATATAGATGAAACAAAAAATGCTCTGGAATCTTTGTATTAAGGTCAAAACACAAAAGAAAAATCTTTTTCAATTTCTTACTTTTTTGCACCTAATTTTAAAATTTAAATTAAAAAAATAATATTCCGCCATTTTGAAACAAGACAGTGGTTGGAACTGGCCAACGAACTCGGTCCAGGCATAAGTATGTCCTATCTACGCACCAAGTTTCATCCAAATCGGTGTATAAATACGCCTGTTATCAAGTGACAAAAACCAGATGTGATTGATGACCAGATTTCATAATGTGAGCAACACTAAAAATTAAAAGTACTATAACTCAGACATTTTTTAAGATACAGACGAAAAAAAGTGCTTTGGGATCTTTGTATCAAGATCAAATGTATAAAAGAAAATTCTTTTTCGATTTCTCACTTTTTGTACCTAATTTCAAATTTTAAATTTCTTTTAAAAAATTTAAATGGCCGCAATTTTTAAACAAGATGGCTAATGGAACTGGTTAACGAACTCGTTCCAAGCTTTATTAAGTACTATGTACACACCAAGTTACATCCAAATCGATTTATAAAAATACGAATGTTATCACGTGACAAAAATCAGATCGTTTCAAAATGTCAGCCATAAGAAAAATTCAAAGTGCTATAACTCAATCATTTTTTAAGATATAGACAAAGTAAAAAGTGTTCTAGAATCGGTCTTTTAGGATCTAACATATAAAATAAAAATATTTTTCAACTTTTAATTTTTTCGCATTTATTTTTAAATTTTAATTTTTTAAATTTTTTAAATGGTCGCCATTTTGAAACAAAATGGCGGATGATGCTGGCCAACGAACTCGGTCGATATATTTGTATTTACTATGTACATACTAAGTTTCATTCAAATTGGTTCATAAATACGTCAGTTATAGCATGACAAAAATCAGATCGTTTCAAAATGTCAGCCATATGAAAAATTCAAAGTGCTATAACTCAATCATTTTTTAAGATATAGACAAAGTAAAAAATTTTCTGGATAAGGTGTTTTAAGATCTAACACATAAAAATAAAGTATTTTTCAACTTTTAATTTTTTTGCATTTAATTTAAAATTTAAATTTTTTAAAAAAATTTTAAATGGCCGCCATTTTGAACCAAGATGGCGCATGATGCTGGCCAACGAACTCGGTCGAGATATTTGTATGTACTATGTACATACCAAGTTTCATTCAAATCGGTTCATAAATACGTTAGTTATCGCATGACAAAAATCAGATATATATATATATATATATATATATATATATGGTTATATATATATATATATATATATATATATATATATGTCAACATTTGAACGGAGGGTGGTTTTGGGGTCTGGGGGTCATGATCGATGAAAATATACCAAAATTTTCTGGAAGTGCTTACCTCCGGACGGCTGCAATAGGTAGCTTTTTACTTTTTGTAATGAAAGCTACCTAAAAGAAATTGCCGATTTAATTTTAGTTTTACTCACATTCAAAAAAAGGATGTTTTTTTTATATTTTCTCTGAAGAAATTTCAACATACATCTTATATATCTTATTTACCCTATTATTTATTTATTAGTTTTATTTGGCAGACTTTAATTAAAAAATTTTATTTTTTGTTATTAATCAAAAACGCACATATTGGACTCTCATTCCTTCGGGACAAAGTGTCTTTTACGAAACTTTTAAGTTTTTGTCACCGGTTTTTAACACATTCGCTGCCGGTCGCGCGCTAGCACATGAAATTCTCAATCATTTAACATGGAGGGTGGAGTTATCGGCAGCGAATAATGTTAATTAGAAATTTGTGCCTTATTAAGTGGAGAAAATACTCCGATTTAATAACAGAAATTTTACAGTGTAATTTAACTGGTGGGGGTATACAAGAATTTTGAGCGCTATTTCCGGCACGTAAACGGGTTGCGCGTCCCCATGGTGTTAACCCCTGGTTCTCTAGAGCTGTAAATAGCCGCCAGCATTGCCACATCTGGCATTATTTTCTTTTGTAGAAATTTTGTATTCACACCACAAAAAATTAATTGGTTATTTACTTTTATTTTAATTATGAAAATGAAAGACCTTGTAAAGTAAAATTAAGAGTTAAAACTTTCTGCCAAGAATTCGGAATGTTTAATTAAAGGAACACAAATTTACACTACTTGATGTATCAATGATGTACTTAAATTATTATATTATCTATTCATTTATTTCATCGATATAATATATCCATTTTATAAAGGCTAAAGGTGGGGTTGGTCGAAAGTTATAAGTTGTTTTGCCATTTTTAGAAGCAGTTTTGGATGGGCACGTGTAATTTCAGATAAATGTCAACTACGAATACAGTACTTCAGCGATTTTAAAGTTATTTCAATTATTTTGTAGCCAACATTGATTTTAATCTGAATAATATAAGATTATACTAATAAGACAATCATGGCTGGCTTTTCATTATATTTTTTGAAATAGAAATAGAGAAAAATTTATTTTCTAAAATTCCATATCATATAGTATAGAGTAATGATGCCATGCTTTTACAATGTGTTCCTGGGAGTGTTGCTTCAACGTTCAGAAAATTATGTTAATTTGAATTAAAATCTTGACATTTGTAATTTTTAGGATTCCGTACTTATAAAGTGAAAACGGAACCATTGTAAAATCACTCCCGTGTCTGTCCGTCTGTCACAGTCATTTTACTCATAAATTGTGAAACGTGGAAAGCTTAAATTGGGGTAAGTAATGAAGACTATTGATCCACACATTTGCAGATTATTAAACATTTACAATTATATTTAGGAGGGCGTAAGAGGCTAAATAAATTCCTTCAAGAAAAATACATTTTCTGTGTGTTTTTGTTACGCCGAACTCAAAAATATATTTCTTTTAATTTAAGGTATTATATTTTCAGAGATATCGTCGAAAATATAGTGCAAAAAATACACCCCTCCCCTCTAATTCCGAATCTACTGAAACTAAAATTATGAAATATGAGAGACTATAGATATTAATTTAACCCTTAAAAACTAAAAACATAAAAAAAGTATAGTTATTACTCTAGATCGCACTAGAGTAATAGCTATAGAAAATCACATTTTACTGTTACACACAAATTTCGATTTGTGGGCATTAAGTAAAGGTATTGAGGAGCGTTGGAGGTATCTGTTTAGCTAAAGTATCAAAACATTGTTGATAATGATTTTTGAAAAAATATGTTGCTAATTAGCTGAGATATTAGCCCTTAAATAAAGGGAGGATTTGAACATAAATAATGTTTGGGTCGGTGTACTGTTCATAACATCAGCTTTAAAAATCAGATAACATCTTTCAATAGCATATTTGTGTAATGCAATATCTAGTAGCAGTATAAAAGCAATAAAATTCATGTTGTAGCAAACATACTAATTTATTTAAAATCAATCTCATAAATCAAAGTTCACAAAAAATCTATTTTAGTACCAGGATTTCTTTTTTAAAGTATTATTTGCTTTATCTAATGCAGAACGTTGCTTACTTCGGATATAGCGGTCACTAGGTTACGAAATTTTTGGTATTAAAATGTCTATATCTTTTAAATTCCTTGTGAATACGAACCCTTTATAAATACTATGGAGTTTGCGACTAGTTTGCATTGAAAAGGTCTCTTATACGACTCTTGTGTATTTAAAAGTTAATTAAAAATCTATTTGGAAAAGCATGTCACGGATCAAAGCGGCTTTCTAAATTTGCGAGTTCTTTTCTACTCCAGCTCCTTTAGCACAGTGTCATGTTTAAACATTGAACAATGGTTTTGTATTAGCTACACTGGAAAACGAAAAGGTTATTACAACGCTGAAATGCGAAATGAAGTTTAAATATACACAAACTTTTATTCACAGTACCGAGTAAATTTCCTTTTAAATAGATAAGTATAAAAACAAAGAGTCATATAGAACAGCAATAATTGATCTATTTTAGGCTTCATATCTCTTTAAACTTATATGGTATACCAATTCATACTCTTCTAGTATATTCAGCTATAACCAACCTTATTTTGTGTAATCTTTACAAAGTCTTATTATTCTTTCAGCAACGATTTTCTTTTAAAAATACAGTTAATCCCTTCGCGAGGAGAACACTTTGCTTAATTTTTAATCTTTAACCATCGGTTTTTGAAAACGGAAAATTTTCTGTACTTGAATCGCATAAATGCTTCAATTAATTATGGTAAACCTAATATTAAATGCAACTGGTGGGAATAATGAATATTTCTGTGAATTTTAAGTAGCATGTATACCCGTCGCTCATCACCAAGGAGTTAATAATACATATGTTTATTGTACCCTCTGAGTGCAAATAAACTCGCACTTGACCGTTTATTTTCAATTAGGTTCAATCTATCAGACAGAAATTTTCAAGGTGACATTTTAATGTATAAAAGTAAGAAGTATGTGTATTTCAGAATTATTTCTTCATGGTTCCAGTTGCTCATATTTTAGTAGGTAATAATATCAGGTAAGGTTGTGTTCCACACACGTTTTTTTTTTTTTTAATATTTGGTATATACACTTGTTTCATAAAGTTTAAACAACTTAAAATTTTTAAATTAGGCAGATCATATAAATTATGTATCACCTAAAGAACGTTGTAAGGGAAAACTTTGCTGTTAAGGTATCTGAAAAAAATGTAAAATTATTAGATATATTCATATAAAAAACATAGAATTAAGTAAGTATTTAAGTTCTCTAGTGTAAGTAATAAGTATACAATTCACATGGGTATTTTAGGAAAACATAAACAAGGTAAATCTATGAACAAGCAACTACGCAAGTACTTAATTATCTCACTCTCTTTTTATTTACCTTTATACGAAATTTCAATATGTCCAATAAATCTGTGGAGAATGTAGCGTCTCTTCCCCTGCACGTAAAATGCCTATATTTGCTTTCTAACTTAAGAAATTTGATTAAATACCCTGCATCGTGCTTTAAATTTTTATCATTAATTTTAATAAAGTATTCTTTATTACGTTTACTGAAAGCTGAAACACAATGCTGAAATAAATTTCTGTAGTAAAAGAAACTCTCTCTCTCTCTCTCTCTCTATATATATATATACAGTGCTCAGTAAAAGTTTAGGCACTAGTGCTATTTAACCTTTAAATAAAAAATACCAACTCTTGAATTTTACAAATGTCTATAGTTATTTTTAAATACATTTTAAATATTTTAGGATAAAAATAATGGTTCAATTAAATTAAACATAAGATAATAGTTAATTTAACTGAAGAAACTAAAATTTCCATATTGCAAAAGTTTAGACCCTTTTCTGATTTTTTGCTAACTGTTCATGGAAAAATACAAATTTCTAAGTTATGATGTCACATGTCTGAAATATTTAAGTAAACCTCAATATAGCATCAGTTAGCGAAGATGCCACGAGCTAAAAATATTCAATTAAATAAGGTAATTGAAGTAGAAAAGCTGAAATGGAAAGGGAGGACTGCTTTGAATCGTCCAAAGTGGTCTGTCTATGAATTATAGTGTAAGAGTGACTCTTTCAAAAAAAAAAATAAAACATAAATCTGGAAGATTTTCTGTGACCAGAAAATCAGGTTACCAAAAGGATCCATAAATAGGCATTCACACAAATGATGACTGCTAGTCACATTAAAAGTAAGTCAGGACTTTCTGCGTGGACGTATATGATTCGTAGATGAACTAAAGAAGAAGATAAATCAATTTATATGAAAATGATAAAACAACCACCTTTAAAACCTCGCTACAAATTGGCTAGAATGCAATGAACTTGCAAACATATGCCATATGGACCCAAATGGTACGCTATGATATTGAGTAACGAAAAAAAGTGAAATTTAAATGGTCCAAATGGGTGAGCATAATATTAGCACGACTTGCGTAAAGAACTTGGGACTTTCTTAAGTCGACAACAAGGAGGTGACATTTTAATGATCTGGTCCTTACTTTGCTTTAATGCTCATGAATCTCTAGTTATTTAATGGTTGCCAAGCAACACAAGATTACATACATCCGTTGGAGATCAATTTTTAGTCATTTCAAGAACTTTTAGCTGATCCAAAGTTTGGATTTTAGCAAGATAATGCATCTGCTCTTGTTGCATACAAAAAAGGAACTTAGTTTTACACTGAAAATACTACTGGTATCAACTATCCAGCGTGTAGCTCTGATCTGGACCGAATAGAAAAACCTTTCTAACATCATATGTCGTAAGGTTTATGCAATTTTTTGCAATACTTTTCTGTTAACGAGCTTCGAGATGCTGTTGAACATGTTTGGTACAAAATAGACCCCCAATTGACACAGCATTTACTTTCTTCAATGAAAAATCAGATTCTTGCACTAATTGCAGACATTGTGGGTGCAACTCGATTTTAATTTGTAGTTATTTTTCTGTAAATATACAAATTGTCTATACTTTTGCTACAATGTTAATTTCGCTTTTTTGTCATTATATACCACGTAATAAGTAAAGTTAAAAAAAAATTTGTTTCTAAATAAAGGATAAGTCACAAGTAATAAATGACAGATGAATTACAAAAAATCGATACATACTTCTGAATATAGAAGCGTAATCGATCATTGTCTAAACTTTTGCTGAGCACTGTATATATGTATATAAATATAACTGTTGCGGTAACTGGATGTGATGCACAGTGAAAAAAAACTGTAACTCTTCACATGTTAATTTATAGAGATCAGTTAGTATAGTAAAATTTTATCTGTACACTGTACAAGAAAAAATATATAAATTGTTTTTTTTTAAACTAAAGAAATCTTTACAAAGAAAATCTATTAAAATTTCAATAATCTTACAATTTTATCTATATCAAGAGTAACAGTTACATGAATAGTTCTAGGCTTCCCAGTTATGACTGCGGTGACACTAGTTGTTTTAAAAAGTAGAAGTGAGAATAAAATGTTGACAAAAACTATAATTTAACCCTGCAAGCGTCTTGAAAAAGGGTAAAATTGTAATGTCATGGCTGCCAACTACAACGCTTTTTTAAAGTCAAATAAATATGTTAGAAACAGAAATTTTAGTAAATGATTAACAATATTTGCTGTAATTGATAACGTTGAATATATTTGGTATACATTTTACTTAAACATTTTTGTGGTTCCAAACATGTTTATATGATTTAAATAGGCGTAGAAGTTGGCAGCTCTGTAATGTTGTTTTCTCAACATTTTGTTTTAAATGTTAAGAAAATATGATTCTTTCAACATTACAATTTTTTTTATTATAAACATGAATGTAATCCTCCAAAGTATGAGTCATTCTTTGATGTACTGAAAATTCATTAAATCTATAGAATTATGGTATTTTAAATATTGCCTATATTGCAAGGAAAACTGGAGCTTAGTATACAGAATATTACGTTCCAGACGCTTAGAGGGTTAAAAAACATGAACGAGACATTGTGTTAAAGCAAATTTAACAAGAAAACACGAGTAAAGTAAAAATGCTAGTTTAATTCAAATTGTCATTTAGAGAGATTTTTTATTAAAAATCGGTTATTGTATATACATCGCTCAATACTTTTTTATCATTTACACAAAACACACACACGAACATATATATCCTTCATTTTTCGTAGTCACGTGCATATAATTCGAAAGGAACACTTTAGAATATTCTTATCTAGAAGTTTTCATCTTAAGAAATGGGCATCTCAAAATGTACTTATTTTTTTTCCAGTTTAAGATTTTAAAAGAATAACAGATAAGCTAAAAAAGAAAGATAAGCAATTCGAGACTTGAATTCTTTTAAAAGGAAAATGTAGATTCGATTTTAATGGAGGTAGAATTTCTCTCTTATCGTATGTTTCTATAAAGGAATAAATTTACGCTGCATTTTTTAAAAAACGAAGATTATATCACACAAATTTGCATACTATTAACTTTGATATAAAATTGGAGTTAAAATTTTTGTATAAATAATTTTCCTTTGTGAATGAACATGTTTTTAATATGCATCAATTTTAATGTTTAAAAGAGTAAGAATTATTGTTATCTTCGATAATAAAATAGCAGATATTTTAAAAAATATTGTTATTTATCGATGCACTATTGTACTGTATTGAAATGTAATTTTTTTACAAAGACAAATTTCAGATTTTTTCATATAATGTACATTAGGGTGGAGCGAAAAAAAATTTTTTTTGAAAATCAAAAACGGGTAGGTGCCAAAAGTTGCCTTTATACTAGTACATCAACTGCGTGAAATTTTACCGCTGAAAAAAAATGGCTTGAGTCTGCGCTTTTGCTCCAAAAATCGAAATTTTGGGTAAAATTTGTCATTTTTTGACATTTTTTCAAAAAAATTAAAAATTTCTACTGAGCTAGTTAGTATTTAAAAGTGTTGCTTAGACCTTTATATTTATCTGCTTAACATATTTAAACTATAAAACAATATCTGTAGTCTGTATAATTGGAGCAATTCTGACAACTTTTTGTGAAAAATCAGCGTTAATCTCTCTATTGGAGCATACAACGAAATGTTCTTTTGAATGTATTTCTTACCTAGCTGCTTTCAAAACTACTGTGTATATAACTCATAGAGATGGTTGCATTATCCCACTCGTCTCAACCACCCAATCATCTAAGCCCAGTGTTTTATTTATGTATTGAATTGTTATTTTTTTCCCGAAGACGAGCATAAGTTTTCTATATATCAAAGTAATTTATGCCTTCTTTGTATTCATAGACTTTGGATGATTTGAATCATGCTGGTGTGACCTGCTGCACGTATATTTTTATACCATGTATAACAGAGGAGAAGATCAGTAATGTATTGGGTATGTTCTTAATTGATCCTAGTCAGCAGTCTATTATCTTCATTAAAATTTCATGCAATTAGTACATTATGATTGGAAGTTCTGTTATCACAGCATTCTTTCAATCAATTACATTTTCTATGCAATGATTTGCCTAAAAATTGATTGTATGAATTCAGTTTCTAGTATGCCATCATTTATTGAACCTATTACATTGAATATATGCTGAGAAGTTAGCTGTTTAATATTATGACGATCGTCACAGAGGATTGCAAACAAAATTTGCGTGTAAAACAACAATATTTCTAAAGAAGTTTTAGTATGCTTTATGTCGTTTCCTGTGTTGTTCCATAGTCTAGTAATTTCTAATAAGATTTTAGATCTATTATTTAGGTGTGTAGTACATTTGGTATAAAACATCCCGCGGTATAAACTTGGATTATAGATTTGGTGAGTGAACATATAGACGCTGATTGCCAATCTGTGCTTATATAAAGCGGAAAATTTTATTAACTTTATGAGCTGTCTTTTCTGTGAGATGTTTTCTAAATTTCTATTCCCCATTTTTTGAGAAATAGCTTTCCTTATGAATTAGCTTTGCAATCTCCGACAGAAATTTCTAGTCTGTTCTGAGTATCTTTTTCTCAATTTGAGAAAATAATTTCTCTATTTTATAAAGAAAAATTGCAATAGGAAGTGAATATTACGTAGACAAAGATTTTCCTTATTGATCCAGTGAATCCATGTAGCTTAGAACATTTTATATCGACTTCTCTAATAATTGACGTAGAGGAAATTCACTGGAGTTGAAGTAGCGAATGATTCAATATCATATAGACAATTCTAAGCTTACCCCATGCAAAATGGTTCACAGTGACAAATAAAATTCTCTTAATTTTAAATGAGCACTTATAGTCGATATCCGTCCATTCCCTCATAAAGCACAATGCATTATAAGTTTATGCCCAGGACATTTCACCATCAAATGTTGTCCACTCATAAAAAAAGGATCTAAAAGTTAATAGGAAATTAACTGGATACGAAAACACTTAGAAAACGGCATAAAACTAATGCAAAAAAATATATATATATAACAGCGGTTGCTTTACACATGGAGAACAAATTTTCATTGCAATTTTTGCTCACGATCACCATCACATTAAACAGCTCGCTTCTCAACATATAAAAAATGCAAAAGTAAAATAAATGATGGCATACTTATAGTTGAAATATCTGAAATCATCTTTGAAGCAAATCATTACCTAAAAAAAAAAATACAATTGACTGAAAAAATGTTGTGGTAACAGAACTTCCAATCATTATTCATCAACTGAATGTAAGTTTGATAAATATAATAGATGGCCGAATAGATCCCTTTAATAATATTCCCGTGCATTACTCTGCTTGTCATTTTTTTCGTATAAACTGTAAAAATATACATGAAGATAGTTACAGCAGCATGTGGATGCAAAGAACTGATAAACAAGGTGGAAGCATCGAAAACATGCCAAATTTTTATAAGGAAAATCACAAATTAATGTATAAATAAAACACTGTACTAAGATGATCGAATAGTTGGGCCGGATGGCATAGGAAATATAGCCACCTCCACGACGCATGTCCAAGGTAGTTTTGAAAACAAGAGCTGTATTAAAAACAACAATTCGTTATATGACCCAATAGAGTGGTAATGCTGTTTTCTTACTAAAAGTTGTCTATTTTGCTCCAGCTATAGGGAATAAACATATTGTTTTATAGTTTAAATATGTTAAGCAGATAAATATAAAGGTCTAAGCAACACTTTTAAATACTAACCAGCTCTGTAGAAACTTTTTAATTCTTTTGAAAATATATCAAAAAATGACAAATTTTACCCAAAATTTCGATTTTTGAAGCAAAAGCGCAGACTCAAGCCATTTTTTTTCAGCGGTAAAATTTCACGCAGTTGATGTACTAATATAAAGGCAACTTTTAGCACCTATCCGTTTTTGATTTTCAAAAAAAATTTTTTTTCGCTCCACCCTAATGTACATGTAATAACATACACATGTACAGAGCATTTCAAGAAATATAGAAAAATGGAAAGTGTATAAATTTTGAACTGGAAAAATTTTATTTTTAAATTTCCGGATTTACGCATGAGAGTTAACAAAATTAAAGTTTGCTATTTCCAAAATGTTGGCAACGAGAGTAGACTACAAAATACTTGAAATTCGCAATAAACTTTTTGAGTTTGTGTGTTGGAGTTCAACTTTTAACACTGTTGTTTTCTGGTTTTCTGTAGTTTTTGGTTGATAATTGTGCACTTGGTTTCTAATATAGACACATAAAGCGAATTTCAATGGCAATAAGTCAAGAAAATACAAAAGTCAACGGCCAAATCAGTTGGAGAAACTTCTTGTGGTGACAAAATCGTCTTAGTGTCTCCTGATTGAAATTACGACGTTTCCTATTGAATATGGGGGAGGTTTTTGACTTTTGGTTGATCTCCATGCCCACTTTTGTCAAGAGCACTAAACCTGTTCAATCAAGTTTTGCAATTTATGCTTTAACCTGTTTTAAGATATATTTGGTCTATTTTTAAAAATATGAGGCCATTTGCTGAGTAAAGTGTTCTCTTCAACTTTTTATTGTTTTTGGTTTATCTCTGTGCACTTGGTTTTTAATACAGATACATAAAGCGAAGTCTTGTGGTGATAAGATGGCCACAAGGATAAAATGATTTGACTATCAAAACTCTTTTTCAATTGAATATCGATACCTTTCAACGAAAACAAGATTTTATTTATCGATAACCAGTCCGTAAATGAATTTCCTTTGAGGCCTTTCCATTAGTTCCATCCGCTGAAGAGTTATTGTTGGAAAAGTTTCGCTACAGCCTATGAAGCATCCGGTATATAAAGTGTCTTTATTACAGTTAACGAAATGGTCTTTCTAAGTCATTAGTTAAAGAAAAATAGTTTCAATCCCAAAAATATTTCAAATGTTTTCGTTGATCATACGGAAATATCATCTACTTCAAATAATATTTTTTTTCATAAAGTTACCAAATTTAATTTTTAATCGTTCTCTATGTGATTTTTTTGTAAAACATTCCGTTTGTTTTAAGAACTAAAATGTTCAAAATAGCTTTCTGTATGGCTAGAAATTATCGATTTATGATAACGAATGTACAAATTTTTCTCTAGTTAAAAAAGTATTTTTACATCGTTAGTGCGAGAATAATTTATAAACTAACAATTTTATTAGAAAAAAAATGTTTTAGTCAAAGACAAACGAAATGTCTTGCGATTCACTTCTTAGATTGAAAAAAAATCCTGAGTGTAACACGATGCAGTGATTATTTAAAAATTTACTTTTGTAAGTTTTTATATTTAAACAAAATCTCATTCAAATAAAGGTATTTTCATTTTTTAATGAACAACATTTCGTTATTTTTTGTAACTGAAATTATAATTTTTATACTAGTGGTTATCAGCTACTAGTGAACGATGACAAAAAACACAATTAAAACTAATGTACAGTATTATTTTTATATATAAAGTATAAAATTTTATCCTGTACTATAAATTTGTTATGGTGTTTATCTTTAACATTCACAGCTTATTCATGTTTATATATTTAAATGCAGCACAGTATATACTGTATTCAGTTATACTGATTCTAAAATTATAGTTAATTATAAATTAGTATAGAGATTTAGCATAAAAATTCGATGGGTCTTATTTAGTAAAGGTATTTCCTAATATTATTTTTTTATATGATACTATCGTTCAATTTATTGTACTTTCAAAAACATCATAATACATTCAATTCTTAGAAGTAGAATTATATACATAAATATGACTCTTTGAAGTAAAAAAAAAAATCTCAGGGTTTCAGAAAAGGGTAAAAAATTTGAAATTTTATAAATGTTTCTAAAAAATACAATTTTAAAGTTCCCAAATTACATTTTGAAACAATAGTGCCAAGATGGAACGATTAAGAAAAAGGAACCGGCATACCTTTTAAGTAAAGATTCTTGAGCTGAAACCGTTTTAGCAAGAGTTTATCACCACCGGAGCAAACTTTCAGTGGTAGTAGTTACACCATATTGTGACAAAGAAGACAATCTCCTCTCAGTGTCACTGAAACGTTTAAGACACATGAGCAGAATGACACTAGTAGGAAGGAATAGAATTTATTTACCATATTTAAGAGAGAGATTTTCAATAAATAAGGCCCTTAAATAAGATGATTTTTATTATTCAAGAATAATCGTAGACGTTTTCCCCTGTGGTCATCAAAAACTTTGCTTCTGATTAAAAAAAAAGCAGTTTTTGAAAATCTTTTCAGTTATTTCCCTTGCAACTGCTACACAATACGTTATATGTCTCCTCATCCTCATTTATAACTTCGTTAGTTCCGATGGAGTTATAGGGGATGTGTTTCGGTAACTTTCAACTATTTCACATACTAACGCATACTCGTGCAGAATAAGTCAAGAAGACAACTATTGATTATCACATATTTATTTTTATTTTTTATGTATGTAAAACTTAGGTTTCACTCTCGATGCTCTTCTTCGTTTTTACACGTCTTCAGCCATGTTTTTAAAGAAGTAACTTCATTCTTGTCTCGATGCAGGATATGCTAACAAATGGGAAAAGTTACTTTCAATATGACACAAATGTAATTTGAACCTTTCTGTTCTGAACGTTACATGTGTATTTTATGTAAAACAAAATACATGATCATTGATGAATAATGCAAGCGAAAACGAACTTAACGAAGATGTATGAAAGTCGAGCTATAAGACAATAAAAGGCATGCGTCTTTTTTTTTTTTTTTTTTTTTTTTTTTTTTTTGCGAACCGTAAATAAACGTTCTAAATTTTAGACAATGAACAAAAAAAACATATTATGCTATAGACGCTAACATTTAAATAGAAAAAATATTAAAAATATTCGAAAGTTTTTCAGCTACAATAATTTTTTGAAGACCATATCTAATAGATTTGCACATGAACTCTTTAAAAGTATATAATATCTTACATAAAGAAATAATTTTAAATTCCTGGCAAGACGCCCACTGTAAGAAGTTAAGGAGATAAAAGATACAATTTAGAAAATACTGGATGGAGTGATATGATGAAGTATTTGTTTTAAATTAAAACGTATAAAGATCATTTATATTCTTCATCAGTGCTTTTGAAAATTTCGTACTCGTTTAACATTTTTTATTAAAGGCATATTTCATTTTCTTTATCAGATGCTTATTTGAAGAATTATCTAAATGCTTTAGAATTGAACGTTTTAACGTACGACATGGAATTCAGTTGTTTTGAAGTAATCGAATCATATGCTCATTTCCAGTTTTGAATTTACTGTTAGATGATGGAATAGATTCATTTATATTAATTTCAAATGTCTTATTTAAAGATATATTATTCAAGTACACATTTAACGAAGGCTTTATACAATTATCCAAATATAAACGGATTTTCTATTTTGTTTAAGAAATGGTATTTTCAATTATGTCCAATTGTTTTAAATTTCTAGGATGTTTTATTATCTTGTGTTTGTCATAGGTTTTAAAGTTGTGTTTAGAAATAGAAAATATAAAATGCGTGTATATTTTGTCAACTAAGGAAATAAACACAATATCTGACTCATACTATAATAAACAGAAATTTGAATGTGTTGAAGAAAAAATTCAGTAGCAGATTTTTGTTCTAATCGGTAGTGGATTTGTGTTATATTAAACAAATATATATACATATACATATTTTTAATATAGTGTTATAGATTTTTTTAACGTTATTTAAAAATGGTTGAAACAAAACTGTGTTAATGTAGAAAAGATGAATCTTTCAGTGTTTTTTATTGATTAATACTTCGGAGAAGAGCGACACGTATATATGCCACAAAAAGAGTTTAAGAATCCTTATTTAGCCCCACCAGTAAATGTTTACTGAATTTTTTCCATACAAAATAGGTACATTTTCTCGAATTAATAAAGCACAAATATCTGTTTTTTAAAACTTGTGACAAGACATTAAAAAGTTCATAAAAAGCTCCCATCGCGAATGAATTAAGAATAAAACAATTCTCAAAGAGAAGCGGAAAACTTCGTTTTAAACACCGATAATTCCATGTCGGAAATTATTCTCAAATTCACAGAGGTTACCGGAAACTGTGCTGCCATTATTTTTTTTTATTATTGACGAACTTTTTTTTATGAGAGTGTATGTTCCCATACTTATTTGATAAAACAGTATTAGATTCTGGCTGAAGTCCGTTAACGTATAAATTATATATGCTTGTTCTGCTGTTTTAGACAATTATTTAACTCAAATTCTAATTTTTTGACTAAATGTTATATATTACGAAGATGGTTGATTTTTGACGTCCGATTATCTGCGCTAGGGATATAGGACCAGGGGGGGAGTGCCCTTCGTGGGGGTCTTTCTAAGGGAACCTAACCCGTATTTACGCAAGGTTCGAAGAAAACCACGAAAACTCCGAACGGTTAGGCCGACAGCCGCGATTGGGTTCGAACCCAGCACCTGCCGTCTACCAGTTGAGAGGTCCCGACCTCTCGGCCACTGGTGGGGCATATATTACGAAGAAGACATGTATTATATAACTTTGATCCCGAAATTCCTGACGAAATGTCCAGTTGTTGTCGAATAGTGAGAGCACTTTACATTATTTTTTTTTTCATTAAAACTAATATTTACCTAAATAAAGATTTATTTATTTTAATAAAAATTTATTTTATTCCATATTATAAAACCAAATTAATTTCAGGACAATGCAATAAATACTTGACTATACTTAGATTTTAATTTTTATTAAAAGTTCTGTTTCTTTTTTATGTTCAATATAATGAAAAAGAAAAACTTTTTAATTAACTCTTTTCGACGCACTACTTTTTAGTTGGCATTTAAAGAAAAAAATTAGGCATTCTATTTGGGCTTAGAGGAGTGCACTGGTATAATTTTGTAAAGATTGCACAAACCATTTTAATTATACAGCTATTGCCGGAGTGGTAACACAGTGCAAGTACACCATTGATAAGCGCAGTAAGAAGAGCATTGCTGTGAAGTGCGCATTAAAGTAAAATATTTTATCTATTATTTAAAAACAATAGAATTTGATCTCAGTTGTGCTGCCATCTAGAACTCATAAGAAAGGTATAAAGTAGCCATTAGAGTAGTTTTTGAAATATTCACGGAGTTTTTGTGTCACTAAACAGGGGGAACTTTAGGTGTTGCCGTCCCGGCAACACTGCGCCAGAAAGGGTTAAGTCAATATTTATTTGCACTGATTTTAACCTAAAGTAAAATGCAATCATGAAAATGATTTTGTCATATTGTACAAATAATCAACAATAAAAATTTAAAAGTTTGCTATGTATAAAAAATTATTGCAAGTTTTTTTTCCAAAGTTATGTTATTTTTAAAAAATCATAATAATCCATTTATATTACTAAACTAAAGATGGGAGATCAATATTTTAAATATTAAATAATAATAATAATAATGGAAATATCTGATTCAAAAATGAATCTGGAATTATATTAAAAAATATTTTTAGAAATCGATTTTTTTCTTTTCATCCATTATTCTGAAATCCAAAATAAGTTTTGAATAAAATATCTTTTAAGGTCTTATTTAAACTTAAAGAGATCATCAAAGACCTATTTTTAAGAATTATTAATTAAAAAAATACCTATAGTAATATAAATTTCCCTAAATCTTTTACTGATTTCTGCTATTGTTAATTCCGAAAATAAATGTACCAATATTAAAAGCTCAACATAAAAGATTTTTTTTATTTTGGAATTGTAAGGTGATTTTCATCAATAATTTAAAAGAATTCATTTAAAAATAACCATAAATCATACTCTGTTAAATAATCTAAAATGTTTAACATAATCTTGATTTAACCAGGATTTATGCAGTTATAATAAATTAAAATGAAGATCTATGCCTTAGATAAATCACATATCTCTTATTAAAAAGAATGTCTAAAGCTCCATTTTAAGTTTTAAAGCTTCAATTGCAGCTATTTGTTAAACTGATTTTCATTTGATTTTTAAATTTCAAAGATATGACAAAAAGAACATTTTTAAGAGGAATAAATAAATAAAATATTAATGAAATTGAAAAACTCCTTTTAAATAGAATGCATTTGACATTACTAGAAATGTAGGTATGACGTATTTTACTTTGATTGTAATATTGCCAACCAATGTCAAAAAATAAACGTTATTTGTAGAGTAATTTATAGGATTGCTGTTAATGTTTTTTAAGGAATAATTGACCAATTTAGAATTCTTTTGAAAATGTATGACATTGTAATTTTAAATATTCTCGATGTTTTAAAATTCTTTATAGTTTTAACCAATTATTTTATGCTATAAATTACACATGTTAAAATCTTTTGAAGAACGATCGTTTTTAATAATTGTGTTAAAGAAAACACATTTAAGAATTACTTTTAATTTTTATATACAAGATGGTTGAGAAATATATAAGAAAGCTAGAGGGCATGTAGCAGGGACCTAAATAAGCAGATTTTGCATGTGAACGTGGGTGTGCAAAAGGCAGTAGAGGGCGCTGATAGGTGCGAAGTATAAATGCTGTTCGCTGAATTGAATCGTCATTTTCCTCGCGGATTTCGAGCAACACGCATTATTACACCAATGCTCAGCATAACGAAATGCATTTCATGTATGAGGTTGCCTAAGGAAATGAATTGTCCGCTTAAAAGATTTACATGGAACAATTCTCGGGTACGATTCTGCTGGATCCCCGAATATTTTAGAGCCTTCATTGGTAGTTGTGTGCGAGTGAGTTGTTTTATGTTACCAAGCGATATAGGGGCACTTTAAGATATCACAGCATTCCTGCATTGGAACAAACAATATTAAGTACAGCAAAGGATAGTTCTTCGACAAGCTGGAGAGCTATTGGATGTGTGTTGATTATGAGTCACTTCCTTCCTTAGATAAATGCATGAAATAAATGTTGTCAAGCTCCGAATTGGTGTAATGATACATGTTCCTCTAAATATGTGGGGGAATAACGAATCAACTGAATGAAGAACTTTCATCCACCGAACACAAGGCACATCTATTTCCTCAAAGCTACCTTTCAACACTCATATTCCCATACAAAAATTGCTTATTTAGGTTCACTTTATCTGCCTTCATATTTTAACACATAGTTTTAACCAACTTTTGATCACCATCAATACTATTACAGGCATTTTTAAAAAGAAAATGTCTATACAATATCTATCATATATCCATAAATTAGTAATTAAGGCAGTAAGTGTAATATATGCATTTAAAAAGCCATAAAATAGATGCATTTGTTTAATCAAACAAGGATTTTTATTTTCATTTTTCTGTATTAAAGATTTCATTTTTCTGTATTATTTATGAAATAAAACATGGACATTAAATTTATTAAAATTGTTACTAATTCGTAATTGATATTATATAATCATTGCGATGTATTTTGAAAAAATGATTAGGAAGAAATTAAAAAATTTGTATAACTTTAAAATAGATATATATAATTTTAAAGAATTCTTGGACTATTTTAATATTTTTTATTTATTTAATAACGATTTCTCTTTTACTTTTTTTAAATCGAAAAGTAATTTATTATTAAATTTATTTTATAAACATTTAAAGAGTTTTCTTTTTTGATAATTTATTTAAATATGTCTTACAGATCAATTTTTAAGCATTAAATCAAATTTTAAATGCATTTTTTCACATCGACTTGTAATTTGATGGGAATTGAGTTAAGTATTAGGCAGGAAAATAATTATGAATGCTTGAAAGAATTGTTTAATAAAGGTATTTTTAACATTTTTAATTTAAATGTATTAAAGTAAATACATTTTTAACTTAAATGTATTTAAGTTAAATACATTTTTAACTTAAATGTATTAATTCAAAGAAAAGAAAAATACTTTTAAGAACTTACTTCAAGCATAAAACTAAAAATTAAAATAAGATTAATTATCAACAAAATGCATTTAAGTTTGTCTTTATTTATTTAAAATCATTGCTTGCATATGTTCCATTTCAAAAGAAAATGGTTATATAACAAAAAAATGTAAATTGTTTTAAATTTATTCATGACATAAATTTCACTTTTAAATTTGATATTCAATTGAAATTCTTAGCATCTTAATGTATGTCTATTGTTTCCGTTAAACGGTTTCTTTTATTTCATGTATTCAGCCTAATTTTTGCTGTTGTTGTTTTTATTGTTCTTGTACATTTAAGGAAGGAAGAAATAAAAAAATAGGGAAAACAACTATTTTTTTGGTGAGAAAGGGGTTTAAGTAAATAGCATAAGTAGTAAAAAGCTCTACGCATTTAGTAAAAGTGACAAGGGCCAATAATATTTATATAAGCAAGTGGTATTCTTTAGTAAATAGTCACAGAATCATGCTATTGAAAAAACTGATTTAAATCGTACAACTATGTAACATATATATTCGAAGAAATGCGGAAATTCTATTAGAAATCAGTACTTGAGATTAAGTTTTTCTTGGGAAAAAATCAAAGAAATTCATCTCTTGAACATATCAGAAAGGAAAAAAATCTATTACAAATTTGATACCGATCTTTTATGATTACAATTCCTAATTTTTTAGCTGAATTGCGACAAAGAAAAAAATAATAAACCAAATAAAATGCTGAAATTGTGTTAAAGTTTTTTTTACAAGTAAAATTTTCGAATTTTCCAAAATTAAATTACAATATACGTTAGTTTTAGGTAATCAACTGGTTTTGTACCTCTATTATATAAACTTTTTAGTCTGTAGATTTATAATTTTAAAGCGTTAGAGGATTTTAGATTCAAATATAAATATTCTTTCATATGCATTTTTTCACAGCAATTTACGGCTAAAATAGCTAAGAACTAAATAAAAGTATCGTTTGCGGTGCTTTAACTTTTTATCTACCGAATTATTTATCACGAAATTGTTTGACCTCAATAATCATGTTCTTTAATATCTGAACATATACTAGAATTTCCAAATTATAATAATGTGAAATTTAGACATGTTTTTTAATTAAAACTGATTAAATAAATCAATAGTTATAACTTTTTTGTGAAATATTTACAAAAATAATCTTATTAATTAACCAAAATTACTTTTATGGAAATATCTCGAATCTCACAAAAGTAATGAATTTAAATGTATTATAATCCTCTCTGTAAAATGAAAGGCTGTTTAAATTTTTCTAGGTAACTTTTTTCTTAGAAAGAAAAGTTATACCTATGAGAATGTTTAAAAGTATCATCACTTTTTGAAAATGTTTAGCTTAGACTGTTTCTGTACGCTATCTAAATTTGATCAAGAAGAGTTTATTCTGTGACAAGAACATTAAACTATCATAATATACTAAATAAATAAATTCATAAATAAGTGCATAAAAGGTTAATAAATGCCTTAAATACAGATTATTCTTGATTTTTCTATCTTTTGAATTTGCCAGGTTTGCTGGTGTTAAACAGATTTTGACTACCCCTGATCACTGCTGTTGCCTCTTTTTATAATTTTTATAACTTCTGAAATTCACACAATTTTAAATTTGTCAATGTTCAATATGGAAAAAAATGTTCTTTCAAATTCAATTAGTTTTGAAAACTGTATCTTAATTTGCTTATTTCTTATGGTTCAAAAAAATAATTAACGTTAGATTTTTTTAAAATCAGTTCTATATCGTGTGCATTTTAATTTCAAAATATTAAGCTGTTTGCACTTAAAAAATAAGAAGACATTATTGCTTTTTTCGGGCTAATATTCCATCATAATAAAATTCAGACTTGTGAATAAAAGCATAAAATAAATAGCAGTTATAAGTAGTTCAAAATTTATCAATTTATTTGACTGTAAAATTTATGGAAACGGCGAATATAACAATATCGGATTTAATAAATTTTAAAAGTTTACTTTAATAAATTTTTGGCATTTTTCAGAAAAAAAGTATTTATAGTTGTATTAGTAAGCGGTCTAAAAATATATACTTTAATGAAAAAAAAAAAAAAAAAAAATCAGGAATTTTTTTTTGTACTCTATAATCAGGATAGCTCAGTTTAATTCGCCTTGGAACATTCAGTCGGCAATATGACTATTTCGAATCACCTATTGTAAAGAAAAGGTATGCTCCAGAAAAAAGTTTTGTTGAATCAGCAAAATTTTGTTTGGTCCAACAAATCTATTCGTTTAAATATGGGTCAATGGAAATTTTGTTTAAATAAGCCAAAAAAAAAAAAAATTTTAAGGGGGGAGGGGTTAAGTCCACAATTTTCATCCAAAATGATAACGTAATAAAAACGTCATTAATCTGTCTCAATTTGAAAAGTTTTTATTAGCCAAAAGTCATGTTAATCCTTTATAGCTACATAAGATAATTAAACAAAATTACGTGAGAGAGTTATGGCTACTGCACATCTATTTAAATGTTGCAAAAAACAACAAAATTTTGTTGGAAGTACAAATTGAAAATACAGTACTTTGGTAAGACTAAAATAAAATTGATGAAATTTTGTTAACATTTTATAAGAGTGTAAACAGTATTGTTTTGTCTGAGCAACAAAAACGATTTTTTATTTTAACTAAAAAATTCGCTTAAAACAACCAAAATGTACTCAACAAAACATGATTAGTAGTTTTAATCAATTCCTTATTCTGGGTGTAACTTAAACTTCTTCTATATGTTTTAATAACAATTCTTGTTTGAATAATAAATTTTATTTTAATGAAAATTGACAATATATTTTCAAATATATAGCTTTCTAAACCCCCTAATGTAATAGCACTTTTCAGATTTTTTTAGGAGATATTATTTAAAAATAGGAACTGCAGTGGTATTCAATTTAAAGATAAATTCTTGTTTCACTTTTGTCTTATTTTTATAATATCTTTTATCTCCTTTAGAAAGCTTAAATAATGTAGGTCCCTCGGGTTTTCAAAAAAAAGGCCGACAATTATGTTATCAGAAAAAGTATTTTTATTTTTCTTTGACACCAGTTTTGTTTATTTTTTCTTTTCGGTTTTAGAAAACTAGCTGAGAGTTTTATTTCTCAAGTTGAAAAAAGCTCTTGAATTACTGAAAAACTTACTGAAAACTTACTGAAAAACTAAACCAACTGGTTATAAGTTTTAATTTCATTTACAGGCAAAGAAATAATAATAAAACAAAATGCTATTTGTGAATTTCTCAATTTTTATTTTATAACACATATACCTATAAAAAATTTCCTTAAAACTATAACGAAGCTTTTTAAAAAGTTATATCTAACATTTTAAAGAAAATATTTTCATATTTAATCATTTATTAATATTTCATAAATTCTAGAATAGCACAAACCTTTCACAAAAATTATTCAGTAGCTTCACGCATAAAGTTATAATTTTGTTTAAAAAAAAAGGAATTTTTAAGGAAATTTAAATTGCTAATCAATATTTCTAAATAAAAAATTAGAAATATTTGTATTATATTTTCCAAAGATACTATACTTTGATAATTCATGAATTAGCTAATAAGATATACTTAACCCTTTGTTGCATACTGTCCACTACCGTGGACAAAAATTCACTCCCAAATGCTAATGAATTTAATTCCCAAATGCCACATTGGCACCGGAATTTTGGTTTAAAAAAATTCGGTTTATTAAATTCCTGCAAAATAGCTTTTTCTTGTTTACAAATAAAGCTGTTTTCAAATTCCGGTGTCAGTCATCAATTTCAACACTTAAACAATGAATTTTATCTGCGTCGCAAAGTGTTAAGCCTATGCAACAAAAGGTTAATATGCCTTGGAAGTTTTTTGACATTAGTAGCAAACAAAACAAAATTTGCTTCTCCTTACATATTAATCTGTTGAAATATTTTATCATAACTTCGAGCAGAACCTCTCATACACTTCAAGAGTTCTTCAGATATTACCTACATTAAATTTGCATTATTCGTCACTTAAAGGATCGACATTGCGGTAGATAATCAAAATACATGGATGCTTAAAAACAAATGATGACTGCTATTAAAGTTATATGTTAATTTATAAATGATAATAATGATTTTTTAATTTGCCGTATACTTATTTTTATGAAAATTATAACCGATTTGAAGAAATATATTAATAAGATAAATATAGAACATTGGTGTATAAATTTGTAGTGTTCATTTTCATCCAAAATAATCCACTATACATATGTTTGCATATTGTATGGGCTTTTATCCCAAAAAGATTACAGTTTCTATGTATTAGTATATTACTTATGCTATATCATTCTATTAGACAGTTTCTATACTATATATACAGGGTGTCCCTAAACTCATGGTATATACGCTAGGGGGTGATAGAACACATCAAGCGGAGTAATAGTAAATGGGAAACCAAGGGTCCTAAACGTTTTCCAAAGGAGATAGCCGTCATTAAAGTTTGGGGTCCAAAATTTCAAATACACATAAAAAAAGGAAAAATTGGTCGATTGATTTGCAGTTTTCACTAAAACTATTCTTTATGTTGGTATTTTATTGAAAATGAATTATAAAGATAATTTTCAAAAAATGCCGATATAGGGCGCTTTAGACTTTAAAGTAACGAACAACTATTTTTTACATCTGATTAAATGTTTTCGTAAACTTAGATTTAAACTTAAATTTTGAGCTCAAAATCTAAATAGTTGGGAGTGGTTAAGTAGCACAAACTGAACTGTGTTCAGAGGGTTTAAATTTCAAACGATTATTAAAAAAAAAGGAAAAATTAATCAATTCGTTCACGGTTTTTGCTAAAACTATTCTTTAAATCAGTATTTTCTTGAAAATAAATTTTAAAGATCAATTTCACAAAATGCCAATAGAGGGCGCCTTAGACATTTGAGTAGCATACAATTATTTTTAACCGTTAGTTTTTAAATCTCATTAAATGTTTTCAAATACTTAGATTTAAATTTTGAGATCAAATTCTGAATCTTTGCGAGTGTTTAAGTACGCAAAAGTGAACTGTGTTTAAGGGGGGGGGAGTTAAATTTCAACTCTTAAACACACTTCAGTTTGCGGTTCTTAACCCCTCCCAACGATTCAGAATTTGAGTTCAAAATTTAAATTTAAATCTAAGATTTCGAAACCATTTAATAAGTTTTGGAAAGCATTTAATTAGATACAAAAAATAACAGTTAAAATTAGTTGTTGGTTATTCTGAAGTTAAAGGCGCACTCTAATGGAATTTTTTGAAATGTATCTTTAAAATTTATTTTCAAGAAGATACTGCCTTAAAGAATAGTTTTATTTTAAACCGCAAACGAATCGACCAATTTTTCCGTTTTTTATAATCATTTGAAATTTGAACCGTCTGTTGAACTGAACACAGTTCAGTTTGTGCTACTTGACGACTCCCAACTATTCAGATTTTGAGCTAAAAATTTAAGTTTAAGTCTAAGTTTACGAAAACATTTAATCAGATGCAAAAAATAACGTAAAAAATAGTTGTTCGTTACTCCAAAGTCCAAAGCGCCCTCTGTCGGCATTTTTAAAAATTCTCTTTATAATTCATTTTCAATAAAATACCGACATAAAGAATAGTTTTAGTGAAAACCGCAAATCAATCGACCAATTTTTCCGTTTTTCATAATCCTTTGAAATTTAAACCCTCTGAACACAGTTAAGTTTGTGCTACTTAACCACTCCTACTAACTCCTTAACTACTAATTCAGATTTTGAGCTCAAAATTTAAGTTTAAGTCTAAGCTTACGAAACCATTTAATGAGATGCAAAAAATCACGGCAAAAAATTGTTTTTCATTACTTCAAGATCTAAAGCGCCCTCTGTCGCCATTTTAAAAAATTTATTTTTATAATTTATTTTTAAGAAAATACCAACGTAAAAAATAGTTTTAGTGAAAACCGCAAATCAATCGACCAATTTTTCCGTTTTTTTATGTGTATTTGAAATTTTGGACCCCAAACTTTAATGGCGGCTATCTTCTCTAGAAAACGTTTGGGACCCCTTGTTTACTACTTACTATTACTCGTGTTGATGTATACTATCACCCCTAACGTATATACCATGAGTTTAGGGACACCCTGTATATATACACTCATGTCCATAAATTAAGGATATTGCTAGTTCAAGCAAATAAAGTTACAGAAACAAAACAAACGTGACTTACTCGTCAAGCCCATTTATTAAACAAAAGAAAAGAACAAAACTATCTTTTATGTATGATATCATTCATAAACTCTAGAATTGTTTCTCCCTAGAGTATTTACAAAAAGTACCCCCTTAAAAAAACTTAAAATATATGGTTGGTTATGACGGTTAATAAATTGTATGTCTCCCATATGATGAAATGCAGTCCGCACAATGCCTAGGCATGCTGAATATCAAATCATCAATTTGATATTATGGAAGAACCCCACTCAGTAAGCAATGCTCTCCGAAGTTCCCGCGCACATGTAGGAGGTGGTTGACGGGCTATTACCCGTCTGTCTAACATATCCTATACATGCTCCATCGGATTCAAGTCAGGCGAAAATGCTGGCCAATCCATACTGGTGATGTCCTAAGTTTGAAGGCATTCTTTTACGATGCTTTCTCAGTGAGTAGGGCGTTATCATGCATAAACACGAATTCTGAGCTCATAGCACCTCTAAACAAACGTACATGTTGTTCCAAAATGAAGTGCCGATAAATTTGGCCTGTCGTGATTCCGGTTTGAACATGTAGGTCTGTTCTGGAGCCCAGTATAATTCCACCCTAAACAACTAATCCTTTGTCTTGGTGCAAACGGGTGCCTGGCGTTCTTTATATGAAAGTCCGACGTGAATCAGACTACAATCTAAACCTTGAATCGTCGGAAAACATTACACAAGCCGACTGTGACGATGTCCACATTGCATGTTCTTTACTCCAGGCTAACAGCGGCGACAGTGAGTTGCTGTAAGCAGAAATCATCTAACAGGTCTGCGAGCATATGGACCAATATTTCCCAAACATCTGTACACAGTTTGCTTTGAAACAGTCGTACCCGTGGCTGAAGATAGCTGACGAGACAGGTCTGATGCTGTGCTCCGTCTGTTTCTTTTGACAGATGCTGCCAAATAACGGTCTTCATTCGTTGTTGTAACTCGGAGACGACCTGTACTGTAACGTCTACTGACATTTCCATCATCTTGGATTCGTTGCCAAAGTCTAGAAATTATACTTTAAGAAATTTCAAGTTCTTCGGATACTCCCATCTAAGTATGCTTATTTTTCAGACGGCCGATAATTCTACCACGTAAAATGTCATTCACAAATGTCCTCTGTGTCATAACTGTTCGGTTTTTGGCACTGAGAGGCATAGAAAATGCTTGTTACCAGTTTTACTTCTTTCCCACCGTTCCTTATACACGCTTCGCTCACACTTTCGTCATTGTGACGTACTATATTGGCCATCTGATGACTTTCTGAAATTTACGTATTAATCATGAAGATGTGTGTGATATTTCTGCATGTGAAATTTTTACTTTAGAGTTTGGTTTCAAGGTGATTCTGAATTATTCTTAATTTATAGACATGAGTGTATATATATATATAGGATAGTTTAAAATAGTAGGTATATTATAAGTATAGTCTGCATCATTGACTCCTTGGTAATCATTCTCCAATTTGTATCATTACATCGACAAAGATTATATGATTTACATTTTACAAGTATTTTTTTAAATTAATAGTTTAAAGAATACATGAAATATATTTTAAAAGACATAAAAAATAACAGTTTTATGAAGTTTGAGACTCCACATATTGTATAAAACAGGAAGGTTAAATATGTATGCTAATTAAAATATGTAAAATGTTTACCAAATTGCATTTTAAATGAAATTTATTAATATAAATGTACGACAGAATAAGTGTACAACGCTAAGTAGTCCTTGCTCATTTCTACTTCGCAGTTTTTACACGAAATTTGGGTTTATTCGCAACTTATATACTGTATTTTTTTAACAACAAACAGCACATTATCTACAAGGTTTCTTTGTGAATAGACTAAGCGGAAAATATGGCTAGCAAAATGTGAAGCTGCTATTCTTATCAGGTGAAGATATTTTAACACTTTCAAAACAGCGCGCAGAATACTTGCGAAACAAGCCAGGGCCGTAACCAGCTAGTAATGCCAGGGGGGGCTCTGAAAAAATTTTGTGGGGCTGGGCTAATACTTTTTAAAAATCCATGTGTCTTATGCAAACTTTGTAAAAAAAAAAAAAAAAAAAAAAAAAAAAAGGAAAACTGAAAGTTATAAAAATGTTGATTGGTCTTTCTTTTGCATCTGTTCTGTGGTCAACAAAAGGAAGGGGACTCTCAAAAATAAAATTATATACATATTTTCAAATATAAATACATATTTTCAAACATATATACATATTTTCAAATATATATACATATATCATATATATTTGGAATAGAAGGGGGGAGCGGTGTAAAAATTTTCCTGATTACATTCACAATTGATACAATAAGTAACAGTATTAATTGACAGTTTTAAACAACGGATTACTTAACAAAAGTAGAAGAAAAGCAACTTCTGAATTTGAAAATTGATTTAGGTTGCACTTTACAATTTATTACATTAATGCTTGCTATTTATCTCACCTAATTCAGTCCATTCAGAAATATTGTAAAAATAACAAGAAATTGTAATTTAGATTGCACATTTTTTTTTCTGCAATATAAATAGTAGGTTTAAAAAAAACATTTATATTTCCATTAAAATAAAATAATACCAACCAAGATTTAAAAACGAAAAAAAAAAAAAAAACTATTTTTGGTAAATTTCTTTTACTTATCAGAGTGAGCAAGATAAATGTTTTTTTTTTTTTATTATTATCTTTATGTTAGATAACCCATAATTAATATATATAAACTCTTTTCATATTTATACACTTGTATACATGCATCTTTTTTATTTATAGCTTATGACATATAATACATATAAAAGTACAACCTAAACATTTCATGCATAAAACTCAGTGTAAAACGAAATGTTAAATATACTTTTAGGGGGAAAATATTGAAAAAAATGTGCATTGTTAATTTTCAAAATAAATTATTTAATAACATGATCTTGAGGATAAGTTAAATATTTGTTATTATAAATATTATGTTTTATGGTAGATATTTTAGGAGTGCAAGGATGCAAGCGCTGGGCCACAAATGGCTGATGTTTATTGTCTGACCACTAAATTTTGATAGCATTCCTAACCTTATTCAATGACTGATTTTCTTGTGTTTAATAAGAAAAAAAATCTAAAAAGAATTTTAATAAGAAAAAATTATTCTTCGTCTTATATTTAAAAGGCGAAAAATACCATTAAAATTTAGTGATGGAAATCAGCGATTTATGGCGCAGCGCTTGCATCCCTCGGAGTAGAGCAAGATCAATGAAAACATTAATTCGCATAATAATTTAAAAAATATATATATGCAAAATATTTCAAAAAACATTTACAAATTTAAAAATAAAACTTAACTATTTCTTGTTCTTTTGTAAAACTAATTGAATTAATAATTAAAAAAATAAATAAATGCGATACGTATAATAATGATGCCTAAAAATTCCATTCACATTTTTTTATTATTATGTAAATTGAGACTTCTCTTTCATATTACTGATACGATTTTCACATAATTCAAGTACAAATTATCGGGGGGGGGGGTGAAATGTCCCCCTGCCCCCCCCCCCTTTACCTTCCCCTGGATCCAACACTGGTCTCAAGAAATATTTTTCTGACTCAACAATGCGATTTTTCCTGACACATTCAAGAATTAATTTTTTTTCTGCTTGTCTAACAATTTCAATCCCTCACATTCATATATCTGAAAATAGATTAACGTTATCTGTTTTTCTGTAAATCCCATGCATCTAAATCATAGTCAATTCCTACCTGTTTGATCACAATTCCGTCATGTGAAAATAAGCCAACATCGAATTTACCATTATTTTTAGATAGACTGCCGCTTACAAAAACGTAAACCATTGTTCAATTCCTTACACCTCGATTCCGATTACTTGCGAATTTTATGCCTCTATCAATAAAAAATTTTCGCAAAAATGTCAGAAAGTAGGTGATTTCGATGTGAAAACAGTATGGTTAAACGTAAAACGCAGTTAAATTCTTTAAGTTTGAATAACCATAGCTGCAAATTTTATTCAATTATCATAAAAGTTGAAAAACACGCTCTTACCCCATTTTCAGCATCCTCTGCCGACACCGAAGGCATGAAGGAATGTCTTTCAAACAAGGATTTTTCTTATTTGATTTGTATAAATATACTTTTTTTTTTTTTAGTTTTTTCTTTTTTAACTAAACACATGTTGTCCAGCAACGGCTCTATTGAAATTCTTAAAAAAACGTTTTTGTTGAATAGCTTGAAGACGTTTACCCCACGAAGATATGGGTTCTATTACCATGGTTCACCCACTGCTTCGCTAATTACCCATCAAGATGAATAACATGTCTATTTCCGTGTCACCCGTCCCACTCAACGGAGGTAATGGATTATAGATTCTCCCTACAAGATTCAAAAGATCATTTGCTTTGTACCAAAACATAAGATGATTGTTAGTGCATGTGGGGTTAATTTTTTCAGAAGGCGGAATGTTCTTATTATCGTTTTTCCCCAGCATTCTGAGAATTGTATCGCAAAATAATGCATCACAATGAATATCCTTCGCATTGTAAAATGTTAGGTATTTTTCGTTTCATTTAAAACAACTGAAAGATCTAAATAATTTTCTTGCAAACATAGTTTTTCCCCTTCAGATTAGCGTTAGTTAAAATATACATTTTATTGAAAAACAAGTGAAATGTCTAGGGGGGGCTCAAGGGGTAGTTAGATGGGGCTCAGCCCCCCTGGCCCCCATCTGGTTACGGGCCTGAAACAAGCACTTGTAAACTTCACTTCACACACTGGTCATAAGAATAAAGTAACTAATGCTATTTTTTAACCCAGACGTGAATCAACAATTTAACAACGCCAAAGTGTCGAAGCGAGTTGTGCTTTTAAAATTAGGGGAAAATGCATCTCCGTAAAAACCGAGAATTAATACAAAAAAAAATCTTTATGTGTAAGTGTTTTAATCTATTTGTTGCCAAATGCTATGGATATCAGTTGAATGTAAAGGTTTGAAAATGCGAATAGTGTAGACGAAGACAACATCTAAATGCACCTGAATCCGAAATTTTAGATTAAAAAAATTAATATTGATATTAATTAAAACTGATAACATATTATATATTAGACCGGGAAACGGCAGCACAAACAATTACCTCATAGAATTCACGGATGAAAATGCAGGATTAATTAAACCTCAATTCGTATATTAAAACAGAATTGGTCTGTCAAGTCATATCTTTGTGTAGGCACTTAAAAATCTGATTTTAATGGTTGCCTCGTAAGTTTACCATGTGTGCTTTCCTGCACTCATCAGTATGAAAACATGTTACTATTATTATCATACCACAGATCAGGTAACTACCTGCCGGGCAATGTACTTAGCTTAACGAATTTTATACCTGGCCTGCGGGGCTGAAGCTGCTTGATTGCCACATGCTGAGATTTACCTGATTGTGGCTGCATTGCTATTTATTTTTATAATGTTTGTAACTTTGTTGGCCTGTTCTAGATTACTTTTAATTATTCTATTTGGATTCATTCGTACGTTGTTTCGAAGCAAGAAATCATAATGATAAACCTATAAATCAACTCCTAAAATCGGTTTTTACTTTTTCCCCCGAAGATATGATTCGACAGACTGATTGCGTTGTAGTATTCGAATTCAGATTCAACTAATCCCAGATTTTTATCCGTTAAAATCGAAATTGTCTGTGCGGCCACCTCAAGATCTATATGTTATATTTAAGTTCTCATTAAATGTAAATGAAATCGTTTCTACGATTATGGCTGTCACTTCTGCGCATGTCTAAGGAGTAAGAAATTTCGATGCACAAGTGAAGTAAATGTTTGTTTTTTAGGCGTTTTGAAATCGCAAAAGTCGGTTCTCTATTAATTTACAAGAAAAAGAAAAACATGAATGTTTTCATCATTTTCTTCAAATTTATTTACTAATATTTTTTATTTTGTTTTAAAAAGTAATAACATTTAACATTTTAAGAATAAAAAATAAATAAAAAAAATCAGGGAATGATTTATCGAATTCTCAGGCTACTTTTTCATTATTTTTCTTTCTTGATTGGCTAAGGAGTTATCATTTCAAGTTTTAAGAAAGTTCAATGCTTTTGGGATGGCTCAGGGAACCGTGAAACTATCTCAAGGATTTATGTGTAATTTCTCATATGCAGGATTGTTATAATATAATTATAAACATGACATATTAATATTTCTCTAATACTCATACATATCATTTCCCACGGCTAAGGGGATCCGGGACAAAATAAGTTTTGTTTATTGAGTTAAAATTTTGAATTTTTTGTGATGATTTTATCCTATTATTTGTAAATAAAATCACCTGATAACACTTCTCATATTTTTTTTAATATAAAATTTATTTATTTCTTTAAAGTATACTTAAAATAATTTTAACTCAAATTCTTAATTGTAGAATTTCCTTTTTTTACATTTTAATAAACAGAAACACCTGTATTTTAAATTTGATTCAGTATTTTTAAAGATATTAATTTTAAGAAAAATGAAAAATATTTAATTTTTTTTAAAAATGCGACTTTTTATTAAAATAGCAATATTTACAAAAGTATTTTTTTGCAAATTTCCTATATAAAAATTATAGTAAAATAATCAAAATAGGCTTGTTTCAAGTTTGAAGCATATATCTTTGACGCTTTTTGACTTATAATAATTTTAATCCGATAAATTGTGAAAGAACCCGTCATGTAGAAAAACACATTTTCACAAAAAGTCATTTCATGGCCACGACCGCTTAAAAGTTAAATTTAAAAAAATCGAAAACCTTAATATTTCCTCCGTTTTTAAAGATGGAAATATGATTTAAACGTCATTTTAAGCATAAAAAACAGAAAAAGTTTTAAAGCAATAAAACATTTTTTTAGAAAATTTGAATATTTTTGTGTCCCGGACCCTGTTAAATTATTTCTAAGTTTTATAATTAAGTATCTATTCTAAGTCAAGTTGTCATGAGAATTGTCACATTCCATTAAAAAAACACACACAATATTAAGTAAATTTTATTTTTTATTATAAGTGTTACTTTTTACATTTTATAAATATATTTAAATATATTATAGAGATTTATATAACTTTAATAAGTATTTAGAAAGTTGTGATAACGTGAAATTACATCACTTTTGCAGTGACATCAGAGATTTTAAAAGATATGAGAGTCTTTAAGTGCACCACATAGCATGCAAAAATATAATAAATATTAAAATAGATAACATAATTCAATTCATTCTTCATCAATCAACCCGAAAGAACAATACTTCAGGTACAGAATTGAATCCAAAATCTTTTGGTGTCCCTGTAATTATGTGATAAATATAAAGCAAATATTATTCATTTGCAATAATGTTATAGTAAGACTCAGTAAGGCATATCAATTTCGTCAGGTTTGGAACATTGCAACATAATTCAAATACACTACCATTATTTTTTTTCCATGTCAACCATTATCCACTAAACGGCCAAAGATCATATGAGATTTTAAACCGGTCACTCGAGAAATGCTTTCAAATAATGCCTACTTTTTCATATCTTCTACAAAATTTTAAATAATTTACCACTTGTTTTTAAAAACAGAAATTTTTGCCTAAATGAATCAGAGAAATACAAAATTTACAATGAAAATTTACTGGTGAGAATAATAAATCATGATCAAAATATGAATGCCCATACGTGATACACGAGCCGTTTATTCCCAAATTGGCACAATTCAAAATTTTATATTTTATATAGAAGAATGAACAAATCTATATTCTTTAATATTGAAATATAGTAAAACTTTTGAACAGCATAAACCTCATTAAACGGATTCCGGCATCGGGTCCGGTTGTTCTTATTTTTAGCTCACAGGCTATCATAGCCTGAGAGCTTATGTGCCCGTCCATTCTGTATGTATGTTCGTTCGTACGTTCGTGCGTAGCGCGATAACTCATGATAAAAATATCCGATCCACTTGATATTTTGTATGTAGGTATATCCTAACAAGGCGCTTCCCTGATTTGTTTTTGGAGTTCATTCGATATGTATAAGAAGGGGAACGGGAGGCTCATGCCCCTCCCCTTAGTTGATGTAAATGGGATTTTCATGCAGAATTAAGTTTTCGTTCAAAATTTAGATTAGGATCATTCTGATGAGGCGATTCCGTGACTGTTATTAGGTGTTCATTGAATAAGTATAAATAGGGGGAACAGGGGTTCTAATCCCCCACTTTAATTTATATAAATGGGTTTTTCAAGCAGAATTTTCAGATTTCGTTCAAATCTCAGAATAGTTTTGGAAGTTTAATGGTTAAGTATAAAAGAGGGGGATAGCTCCTTTTAAATTATATAAATGCTAAATTGGTTTTTATTAAGAATTATCTCATTTGCTCTGAATTTTGGATATAGATCTTTATATGATAAAGCATGCCTTTAATAGTATAGGAGGTTCAATGATTAAGTATAAAAAAGAGGAAAGGGGAGAGCTGTTCCCCTTCTTAATTTTTTTTGAACGGAATTAACCCTTGAAAATATAATGTTTTAATGTACAATTAGTATTTGTAGCCTGTGAGCTCAATGCCATCAGTTTAACTGGGCAGTATTCTTTATTTTTTCTTTAGCACAGGTCCGAATCTACGTCACTTCCTGCAGTTTTAGCAATCAGATTAATGAGCTCGTTTGAGCCAATTTGGGAATTAACGGCTTGTAATTAGTACGAACAAATCATGATTGGCAAAACGTGTTGCCCGTACGACGTACGGGCATATCTGAGAAGCGATTAAAGACAAGTACAGTTGGGACAAAATAATGACGAGGGCGCCGAATTCTGCGTACCATCGCTTTTTAAAGCCTAGATAACACCTTAGTAACATATTTGTCAAATTTAATACCTAATTGAAGTATAAAAGCAATAAACTTCATACTGTTGCAAACATATTAATTTAATCAGAATTCATCAAATAAATCCCAGTTCGTACGCATAAGAACTAATTTAAAAAATACACACCTTCGTACCAGGATTTTTGTTAAAAGTGTTATTTGTCTTATTAAATGTAAAACGTTCTTTTCTTCGGATACAGTTGCCACTCCGTTACGAAATTTTTTATATATAAATGTTAACTTGTTTTTTTCAATTCCTTATCACGAACCCTTTATAAATACTATACGGTTAACGATTAATTTGCAGTAAGTGGGTCTCTCATTACGGCTTTTGTGTATTTAAAAAAATAATTAAAAACTTCTCTGGAAAACGGACCAGAGCGTTTATCCAAATTTGCGAGCTCCTTTCTACACAAGCTCCTTTAGGACAATGGCAAGTTTAAACATTGAACAACAGTTTTGAGTTAGCTACATTGGAAAAAGAAAAGGTCTATGTTGAATTTGGTTTCATGAAATGTCAAATGTCGTTTAAATATTTAATATCTTTTATTTCAGTGCCGATTTAAGTTCCTTATAAATGTATAAGGATGAGATTTTAACAAAAGGTTACACAGAATAGCAAAATTTGATATTATTTAGGCTTCATACCTCTTGAAATTTTATGGTATTTTCATTCATGGTTTTCTAGCATATTCAGCTGTAACCAACACTACTTTGTATAGTTTTTTTTACAAAATCTTTTTATTCTTTCAGCAACGATTTTCTTTTAATAATGCAGTTAACTTCTTCGCGATGAGATCACTTTGCTTGATTTTCAATCTTTAACCACTGATTTTTTGAAACAGAATTTTTTTGCACTTGAATCGCTAAAAGGCTCCAATTAAATAAGGTAAACTTTACAATAAAAAATAACTGTTTGGAATAATGTAGGATTTTGAGAATTAAGTGTCACGTATAGCAGTCGATCGTCTTCAAGGGGTTAATAATGCATATGTTTATTGTATGGAACCCTCTGAGTGCGTGTAATACTCGCCGGCTGAAAGTGAACTGTCTGCAGATGCCTTCGGTTACCTTGTCAGGTAAAGAGAGGAAGCAGCAGGATATCGTATTATAAATCTTTCTTATAATAAATTTCTTATAATAAATCAGACAATAATTTTTTTATGATTGTAACAGAGTAACATGATTAAAATATGCCGCAGAACATTTTTCTTCACAGACCATTATGATATGATTATCAGTTAACTAGTTAACTGTACACATACTGTAAATGCTGCGCTTAATATATTCGGTAGTAACAATTTTCTTATGCACTTTAAAAATTTATAGAAATCTCATTATGTTTAATATAAGAGAACACTGCTAAAATATACCGCAAATTGTTTTCCCCCATCGAACTTAATGTAGCGGAATACTTTTGATTGTCCGTGTAATTGAGTTATGAATGCACAATACATTCTTAATACCGAACAAGATAGGATAAATCATATTTATCATATTCTAATTATGACAGTCTAAATCAGCTTAGGATATTTTCAATAAACTAGAAAAAAATCAAGCTGATTAAAAAGAGAGAATTTTTTCAATTATTTGGGCTATTCTAAAAGATCATTGCTAGTCTACGAAGCATATGCAAATATTTCTATCAATACCTACTTTCTTTTATTATTAGCGAACTGATATTAAAAGATATTCAACTGTTATTAAATAAAACATACTTGTAACCAAAACGAAACCTCACACTATAGAGAAAATCAAAGAAGCTCCATGAAAAGTTTATTACAAATACAAAACTAATACTAGTAAGATTGTTTTCGGTCAAACTTCAGAATTTCACAGAGATCACACAATTATAATAACAGCTCTTTTAACTATTTTATCTCTCTCGTTAGACAAAGAAAATGCATATAATAATAAACTTAATTTTGTAGTAATGAGTCTAAAAAGATGTTTTAATACACACACACACACATATATATATATGTATGTGTATGTACATGTAAATATTTTTTCTTCATTTCTCCCCAATGTTTATTATTAATAAAGTATATGTAATTAGGCATCCAACTGCTGTAAGATAAAAACTTCTTGAAAGTTGAAAAAAACCACACCCAGTAAACACAAAAGCAGAACCATAACACTTTTGTGATAAAACCACAGTATTAATACTAATACAGCTACTTTCCACGGGACGTAATAAATGAAGAATTTCAATAATAATGTTCTTAGCCTTCTTATCCATTTCATTAACGGCAGAAGAAATCATGATAAATGCTGTAAACCAGATGAAATTTGATATTGTAAATAATATGTCTATTGATTTTATTATGTTTTTTATTATCAAGAGGCTATCGTAAAATATACTCGTTGAATAATAAGCGCATATTACAAAAATGGGAATAGACCATATTTCGTTCACACCGTTAAATGTCGACAAAATAACATTGTAAAGTTGGTACAATCTTTCCCATTCGTTATATGAAATGCGTCTTTTTTTATAGATATTCTCACATTTTATAACATATTTGTTCAATATAAGTGTCATTTGATAGGCAACAATTAAAAAGAACATAGAAACAAAATCTGGAACAGAATAAACTACATGATTTTTGACGATTTTAAACGAATGCCACATCACCATTGCAGTACTAGAATCAATGCTATGATAATCCAACGTGCCAAAAGATAAATCTCGAGTAAAAACAATTGATTTTGTCATATCATTTCTGAAGATTTGTGAAAAAAGTCTAAACATATAAAAAAGAGAAAAATACAGGAAACAAGCACTTTCGAATTTCCGAAAAGACCCTACATTGAGAATTTCTCCCAATTTTTGTAATTTGCTGACAGATTCACTTATTTTTTTCTGTGAATGAAGAATATAGCTCCATAACATAAATGAGAATATCATCAAAGGTATAAATAATAATGCTATTTTAACATTTTTTAATCCGTTATAAAATGTTGAATATAATTTTGTTGCTGCATAAATAAATGTAATACCCCATAAGAACTTCATAAAAACACGAAAAATAAATATAGAATATTTTTTGCGTGGAATGCCACTTGAAATACAAATATCAATGCCAAGTATTTTAAATAACAAGAAATATTTATTAAACCATGTGTGTCTTTTGAAGCTCTCAGTTTTCATAGAATTATTTTTCACTGACAATTTGAAACAATCCATAGTTTTTATCGCACTATGTAAATTTTTTAACATACTTAAGATATTTTTTCTACGATTATAAAATATGTATTTCCAGCTTCTTTCATTTGAGTTGTTTGTTTTAAATTGAAGAGTTTAATGTTGTTACTATAGTAATAAAGATCTATTTATGTATACAAATACTGAAAATATTGATTTACGCGAATAGTTGTGGTAGTGAAAAACATTCACTATTTGACAGTTTTGATTTTCGAGTACAATAAAAATATAATTATAATGAAATTTAAAAACGGTAATGACTTCTAATGATTTTTAATTCATTTTTTATAGATAGATATTTTTACGGTGCATACATTTGTCAGGATTACACTAGTCTTTGATGACTTATTAGGTGCATTTATAATTATGTAAATACGTAACGATACGATAGTATTCCTATTGTTGTCTTTCAGTCCTTCCGTCTGTCCGTCAACATATAACAACGCACAAACTACCCAACCAAATCGTTTGAAATTTAAAATACATAATTATAACATAATTTTGAAGAGTCATTTCGTTTTTTACGAATGTCGGACGCATAGTTCGATTACAGGGACAATCAAAATTATTCCGTTACATTACGGTCAATGGGAAAAAAAGTTTCAAGTGCATTTTAATGGTGTTACACTCTTTCGAACGTAAAAAAATAATATGCATCTATGAAGGAGGTATTATAATATACAGTCTGTGCAATCTGATGTTCAGGAACATTTGTTTTTGATTTACAGAGCCACACAAAAGTATTCCTTTACATAATGGTATAGGGAGAACATTGTTTGGTGCGCGTTTTAATTGTATTAAACTATGTGACATTTTATGAAATTGACACACGTTGCAGAGAAACACAAGTTATTTTCTGTATAATAGAAAGCCTAGAGTATTTACATTGACACACAAAAGATTTCGACTACTACACTGTATTTTAAATTCGCTATACTATTACATCAAGATCTGAATGTTTTCAGATGCGTTCGTCATTATATAAATTATAGTGGTCGTTCAGTCTGTCCGTCCGTCTGTCTGCCCGCATATAACAGAGCAAAAACTCCCTAGCCAAATCATTTGTGATTTTAAATATATAATTGTTGCATAATTTTGTCAAGTCATTTCAAATTTTGTGAAAATAGGATGCATAGATCAATTACAGGGACAATCAAAAGTATTCCGTTACATTACGGTCAGTGGGGAAAAAGTTTCAAATGTATTTTAATGGTGTTACACTCATTCGAACATAATAAAATGTATGTGCATCTAGGAAGTGCATATTATAATATACAGTGGCGGTCAAAAGTTTCCTGCAAGTTTGTCCTTTTCATTTATTTACCAGAAGATTTCAGCAAAGAAGACGTACAATTGCATCAAAAGTTATGTGAATGACCTCTCACCACGTGATTATTTTGATTGGATGCTGAAGACGTTTCATGCAAAGGCATAGAATCCAAAGTTCGCGTGTGCAAAAGTTTCCAACCACTTATCATTCCTTAGATTTTTTCTATCGGTAAAGTGTTTTTTGGTAGTGTTTGTGAATGAATCAACGTGAATTGCATAGTTTAAATTCAACAATTATAGTTCGTAAATGAGTGACTAGTTCGTCACTAAAGGGCCAATTTTCTCGATGTATTGCGGTAAAGTTATACATCGGTAAAATCGACTGTAAACGATATTTAAAAATTATATAAAGATAGCTATGGCCTTCAGGACTTTGTGAGGTCCGGAAGACTCTAAAAAAAGACTGCTCTCATGGACAGAATTATCAGGAGAAAAACAATTGATAACCCGCATAAAAATTCCATTGAAATATACAGCTATTTACGGAATGAAAATATTGCTGAAATAAGTCACTGTACCGTGTCAAGATGCTGCATGATACAGAACTTTATGGAAGAATCGGGGCTCAAAAATTTTTCATAGGTAAAAATATATCAACGTACCCGACTGACATTTTCCAAAAAACACAAAGTCTGGTTAAGTGAAAACTGGACAAAAGTACTATTTTTCCATCAATCGAATTTGAAACTTTTATGGGAATGATGGCAGACACCATGTCCAATGACTTAACATCAAAATATATCATTAGACCTATGTTATTCCTACAAAGAGGCCCGGCGGAGGACACCTTGTGCTGTGGGGATTTTCTTCAAAAAGTGTCGGTCTGTTATTGGAAATCCACAGCAAAATGAATGATGTAATGCATAGAGATATCTTGCAGTATTATTTGCTGCCTTTTTAGAGGAAAAATGTTGGTCGCATCTGTTTGTTTTAACATGATAACGACATAATGAATGTATGCAAGCCTTGACAAGCAATGGTTTTCACACAAAAAAAATTCGTTTGTGAAATGGCCAGCTCAAACGCCCAACATTAATCCAATAGAAAATCTTTCGAAAGAAGTTGGCAAACGTCTGCGAAACTATAAATATTCCAACTCAGCCTAAATTTCCAAAAAATTGCAACAAATGTGGAAAAAACGTACCATAGACGATCTTTAACTGTTGATTGTATGAATGTCACGTTGCTGCGCCGTATGCATGTTATTCCATAAGTAATTTACTAACTATTATGTCAATAAAATGTATAAGTATCACTTTGAGATTCCTCTTCATATGGATATAGTTACAAATTAACTGAAAATTTTTTGCTGGCCGGAAACTTTTGACCGCCACTATACATTCTGCACAATCTAATATTTTAAAGTTATTTTATCTATTTCATTAAACTATCAAGAAACTTTAGTAAATGCTATAAATTAATTGTAATTTTATATTGGAAATAAGATGTCTTACGGATTGTGAGTTTTGAAACCCAGACACAAGCACACGTATTTCTATTTATGTTTCTCCTATGTTTAATATTAGCAAAGTGTATGTAATAAGGCATTCAAGAGTTGCCAGAAAAAAAGTTCTTGTAAGTTGAAACAAATCACATCCAGAAAAAACGAAAGCAGATCCATGAAACTTTTGTGATAAAACCTCAACAATAACACGAGCGCGGCTTCTTTCCTCTAGACCTAATAAGCACAAAATTTTAATAATAATATTTTTAGCTAGTTTATCCATTTGATTAACGGAAGAGGAAACCATAATAAATGCTGTATACTAGATGAAATTTGAATTTGAACATAAGATGTCTTTCGGATTCATGTCATGCATAATTATCAAAAGGCTATCATAAAATATACTCGTTGAATAGAAAGTACGTATTAAAAAGATGGTAATTGACCAAGTTTCGTTCACACTGTTAAATGTCGATAAAATAATGTTTTAATTTTGATACAATGTAACCCAATTCTTAGATAAAAGATACTCTTGCTTTTTGCAGCATATTTTCCCCCTATGCAAGTCATTTGATGGGCATTAATAATAAAGAACATAGAAGCAAAATTCGGAACAGAATAAACGACATAATCCTTATATATATTATAAATGTGAAAAAGTGTCCGAAAAATTGGAATGAACTTGGCTTCAAAACGGATGGATTAATGTCTTTGAATCTTTGCATATAGATAGATTATAGGAGTGGAATGAACATAGGCTAATTTTTATTTATTTTATTCAAATATTTTCCTTAATAATGCAAAATTTAATTATTTTTCATACAAAATCAATAGGCATTTTTCAGATAAAATTTAACCATTTTCCTTTCCTGTTGCCAAGAAAATAAAAAATTGGAATAATAATTTTTCAGCGGCAATGAATTTTTAATAAAAAACTTTCACGCGAAAAATTATAATAAAATAATTTAAAAGAAAATAAATATGACGTCATGTTTGAAATAAAAATAAAAGATATATTTTTTATAATATATTTAACAAAGATATTTGTTTAGTTAATGGGAATTTTTGTGTAAAATATGGCGACATAAATTAAAAGTAAAAAGAATTAAAAAGAATTATATTTTTAATTAAATGGTTCACTTATGAAAATGTGTGATTAATACTGATTAATATATTTTTGGCTCGATTTTTTAACACTTTCGAACAAAGTTGAAAAGTTATTATGCTTTCGGTTTGTCTGTCTGTCTGGCCGCTTTCTAACTTTCGTAAATATACTCCGATTTCCATGAAATTTTTGGACGTTATTAACGTTTACTTAGCACGAATACCTATTGAAAATGAAATTTCTGCCATAATTAGTTTATTTACAGGGATAGTCAAAAAATTTCCTTACATTACGGCATTATGGGGAAAAATCGTTTTAATTAAATTTAACGATGTTACACCCTGTGAAACATATTCAAATTTATATGCATTTACAAAGTGCACTAAAATATGCATTTTGTAAAGTATGTAGTGAAAAGGATTATTATTCATTTACACTTATTATTCATTTACAGGGTCACACAGAAGAATTCCATTGCATAAGAATAAAGGGAGGAACAGTTTCCGACATATTTCAATTATGGTAAACGATTTCATGTATAATCAAATTGATATACGTTGCTGAGGCTTAATGTGAGTTATTTCATGCATAATATGAAGTGCATAGTATTTACAGGGACACACAAGAGATTTCAAATAGTATATATTCTATCCGAAGTATTGTATATGATGGATGATGACTGTTGCATGGATGAAATGCACTTTGAATTATGATATGTGCTTTTAAGTTTCACTAAATGTATGCATATTAAATGGAGAGTATAAATGGTAATAGTTTAAATAGTTAAATTTAGATATACAGGGTTACACAAAAGATCTTGGAAAGGTTACTGAATATGAGTGTAATTTACTCAAACGTGATTTTTAAATAAAATAAGCATTTTTATTTTGAACTGCATTTAGTAAACTAAGAAATGTTTGTAGTATATATATAAAATGAAATACAGGGTCCCGCAAAGAACTGGATACAAGGTTGTCTTCGGATGATAATTTCTGAAAATGTAATTTAGGTAGTAATAAGAAATATTTTTGTTTGAACTAAATTTTAGAACGATACTTTCGTGTATTAAAGGCACTTGGAAAACTACAGGGTTGAACAAAGGTATTCAAGAATCTATCTATTAGTATTAATCGCTGAAAGGAAAATTTTAACCAGCAAAAAAATTAGCAAATAGGGACCATCAGAAGTTTTTTACCATAAATTCGCGATAAAAAGTTAATTACACATGCTTTTCATCATCGAAATTTTTTGCTTGATTGATCAATTATTTCTTCTTTAAATGTTATATGAACGAAATCACGGGTAACTGCTAGTCCTTAATAAGTTTAAAAGTATGTTATATTGCTGTTGCGATACGCCAAACAATGCTGTAATTTTGAAATGCACCAAATGATAATTCTTGAACAGAATATAACGACTTTTTTTTCTCCACACTATAGATTTGTGAAAAAATTCTAAAAATATAAGTAAGCGTAAAGATAAATAAGCAAACTCTTTCAAATTGTTGAGAAGAAGCGACTTTAAAAATACCTGCTAGCTTTTGTAATTTGTTCACCGATTTACTTAGTTTCAACTATGATTGGAGCATGTAATACCATATCAAAAATGCAAACATCATAAGAGGTAAGATAATAATGCATTTTTAGTGTTTTGTAATGAATTAAAAAATGATGAACATAATTTAGCCATCGAATAAAAAAAAGAAACCCCCAAAAGAACTTTATAAATAATCCAAAAATATATATCGAATATATTTTATGTGGAATATTACGTGACTTATAAATATAGATACCAAATGTTTTAAATAACTAGGAATATTTAAGGAACAGTGTATGTTTTTTGACGCAATCCGTTTTTGTAGCATTCTGTTTGGCTGGCTGTTTGAAACAATCTATTGTGATTATCCAAATGTTTAGGTTTATGAAACTTTTGAAGATAGTTTGACTCAGGGGATAACATATTTATTTGCAATTTTTTTTTTAAATCAAGTGCGTTTTTTTTAATATATTGATTTTTATAGTGACAAAAAACAATTTTTTATACTAATACAAAAAAAAAATAATTTGTTTGAGTGACTGCTATAGTAAAATGAATTCATTATTAAAATAATGTAATTTTTTACGCGATGTAGTGATGTATAAAAATTATTATATTGAAATTCTAAAAACTATATTATTTTTATTACTTATAGTGCTCGTCTTAATGTAGGTCATTTGAAGATGCATGTTTTCATAATGTAATCAATAGTTTCTTAGAATTCTGAAGAAGCACCCGAAAAAAAGGAACTTTGTTTGTTTTATACACTATTATTAAAATTGCATTAAAAAGCAATCGAATAACACTCAGGCATTTATTATGTTGTTGCTGATTATTAATAATATCAATAAATTGATTTAATGTTACATTAGTAAAATGCTACAATTGTGCTGCATCTAATCGATAGTAGCTAATTCTTGTTGCTAATGTTTTTAACAGTGAATTTTTATGATGGAACCATAACACACTTGAACTCGAATTGATCATTTCATTTAAACGACACGCACATCCTTTTATCTTCGAACCTACAAATATCCCATATCTTCTTGTAATCCATCTTTACTGCTCTAGTGCAGTTAAAAATCTACTAAATAAGACGCCAGTCTAGTACAAACCACATTGTTGTTAACTGTTTTTTACCTGCAACGTGCTAAATGCAAGAAAAGTTCAATTGACTACGGAATTCAAGATTTCATATTTTATATTTCGTGTCTAATTTCACAGTATAATAAAATTCCCATTTACTATTTTTAGCAAACTCAGTAGCTTTAAATGTAATCTTGCGTAGTCTGATAGGAAATTGATTCCTGTAAAACGTGTTTTGCCATGTTTGCAAATATGCATTTATTTTTTGTTTGCACGATACCGTTAAAATTATTTTGAGAAATAATTTTTCGCCGAACAATAATTGTAAAATCATTCACAAATTAAAAAATGCACTTTTCTTCGTATATGGCATTCCCATACCTCACTATCGAAGTTATTAATAATCAATTACGTTTTCTATTTTTAATAATGACATTCATTTTTCGTTGGAAGGTATCACTAGCCTATGTTGGTCTTTTCCAGGCTGTCGTGTCGCAAAATTTGGTTTGAAAACAAAACATTTCGGAATTTTCTGAAAGGTCATTTTCATTCATTAAATTTGACGGATGTGGCAATCACAAAACTTTCTTCTATCTCATCCACGTTAATAATTCAAAATTGACTATCACAGTGCCAAAATTAAATGGAAATTTATGCCCATCAAAGGAATTTTAATTATATGAAATGCCGTGCATTAGTTCTTGAGATAACGCTATTGCGAAAATAACGTAAATCATGCAAAATACAGCATAGAGAAGCCATTTTTAGGTAATTTACATCGAACGCTAATTTGCAACAACTTATTCAACATCTAACTGAATGTAAAGTTTCATGAAAACCCGTGATTTAGTTCTTTAGATAGGGCTAGTGCCGGAATCAAGAAAAATGCCGCATAGCAGCGCAATCTGTTGGGTCATAAAAACCAAAAACTAATAAATTTTTATTTTTATTAAGGTGTAACTGAGTCTAAAGACTTGTAGAGTGATAACAATAGAGTGACTAAACAATACTAAGTCTTAATAACGCATAATTGAATCTAAAATGTTATGAAAATTCGTGCATTATTTCTAGAGATAGAGTTATTGCGGAAATCACAAAAAATACAACACAGCCGCATCATATGTTGAATGATTTATACCAAAAGGTAAAAGGGTCAATCCATGTCAGATTAATTGGATGTGAAGTTTATGAAAATCCATGCATCACTTCTTGGGACAAAGCTACTGTGGAAATTATGAAAAATGTTGTATAGAAGCGCCACCTGTTGAGTTATTTTTACCAAAAACTAATCAGCACCAATTTATATCAGGGACTAACTGGATATATTTTTTAAATTAAATTTCTGCATTATTGCTTGAGAGTAATTACAAAATTTGAGTCACTTACAGACTAACAGACAGACAAACAAGTAAACAGAGTCAGAGACTTACATATAGATATTTTGTAAAAATATATTTTTTGGCATCCCTAATCCCTAAAACGTGCAAATCCGTCAAAACCCGGAAGTTGAAAATTTTCTCCAATCCAGTATTTTCTTCTTGTAAAGATAGAAGAAAGTAAAAATAGGTAAAGTTTTCCTTGATTTCTGAATAAGTTCATGATGTGCAAGTAAAAATGCGGATATAAATATGTAAATGATTTTGAAAAAATACTTTCATCGAATACATAAAACTTTCAGATAAACCCGATGACGTTCATATTACATGATATTTTTCTTAATCCAAATTTATTAAAACAGAAGCAATATCTTTGCCAGAAATTATTATCAATCACTAAACTTTTTTACGGGCTTCCTTATAAAAGTTTTAAGTACGTCAAACGAACTTTCAAATGAAATTTTGACTCCTTAGAAATAAAAACAAATACTATGATTAAAATCTTAAAATCACATATTTTATTCACACAAAAAACAAATAAATAAATAAATCAAAGTGGTTTAATTTTTTAAAATGTAATTGAATCCAACTTATTGGAAGATTCTAAAATATCTGTAATAAAAGGATAATGTTCCGCTTCTTCAGAAGTTTCTACAGTTATTGCAGTTTTAAGATATCCTTACCCCCCTCTCCCCCCTAAAAATGTAGGGATGTGTGAGTGTGGTTCCTCCGATATTTCAAATCTAAAAAAAAGCATTAATTATTTAAGAATTAACAACAGATTTTTTTCGTAGATTGTGTGAAAAAACTAAAACTTATTTTTTCGACCTCGAGATTGAAAATTGCTCTTTTAAATGTACGTGATTTATGAACACTAAAAGAAAAACCTCTTATATGACCTCAAACAAATGTATTGTGTTCATTTAAAGGATAAATTCACGCTAATATTTTTAAATACTTATATAAAAAGTCCTTCCGGCAGTACCGGTCGGAAGAGATAGCTTTCATATACTTATTTATTTTAAATTAAGTTATATTATTCAAACATAAGAAGTTCTAAAAAGTTGAACCCGATTATATAAGATTGAATACTAGTTTTTGTCACTACTGAATATTAATAGGAATTTTTAGAAATTAGTCATATTTTATTCAACCTGGTTTTATTTTAAGCGATTTATAGGGTCGCCAAATTCCACGATATCATGAAGTGTACGCCATTTTAAATCAACATGATGGATAAAACAAACCAATGAGCTTGGTCGAAATCTTAATTCGTGAGCACATGCACCCTCACATCGAAATCTATGAATATATATATGAGTGCTGTTGCTGGCAAATTGATTTTAAAAAAAAGTCACCCACATATGTCACAAAAATGTCACCGAATAAAACTGAATAAAACCGAATAAAACTGATTTAAGAATTGAGGATGTATCCAAATAACAAATTGGTTATTTTATGACTCATTTTCAAATTTGATTTTGCTCTCAAAAGCATCCAATTGACAGTTTTTTGTTAGTTAAGTACTATATAATGTGCGATTGGTCAGTTTTTTAATAATAAAGTCAGAATATATTTCAAAATCTGTTGTCGAAATGTGCATTTGAACCGAATTTCACTTAAGATGATTCTGATAAAAACCAGTTCTTGCATAATAGCCCAGTCATTTTAGCAAAAATAAGGGAAAAAATTAGAACAAAGCTGGATTTTTGTGTAAGTACTAGTTAGGTTATGTAGTTAAACAAACTAAAAGTCCCCATCGATCTGATATGAGCTTTCGGCGCTAGGCGGCGCTAAATAGATTGAAAATCGGTTTTTGTGAATATCTCACGAACAAAGGCATTTAGAAAAAAAAGTTCAATTACAAAGCTGTAGATAATTTAATTTCCTATAAAAAGTGGCATTAACATTTGTTTGTCACACCTACACTTCCCTGTCAAAAATATAAAAAAGTGGACATATTTGAAAGTAAAATTATAAAAATTCGAAAAATCTGCTGCTACTTTAAAAACAATTATGTAAACAGATCTAAAATTATCACCTTTGAATTTAGAAAGTGAATATATAACATACCTTTATGCTTATTTCCACATTACTCTTGAGGAAAAGCATTTAGCGCGTTTTTTTTTTGTGGTTCCCCCGTAGGCATATTCCACTTATAGTGACTGGCTTAATCCAATTTCAGTCGTTTAACTGCTTTTGTACTTCTTTGCACAACTTCAATTTCTACACACGATTCAGATTCGTCACTATCTGTATTTCTTTCTTTCTTTTTGTGCTGCTTTCAGTATTTTTTGTTTACCTTTCGATATCATCACTGAATTCAGAAGTAGCGCTTCCCTCCTCCTTTGCAATCGGCAGGATACATGGCAATATCTTTATGGTCTTCAAATTCAATTTTACTTGCATTATGACATGAAACTCCGCAGCAATTTATGCAAATATCAGAGCATTTCAATCCACGAGCTTTTCCAGATCCTTTGGAGCAAGTACAAAATATTGATTCAATAATATTTTTTGGTGCGGGCTGTAAGGTAGCTGAAATTGGAGACAAATTAAGTGCATTTTGCAAGCACCAGTTCTCAGGATGTAGTTTACTGCCCAACCGGTATTGTACGAATGTAATTATGATGTACTATTATGATAAACTCGTAAACTCTGCAATTTAGCTGCATCTCCGGAAGGTGGCAACGATGAAAAGCTTTTTTTACCAACAACAACTTCTTTCTTGAAACATACATAACGGTGCTTGTTCGGAGAAATTTCTGCTTTACCACCGTATAAAGCAAGAAAAATAGTTTTTCTGCCTCGGAAACTTCAAATTGGGATACTTGATCATTTTTTTAAATGCTGGCAGCTTGCTTGCGTCTTCTTCCTTTTTCAAAAAAATTGCTAACGACATTTTATTTTTCCCAAACATTGTTGATGTCGAGTCACAACCTAAAAAAGCGTGAAGGAACAATATATGATCTTTCAGAACAGCATCATTGTTAAGACTGTGCGATGAATAGAGGGTGCTTTCAATTCGTCCTCTTCCTGGCTTTATAAAAAATATCTCTATCGCTGGAAATGCTAAAGCCTTTGATAGTTCATTAGTTGTTTTAACAATTAGTGTGTATGCATCATCTTCTGCTTGTTTCGCTTCAAAACCATTCTCTATAAATTTCTCCATAAGAATAGATATGAGACGTACCTTATTTTAATGATGAAATTAAAAAAAAATTCTTTTTTGCGGTACTTTAGAGCTTTTTTCCCCTTCTGTATAAAAGCTTCGTCTAATGTATCAGAACATAACAAACATTTTCCCTCAAATTCAAACAACGGACTGTCATTTCTCAATTTTTCCTTCAATGGAGTAATTTGTACGGACTTTGATGGTTTTTCTGCAATAGATTTTTTGTATGATTTAATAAAATTGTTTCCTGTATGATTTTTCTACACTTTGGGTGAATGGCTAAATTCGCTATTATTTTAGCCATTTCTTCAAATATTTTCTACTTATGGTCACCTCTTTCCGAATTTGCTGTCACAAGAAACTTCAGTCTCTTTTTTCCTATTTTTACATAATCTTTCGAAACGCAATCCTCACCGCATACAAGACATACTATTCTGTCAATATCCATTTTCTCTCACAATGTGCAATTAAGAAATAGTAATTTTAAATTGTCATAACTATTTAACAATTTCTATAACATGGTTGAAAATAAAATTATTTCCATCCTAAAATCTCACACAGGGGCGTGCCAAGAGAAAACTGCGACCGGGGCAAAACTTCAATTTGGCGCCCCTTAACTTTTTTATGTGACAGGCCAAAAATTAGTTGGTAGTATAAATTTGGCGCACACTAAATATCCGCGCCGGTGGCGACAGCTCTCTTCGTCCCCCCCCCCTTTCATATGGCGCTGATCGCATAAAGAATACTTCGTTCAGTAAATTAGGATGATTTCCTACTAGCGAAATAAGCACCAAATGAAAATTAAATATTGGAAAAATACCTGCACATGGTACATTTCTACAAATGCAAAGAACGATAGGGTATTGGGATATTTCTATTGCACAAGCGCGCGAAAACGGCATACAGAAAATAAGCGAGAGGTAGGGGGGGGGAGGATCCAAAGTTGTTCCGTATTTGTTCTGCCTCTTCGCCGTATTATGATTGTGATTCCGCATTGTTTTCAATAAAGTTTACTTTATGTTAATTTTTGGCAGGGAAGGGTTGATGTGACAAAAAATTTTAACAACACTTTTTATAGGAAATTAATTTATATAGATATTTGTAGCTGAACTCTTTTTTCTAAATGCCATTGTTCGTGAGATATTCACAAGAAACCGATTTTCAAGCTCATTAGCGCCCCCTGGTGGTGGAATATTACATCGGATCGATGGGGACTTTTAGTATGTTAAACTACATAACCTAACTAGCACCTATGCAAAAATCTAGCTTTGTTCTAATTTTTTCCGCTATTTGTAAAAAAAGGTGCTAAAATGACTGGACAAATTTTTCAAAAGCGGCCAGGTAAAGTTGTTAAACTGGATTTATCTCTAATGATATTTTATTTTTTGTTGTTGAAATGGGCGCTCTTTAAAATCTACCTCCGCCTATAGGCCAAGCCGACAGGGATTTATTTATTTATTAATGAAATATATTGATTACTGTAGTGATAGAAAATAACTTTTAATCCAAATACAAAAGAAAAAATAATTTTTTGAGTGGTTGCTATAGTGAAATGAATTCATTATTTAAATAATGTAATTTTCAACGTGATGTCGTGATCTATAAACATTGTTATATAGAAATTCTAAAAACTATAGTATTTTTAATTATGTATAGTGCTCGTCTTAATGTAGGTCATTTGAAGATGCATGTTTTCATAACGTAATCAATAATTTCTTAGCGTTCTGAAGAAAAAAAAAGATACTTTGTTTGTTTTATACTCCATTAATAAAATTGCATTAATAATTTCAAAAGCAATTTAATAACACTTATGCATTTAATCTGTTGTTGTTGATTCTTTAATAATATAAATAAATTGATTTTATTTTACATTAGTAAAGTACTAGAATTGTGCTGTATCTAATGGATAGCAACAATTTATTCTAGTAAGATTTTTAACAGTGAATTTTTACGATGGAACAATAACACACTTGAACCCGAATTGATCATTTTATTTAAATGACACGCACATCCTTTTATCTTCGAACCTACAAATATCCCATATCTACTTATAATCCATCTTTACTGCTCCAGTGCAGTTAAAAATCTACTGAATAAGACGCCAGTCTAGTAAAAACCACATTGTAGTTAACTGTTTCTTACCTGCAACGTGCTAAATGCAAGAAAAGTTCAATTGACTACAGAATTCAATATTTCATATTTTACATTTCGTGTCTAATTTCACAGTACAATAAAATTCCCATTTACTATTTTTAGCAAACTCAGTAGCTTTAAATGTAATCTTGCGTAGTCTGATAGGAAATTGATTCCTGTAAAACGTGTTTTGCCATGTTTGCAAATATGCATTTATTTTGGAAGATAGTAACAATAAATAAAATCTTATTTTTCAGCTCACTGTAAAAGTAATTGACTTTTGGACATGTTGCAGATATTTAGAAGGGGTAATTTTACATCAAAGTTTACCTGCAGTAAAAAACATATTTAAAAAAAGCTTATTGATTAAAATAACTTTAATAATTGATTGCCAAAATTACATCTTTATTTATGAAAATATACACATTAAATAATAACATAACTAAGTAATAATTCTGTTTTGTGTCCATTTTGGCATGTAAAATTTAAATTCAAAATTTGATTATTTAGGTTTTCAGTTATGTAAAAATATTTCATGCACTATAAACATTACTGAAACTGTCTACATTGGGTGTTCATTATTGGAAAATGACTAATTAACTATCCCAATAATGAACATCCCTCTTAAAAACTTAAAAATAAAGGACTTTTTAAATGGTCATTAGTATATAAAATTCAAAATTTGCTATTACTATTCAAACGAAAACATTAAAATTTTGTAAGAAAATAAAGAATACCAAAATTTATTAAATAAAGGCAGCTCCTATCATATTCATTAAATTTTCACTGAAAAACCGTGGAACTTTGAAACATTACTTTCTGCTGCCTGATTGTTTTAATTAAAAGTTGTCGAAAATAGCCCAGATTGTAATACATGCTAATGGAAATTATGAAAAAATAATTAAAGCAAAATATTTATTAGTTTTTGTTTTATGAACCAAAAAACATGAAAAGGGGTCCATTTCTGTAAGGTTGTCTATTGCTAGCATACCTATCCTATGAAACTTCCGACCATAAACTTAAAATAAAACCACATACACGTTAAATAAAATTATTAATATTTTATTTACAAGATTAGACGGTAATTATAAATAAGAAAGCCATAATAATCATGATGTATATTAATAGTGCATATAATACATATTTTAAAATTTAGTGTTATTTCTAAAACACTATCATATTTTAACTCTTATTGATTGATTAACTTCTAAATTTCCATTCAGACTTATAGTTGTTATACTTTGAAAATATTCTAATAAGAATGTTGTGTTCCAATAAGAAGTTTCCAACTGAGACGTTTTCACCCACTATCATTACTTCTTTATAAATTTTATAATATTTGTTAGGTTGAAAAATACATTAAACAATTATTATTATTGTTATTATTATTGTTATTATTATTATTATTGCATATTCACGATCTCTTTTAATAGTTCTTTTTGTTACCCTATTTCTTATAAATTTCTCTTCGGAGCAGATGCAATTTAAAAAAAATAAAACTATGCCATTTTTCATACCATTCCTTGATACAAAAATTTTAAAAGTATGTTTACAAATAATTTTATTTTAAAAAAGGATTTCTATATTAAATATTTTAATTAGCATAAAATTTTTAGTAATTGTATAAACGATTGATTATAATACTCTTCCATATGCTGCTATGTTTATGGAAACAATTTGTTTTACCAGATATTCTAAGTAAAGAAACAAATTAGATTAAAACACAATTAAAATCACTAATTTTAATAACCTGATCCAACTTATTGATGGTGAAGTTTTCTATATAAACAAAATAAATAATGTTTTTGTAAAGCTAACTAAAATCGTTCTAATAATAACAATAATGATAAAGCAAACAGCAGAAAGAAAAAAAAATCATACCTATGTTTTTTCTATCCAAATTACTTTTTGCCGATCATGTTAAGTTCAATATTAATTATTGTGACACAGACTGGAATCATTTTCACCAAGCCAGCGCCACAATAATTCTCTTGAACTCATTTTTTGCTTGATATATCAGCTAAAAATTACTCTTGAGGATTTTCCTATTTAAATTTTTAAATCCGTTTCAATACGCACACATAACTGCCATATGCTCTCCATCAAACTTATTTCTGGCACCTTAGAACTTTATTTTATTCTCCGGTAAAAAGTCGTTTGCAGATGATCATGAATTTTTTAATGCGCATGACCGTTTATTTCCTTTTGTAAACAACAGATTTGGAAGTTAAATGCACAATAATTTAAAGAGAGTATCTCTAGCTAAACAATTTTATTTAATGAATTTGGTAATTTAATTTATCATTTACTTTTGTCAGTTTCAAAACAATTAAAGTTAAAAACTATTCATAAACCTTTTTTTTTTGTAAATAATATTGACAATTAGAGTTTATTAGATAAAACATAGTTAAAATTTTTAAAATGTATAAAGGTAGATTTAATGGTGATAATATATTTTTTAAGTAAAGTTATCAAACGTAGTAAATACACATCTTCTTAAAAAAATAAAAAAAGTGTTATAGAAAATGAAAAGTTTTTCTTCGCCAATCTGTAATTGTTTTCATATTAATTTTCTGTAGGAAAAAAAAAATCTTGTAAAATAACTTTTTTAAAAACATACTTAACAACATACTAAAACAAAAATTGCAAGAAGATTTTTGCCGTACAAGTTAAGTTCAATATTAATTATTGTGATACAGACTGGAATCATTTTCACCAAGTCAGCGCCACAATAATTCTTTTGAACTCAATTTTTATTTGATATATCAGCTAAAAATTGATTCAAGAATTGATTCAAAAGTTTGTTAAGTTCATGTTTTTGTCACATTGCGATTTTAAAATGTGGTGGTATTATGTCACATATTTGTGACGAACATTACATGAAGTGACATCACAGTGACGTATTTTTTTTATATTGCCAAAACAAAAACATAATTTTACATTAAATGTCATGTTTTAGAGACTTTTTGTAATTATTTTAAGTTTTCTAAGATGTTCACATCTAAGTCACAATGCGACGTCACAGAGTGGTGGCATTTTGATCACAGATGTGATGTGACCACAGTGACTTGCAGTGACGTCACAGTGACGTCACTGTGACCATCCATGCTATGTGGGTGTGTTCATTTAAAGGTTAAATTCACGCTAATTTCTCTAAATACGTATATAAAAAGTCCTACCGGCAATACCGGGAGGAAGACGTAGCTTTCATATATTTATTTAATTTCAATTATTCAAACATAAGAAGCTCAAATAAGTTGAACCCGATTATATAAGATTGAATACTAGTTTTTGTCAATACTGAATATTAATAGGAATTTTCAGAAATTAGTCAACTTTTATTCAACCTGGTTTTATTTTAAGCGATTTATAGGGTCGCCAAATTCCACGATATCATGAAGTGTATGCCATTTTAAAACAACATGATGGATAAAACAAACCAATGAGCTTGGTCGATATCTTAATTCGTGAGCACATGCACACTCACATTGAAATCGATTAATATATACGAGTGCTGTTTCTGGCAAATTGATTTTTAAAAAAATGTCACAGAATTTAAACTGCTATATCTGAGGCGTTTTTTAAGGTAAAGACAAAGCAAAAAATACTCCGGAATTCATTATTAAGATAATACTTTAGAAAGAACCTTTTTTCAATTTCTATTTTTTTGTTTCTACATCATTATACATTTAAAAGATTTTTGAGAAACTTAAACATTTTCAAACAAGATGGCGGATGAAGTTAGCCTGTAAACTCGGTCCAGACATTGGTATGTGCTCATCAGTATGTACTATGTACCAGACCAAGTTTCATCGAAATCGATTTATAAATACACATGTTATCACGAAAATCAGATCATTTCAAAATGTAAGCAACACTAGAAATTAAAAGTGCTATAACTCAGCCATTTTTTAAGATAGAGACAAAACAAAAAATGCTCTGGAATCTTTTTATCAAGGTCAAATGCATAAAAGAAAAATCTTTTTCGATTTCCCACTTTTTGTACCTAATTTTAAATTTTAAATTAAAAAAAATAATTGGCCGCCATTTTTAAACAAGATGGCGGATGGAACTGGCAAACAAACTCGGTTCATGCCGCATTGTGTACTATGTATACACCAAGTTACATCCAAATCGATTCTTAAATACGCGTGTTATCACGTGAAGAAAATCAGAACTTCAGCCATAAAAGAAATTCAAAGTGCTATAACTCAATCATTTTTTAAGATACAGACAAAATAAAAGTGTTCTGGAATCGTTGTTTTAAGTTCTAACACATAAAAGAAAAATATTTTTCAACTTTTAACTTTTTCGCATTTAATTTTTAATTTTAATTTTTCTTTAAAAAAGTTTAAATGGCCATCATTTTGAAACGAGATGGCGAATGATGCTGGCCAACGAACTATCTCAAGACATTTGTACTTACTGTGTACATACCAAATTTCATTGAAGTTGGCTCATAAATACGATAGTTACAGCATGACAAAAATCAGATATATATATATATATATATATATATATATATATATATGTGTGTGTGTGTGTGTGTGTTCGTATTTCAGGGGAAGTGCGGGCAAAAACAGGTTTACACACCGGGGGTGTGAGGACACACACGGAACCGAGGACGTCCTCGGATAGAAAAAAGTCATTTTCTTCGTTTTTAAGCAGTTTTTATGATTTCTACAAATTCTTATTGTTTTCTAAAATTTGTCCTCTGTTGGAGGTTTTTGCTGTTATCGTGTTTGTGTATCGATTTTTAAGTGTGTATCAGGTAGAAAAAGTTGTCCTCTGTACCATGGCAATAAAAATCAGGTGTGTGTCCTCGGATTACCTTAAAAATAAGCGTTAGTGTGAGTCCTCTGAATCCGTTAAAAATAAGTATTCTGTGTTTGAGTCCTCGGATTACCTTAAAGTTAAGTGTTAGTGTAAGTCCTCGGTTTACCTTAAAGTTAAGTGTAAGTGTAAGTCCTCGGTTTACCTTAAAGTTAAGTGTTAGTGTAAGTCCTCGGAATCAGTTAAAAATATGTGTATGTGTTTGAGTCCTCAGAATACCTTAAAATTAAGTGTTGTGTGTATAGGTCCTCAGAATACCTTATTTTAAAGTATTCTGTGTATGAGTCCTCTGAATCCTTTAAAATTAAGTGTTGTGTGTATAAGTCCTCAGAATACCTTATTTTAAAGTATTCTGTGTATGAGTCCTCTGAATCCTTTAAAATTAAGTGTTGTGTGTATAAGTCCTCAGAATACCTTATTTTAAAGTATTCTGTGTATGAGTCCTCTGAATCCTTTAAAATTAAGTGTTGTGTGTGTAGGTCCTCAGAATACATTAAAAGAAAGTTTTATGTTTATGAGTTCTAAAAGTACTACACTAAAATTAAGCATTTTGTGTGTGAGTACTCAAAATACAGTAAAATTAAGTATTTTGAGTATTAGTCCTTTTACTTATTTATAATAAAGTGTTATGCGTTTTTCACCTCTAAATAGTTTAAAATAAAGTGTCATACGTTTATGTCGTTAGTTCTAGTTAAAAAAAAAAAAAAAAAAAAAAAAAAAAAATACGATTTTTAAATATTTTTCTATTTTTTAGTGAAACTTGTTTCCAGCAATAAAATGAATGCTATTTTTATTCTTAAAAGCCGTAAACTCTTAAGAATTTTTAAATTTATGCGCAAAAAAAAAAAAAAAATAATAATAATAATAAAATAAAATAAATAAATTTTGGACTGTTATACAATTTAAATAATTTCACTGTATCGAAAATTGAGCAACGTTTAATTGAGAGGCACGATATGTCGGGATGCGTAAGATTCCCACCGGACAAAAAACACTCCCTGCGGTAGAATTGCTTGATTTCGAACAAGACTCTTTTACAGAAAGAAATTTTAAACAGTTAAAAAACCTATTTCACTAATACGACTTTTACAACAGAATTCTTCATCTCTCCCCCCTCCCCCTACTGTCAAGTTTAGAGTGGAAGTTTTGAGTAGTGTGATACATATTTTCTATTTCAATTCTACAAGTATTAACCCTCTCATTGATTATCCCGCGACTTCCACGAGGTTGCATTTTTCATATTAATTAATCCTCCATGATTATTTCCACCATTTATTTTTTTTAATGTAAATTTCGCTTTCTTAAAGCAAAGCATTTTCCCGAATAAATTAGACAAAAAGTACTGTTTTGAAAATCCGGTGTTAAAAAATAAAAAATTCTGTAAATGTACAATTTTTGATCAAAACATTTAATCAGTGAGGCACATAAAATTGCACGGGTTTTTAATTTTAAAAAATTAATTTTTTTTTTTTTTTTTTTTTTTTTTTTTTTTTTATATCTATATTTTCTGTTCCTCCCTCAATCTTTAAAGAGAGTATATACATTATCACGATGCAGTGTTCCTAATATAATTTTAGAGCAGTCAGATTTTCAATAAATACACCAGATAAGAATTATTTTTTAAATTTATTTTGACATTCTTGCTCTTCTGCTGGGAGAGGTAGGGGGCGTAGTTCAAAATTTGTCATGATAAAATTTTATTATTCAAATTAATAGAATATACCAATGCTCCAGATAAGAATATTTTTTATTTTAAACTCAGTCGACTCTATAACTCTGGCGGAGTGCAAGTATGTATCATAGAAAATAAAATTTTACTTGAACTATGCTAAAAAGGGTTAAAGTGACAAGTCGATTGGGTACTTTAATTAATGTTATTTAAGGCCCCAAACTAGTCACCGAAAAAGACATTGGATCGGATGATATGAATAACAAAGATTGTGTGAATAACAAAGATTTGATGACTTTGATTATTCCAATTGGTAAACGGAAAAAAAGTGACCGGAAAAAAAGTTATCGGAAAAAAAGTGACCTAAACTACAAAAGCGGAAAAAAGTGACACGGAAAAAAGTGACCTAAACTACAAAAGCGGAAAAAAGTGACACGGAAAAAAAGTGACGAGGAAAAAAAAGTGACACGGAAAAAAAGTGACAAGGATTGGTTTTGGGGATTTATTATTGATTTTGGGGATTCATTGGTTAAGTATGAAAGGGGGGATCGGGGGGGGGGGCTCATAATTTAAGTAAATGGGTTTTTCATGCTGAATTAACTATTTTGGTTCAATTTTTGGATATACGTTCATACTGAAAAGACGCTTGCCCGATTAGTTTTGGGAAGGGACGATTACCCCCCCCCCCAATCCGTCCTCAATTAGATCAATGGGTTTTCATGCTGAATTAACTATTTTGGTTCAATTTTTGGATATACGTTCATACTGAAAAGACGCTTGCCTGATTAGTTTTGGGAAGGGACGATTACCCCCCCCCCCCATCCGTCCTCAATTAGATCAATGGGTTTTTATGCAGAATTATCCAACTTGTGTCAAATTTTCACATAGGTTCTTTTCGATAAGGCTTATATATAGTATAAAGTGGTTGAAGAGTTTTAGGAGTTTAACGGGGGATTATAGAACGGGGGATATTAGAACGGGGGATAATCTTTCTTAAATTAAGGGCTTTTTACGGATAATTATCCGATTTGCTTCGAATTTTGGACATGGGTCAATTATGATAAGACGTATTTCTGATTATTTATGGGGTTCTTTTGCTAATTAAAAAGGGGGCGGGTGATTACTACCCCTGGCCTTAAATTAGATTTAAAAAAAATTATGCACACTTATCCGATTTATTTCAAATTTTGGATGTAGGATCTTTCTCATAAAGTAAATTCCTGAATAGTTTTAAGGGTTTAATGGCTATGTATAGAGGGAGAACGGGGGATAAACCCCCTTAAGGGTGTATTAAAAAAAACGCTTTTTCACCTTCAACAGCTCGAAATTTTCCGATACAATTTCAGACACATTTTCAAAAGTAGAAACATGAAACTTGCTGAGGATATTTTTGAAGAGATGTACAAGGCGCCAGGTGCTGTATTTTTACGCTCAATTCACTAGAATTTGATTTATAAACAATTATCTTCTCAGTATGACCCTTTTTTTCGTTCACAGATCTCCCGCCAGGGGAAAATCTGTTCAAAATGCCGTTTTTGATTGCTTTTTTCGCAATATTTTCTGCATTTATCAAAGAATTGACAATTACGGCACCTTGTGTACTTTCTAAATAAGACAATTTGCCAGTTTGATGCATATGAGAGTAAAAATGAAGTTAAAAATAAATCGGAAAATAGGCAGTTTGAATCGAAATACACCCTTAAATTAAATAAATGGCTTTTTGAGCAGAATTATCCGATTTGCTTCAAATTTTCGATGTATATTCATTATAAGAAGGCGTATCTCTGATTAATTATGGGGTTCTTTTGCTAATTAAATAAGAGAAAGCGGGCGATTAATCCCCCACTCTTTAAATAAGATTTTTTTTTTCACAATTATCCAACGTATTTCAACTTTTGGATATAGGTTTTACCTGATAAAATGAATCCCTGAATAGTTTTAAGGGTTTAATGGCTAAGTATAGAGGGATGAACGGGGGATAACCCACAAATAATCAGGAGTTCGCCTTATCATAATGAACGTACATTCAAAGTTTGAATCAAATAAGATAATTCTGCGTAAAAAGCCATTTATGTGAAAGGCTTTTAAGTTAAGGGGGGTTATCCTCCGTTCCACCACTGTATATGTCGGACGTTCCTCTCAGCCCGCACAACTTTGAAGAAAGTCCGTGGTAGTTATAGCTGCCACCACCGATATTACTAGGTGATATCGGTCACCCACTGTGAGGATTGTGTAAATGAACACTGACGCTGTCAATTAACTGAATTAACAGTTTATTTAGAATAGATGTACACACTAAATACGCTATTTACCATTATATACAATTACAACTCGGATATAGGTGATCCGGTTCAACATTAAATTAAATACAGTAAAGGTTGGCTGTGTACTATTCGAATTACACCTTCCACCTCACACTCAATGCACGTTAGATTAACTTTATCGGAGATCACTTTCGAATCTCCCAACACATGGATACTCGGCCTGCACTTCTCGGCCCAGAGCACTAAACACCAGGACGTCTGTGTCCCTTGCTCTCCAGATACGCACTGCCTCCGCTCTACAACTCAGAGCACACCCTATCAGGACCTCTGTCCTACACTACTCTCTAGGTATGAACCCAGATACGAACTGAACTAATCTGAGATAAGACTTGCTCTTCTCAGATCACGGTGTTTCCCCAATGCCAACCCCCTTTGGGGCTTATCCATTGGACACATTCCACATTCCTTTCTTGATTAGTGACATGTTACTTGTCAGCTCATCATCCACATACCTCACTGACGGATGAACACGCCTCTCCGCAATCTCCTCTTTCTCACTCACCACTTGTATAGGATTACCTGTCAATTCTCCCTTCAACAAAGAAAGAATGTCACCTTGAAAATTCTAGTACACAGCCGGTATAATATAAAAGAGATTAAGATAGAGAAATAACGGAAATTCCAATCTTTAGCAGAGGTGGTCTCAGAACCTGACAGTATACTTAGCCATTAAACCCTTAAAATTATTCTGGGACTAACTTTATGAGAAAAAACATATATCCAAAATATGAAATATCTCGGATAAGTGAACATAAAAAAAAAATTTATATAATTTAAGGGGATCGGAAAATCACCCGCCTTAATTTTTAATTAGAAAAATAACCCCATATGTAATCAGGGATACGCCTTATCATAATGAATCTATAATCCAAAATTTGTAGCAAATCCTATAATTTTGCGTAAAAAGTAATTTAATTTAAGGTAGGTTATATTCTATTCCCCTTCAATACTTAGATATCAAATCCTTAAAACTATTCAGGGATCCACCTTATCAGTAAGAACCTATATTTAAAATTTGAAATACATGGGGTAATTCTGCATAAAAACCTATTTATCTAGTTTAAGGGGGAGATAATTGCTCGCCCCCCACCCTTTATAATAAGCAGAAAAACCCCATAACTAATCAGAGATACGTCTTATCATAATGAATCTATGTCCAAATTTCTAAGCAAATCGGATAATTATGCGTAAAAAGTTATTAATTTAATTTAAGAAAGGTTATCCCCCGTTCTCCCTCTATATATAACCATTAAAACTCTTCATGCATTATATACTATATATAGGCCTTATCGAAAAGAACCTATATTCACAGGGCCCGACTTAGACAGTGGGGGGCCCTGGGGCAAACATTATTAGAGTGGCCCCCTTCTATCTTAAAAATGTTTGTGAATTATACTCAATTGACTAAAATGAAAATTCAAACCTATTGTATGTATGCATAAATTTTGTACCAAGTACTGATTTCAGTATTTATATTTCACATCTTTATACATAATAACAGTTGATAAATAATTTTAACTATTAGTTTTCTTATGATGTAACTATTACTTTAAGGGAACGTGGGGCAGGGAAGCAAAGGGTGTAGGAGAAAAAAGACCCCTTAAAATTGAAAAAAAAGAATTTTGGTAATATTTTGCTATTTTATATCATTTGGCCCTCTAACAATAAACTTTTCTCTCCTTGGGGGCCCCCCTCAAACCGGGGGCCCAGGGCAATTGCCCCGCATGCCCCTGCCTTAGTCAGGCCCTGTATATTCAAATTTGACACACGTTGGATAATTCTGCATAAAAACCCATTCATCTAACTGAGGACGGAGGGGGGGGGGGGTAATCGTCCCTTCCCAAAACTAATCAGGCAAGCGTCTTTTCAGTATGAACGTATATCCAAAAATTGAACCAAAACAGTTAATTCAGCATGAAAAACCCATTTACCTAAATTATGAGCCCCCTCCCCATCCCCCTTTCATACTTAACCAATGAATCCCCAAAATCAATAATAATTCCCCAAAATCAATCCTTGTCACTTTTTTTCCGTGTCCCTTTTTTTCCGTGTCACTTTTTTTCCTTGTCACTTTTTTCCGTGTCACTTTTTTTCCGCTTTTGCAATTTAGGTCACTTTTTTCCGATAACTTTTTTCCGGTCACTTTTTTTCCTAGATTCATTGCAATTATAATCTCAAGTAAATCACGTGTAAATTATGTGTATTTTACTGAAAACAATTACGACATTATATGCATACCATTTAATAGTAAAACCTCCATATCAAATAAGGTCCTACTTCCATAATTATCACAAGGACAAACGGGCAAATTGCCCTGGTAAACGGGAAAAAAAGTGACAAGGAAAAAAATTACCGGAAAAAAGTGACAAGGAATTGATTTTGGGGATTTATTATTGATTTTGGAGATTCATTCGTTAAGTATGAAAGGGGGATCGGGGGGGGGGCTCATAATTTAGGTAAATGGGTTTTTTATGCTGAATTAACTGTTTTGGTTCAATTTTTGGATATAATACGTTCATACTGAAAAGACGCTTGCCGTTTTCGGAAGGGAGGATTGACGATTACCCTCCCCCCTCCATCCGCCCTCAATTAGATGAATGGGTTTTTATGCAGAATTATCCAACGTGTGTCAAATTTGCATATAGGTTCTTTCCGATAAGGCTTATGTATAGTATAAAATGTCTGAAGAGATTTAGGAGATAAATGATTAAGTATAGAGGGGGAACGGGGGATAACCTTTCTTAAATTAAATTAATGGCTTTTTACGCATAATTATCCTATTTGCTTAGAATTTTGGACATAGGTTCATAATGATAAGACGTATCTCTGATTAGTTATGGGTTCTTCTGCTTATTATAAAGGGGGGGGAGCGAGCAATTATCTCCCCTTCAAACTAGATAAATAGGTTTTTATGCAGAATTATCCCATGTATTTCAATTTTGAATATAGGTTCTTTCTGATAAGGTAAATTCCTGAATAGTAAAACTATGGTTAAGTATAATGGTTAAGTATAAAGGGGGGACGGGGGAAAACCCTTCTTAAATTAAGTAAATGGCTTTTTATGAAGAATTATCCGATTTGCTTCAAATTCTGGACATGGGTTCCTTATGATAAGACGTATCTCTGATTAGTTATGGGGTTCTTTTGCTTATTATAAAGGAGGGCGTGTGAGCAATTATCTCCCCCTCAAACTAGATAAATAGATTTTTATGCGTAATCATCTGATGCATTTCAATTTTTAAATATAGGTTCTTTCTGATAAGGTGAATCCCGGAATAGTTTTAAGGATTTAATGGCGAAGTATAAAGGGGAGATTGGGAAAACCCCTCTTAAATTAAATAAATGGCTTTTTATGCAGAATTATCCGGTTTGCTTCGAATTTTGGACATGGGTTCATTATGATAAGACGTATTTCTGATTAGTTATGAGGTTATTTTGCTAATTAAAAAGGGGGGACGGGTGATTACTACCCCACCTTAAATTATATAAAACAAATTATGTTGGAAATGTATTAAAAAAACTATGCCTTATAGCGCATTACTCCTTTGCGCGACATAAGGATTTTTGTTTAATATCGTTTTATCATATTTAATTCATCATATTATATTATATCTTTCAATAATAATAAGAAGACAAGATAATCTTACCTTTCATTCTTCTGGTTCTTCAAAATATTCCATTCTTTATGGCCTCCATTCTTTTGGAATCTTCGATTTAACGTCAGCTTTTTATTACTTATTAATTACTTAAATATAGCTGAAATTATAAATAGTTAATTAATTTGTGTTCTTAATGAACAATGGGGTCGAGGCAAATTTTGAAATGAATAATAATATTGTATTCACATAAATTACATGGCTGCTTTTAGCAGCAAAGAATTAGACGTTTACATCACTTACATCCACACAGAAAACTAAACAAACACTAAAAATTAGAATGTCAAAAAAAGAGTTCGAATGTTCTTTTTTTCATTTGTTTTGTTTTTGGTCGTTGTCACGTGACTTCACTGCAGTAGAAAAGGAATAAGCGTCCTTGAATGAAACAGTTTATTCGTTGTTGAATTGTTCTGAAATAGGGAAAAATAATTTCTTTTTTTTTTATGACGACAAAAAATGAAATCTTTTTATCGTGAATAGATCTAACTTGATTTTATTCAGCTGAAATAGTGATTAGTTTATTTCAACACCCTTCCTTAATCACTTCAGATGAATAACACTGTAGGTTCATAGATTCTCGATGTTTCACTAATTGAGTCTTTGGCAGGGGGTTTGTAAGTGCGTCGGCTATCATATCTTCAGATGGGCAATATTCTAAATTTATTATTTTGTCTTCTTTGAGTTGTTTAATGGCGTGGAATTTTATATCAATATGCTTCGTATATTTCGAAAACTTCTCATTCTCTACCATTTTTATCGCACTCTGATTATCTTCGAAAATTGTTATAGGTTCGTCTTGTTTCAAGTCTAAGTCGTTCAATAACTTCTCCAGCCAAATAATCTCTTGGGCTGCTGCGGCTGCTGAGATAAATTCAGCTTCTGCCGAAGAATATGCAATACAGTTCTGTTTCTTCGTGTACCAATTAATAGGTGTTTTTCCTAGAAAGAAAACATTTCCTGTTGTTGAGTTCCTTGTTCTGGTGTCGCCTCCCCAATCGGAGTCTGCATAAGCTACCAATACTGGTTGGTCGTCTGTGCTGATTGTTAGTTTTAATTCTTTTGTACAGTTTAGATAGTTGACCACTCGTTTTGCTGCTTTCCAGTCCATCTCACGGGGCGTTTCGCATCTTCTGCTGAGGATATTAACTGCGGCTGATATATCTGGACGTGTGTTAGTGGCTATGTATAACAAAGATCCAATGATTTTTCTAAAGTTTGTATTGTTAGGCAGCAAATTTTGTTCGTCTTCTATTTTATAAAAGCCGGGGTCCATCGGAGTTCCTACGGGTTTAGCTTCTCGTAATCCTAGTTTATTTGCCAATTCTTCGATTTTTGATTTTTGGCTTAGTGTATATCCGTTTTCTGTTTTCTTTATTTCCGTACCAAGGAAATACGATATATGACCGAGATCTTTAAGCTCGTATTCTTCTTTAAGTAGATTTACTATAATATCAACAATTTTTTCGTCACCGGATAACAATATGTCGTCAACATATATAATTACGTAAGTGTAATTTTCATTTTCTTTTCTGGTGAATAAGCAGGGATCAGCTATACTTTGATTAAAATTCAGTTTTTTTAAGGACTGTTCGATTCTTTTGTGCCAAGTTCTGGCTGCCTGTTTTAGGCCATATATTGATTTTTTCAGTCTGCAGACTTTGTTTTCAGAATTCTTTTCTATGTAGCCTTCCGGCTGTTTCATATACACTTCTTCCTCGAGCTCACCATACAGAAAGGCGGTGTCAATATCTATGTGTCTAACATTTTGTTTGTGGTATGCGGCTGCTGCTAAAAATGCGCGAACTGTTGTTTGTGAGACGACAGGGGCAAATGTCTCATCATAATTTTCACCGTATTTTTGACTATAGCCCTTCGCTACTAGGCTTGCTTTATATTTTTGAACATTTCCGTGACTATCTAATTTCTTTTTAAATGTCCATTTTGATCCTATAATTTTTTTGTTTGGTGGTGGATCCACTAATTCCCATGTGTTATGTTTTTTTAGCGAATTGATTTCCGCTTGTGTGGCTTTAAGCCAATTTTCTTTTTCATAGGGATTATCAATTTCCTGTATGTCATTCCAACTAGTGGGTTCATTCATTTGGTTATTGTTTACATAACAGACGTATCTGTCTGGTGGTACCCCCCTGTTTGATCTTTGCGATCTTCTAAGTTCAGTGGTGGGTTGTTTGGACGAGGTTGGTTCCTCGATTGTGTTGTTTATCTCAGCTTCGATGTAATTTTTATCATCATATGATTTTTCTGCATCTTTACTTTCTTTTAAGTTAATTTTGCTATTCTCTAGGAATTTTACGGTTCTTGCTATTACTATTTTGTTATCTTTAGTGTATACGCGGTATCCCTTTGAATTGTTGTCATACCCTACGAATCTCCCTTCCTGAGCTCTATCGTCTAATTTTCCTCGATGTTGTTTGTTTACATATACGTATGCTTTGCAGCCGAATGTACGTAAATAGTGCAAATTTGGTTTGCGTTTAAACCAAAGCTCGTACGGGGTTTTATTCGTTGATCTTGTTGGTAAGCGATTTTGTAAATGATTTGCTGTATTAATTGCTTCTCCCCAAAATTTTTGTGGTAAATTGGCTTCGCGTAATAGACTTCTAGTCATGTCTAATAGTGATCTATTTTTCCTCTCAGCCACGCCGTTCTGGCTCGGACAATATGGCACAGATAGTTGGTGTTTTATACCTCTTTTTCTTAGATAGTCATTTGTTTCTCTACTCATGTATTCTCCGCCATTATCGGATCTTATTGCTTTCGGATATGAACCGAATTGGTTTCGTACCATAGCTATATAGTCGATTAATTTATCATGCACTTCGTCTTTATGGCTTAATAAGTATATTACTGTAAACCTAGAGTAATCGTCTATGAAGGTTACAAACATTGTTTTTCCGCCAATTGTGGGGGATCCTATGGACGTGCATACGTCTGTGTGCACTAGATCGAGTACTCTACCTGTTTTGTTTTTATATGTTGTTTTTGGATAAGGTGCATCGCTTATTTTTGTTTGTATGCATGTTTCGCATATTGTTTCATGACTACAATTATTTAGTTCTATTCCATAGGTTAAATTTTCTTTAACCATTTCCTTTATGGAATTGTAGTTTCTGTGACCTAGGCGTTTGTGCCACAATTCTATGCAATTTTTATTTTTGCATTCATGTGCAATGTTTACTGTGTTAGATTCCATATTCTCTAACAATTCAACCTCATATAGATTGTTTTTCATTTTTGCTTCCAAGTATATTTTCCCATTTCGGGATAGCGTGCATTTATCTTTATCAAAAACTAGTTTATAACCGTTCTTTGTTGCCTTACTTACTGAAATTAAATTAGATTCTAAATCAGGTACGTATAATACTTCCTTTAATGTAATTCTGTTTACACCTCCGTCGGATGTTTTTGTCATAAATGTGGTTTCTCCCACACCATGCGAATTTAACGATTTTCCGTTTGCAATAATAACAGTAGTTTTTTCGGTGTCGTTTAATTTAGTAAACAAGTCTTTATCGTTTAAAATATGTGTGGAAGAACCAGAATCAATAATCCATGTTTGTTTTCCAGTTTTCTCAATTAGAAAGGCTGCGTCGCTGCTTCGATCTGTTTTTAGTTGTGTTTTGTAATTTGGCTTATATTCTTGTTTACGATCATTGAATTCATTTTGGTTATACGATTGTTGATAACAGAGAGACGTTGTATTGTTTTTGTTTTTGTATGTTTGTTGTTTTTGTGTATTTGGGTGAGTTTGTCTATTTTTCAGGTGCCAACATTCCCTGTAAGTATGACTTTTCAATTTACAGTACGTACAATATTTTTCCCTTTTGCTATTATCATTTGGGAACCTTTTTTGTGTTTTAAACGCTTTGGTAGAATTGTCGCCCTGATCCGCGTTTTCAACCCTTCTGTTATATTCATCAGTTAGTTTATTTATAATAAATTCTGGTGTTAAATCGGTTTCATCGCGAGCCTCAAGTGCTACAATCAATGTATTATAGCTTGGGGGTAATGAGCACAGCAATAATGCTGAAAGGTGCGAATCGTTAATAGTTTCCCCAATCGCTAATAGTTTATCTTTTAATTTTAAATGTACGTTATGTGTTTAATTAAGTTACCATTTTCTGGCAGCCTTGCCCCATATAGTTTCCTTAATAAATGCAATTTACTAGACAAATTCCCCCTTTCATGTATGGCTTTGAGCGCGTCCCAAGTCTGTCGGGCAGTATTTAGCCCTTTTACATGCACAATCTGGGAGTCTTCAATTGCAAGGTTTATAATTGCTCTTGCTTTATTATCCTTCTTTATTATTCTTGCTTTATTATTCTTCCTTTATTATCCTTCAATCTGTGGTAATCGGATTCGGTACTGTATCTGTTATTACCTCGAAAATTTCTTCTCTTATTAATAACATTTCTATTTTAAATTTCCATGTTGAGTAATTGTTTTGATTTAATTTTTCTATTAACTGAAATTCTTTCGATGTGGCCATAATGGATCTTACTTATCAACTTATAAATATTTAATATCGTAATTCGATGAGAAATTGTTTTTATTTTTCTTTATATTATATAAGAGATTTTCTCTGTTTATTTTTATTCATTCAAATATACCGAACATATAACTTGTTATGTTTACTCATTCAATTTCAACTCATATATATCATATATTTTCAATAACGTTGAGAAAAGAAGAACAAATATTTTTTTTCACAATAATTATATGCATTAGTAATAATACGATTTATTTTTATAAGGCCATTTTTATTTATTTATACCATATTATATTATAACCTTATGTGTTAATTTCAGTCTCTTGATCGATTTGTTGGAAATGTATTAAAAAAACTATGCCTTATAGCGCATTACTCCTTTGCGCGACATAAGGATTTTTGTTTAATATCGTTTTATCATATTTAATTCATCATATTATATTATATCTTTCAATAATAATAAGAAGGCAAGATAATCTTACCTTTCATTCTTCTGGTTCTTCAAAATATTCCATTCTTCATGGCCTCCATTCTTTTGGAATCTTCGATTTAACGTCAGCTTTTTATTACTTATTAATTACTTAAATATAGCTGAAATTATAAATAGTTAATTAATTTGTGTTCTTAATGAACAATGGGGTCGAGGCAAATTTTGAAATGAATAATAATATTGTATTCACATAAATTACATGGCTGCTTTTAGCAGCAAAGAATTAGACGTTTACATCACTTACATCCACACAGAAAACTAAACAAACACTAAAAATTAGAATGTCAAAAAAAGAGTTCGAATGTTCTTTTTTTCATTTGTTTTGTTTTTGGTCGTTGTCACGTGACTTCACTGCAGTAGAAAAGGAATAAGCGTCCTTGAATGAAACAGTTTATTCGTTGTTGAATTGTTCTGAAATAGGGAAAAATAATTTCTTTTTTTTTTTTTTTATGACGACAAAAAATGAAATCTTTTTATCGTGAATAGATCTAACTTGATTTTATTCAGCTGAAATAGTGATTAGTTTATTTCAACAAATTATGCACACTTATCCGATGTATTTCATATTTTGAATGTTTGATCTTTCTCATAAAGTGAATTCCTGAATAGTTTTAAGGGTTTAATGGCTATGTATAGAGGGAGGACGGGAGATAAACCTCCCTAAATTAAATAAATTGCTTGCTTTTTACACAGAATTATCCGATTTGCTTCAAATTTTGGATGTATATTCATTATAAAAAGGCTATCTCTGATTAGTTTAGGGGTTCTTTTACTAATTAAATAGGGGAAGCGGGCAATTAGTCCCCCCCCCCTCTTTAAATAAGTTTTTTTTTTTTTTTTTTTTTTTTTTTTTTGCACAATTATTCAACGTATTTCAAATTTTGGATATAGGTTCTTCCTGATAAAGTGAATCCCCGAATAGTTTTTAAGGTTTAATAGCTAAGTATAGAGGAATGAACGGGGGATAACCCACAACTAATCAGGGATTCGCCTTATCATAATGAACGCATATTCAAAATTTGAATCAAATCAGATAATTCTGCGTAAAAAGACATTTATTAATTTAAGGGGGGTTTCCTCCGTTCCCCCCATTGTATACTTAGCCATTAAACCCTTAAAATTATTCTGGGATTCACTTTATGAGAAAGAACATACATCCAAAATATGAAATATAAAATCAGCATAAAAAACAATTTATATAATTTAAGGGGGGAGGGAGATAATCACCCGCTTCAATTTTAATTTGCAAAATAACCCCATATGAAATCAGGGATACGCCTTATCATAATGAATCTATAATCCAAAATTTGAAGCAAATCCGATAATTCTGCGTAAAAAGTAATTTAATTTAAGGTGGGTTATATCCTATTCCCCTTCTATACTTAGATATTAAATCCTTAAAACTATTCAGGGATCCACCTTATCAGAAAGAACCCATATTTAAAATTTGAAATACATAGGATAATTCTGCATAAAAGCCTATTTATCTAGTTTAAAGGTGAGATAATTGCTCCCCCCCCCTTTATAATAAGCAGAAGATCCCTATAACTAATCAGAAATACGTTTTATCATAATGAACCTATGCCCAAAATTCTAAGCAAATCGGATAATTATGCGTAAAAGGTTATTAATTTAATTTAATAAAGGTTATCCCCGTTCAACCTCTATACTTAACCATTAAAACTCCTAAATCTCTTCAGGCATTATATACTATATATAAGCCTTATCGAAAAGAACCTATATGCAAATTTGACACACGTTGGATAATTCTGCATAAAAACCCATTCATGTTATTGAGGACGGATGGGGGGGGGGGCGTAATCGTAAACTAATCAGGCAAGCGTCTTTTCAGAATGAACATATATCCAAAAATTGAACCAAAACAGTTAATTCAGCATGAAAAACCCATTTACCTAAATTATGAGCCCCTCCCCCGATCCCCCTTTCATACTTAACCAATGAATCCCCAAAATCAATAATAAATCCCCAAAATCAATTCCTTGTCACTTTTTTTCCTTGTCACTTTTTTCCGGTAACTTTTTTTCCGTGTCACTTTTTTCCGCTTTTGTAGTTTATGCCACTTTTTTCATGTCACTTTTTTCACTGGAACAGTATAACGTTGAGGAGAATTAATTTTGCTTTAATGAGAGCTTTTATTCAAAGTTAATTTAAAAATCAATAATAATTTTGTCAGTTAAAAGAAAGTGAATAACTGAAAAAAGAATATCAAATTTAGAAAAATATTTATTTCTGCGCATACGTACCTTTAAAATGAGAAGTTTTAAATTTATATTCAATATTTTTCTATTTTTATTAAAATTCAATATGTATGTGCAAATATTTTACAAATTATAAACTAATTTTAATAATAACTTATTGCGTGAAAAAAGTCTTTTTATTGTTCATATTATGAAACATATATTATAAGATTGATTGATTTATCAGGACAAATTATCTAATTTTTTGAATGTCATTCAATAGAGCTTTATTTATTTTTATAAGTTTTTTGGAATCTAATTGATAATTTATTAGTCATTTAATGACTTTGACATTTCTTGATATAAATTCATAATTTTATTTTGATTTTGGGAATCAGAAAATAGATTTATTAGTTTTATAAATACTTGTTGTGATTTAAATAAATAATTAGATTTATTTATAATAATTTATAGCTAAATTAATGTGTATTAAATTATTTGAATTAGAGTAATTGCAGATGATTTTGTAAGCAACATATTGTAAGTTAATTTGATGGGTTTTATTTTGTTATAATAGTTATCTTAAAAAAAATCAATCAATCCTGACTCTGCAACAAGAGAGGCACAGCGTGAAATTTCATGGTTCTGCATCAGAGAAAACATGTCTGTATTGTCTCTGTATTACAGAGAACATAAATGTATTGTGCTATCTTGACTATTAGTTTTTAATAATCTAATGAGGTGATTACATTATTTCAATTTATTTAATATATTATAACCTAAAACTATCTTATCCAGTTGATTTTGTGATTTACTTGAATAATTTTGGATAATCATTATTTTTAACGGTATGTTATACATAGTTAATATTTTTAGTTATGTTATAAATTTGTCCTTTTGGAATTAAAAACAGTCTTAACATTCATAACTCTGTTTCCTCCCTATCCTCTTATTTTGTGGAACCCGATAATAAAAAAATGCTTCACTGTTTAAGAGTTTTCTCCTTGTTCGTTTCTATTACACAAATAAAAATTGGATTTGAAAATGATACGAACTGAAACGTAGGTTTGTATTCTAATGAGTAATGAGCAATCAATGACTGAATAACAATATTCAATATCTTAGGTGAAATACCCAAATGAGGGCATCCAAACTGTCTTTGTAGCTACAAATTGCATATAGAAAAAAAAAAAAAAAACATTGATAGAGGTCTTTTAGAAGGGCGACCCCGTTTAAAATGCAATGAACTAACTTCATTTTTCTTGTGTTTATCAATATAATAGCAAACAGAACGGCGTGAAATACTCAATTGATTAGCAATTTCTCTCTGAGACATTGGAATTGCGGAATAATAAAGAGATACAATTTGACGTTCTACTTCTTCATTGACTAGATTCATCAAAAACGGATTTTTTCTTTAGTTTATACGCTTTTTTATAGACTCTGAGAAAAAGGAAATGCATTTTAACAATAAAATTGTATGAATGTCTCGTTTTAATGACCGGATTACGAAACTAGTCGTTGGGGGCCACCGTAATACTTACCCATCATGAATGTGCATTATATATTATGGGAAAATAAAATATGTGAAAACCATTTATAAAAAGGATTGCAATTACAAAACAAAATTTAAATGTATATTTAAATATTCTTAATATACATAGTAATGCTCCTTTAATGAATTGCTGATGAACCCATTTCGACATCAAATACCAAACTACACAAGTAGTACCGGATTGCGTAAAAGAAACATCCTTATAACTCCAAAATCAATAATCATATTAACTAGCAGTTTACTGCTTCAGATTAAGCGTCTCATTTCCAATTAAAACATATGTTTGAATTGAAATTTGAAGAAAATACAAGGTCATGAAAAATCGAAGAATGTGGAAAACAAGATTAGAAATATCTCGGCAACTATTAATTGGACCGACTTCGTTCTTGATACAAAATTTGTGTTATTTTATTGCCTTTTACGTCCTTTCATTAAAATAAAAAAAAAATCGAAAAATTTTTATGTACTTTTCATCAGAACGAATTTTTTGAGAGTCCGAAAAAGATAGTTCCGGATAATCGAAATTACTGATATTAAATAGGCTTCGTCCTATTCTTATTTACTAAGTACATACAAAATTTTAAGTCTCTATCTCCATTTGTTGGTGAGATAGAGCGTTTACAGACTGACGGACGGTAATTTTTTTTTAATATGTTTTTCGGAATCTTATGTATCTGAACGTGTAAATCCGTCATTTTTTTTTTTTTCGATTTTCAAAACGATTGCAAGAGTTACTTTATACTACGTATGATAAGTAAATAAAAGTGGGCCACAATTTTTGACAGGACACTTTTTAGCTTCTCTGAAAAAAATAGCATCGGAGGCTTTAAAAAAAAAAAAAAAAAAAAAAAAAAAATGTGTTTGGGTAGCTGGGGCAGCTTTCTCTTTTGCCCTTGCGATAATCATGGAAGTAGGAATGTATTTGATATGGAGGTTTTACTATTAAACGCTATGCATATAATGCCGTAATTGTTTCCAGTACAAATACACGTGATTAGCACGTGATTTACTTGAAATTATAATTGCCATAATCAAATTCATCAAACCTTTGTTATTCACATGTGTGGGCTTTTTCAATTTTAATTAAAACGAACTTTATTTTTCGGTTACCTTTTTTTGCGGGGAGATTTTTACCGGGGCGATTTTTTCCGGGGGAGATTTTTACCGGGGTTATTTTTTCCGGGGAGATTTTTTCCGTGATTCATGGAATCTATATGTACATATTAATTCAAGCTATAATTCTGAAACGAATACTGTCGTGGGTTAAATATTAGCTTAAGAGTATTTTCGCAGGAGTCAATACAAAGACCGCAACGCTAACTAAGATACGCTTTTAAAATTTCTCTATTTGTCGCTTACATTTTAATAGATTTAATACTTTATGCACTGACGGTACTTTTAAGTATCACTGAAGAAATTTCAATTTAAAAGAAAACTTATGTAATCAATCTATGATTTTCTTTATTATTATTTATTCTGCTCGATCTAGTTTAAGTAGAATGGACGATTAGTCGAAGGTAAATATTTTTTAAGTGTGGTAATTTTCTTAATCATTTTCATAGGTATATCTTTTGTTTCTTTAAAAGATGTTATATGAAACATTTTCTACTGAAAAAGTCTACATATTTTACGGGACATATGCCCCGCTCTCAAAAATATTTTCTACTCTCACCAATTTGAAATTTTCTGATACATTTTCAAACTCATTTTTAAAAGTAAAAACATGAAACTTGCTGAGATGATTTTTGAAGAGTGTATAAGATGTTGTGTGATTTCATTTTTTCTCTCAATTAATTAGAATTTGATTTATAAACAATTATTTTCTGATTATGATCTTTTTTTTCGTTTTTAGATTCCTCGCTTCGGAAAACTCGGTTCAAAACGCCCACTTTGACATCTTTGTTTAGCAAAAAATTTTGCATTTATAAAAAAAAATTGATAAGCACGACACATTGTGTAGTTTCTAAATAAAAAAATTTGGCAGCTTGATACGTTTGAGAGCAAAAATTAATTTAAAAATAAATCAGAAAATAAGCAGTTTGGATTGGAATACACCCTTAAGGATGTTCTCAATTGCTGCGTTCAACAAGCGCAAAACGTTTTGACACATTTAAAAATTCATGTTTTAACAGAAAAATAAAAAATTGGAATGCCTGGCTATGGAAGCGATTTCGAATCGAACTTAATTTTTCATTTTATGATACTTGAATTACCTATCCAGTTCTAAGCTATTTCGATCGCGTGATCACCCGTTTTTATCCTGTTTTTCGACCGGTTTTTCTGCTATCATCGGAAAATGTGCTCAAAAACGTCAACTCTACAGTCTTGTTATGAAAGATCTATTGTGTTCCGGGGCCTCGCAAAGGGGGGGGGGCAAGGGGGAGCCTCCCCTTTAAACGTTTGCACATGCTGATACAATTGGCAAATTTACAAACTGAACTGGCAGATTAGTTCAAATCTTTAATAAAAAACTATAATACTCTTTCTATTTCTGATAGATTTGGCGAAAGTTACCAATATAATTAGAAATATTATTAAACTTTTTACGAAAAAAAAAAAAAAACTACATTACATTTTTTAATTGTGATAACTTGGTAAAATTATAAAACTAATTGGCAAACGTAGAGAACTATTTATGTTTGTTTTTCATTCAGTTTGCAAATACTGAATTTTGACTTGACAATTTTAGGTTCTCTCTCCCACCAATAAAAAGTTTTCGCGAAGGACCTGATTATGTTTTTTAAAAAACTGAAAATTGAATGCAATTAGACAGTTTCTGAATAACAACACCTGCTAGTTTCATGCATTTCCGATCAAAAATAAATTAAACCCTTAAGGGTGTTCTATCATCAAAAAGGGCAAATTTGTGACGATGCTTTATTTTTGATCGGAAATACATGAAATTAGTAGGTGTTGTTGTTCAGAAACTACCTAATCGCACTCATAATTTTTTTTCAAATGCAATAGATATATCAGAACAAGGTGTCAAAATTGACGTTTTAAAGGGCATTTCCCGACGAAAGCAGAAAAACCAATCTTACAAAGGGAGAAAAGGACGTGGTCACGTAATCGAAATCGCTTATAACTCAATGGGTAGTTTAATTATCATAAAGTGGAAAACTAAGTGCGATTTGAAATTGCTTCCATAGTCTAGCTTAGAGATGGGAATGCTCGGAAAAAATCGGAAAAATTGGGAAAAAAACGTTTTTTTTTTCAGTTTTTTTCCGAAGGCTTATTTTTCAATTTTTCCGAACTGGAAAAATTTAAATTTCATTTATGAAATAATATAGTGAACATTTTTAAATAGCTACATTCTCATACTTTTTATTTTATTTATTTTTATGTTGAGCGTCCCACATGAAAACTTTAATGTGGGTAATCTGATCTCTGAGCAGAAATCTGTTTGAGAAGGCTTGAAAATATCCGTCACATTTTTTTTCTTGTTTGAAATACAAGACCCTTCGCAAAATTTTTCTTTAAAATAGACATTTCAGAAAAAAGTTTAATCTACAAATTGAATCTTTCGCAAATTCAGTGATTGAAAAAAAGAAATATCATGCCACATAGCAGCTGAATCTTATCAAGTTGTATATATGCATAAATAACCTAATTACAAATGTCTAAATAGGAACCTAAATATAGTAATAATTTCTTATTCACAAATTCTGAATATATTTTGTACAAGAAGTTCACAATTTCACAAAAACAGGATTATATGAAAAAAATCTAGATATGTAATTAAATGCAACTTCTCTTTTTAAAAATTAATTAATGTGCAAAATTATTTCAATAATATGCTGATTAATGGAAATGGTAAAATTAAAAATTTAACATAAAATTTGAAGCATGCATTTATTACTTTTTTCTATCTTTTCAAGAAGTAAGTATTGAATTCGTGAAAAATTTGACTTGCAGTTTTTGGTGCATTTAAACGTTTTAGAAGGTCCTGAACACAATTTGATGGTTTTTGGAAAATATCTGTAACGCTCTGAGTCTGTGTGTGACAAAAATTTTATGCGTACTCGATCTCAAGAACTGATGCACATAATTTCACAAAACTTTAGATTGAGTAACACTTTGATATAAACTCGAGATGTTTAGTTATTAGTGCGTATCGCCCAACCGATGGCGCTGCTATGCTGCATTATTTATAATTTCCACAATGGTTCTATCTCAAGAATTAATGTATCTATTTTCATAAAACTTCAGAGTAAGTTAATCTTTGATATAACTTTGTGCTCATTACTTTTTGGTGTAAATCGCTCAACAGATGACGCTGCTATGCTGCGCCATTCATGATTCATTATGCATGATTATCGCAATAGCTCTATCTCAAGGAGTAAAGGATTATTTTTTATCAAATTACAACTTCAGACAATTCCTGATATGTATTAATGTTGTTTAGTTTTTGGCTGTAAATTGCCCTATAGGTGGCACTACTATGCTGCATTTTTCACGATTTCATTATAGCTGATTAATTGAATGTTTTTTCAAGGTATTGAATCTAAAATTGACCTCCATTTTACCTCCATAATGTACAGTAATGTTGCAAAAAACATGGGCAGTTTGCATGAAATTACCATATGGAAACATTATTGAATATGGTTTTTTACTCAAGAATAGAATACCAGATTTCAGGATAAAAAGAAAAAAATTACGTTTAATTAAACTTTAAAAAATATTTTTTTTTTCTGGTTTTAATGAGTAAAAATCTAACAGTCAATAAATCCTATGCTATTTTTTAGTTGCAGACCTGAGTAAGCCAAACTAAAACTTAGTTTTGTTTGAATTTAGATTATAAAACTAAATCAAAACTTTGAGTTGAGATTGGAAAGCTATACCAAAACTAAACATATTTTTAAAGGAACTAAAATTATAATCGTAAGAAAAAAATGTAACAATGTAAAAATATACATTTTTTAAACAAACAATGGAACTTTTGAATACATATATTGATAATAATGACAAAACTGCAAGAATTTGTTTAAACTAGTATCATTTACTTAAAAACGATACTTATGTAAATGGAATGCATAATTTATTTCTTCCAAACTGTAGACATATTGGCTCAGGTTTTTACATTAGGTCAATTGGTATCTCAACATGTAACTGAAAAATCATTTCAACAGAGATGTGATATAACAAACAATAGCGTTTAATAAAAATTCTTAGGCTGTGGGAAAAAAGACTTAACTTCTAAAAGCAGGCTTTGCTACTTTCTTTTTATTTTGTAATATAAAGTGAAAATAATTTTCATTTAATACATATAAATGGGGAAAAATGTTTATTATTTAATATTCTCTAAGAAAATATAATTTATTTGGGAGAAACAGTCATGAAAAATCAATTTTTCCAATTTTTCCGTTTTTTTTTCGAAAAAAACCGGTAAAAAACCAGTTTTTTTCCGCCACTTATATTTTTCCGGAAAATTTTTTCATCTCTAGTCTAGCTTTCCAATTTTGTATAGTTGTGTTAAAAAATGAATTAGTAAATGTGACAAAACGTTTTGCGCTTGTTGAGCAAAGAATTTGAGAACAACCTCAAGAAAAATGAAAACAGTTCACTATCTTATCGGAAGACAAACATACAAAGGCTTTTATCCAGGTATTTTGCGGTGAGATCCTATGCTCTAGGGGTGAGATGGTGCAATCATGTTCTTTTGTTGTGTTTCGGAGAAATTCTAGAGCGGGTAGCGGGAGAGGAACAGTTGGCTGGGGAGTTATACAGCAATTAGCAGAGATACTGAACGGGCGACTGACCAAAAAATACTTAGAAAATAGGTTTCGTTAGTCAAGTCAACAACTAAGAAAATATTTTTTTTTTCTTTTTACAACGGTAAATACAATACACATAAATGGGAAAAATACAACGTACTTCTCTCTTTAAAAAACAACAACAAACAAACAAATAACACTCATAATAGTTTTATAAGCAAAACTTAAAATAAATAAGTCTATAATTTTTTAATAATATTAAAGTAATTTTTCATTTTTTCATTAAAGTAAGAACTTTACAATTTTTGTTGGTGGTTCTAAACTTCTTTCCACCACTGTACTTTCAATAAAGGTAATTGTTCACTTCAGTAGTTTTTAAACAGAGATTATTCACTTTATAAAATTATATAACATATCAAAGGGGATGTTTAAATTGTCTATCGCCATAATTGCTCGACTTTGATCTATAATGTAATAAAACATATTGAATATTTGTAATAACATAACATAATAATATAACTTTAATACACGCACAGAAATATACTTATACAAGTGATAATGTATTAAATTTAAGTAGTTTTATTAAGTTTTAAAAGTTGACCTAGAATTATGTTATAGAACATTTGAGAATGCAAATTTATATTAAAGTATTTAAATATTTTAAGTAAATAAAAAGAAATTATTTTTTAAAGAAATCTTTTGCTGTAATTAATACCTGAACATTTATTATTGAAGAACTTTAATAAATTTGAAAACCTGTAAAAGTTGAAATACAAATAAGTAATACTAAAAAGTAAAAAGTCATTAAAATAGGAAAAATATATTTTTGATTTTATTGATAGATTATTATTTATTATTATTTATTATTATTTATTGAAAGGAAAACTATATTATGGTATTTTATGAAATAAGAAATGGTTTATTAATTATTAACTTTAAGTGTTAACTCAGTTTACAACATTAATAATTTTAAGTATTTATCATAAACTATGTGCAATACATGAATTTTCGTTTCTTTTCTCATGCATACAACTATTAACAAATATACATACAACTATACATACAAATATTAAAAATACATATTTGTATGAAATCCCATTTTACATATAACTGAAAATGGTCATCTCAAAAGGGGATTGTTTCCCCCTTAAATAGATGTTCTACAGAAGATTATTTTTAAATGCTATTTCCATACGTATTGTACTTATTGTAAAGTATTAATCATTTAGAATAAAATTAGGGATTTACCTCCAGAAAAATTTGCATCAAACTAACCAATATATAAAAGAAACATTTTCACTGAAAACGCATATGTATTTTTTTAAATTCATCCGTATAGCAATAATTTTTGATTTAAGAATGAAATTATCATTATAAATGAAAAAATATGGAATGAAAAAGTCAATACAAGATAGACATTTTTTCAAGAAAATTGAAATGCATTTCTGATGTATTTTTATACTAGTTTTAGAAAAAATTAAATTAGAACATCGATACAAATATAAAAATATTAATTGAATTGTATATTAAAAATTCCCATTAAAATTTCTGTAAAAAAAAAAAAAAAAAAAGGAAGAAAGGGTGCTGGTTTGAAAAAAATGTCAACAACCGCACTTGCATTTTTGCAGTCATATTCTATAGTATTATAATGGACTTTCAATATATATACCAATTATTCGTGCGTAAATATTCAATTTAACAAATGTAACAATTTATTGTTAAATACTGGATTTGTCCGTTAAAACTAATAGATGAGATTCCAGAATTTGAAATGGTACCCCATGATCTTTATTTGCAGTTTCAATATACTAGTCTAGTATTGAGGTTATAAATAAGAGAAATTTTAAGGCAATTCATGCATTTTTCTAACACGTTATAGAATATTTTGGTTTTAATTATCTGGTATTCCAAAAGTAACTAAAAAATACGTAACGCGACTCATATACTTTACTGCTTTTAAATACTTCAATTACAGAGCTAATCCTCCGTAATCAGATTTACAGTCAAATTTTGTCTCATGCATGACCAATCAATGGCGCCAACCTATAAGAGCCCGTGAGGCACGAGAGAGCACGCAATAATTTGATCGCCGTGCCTACTCAATTTTCATTGACTTATTTCGTTTTTTATTTTTTATTTAATCGCATAAATAAAATTTGATTTTAGTGACATTCTCAAAATAATTTTGTTAAAATAGTAAAAACCTCAATTAAACTTACAGGATAACTGAAAACTGTTTTCGCAGATATATAATTAAATTTCTTTCAAAGATAGATTTCCTACATATTTTGCATCAGATCTGCAATGTACTTTAATTTCATTTTATATTATATTTAATAGCCTTTCATTTAAGATTTTCAAGTTGTGGTTATTTATTTAAAAATTAACAATTTTTATGCTACTTATAATAAATATTAATGTATTCATAAATAAGAACTTATGTTAATATAATTTAAATAAATTATAATAACTTTATATTTTACTACGAAAAACAATAACTTGACTTCGAATTATCGTTTTTGTTCATTCGCTTCTCCCCCACTCTTCTCTACATATATTCCTAGTAACGATGAAATACTCTATTTTATTCTACTGAGAACATTTTTAAGCCCACCCTATATTTTACAAAAGTTGGCGCAACTGTGAGCAATCCTAGTAACGTTTAGTTTCAAGTAAGGTACCCTGGGGTAATAACGCCACGTTAAGGTTCTACCAATTTTCACGGCTCAGTTTTAGCTTGTATTTTTCAAACAAATATATGATTTGATACAGCAACTCATTGACTATCTATATAAAAAAAATAATTTAACAGATATGAATACATAAAATGTAATGGCGTGATTTCTTGACCAATGTTTATTGACCAATGGCGTTATTACCTATATGGGTAATAACGCCATGCAAACAAAACTATGAAATAATCTAGAATAATTGAATGTAGATTGCCCAATTCTAAAAATACAAACTCTCAGCTCTAGAAATTGACAAATTGCATCCTAAGCTATTGAAAATGTTCAATTTTTTGTGAAAGTGTAAGAAAAATAAAGGTGTGTGTGGGGAGGGGGGAGGGAGGATGAGGCAAAAGAATATCAGACCGTGAGCTTCTTTTTGCTTAAAAAGGACCGCTTAAATAGAATTATTAGAAATATTGCACAGTTTTAACTGTGTTTATTTGAATCAGTATTTAGGATGTAGCTCGGTCACTGTAGGGAAATCAACCGGGGTATTAATGCCAAGGATTGTCGTTATTACCCCGTTATAGTTATTGCGCTGTACATTTTAAATTACAAATTATCTCGAAAAAGATATCCAAAATCTTCAACAACATTTTGAAAGTCCATGAAATGTACTACAAATTTATGTAATTAACAAAGTATTTCCGGAAAAAAAAATAGTCTTCACATGACAAAACGTATCTCGCAAATTTTAGATCAAGCTTTATTTTTAGCTGCTTGTAAAAACAATAACACCTAAAAATGAAACAAATTAACTTGAAGCTGTTTTTTGCGATTTATATGACTCAAAACCCTTCTGCGCAGAGCACATGGGTGTTATTTACCAGATTATTTCATAATTATGCAAAATATTAGCACTTGGCGTTATTACCCCGTCTGGCGTTATTACCCCAGGTACCTTATATGAGAATTACAATCCTTATTCACCAAAAATGAGCGATTTTTACATATTTTGAGAAAAAGCTTTTCATTTTATTTTTAATGCGTGTATTTTTTCTTTCTTTAATAAAACTAAAATTCATGAATTTAATTAATTATTGTAACAAAATTTACGTCCTTTCTTTAAACAATAATTCTTAAGTGTAAAATGAGATGAGACACTCTGAAAGACAACGCTTTATTGATGGGCGTATGCAGAAAAAGGAGCGCAAAGGAGGTTCACACTTGTGAATTGTTGGGAATAATGATATATAGTAAGTGAATATACCAGTTACCATAATTTACATGTCATTATCATTATATATTTTTATTATATTATAATAATTAAGTATGTATTATATTATATGTAAAATGTATTATAATATATAAATAATTATGTATAATAAAAATTATAAATAATATTAGAAGATAAATATAACTAATATAATATAATACATAACATTTTGCTACATATATAAATATATATGCATAAATGTATTATATGATATATATAATTATATAATTATTAATAATAATAATGTAATAATAAAATTATTTATTAATAATATACACACATTTATTTTACATATTTTACACATTTTTATTATACATTATATATATTTAAATAAGAGTTTAATTTTTCGTTTTCATTATGCATGCTACAAGGCAGTTTATATATTGTTCTCAATGAATTTTAAATTTTGGTAAATATCTACATTGAACTGGATTTATTTATAAAAAGTATACATATGTATGTAGCATGCATAATGAAAACTTTAACGAAAAATTAAAGTCTCATTTAAAATAAAGTAAATAAATCATCATTTGAATTATGAAGTTCTGTGGAATGAATATAAACAGAATTATGAAAATATCTATTTAATATGTAATTTAATATACAATTTAATAATAATATATATTGTTCTTTTGTAAAATATATTAAACATAACATGTATAAATATGAGGTGGGTCTTCTAGTAAATATACTAGTATTATACTATGTAAATATATTTATATAATACATTAATTACTATACATAATTATATTTATAATAATAATTATTATAATTGTATTATTATTATCATTATTCTATAATTAATTTATATTGTATTAATATATTGATTAATTATATTATTTTCTATAGTTAATATATAATATATGAATGAATTATATTATTTTATTATTTATTTAATTTATATTTAAATTTACACTTAATTTATTTATTTTTTCATTTATTTTCATTAATTTACTTTCAAGTTAATAAAGTATATTTAATTTTTTTAATCAATTCTTCCAAATGAAACGAAATTTAATATTTAATATCACCTAAGATTTATATTTTTATAATTAAAATGAAATGTATATTTAAATGCAATAATAACATCAATAACAACATTTTAGCTTTTGTCATTCTCATAAATTATTCTATTAATAGCTGAAGATAATAATGCCAATATTCAGAACATAGAAAATATAGTTTTTGTTACCACTTTCATTTTTAACACTTACTTTTCGACAAGTTCAATATTTATTAATTATTACATGTCACATTTTTCCTTATCACTTTTTACCAGTCATTTTCTTTCCCATTTACCGATTTCTAAAGAAATGCTACGAATTACATTCTTCTCTATGTTGGAATTTTCTGAAAATGTCCTTAAAACCTTTAGAAAAGATGAAGTTAAGAATTATTATTGACTAATTTGATTTTTTAAAAGAGCTGACGAATTCTCAAAATATCAAATCTACTTAAATTTATCATAAATATCTTTTAATAAAAAGGAAGTTATTTTTATTTATTTATTTATTTTACTTATAACTATATTGATAATTTTTTGATAAAATCAGCTCTTACAGAAAATAAATAAATAAATAAATAATAAAAAGTGAAAAAAGATAGGAAAGGGGGAGAAGTTGAAGGAAACAAACATAACTTCGTAAATTTACAAGTTATCAAATCCCTTAGATTTATTGTAAATTATTTTAATGTTATGTATACATTCATATTAGAAATTTATTAATGGGACCAACAATTACAGCAAAAAAAAAAAAAAAAAAAAAAAAAAAAAAAAAAAGACTTTAACTATTATTATTGCATTTACATGATTCTGATAAAACCAGCTCTTTCAGGAAGATGAAATTAAAAACTCGTCAAAAGCGGTCATATAAAACTGTTAAACTGGGCTTTCTCTATTTTTGATTTAGTTTTTGTTGGGGAAAGAGTTTTAACTTCGAAGTACGTCTCTGGCTGTAGACCGAATCAGTAAGAATACATCTCGACATTTTTATTTATTTATTCATTTTATTATTTTTTTTTAATTGTATAAGGTGTATCCCTACATAGCTCTTATTTTTACTTTTTCAATTTTTGGTTGCAAGCATTTTTTTATAAAAGTACTCTAGCTTTCGTAACCGGTTCCGAAAATGGAAGTGACATTCTAAAAAATATCTGCAACAAAAATCTAAAAAGTGAAAAAGCAACGATGTTGGGATATACCTGAACTATCCAATTATCCTAACTATGTTTTTAAATGCCTCAATTATAATAATTTGTCATGCTGCAACCATAGTAAAAGATATAATCTGTCACTGATTGAATTATTACGTTCTTCTTGCACTTTTCGTGAGATCATCGAGTATCACACACCGCGACAAAATATGTTTTGTGGAAATTTTTTAAAAATATTTTCATGATTGTTATATTTAAGAACAAAACTAGGATTATGTTTATAGCGAACCTGGTTTCACCTATAAATATCTATAATATTATTTGTTATCTATCTAAAATAAAAATTTGTAACGATATTGATAAGGACATTATGTGTAGTTTATAAGTTTAATGGTGTCGGGTGTATTTTGATATCAGAAAAAAAAAGTTACTTGCATGAGTAAAATGTATCCTTAAATTTTTCCTTTTTATTTTTTTTCGTAAGTTAAATTGATTCCTGAAAATATTTGAATACTTTTGTACACTTAAGGGGTTGTGCATATGTAACGTTTTTAACTGCTTGGCAATTTGGACTCCCTGCCCCCTTCCATTATCCCAAGAACCTACCCCCACCCCTCATGATATCGTTATCAATGTCTAAAAGATTTTTGATTTTTAGAATTTATTTCTTTTATATGGAGTGACATACAAAACTGGTTAAATTTACTTTTCGCATACTTTATTGATTCAAATGAAGAGAAGTCATTAAAATATCATTTTATAAATGAAATAACTTTATATCAAATAAAACTTAAAAGAATTTTATAATAGCTTTTTGTTTCATATTACATAATGTCTTCTAGCACTTGCCCCGCACGAAGGAAAGCGAATGGGACAGATAGTAGTAATTCTTATCAACAAAACTAGGTAACAATATTTTCATCTTTAATTTATTAGGAAACACAAGTTTCATTTCAAAATATACTTTGCATTGGTTTTTTGGAACAGCGATTATATATGCATACGATACATGAAGAAGACTAGGAATGTAAAACGTTGGGGTATTCCACGTTTTAAAATTAAATAATTTTATATTAATTTAATGATTCTAATAATAATTTTGTAAAACAAAGATAGCATACTATTTTGAATCAAAAACCATGTTAAACATAAAAAGAGAAAATTTTGGTTGGATCAAAAATGATATCGATATCAAACGAACCCCCTCTCCCTAGAGATATCTTACGATATCATGTGCCAGACCTGCCTCCCCCCCACTCCCTAAAATGAAACGTTACATTTTCACAGCCACTAAATATCCAATTACAATTAGAATTAAATACTCAGTTAAGCTTTAACAGCAATACACCCGACACCATTTAATGAAGCATACGATAATAAAATGAAATAATAATAAATAGTATAAATAGTTAAAAGATATGTTTTGAAATAATATCTTGAGAAAATAGAAACATTATTTCAATTGTTTAGGATTGGTTTATATATATTAGTTTATATAATACTTATTCGTGCTGCAGTTTTTATTAACCTGTAAATTTTTCAAAAAAGAAAAAAAAATCTTTTAAAAAGGAAGTTATTTTTATAGATAGTTGCAAATTTCAGCATTCACCTTGTTCCCATTTAAGGCTTCTGTTTCTAAAAGCTAAACCATGTGCCAGCTAATGCTAATCCTATGGGGATATTATTTTCTAATATCTCGCTTGTATTTTGACATTTGTATTTGATTATTATTTTTATTATTATTTTGCATTGGATAGCTGAAATCCATCTCTACATCGCTCCTTTTTTTACATTTTCAATTTCGATTACAGATATTTTTTAGAGAGGCACTTTCATTTTCGGAACCGGTTTTGAAAGCGTAAGTAGCTTTATAAAAAATAACAGCAACCGAAATCGGAAAAGTAAAAAAGGAGCAATGTAGAGAGGGACCTCAGCTAAAATATAATGTAGTGTTTCCGAAGCAAATGTTAATTTTTCAGTTAAATTTATGCGTTTATTAAGTGGCAACTTTCCCGTTTTCACTATTTTCTGCCGACTCTTCTGATCTGAAACTAATGTTATCGGCTTCTCTGTCTATTAACAACACTTGCGAACTTGAAGTTTTTAATTCGTAAAGAATTGCTTTTTTTTTTTTTTTTTTTTTTTTTTTTTTTTTCCATCCTGTAAGTGCAAAAGAACGGAGGAAACAAATGAATCTTTGCCAAATTTTTGGAAATGCTTGAATTTCGAATGCGGATTTTTGAGGTCATACTGTACATCGGATTTCATTTAAAAGACACTAAAGAAATTGAAATTTTTCAATGAATGCGAGCTCAATAATTTTTAAAAGCAGATTCTTTTTAAATTGTTATCAAATTTAATGTTTATAAGATTATAAAATGTCTACTAAAATAGAAGGCTATTTAAATGAAGAAAATCAAATAAATATAATAACTTTAATTTTAAAAGAAGGTGCATTTTTAAAAAATCAGTTTGCATTGAAATTAATTAAATTTATTTATTTATTTTCGGTTCATACTTTACAAGATATTTAATAACTTTTAAAGATAAATAAAATTATGGATGCTTGAAAGAGCAATATTAAATAGTGAGCTTCTATTATAAACATATGTATTTATTAATTATTGATATATATTATTTTGTCATTGATATATATTCATTTATTACTAGTATATATATATAATTGATATATATTTATTATTATTAATAATTATTTTTACAAATTTACTTCAATAGGTTATTGGGGAAAAACTAAGCACTTGGTTGAGGAAAAACTCGAATAAAATATTTCTAAATAAGTAAATGGTTATTTTGTTCCATAATCTTTGAACTACATTTTATTCAGATTCCAACATATTCCCTTAAACTGGTGACTTGGTTTGGTTAGCAGCTTATAATTGTCAAGGACACGGAATAATCATCAACATGATTTCTTCCCTCGTTCTTGGGAGTATTTTAACGGAAGTGCCGGTATTGTATACTGACAGACCGGACCATTGCAATCATTGTTCATCATTTCTGAGGATAAAGTTGGGACAGGTTTGTAAAACAAGACGCAAAGAATTTCGAAGGGACCTCCTTATAATGGACTCCTTCCTTTTTCGTAATATTGCGTTTCAAGAATATATGACCTTAATTTATAAATTTATCCTAAAAAATATGTAAAACAAGCGTAAACAAATTGAAAAAGTATTTCTGTTTAATCAAGAAATTCTTTCAAAACATATTTTTTAAACTATTTATAACTATTTATATTCAGGGGCCTCGCAAAAGGGAGGGGAGCCTTCCCCCCCCCCCCCGAATTTTGCATTTGCTGTTACAGTTGGCAAATTTACAAACTGAACTTTAATAATAAAAACTATAATGCACTTTCTATTTCTCAAAGGTTTAACAAAAGTTACCAATGTAATTATAAATACAGTCGAACCTCGATTTAACGAATTGATTGGGACCCAGAAATCTGTTCGTTAAATCGAAGCAATTCGTAAAATCGAATATCAATTTTTGTAAAGGGCATGGTATAAAAATATCAATACAAAATACCCTTAGATATACAGATTTGAAAAAAGAATGATAATTGTTTACTACGAGCTTAAAAATTGTAAGTTAGGAGATCAACTTTTAAATTATCTAAATTTCTTAATGTTATTTGCTTTTGAAATTTAATACATCATACATACATACTTATTGGCACTTTGGAAAGAAATCCTCTATAGTGCTTTGTTTCGACTTTCTTGTCGGTATTTTCTAACTCCGTAAGAACAACATCATTAATTTCGTGAGACAAAAAATAATTTTTTAAAGTGTTCAAGCTATTTATTCTTGGAATATCACCTTTTTTAATTGAATTTCCGTTTCTTCATCATTTTGACTACTTTTAGAATTTTCATTCTCTTTCTGTTCAATATTGCAGGTACTTAGCTATTTGTCTGCATCTTTGTCATGTTTCTAGTTAAAAAAGTGAAAAGACTGTTTTTTAAATGCACCCAGAAATGAGAAAAAAAAATGTAACACTTGGATTTAGATATGAAAGATTCAAAGTTTTATGTGCAAAAAATTCAAAGTTTTAATTTTATCTGCGAATGTGAATTTTTTTTCAGCGATTGTTCTTCGTTAAATCAAAGCTAAAAATTTGTTAAATCAGAGCATTTTAGCATCCTTTTTATCGGGACAGAAAAAATATTCGTTAAATCGGAGAATTCGCTAAATCAAAGTACGTTAAATCGAGACTCGACTGTATTATTAAGCTTTTTACAAATAAAAACTCTATTGCATTTTCTAATTGTGATAACTTTTTAAAATTATAAAACTAATTAGCAAACACCGAGAATTATTTATGTTTGCGTTTCACTGAGTTTGCAAATACTGAATCTCCCCCTCCCCTTCTTATTCTTAAGGGTGTCAAAGAAAATTTTATTTCACATATATTTGTATTACTTTTGAAATGTGGCAGAAAAGTACATATTTAAATATCTTTTCTAGTGAAGATGCGCTTTTTTCCGGTGCTCTTTTTTCCGTGGTTCTAATTTAGAATATAGTTGTAATAAAAACGTTGTTATACCACATTCAAATTACCCTAAACTTAAAAAAATGGAAAATCATAATATATTTTGTAAAAAAAAAAAAAAAAAAAAAAAAAAATTAGGAGTTGTTTGCGTAAATCTAATAAAGTGCCCGAAATTACGCAATGGATAAAATAATGAAATAGACTTTGCTTATTTCATAAAGACCATTATTTTTTAATGCTATTTCTACAAATGTGCAATAATTTCTCTGAAAAATTTCATTTTTACTTTGCTTCTAATTTTTAGAGCTAATATGTATTAAAACAACTCTTCAATCTATTAAAAATAATTCAGAATTGTTTTGATCTAAATTTACAAATAAAATAGCAATCTAGAATGAAAATATGTTGAAAGGTGTCATTTGACATCGGTAAATATAGTATTGGTAATAAATGTTTTCACATTTAAAATTGATTAAGAAATTATACGGTCTTTCGTTAAAGCCGATTTTCGGATAACCGGGATTCGGATAAACGGTGTTCTACTGTATTTAATATACATGTAAGGTTAATTAATATTTATTAGCATCCGATGCTATTTCTTTCAGACAAGCTAAAAATGTCGTGTCATCAGCCCTGAATTCTCTACTCAACCGATTTTGATAATTATTTTTTTAAATGAAAGCTATTTATTTGTAGTTGTGCCTATTTTAATTATTTTTTAATTTATTTCCATTTTTATATTTTATTTTTAATTTTAAAAGCTTTATCATGACATTTCTTCAAAATGGTGGCAACACAATTTAGCTTTTCTTTCGATAATAAAAATTTACTTTCCAAAATGATTGCGTATAATTATGCACCAATTGAAGTAAAAAAATATATTTACTGAGAAATAATTAGGATGAGCGAAGCGAATCCTCTACTAGTCCACTCAAATTACAATTTGTCGTACGCTTTACAAAAAAACTATTCAATATTTTAACTTCAAATTAAACACAAAAAAAATAATTGTAATTTAAGAAATTACCCCAACCATTTGAAAAATGTTTCACTCGATACATTCATCTATCATTTTAAGCTAAATACCAGTTGTTTTATTGTGTATTATCCGTGCCACTGCTATAAATGACTTTATACATGCTGCAATTTGAAGGTACGGTTCGTTTAAGTTATATCACTCTATTGTCGCCAAGCATAAAAGTTGGCGACGAAAGAAACATTTCAAACTATTTAACATTGTTGGTGCAAAAGTAATCATTATTAAAATACAGCTTTGGCATATACTGTTATACTTGTAAGACTTTGGCATATATTGTTTGATTTTACAGAGCAGAATTTTGGTGATGGAGGTTTTAAACCAAAATCGATCGCAGCACATGCATCTGTGAATGGGTCCATCAGACATCGAATCAAAAAAGTTTTTTCCCAGTTTTTCCCAAGCCGATTGCTTTTTAGTTTTCTTTTTAGGTGGTGGAAAATCAAGAGTAATAGCTATAACATTTTCCGGCTTGTTAGAATCACTATTGGCACTCAAATTTTCCTGGTTAGAACCGACCGATAGTAAAACGCCATGGCTAGTGGATTGGTCGCCCTGGCGACATGATGTTTTACAATTAATCGGTTCGGCATTAAATTGCTTCCTTTTTCGTGATCGCCTTTCAACACGTAATTGGTTTTCAGCGGCTCAATAATCTTTTGATTTTATCATTTTCTGCATTGAAAGACGTTTTTGCGCCAAACCAAATACAGTATTACTCAGTTATCCCGTCGACCAATTTCGCCAAATGATACGAATCGCCAAACTAATAAGCAACTTATACATGTTGACTGTGTTTAATATCATTGAATGCGATATTCACGTTCATTCATTTCTTTGGCTTCGGCTTTTTCCGTATCTGTTAATTTCCGTCTACCCATTTTTAAATTTGTTAGTTTTCTCCTTTATTACAATGATTTTAACCATTTTAATTTACTATTCAAATAAAAATTCTTCTAAAAGTAAAGAATTTAATTTAAATTCAAATAAAAATTCTTCTAAAAATAAAGAATTTAATTTAAATTCAAAAGTGGTAACATCATTCAAAAGTGGTAACATCATCGGGTCCATTCTCCCGAAAACAACAACCATTTTTCAAATGGTTAATAAATTATGATCTGTAGATTTGCAGAATATAATTTTTTTACAGTAAAACGTTAAAAAAATTATTATTTTAATTAATTTATTTTACATGCATTTCCAATACGGACGCATTTTAGCAAATAAATAAAAAATGAAACGCGTATATTTTCAGAAAAAAAAAGTTTAAATCATGGAGTAAATAAATATAGATAGAATCATGATTAATTTATTAAATAAAACATGTTTTCATTTTCCCGCAAAATCGTTTGCACAGATGACACTTAAACATTTTTAAAAAATTGTATTATGGATTTTTTTTTTTTTTTTTTTTTTTGTAAACTGGCAACAAAATAATTTTAAACAAATAAAATTAATTCTTAAATTTGTTATATAAATGAAAAATTAAAAGATCTGCGTGAAGTTGTTGGTTCAAGCTCTTTATAAATATTTTTGCGAAGGTCGTATTGTGGCTAAATAATATCGACTCATTAATCAGAAGGATTTTATAGAAAAATAAGACTTTAATAAGTTCGCAAACACAACAATAATTATTCGTGAAAACGTCACTGCGAGAATGAGAGAGCGCTTCGTTAAAAGGTAATTCCATTAATTGAGTTGCCATTCGTAGAAAGTAAAAAGTTCTCCCACGCGGAGAGAATTACAGCAATTCTCATACGCTAACATGTATAAAAACGAAGAAATTAAAATAAAATGTTTTACAGTTAAAAATTCATAGTATCAACGAAAGCAGATTTCAAATGTTTTTTCCAGAAAATAGGATTTTGAAGAAGTAACTTTCTTCAAGCTTTCTTCAAATATATTATTCTAAAATAGCTATCAAAGATTATCGGATGTGGATTACAAAGATTGGAAACATGCATATTTCAAACAATTAAAAAACACCAGTTGCTACTTGAAATTGTAAAAACATCTTTAAAATAGCTTTTAGTTGAAAATTTAAAAAAAAATTGTAAAAGTTTGCTTCGAAAATATCTTATTATGCCTGTTTTACATCATAAATAAAAAATTAAAATGCGCCAAAACATAAAATAACGTTTTTGTTTAATAAAGAGCAAAAATAATAATAAAAAAATATTGTTACTTTCAAATATCTGTTTTATAAAATAATGCTTCGCGAATCCAAACAAAGCATGGCTTTTGCTAGTATTAATAATGTAAATAAAATAACAGAAAATAATTTATGATAAAAATTAATGTCTAAATCAAAATAAGAAAAATTTCAAATGAGGAAAATGGTGTCATTCAGCAACCAGATAAATGAGAATTACAATATTATTACGGATGCTTTTTCATATTACTAATAACAGTAACTTTTAAAAAAACATTTGAAGAGAAAATGACCTTCACTGTTTAAAACATCGCATTTTTACTCATAACGACAGTAGGTACTACTCTGTTATCCCATCGACCAATTTCGCCAAATTATACAAATCGCCAAGCTAATAGCCAAATTATACATATTGACATAATTGTTATTTTAAATAACGAAAAAACAAATAATTAATAGAATTTTAATAAAAATATTAATAAAAAGTCGAAATAAAAATCACTTAATGACATTTTAAACACATGAATCGTATTTAATGTCATTGAATGCGACATTCACGATCATCCATTATTGGCAATTAATCTTATAGTTTGGCGATAATTTTTTGGTCGAACGGGATAACCTAGTAGTACCCGATTTCTTTTCATTATGGACACTGAGATTGAGATTTTACTTTCAGATAACTTCAGTTAGTAAAAAAAAAAAAATGTCACAGTAAAAATGATTTTTTTTCTTTTAAATACAACTATTTTTCTGTGAGTGCATATACAATAAAATTTCTGGATTTCGCCGGCACTCAGATTACAATTTTAACTGAAGATGTGCGAATATTTGCATGCAAAATTGTAACTGGCAAACTTGACATTAACTTTGTAAATATAATTATTATATATTGATTCAATAATGTAATTACTTCTGCTTTTAAAAAAAAAAACAAATCGATCGGGTCTTTTAAACATTTCATTCGTCAAATTCGACGTGATTCCACTCGTTTTATTGTTAAATTGCATTTCCTGTTTCTCAGAGTCTATAAAAAAGAGTTTAAACTAAAGAAAAAAACTGTTTTTGATGAATCTAGTCAATGAAGAAATAGCACGTCAATTGCATCTCTTTACTATTCCGCAATTCCAATGTCTCAGAGAGAAATTGCTATTCAATTGGGTATTTCACGCCGTTCTGTTTGCTATTATATTGATAAACACAAGAAAAATGAAGTTAGTTCGTTGCAATCTAAACGGGGTGGCCCTTCTACCTCTATCGATATTTTTTCTTTTTTTCTTTTTTTTCCTAATCGGAGGCGAAACTGAATTCTGCAATGGCAGAATCTACATTCAACTTGTTTATATTTATTTATGGCATTACTAAGGAAAAAAGTATTTTACTTAATTTTTGTTTTTATTTTCATTTTTGGCCGAACATAACAAGATTAATGGAATTCTGTTTCGATTTCGGTCGATACCTCTTTCGGTCGATCCTTAATAAGGAGCCCGATAACTGTTTTTCTCACAAAGCATAATGCAATACGCACATTTATAAACAAAGTGTAATCCATTAAATTTTACGAATGCTAGTATGCAAATAACAAATAGTTCCACACTGAATTCTACACAAAACATCATGAAATTATTATGTGAAGCGGGGTGCTTTATTAATTGTCAAACCGTAATCAGAGTAGTACCCGATATCTCAAATAATTTTTATGGCGACGAATGTTTAATGGTGTTGAAAATTTTGAATTTTAGTTTTCAAATTAATTAATAATTTGTTTAATATATATATGCTGTCGGAGATAATTCATGTAAATAATAATAATAATAACATCATTTAAGAAGTAAGAGTCAACGGCATTTATTTAAAATCGTGTGTGCATGGAATACAAATTCGAATTTATTTTTATGTACGAATAATGTGGTATCCTAGAGGTAAAAACTAATGTTACTAGCATTAATTTATCATAAAATAGAAAAATAAATTCAATTCGAAATCGCTTTCATAGTCAGGCATTAAAATTTTATAACTTTCTGTTAAAAAATGAATTTGTAAATGTGTCAAAACGTTTTTCGCTTGTTGAGCGGATCAGTTTCTAAATTTAGGACATCCAAACTATGCGGGCTGAGAACCGATGCCTTATTTGCCGATATATAGAAATCGCATCATCTTTTCAAAATTTTTAGAAAATAATAATAATAATAATTAAAAGAAAGAAGAAGAAAAGCACATTTCACATTACTGAAATAATTTTGATTGCAAACACTTTAAAACGACAAAATTTTCTATTGAAAAGCTGTAAAATACCTTTTCTTTCTTTCTTTCTTTTTTTTTTTTTTTTTTTTTTTTTTTTTTAATGTTGCCAATGTTGAGCTTTTGCCAATTTCAGTTTGGGAAAGCCCGCTAAATTTCGTTATCGGCAAACGATCGTTTATTATAACTGAAAGTCTAATTCATGTGCCGAAACGTACATAAAGAAATGCATATACATATATAAATGTAAGAAAATAATGTATATGAGCTAAAATGTGTCAGAAAGATTCTAATTGGTAGATAAACACCTTTTTAGGTGCGTTCGTAATTATGTAAATACGTAGCACCTATTGTTGTCGCTCAGTCCGTCTGTCTGTCGGTCTGCCTGTCGGACCATCTGCCCGCATATAATAACGCAAAAACTACCCAACTGAATCGCTTGAAATTTAAAATACATAATTATAACATAATTTTGTTGAGTCATTTCAAATTTTATGAAAATCGGATGGATAGATCAATTACAGGGACAATCAAAAGGATTCCGTTACATTACGGTCAATAGTGAAAAAAGTTTTAAATGCATTTTAATCGTTTGAAATTTAAAAATATAATTATTACGTAATTTTGTCGAGCCATTTCAAATGTTATGAAAATCGGGTGCATAGATCAATTACAGGGACAATCAAAAGGATTCCGTTACATTACGGTCAATGGGGGAAAAAAGTTTCAAATGCATTTTAATCGTTTGAAAATTAAAAATATAATTATTACGTAATTTTGTCGAGTCATTTCAAATGTTATGAAAGTCGGATGCATAGATCAATTACAGGGACAATCAAAAGTATTCTATTACATTACGGTCAATGGGGGAAAAGTTTCAAATGCATTTTAATGATGTTACACTCATTTGAACATAATAGAAATGGCATGAATCTATGAAATATATACTAAAATATGCATTCTGTACAATCTGTGATGCAAAGAATTTTTATTATTAAATTATTGGGCCACACAAATGTATTCCACTACATAATGCTATACGGGGAAACATTGTTTGGGACGTGTTTTAATTATATTCAATTATTTCACATTTTATGAATAAGATATACGTTGCTGAGGTGTAATAAAAATTACTTCCTGCATATTTACAGAAACATAAAGATTTCGACTACTATACTGTATCCGGAGTACGCTCTACTATATCAGCAAGATCTGAATATTTTTAAAACTTCGTTATCGTACGAACGCACCTCATTTGCTACGTTCACGTGCAATTTCCAAGTTTCTTTCTTTCTTTTTTTTTTTTTTTATTTTTTTTTTTTTATTGATACTATTAAATAAATTGTTATCCTAAATTTTATGACAAACCACTTTTTTTCGTAGACTAAAATCAGAAAAAAAAAATTCCTCCATGTTCTTATAGTTTTTGAATAAATGTAAATTTTTATTTTATTTTCTGTACGAAAATATTATTTCCAGTTTTTAAAAGTTATAGCAGCGAAAGTTGCCTATTCACTTTTCTTTTGTACACATATTTTATTCTTATCCTATTTCCACATGTTTTTACATGTTATGATCAATGAAGTAAAATATTATTTTTAAAAATAGTTTCGTTTTAATTGCTAAGTACTAGTAATTGTTATAATTACTATTATTATTTTTACGGTGCTTTTTTTTAGGTGCGTTCGTAATTATGTAAATACGTAGCACCTATTGTTGTCGTTCAGTCCGTCCGTCTGTTCGTCCGTCTTTCTGTCCGTCTGTCTGTCCATCTGTCTGTCTGTCCGTCCGGCTGTCTATCCGTCCGCATATAACAACGCAAAAACTACCCAACCGAATCGTTTGAAATTTAACATACATAATTATTACATAATTTGTCGAGTCATTTCAAATTTTATGAAAATCGGATGCAAAGATCAATTACAGGGACAATCAAAAGAATTCCGTTACATTACGGTCAATGGGGAAAAAAGTTTTAAATGCATTTTAATCGTTTGAAATTTTAATACACAATTATTACATAATTTTGTCGAGTCATTTCAAATTTTATCAAAATCGGATGCATAGTTCAATTACAGGGACAATCAAAAGTATTCCGTTACATTACGGTTAATGGGGAAAAATGTTTCAAATGTATTTTAATGGTGTTACATTTATTCGAACGTAATAAAATTGATATGCATCTAGAAAGTACATATTATAATATACATTTTGCATAATCTGTGGTGCAAACAATATTTGTTATTGATTTACAAGGCCACACAAAAGTATTCCATTGCATAATGGTATAGGGAGAACATTGTTTGGTGCGCATTTTAATTGTAATTATTTACAATTTTATGAGATTGATATATGAGAATGATATTTTTAAAACTTCGTTATCGTACGAACGCACCTCATTTGCTACGCTTCACGTGCAATTTCCAACTTGTTTCTTTTGTCATTGATCTTTCTCACCGCGCACCTCGGTGAACGCAATATGTTATATTTTTTGCCATAATATTTATCAAAAACGCTGCTCTGTCATAAATCTTATCAAGGTTATTCTTTTAATTTTTATATTTTCACACTGGTAAATTATTTTATGATTTTATGAGAAAGAGATTTTTTTAAAGTGTAGGTTTAAAATAAATTTTAAATACAGTGAAAAGATTCCTTTACCCGGCCATTCTGTTACACAGATGCACTGTACATGTTTTGTGTCGCTCAAAGGCATTTTAGTACCTGTTATAAAAAAGAAACAATTTCAAGAAACAAAAATATTGTCTTCTTTTTAAAATTTTTCCAAAAGTCCAAATTTGTTTATAACTATAGAGTAAGTAACTTATGTTTCAAATACCGAAATATCCCTGAAATTGGCATAAAGTGTAACACGAATTCTACTGCAAAGTAAAAGACTGGTTTGACAGTGACGTGAATAAAGAGTTTCGTACAGCTGTCTTTGAAAAGGGCTTGAAAAAAGTCACAAATGGATTGTCCCACCCAATGACCTAAGGTCAATGGTTCCACCTTTTGTCATTATCTTAGGAAAAAAAGCGGAATCACAAACACGCAAGCTATAAAAGAAGTTTAGTTGCTCTAACCGTAAACAGCATTGTAAAAATAGTGCAAGGTATCAATAGGCATTTGTAAACTACTCGATCAATTGATTTTTCCAGATGTTACAAAAAAAAAAAAAAAAAAACTATATATGTAGGGATATTTTACAGGCTTAATTACGTGTTTAAGTTAGTTTTGTGATTATTTGACAAGAAAAGAAAAAGAACAAACATAATAAATTGAGGAACAATTCTAAACTTATTTGTAAACTTTTTTGGCTTAATATTTTATCAATTCGACGGGAAGCTCAATTCTATTTTTTTTTACTTTATCTTTTATTAAATTTGCTACTTTTTTTTTTATTATTACGTTCTATAACCATATAGCTGCGGCTTCATGAAGTGTATCATAAAAATATTTCAATTTTGCTTTAGATATATACAGTTGTGAGACAATAAGATACCTGAACAAATTAATTACTTAGTTCACCCCTACCCCATTTTCTTAGATAATTCATTGATACAACAAGGGAAAATATTAAAAGATTAAAATCTTCTCGTGAAAAGTAGATCAATGTAATGTCAAATACTCTTGTGTTACAATGAAATTAGAACCCATGTAAGATGTTTGAATTCCGATAGTTTATTTTTGTAAGAATTTTGATAGTTTATTTGTTTAGAAAACTTGATATATAGTCAATGTAATGAAAAGAATAAAGAATACGCGAGAAAAAAAAAATTATTAAACATATACATCTGCTAAGAAGGAAACGTATTTTTTTTTTCTTTTCAATGTCTTAGAAGATTTTACTTTTACCATATACCATTTTTTAGATTTTTTTTTAAATAATACTAATGATAACTGTAACATTTGCATACAACAAACAAAGGGTCGTTAAAAGCGTAAATATCGCAGCCTATGACACTTCTGCATAAACAGAGATTATAAACATGAAAGGAAAAAAAAAAAAAAAAAAAAAAAGGCAAGTTTTTTTTTTTTTTTTTTTTTTTTTTTTCTCTGAACACTTTCGTTAGAGTAAAGATCAAACTGTTCTATAGAAATTCACCCGAGCCGGGCCGAATTCGGGCCGAATTTTTAACTTTTTTCCGGGCCAAGCCTAGCTCGGGCCGGGTCAATATTTCTTTCTTTCGGGCCGGGCTCAAGCCTGGAAATTTCGGGCCGTGCAGACCTCTAGTGCGCGTTATACACGAGATTTTAAGAAATCGCCATTTTTACCTTTAAAGTAGGGGTGCGTTATACACGCGTGCGCCCTATACACGAGTAAATACGGTATTTAAAAGTATTTTTTAAAAAGATTTTTTTACATAATGCATTCAACATTAGTAAAATTTTAGGAGGAGATATGGGGGATAGATATAAATACTTATCAACAAAGCAAATAAAAGTCATTCTTCCCTTTTTTTTATTTTTATTAGTGAACACAAGCTTTATTTGAAATACACTTCAAATAATAGTTCCTCGAACCATGATTAGAGATGCATACACATATGAAGAAGAAAAACAATGTCAACTAATGGGATATTTTATATTTTAGAATTAAGTAACTTTATAATAATTTAGTGATTTTTAATAATAATTTTGTAATTTAACAAAAAAAAGAAAACCGACTAAAGAAAAAAGAAACAAAAGAAGCAAAGACCATTTCACAAATAAAAAAGAAAATTTTGATTGGATCAAAATTGATATCAGTATGAAAAGACACCCCCGTCTTCCTAGAGATATCTTCCAATATTACGTGTCAGACCCCTTATTCCCCTAAAATGATAACGTTATATTTCCAAAGCCCTCATCATCGTATAAAGAAAAAAAAAATGTACTTTTAAATGCAATTTGTTTGAAATCTGTATTTCAAATTTTTTTAGATTATTATTATTTTTAAATAGTTTTTAATATTTTTTAGTTATCGGGGCTACAGAAGTATTTAAAAAAATGTAGACATCACAAAGATTCAGGCATGTCTCAGATATCTCTATTTTTGACCGAGAACAACAACCCAAATGGTTAAAAAAATTGTAAGAAATCTGCAAGCCATTTCAAACCATTCCAAAACTTGCATACGGACAAAGTGACCAGCTGCAATGAAGATGAACTCCATATACAGCATGATAAGTAATGTACGCACGAAATTACTTCTCAGAAGCAAGTACATACAAACGCGGAGTCGTTAGCCCCAGTAGATTCACGTTGACCACCGTCCTTTAACCTTTTCTGACTCTGAGCTATTCTGTTTCTAAAATTATGAAACGATTCACTGAACCAAAAGTTACAAACTAATTTATTAAAAAATAAATACATGCTTATTTTCATGTGCTTTATAAAAGTTAAAGTTTTATTAATTTTTTTGAGTGGCTGGTGAACTTATTGTCAGCTCCAGCAGCAATATGTGTATCAATATTGTAAAAATATTGTTAGATTCGTTGGTGTTACCAAAGTGGTAAAACTTAAATTTTAAACTTGAATTTTCCGCCAATATGTATGCGCATGTCCATTAGAGCATGTAAATTGGCATGCCCGGTCACGGCTTGATCTCTAGAAAAATATTCGGCCCGGTCTGACCAATATAATTTCTAAAATTTCCGCTCAAACCCGGCCCAGGTCAAAAAAATGTTAAAATTTAGGCCCGCGCCCGGCCCGAATGAATTTTTACAAAACATTGATTCTTATGGAGGAAGAGTTTTGATCCCCCCCCCTCAAAAAAAAAAATCTTAGACTTTATATATATTCATATATACACATCTATATACAGTTGGTTGCCAAATTTTTAGGGACAGTCATGAAATAAAGGTTTTTTGTACAATATTAAGATATAATTTGAAAAAAAAAAAAAAAAAAAAAAAAAAACACTGTTTTAAAGTTAAAAAAAGCTTTATTGTTATAGTTTGAGTATTCACGTAATATTATATATATATAAAAATATATATATATATATATATATATATATAATTCAGTCAATTTACCATTGTTAAGTAAAGAATGTTAATATTTGGTGACATTTCTTTTAGCTTCAAGGAGTGCTTTGATGCATCTCGTCATGCTCTCATCGCACTTTCTGGTACTTTCTTTTATTTCAGGGTTGTCATGCTATGCATTTATTAATTTTTCGATGAGTTGTACTTTGGTTGTAATCATATCTTTGACGTCTTTGCCTTGGTGATCTTCAATAAGCTTTCTCGAAACTGGCATTCCAGATTCTTGAATAATGTGAGTAAGGAGTCCCATCTTTTTCTTTACGTTTCCTAAACAGATAACCCTGATTTTTCTATCGGTATTTGGAGATGTTATGCGTTTTCTTGCCCTTTTAACTTTTTGTTTGGGAGAAATTGGGTGGTTTTTATCCAGATTTATTTTTATCCTGTTGACTACTGACTTCGAAACTCCAGCAAGTTTTGCTATCTTCCTTTGAGAATGAGTCGTATGCAAAAGAAAGATTTTTACTTCAGATTTTTTTTTCCTAGGACACAAATTAACCCCACAACCCATACTAAAATCAATAAAAATAAAAAAGGAATTAAAATCATAAATAATTTCACAAAAAACAAATATTTAATAAGTAAAAGAAACATAATACTCACCTATAATTCTTAACTTTTTCAAAAGAGCCCAAAGAATTTTGTGTAAATTAAAGAAAAGCGTTTTTTACTATTGCGTGTGTAAAAGACTCAGCATCTACCTCCTTCTTAAAATAGTTATAGAGAGCAAACAAACATTTTAACATATTAAAAGTTCTTAAAAGTTGAATTATAGAAGCATTGACAACTGTAAAATACACTCTTGCAACACTTAAGACCACTTAGAACAGCAGTCAAGTGCACCCAAAGTCTAAAACTAGCAAAAAAGTATGACTGTCCCTAATAATTTGGCAACCCACTGTATATAATCTTCATTTACATAGAAGTGCCCCAGGCTGCAATAGTTACGTTTTTAATGAAACTCTGTTTATTGCATGTCTATGTTTCGAATATCATTAATAATATTAATACATATTCTCTGTAATGGCGACATGTAAATCTAAACAAGTTGGAAATTGCACGTGAAAGTAGCAAATGAGGTGCGTTCGTACGATAACGAAGTTTTAAAAATATTCAGATCTTGCTGATATAGTAGAGCGTACTCCGGATACAGTATAGTAGTCGAAATCTTTACGTTTCTGTAAATATGCAGGAAGTAATTTTTATTACACCTCAGCAACGTATATCTTATTCATAAAATGTGAAATAGTTGAATATAATTAAAACACGTCCCAAACAATGTTTCCCCGTATAGCATTATGTAGTGGAATACATTTGTGTGGCCCAATAATTTAATAATAAAAATTCTTTACATCACAGATTGTACAGAATGCATATTTTAGTATATATTTCATAGATTCATGCCAATTCTATTATGTTCGAATGAATGTAACATCATTAAAATGCATTTGAAACTTTTTCCTTATTGACCGTAATGTAACAGAATCCTTTTGATTGTCCCTGTAATTGATCTATGCATCCGATTTTCATAACATTTGAAATGACTCGACAAAATTACGCAATAATTATATGTTTTAAATTTCAAACGATTAAAATGCATTTAAAACTTTTTTCCCTATTGACCGTAATGTAACGGACTACTTTTGAATGTCCCTGTAATTGATCTATCCATCCGATTTTCATAAAATTTGAAATGACTCGACAAAGTTATGTCATAATTATGTATTTTAAATTTCAAACGATTCGGTTGGATAGTTTTTGCGCTGTTATATGCGGACAGACGGACGGACAGACAGACGGACAGACGGACGGACTGAGCGACAACAATAGGTGCTACGTATTTACATAATTGCAAACGCACCTAAAAAGGTACATAGTAAAATCTTTTAAAATGGAATCGCACAGTATTAAAAAAAAATCGTAAACACAAGTTTTTTTCTTAACATTTGTAAATGTATTACATATTTCTCACATATTGCTGCACTCATTTTGCATGGATGACACCTTTTTCAGTTTAAATCAAGAATCCGTATTAGGCATGTTTTTTTTTCATATTTTTAACTATATTTTAAATTAGTTTTTTTTTAAAAAGCCTAGAAATCTACGATTTTTTGAAAAAGAATAAATTTAATGTTTAATTGTAGAATAATAGCGATTTAAAAATATAAATATTTTTTACATAACTAGGGGGGCTCAGCCCTCCTGCTCGCTACGCGCGCCAACCCCCCCCCCCCCCCGCGTAATCGCTTCGCGATTCCAAGTTGTAAGCTACCCCTGCTAGCTGCGCTCGCCAATACCCCATGGTATGAATAAGCAATTCCAGACCTTTCAATTGATGTGTCACACGACTGGTGTTGTGAAGAAATTAAAAATGTTCCCCCCCTGGGAGGCAGAGTGGGGGGTTTACACACAAGACATCCGTAATATAAATAAGTAGTTGCAGGCCTTTCAAATGATGCGTCACACAAATGGTGTTCTAAAGAAAATAAAAATGTGCCACCCCCCTGGGAGGGCAGAGTGGGGGGGGGAGGTGACACACAAGACATCCATAATATGAATAAGCTTAAGCAGTCGCAGACCTTTCAAATTATGTGTCACACGACTGGTGTTGTAAAGAAATTACAAATGGGACCCCCCTGGGGGGGCAGAGTGGAGGGGTGACACACTAGACATCCATAATATGAATAAGCAGTTGCAGACCTCTCAAATGATGTGTCACACACTGGTGTTGTAAAGAAATTAAAAATATGCCCCTCCTGGGGGGCAGAGTGAGGGGTGACACACAAGACATCTATAATATATGAATAAGCTTAAGCAGTTGCAGACCTTTTAAATGATGTCTCACACGACTGGTGTTGTAAAGAAATTAAAAATGTGCCCCCCTGGGGGGGGCAGGTTGGGGGATGACACCCTAGACATCCATAATATGAATAAGCAGTTGCAGACCTCTCAAATGATGTGTCACACACTGGTGTTGTAAAGAAATTAAAAATATGCCCCTCCTGGGGGGCAGAGTGAGGGGTGACACACAAGACATCTATAATATATGAATAAGCTTAAGCAGTTGCAGACCTTTTAAATGATGTCTCACACGACTGGTGTTGTAAAGAAATTAAAAATGTGCCCCCCTGGGGGGGGCAGGTTGGGGGATGACACCCTAGACATCCATAATATGAATAAGCAGTTGCAGACCTCTCAAATGATGTGTCACACGACTGGTGTTGTAAAGAAATTAAAAATATGCCCCTCCTGGGGGGCAGAGTTGGGAGGTGACACACAAGACATACATAATATGAATAAGCATTTTCAGACCTTTCAAATGATGCGTCACACGACTGGTGTTGTAAAGAAATTAAAAATGTGCCCCCCCCCCTGGGTGGGCAAAGTGGGAGGGAGGTGACACACAAGACATCCATAATATGAATAAGCAGTTTCAGACTTTTCAAATGATGTGTCACGCGACTGGTAGTGTAAAGAAATTAAAAATGTGCCCCCCCCTGGGGGACAGAGCGGAGGGGGTGACACACAAGGCATCCATAATATGAATAAGCAGTTGCAGACCTTTCAAATGATGTGTCACACGACTGGTGTTGTAAAGAAATTAAAAATGTGCCCCCCCTGGGGGGCAGAGTGGGGGCTGACACACAAGACATCCACAATATCAATAAGCTGTGGCAAACCTTTCGAATGATGTGTCACACGACTGGTGCTGTAAAGAAATTAAAAGTGTGATCCCCCTGGGAAGCAGAGGGGGGAGGTGACACTCAAGGCATCCATAATATTAATAAGCAGTTGCAGACCTTTCAAATGATGTGTCACACGACTGGTGTTGTAAAGAAATTAAAAATTTGCCCCCCCCCCCCCTGGGGTCAGAGCGGAGGGGGACACACAAGACATCCATAATAGGAAAAGGCAGTTTCAAACCTTTCTAAAGATATGCAACACCAGTGCTGTGGATAAAAATTTTAAAAGTTCCTTTTTGGGGGGGGGGGGGTCAAAGTGAGGTTGGCCGCCCCAAACATGAATAATTGATATGAGCAGTTACAGTTCTTTTAAAATATAGGAAAGCTCCGCCCCCTTGCTCGCTAAGCTTGCCAAACCCCCGCGTAATCACTTCGCTATTCCAAGTTGTAGGCTCCCCCTGCTTGCTGTGCTCGCCAATACGCCATGGCTTCGCGATTCCTTTCGGTATTGCTTTGCAATCCCGGTTGAAATCGCTTCGCAATGCATAGACGGAGCCCTTTCCTGATTGGTCTATTCGACTCATGGAAGGAGTGGCCCATCCGGACGCGTTATATCCGGAAACCTTACACATCAGCATCATTCCAGGAGTCATTCCTTTTAAGGCTAGTTTTTTTTTTACTATAGAAGGATTTTTTTGGACCAGGCCAGATTTTACTCATCTTTGAACTCACATGGTCAAGCCGAGAGCATGATTTTTATACGGACTGGCTCAATGCCAGGACTGGATATTTTAATCCTTGAAGTCTAGACAGAAAGAAATCAGTTCTGGCTTGGTACCAAAAAAAAAAAAAAAGTTAGGCGCGGTCTGACACGGCCGATCCGTCAGGAAGAAAGCAAGCCTCGAGTCCAGCCCGGCTCGGAAAGAGTAGTGTCCGACCCGTTCCGAACCTTAAGAAAAAATAGGCCGGGAATAATTTGGCTGGGTCCGGCCCTGCGCGTACCGAGCATCGTAAATGGGAATAGGCCCGAATTTGGTCAGCGGGCTCAGCTCTGGCTCAAGCTGGGGCTTCGGGCAGAGGTCCGGCCCGTACAGATCTCTAATGTCCATTGTCCTAAAAATATGTCCTCGGATAGAGGTATGTAGAGGCATGTCCGCGGATACATGTATGTATGCATATGTCCTCGGATAGATGTATGTATGCATATGTCCACGGATAGATGTATGTATTGGTATGTCCACGGATAGATGTATGTATGGATATGTCCTCGGATAGATGTATGTATTGGTATGTCCACGGATAGATGTATGTATGGATATGTCCTCGGTTCGATGTAAGTATGGGTATGTCCTCGGTTCGATGCATGTATGGTATGTCCTCGATTCGATGTATGTATCGGTATGTCCTCGGTTTGATGATTGTATGGGTATGTCCTCGGATACATTGAAAAAATACCATATTTAAAAAATTAAAATTTTAAAATTTCAAAATCATATACGTACTGTTAAACATATACTTATTTGAAAAATAAAAAAATTCTAGCTAAATACACATTTTCTGTGATGTCCTCAGTGAACCGGATTCTGACCTAGTCCGCACTCACCATGTTACACGAGACTGTGTGTGTGTGTGTGTGTGTTTGTGTCAACATTAGAAAAGAGGGTGGTTTTGGGGTCTGGGGGTCATGATCGGTGAAAATATACCAAAATTTTATCGGAAGTACTTTCCTCCGGACGGCTGCAATAGGTAGCTTTTTACTTTTTGCAAAGAAAGCTACCTGAAATAAAGAAGACATTTTTTCATACTCAAAAAGAAAAAGAACAGCGTATATATTCAATATTTATTTCTCTTTCGCACAAAATCAAGACCAAACACATTACACAAAAAATCTATTACCAAATTTTTAATGTGATATAAATCATCATACATTATGGAAAATAAACAATATACTTAAAAAAAATTCAAGAAAATAATAGTAAATTGACGGGGTATTAATTCGGTTAAGTTCGATTTTAATAGGCCAAATTGAGTTACTGATCTGGATCTTATATTAAGCGTGATTTGCACAATGCACAAGGATTTAAAAACTGACTTTAATTACATGTTAGACCGTCAGTAATTGTGTTTTACGCATATTTACTTAAATATACTGAAGTTTAAAGCATTATTTATTTACTCGACTTACTGGAATAATAATAGATGAAAATAATAATAGATTCAAATATTACTCTTTTCTGGAATTGCTTGGGGGATATGCCCCCTACGAGCTATGTTCGTCAACTCCATAATTCTAAAAACATGCTATTTTTTTCGGTTTCATTTGATCAATATTTTAAAAGAATGCGATACATTGAACTATAAATGTTTTTTTACAAAAATGTGGCGATCTCCACGTAAACGGTTTTCAATTCATTTCCTTTTGATTAGGGAATTTTATAATCGAATCAGCTGCTATTAAACTTCTACTGGCTATTTATATGTTCGATTAATCAACATCAGTTAAAAAAACAGTGAAGTACATAAAATATTTACTTTCTAATATTTTTTGAACCGCGGTATAACAAAAATGTTTAATCCCTTCGGGAAGAGAGCCTTTTTGGAGAACTTTTAATGTTTTATCACCGGTTTTTAAAACAGAGATATTTGTCTATATGAATCGGGAAAATGCTTGGATTAAATAAGACAAAGTTTACAATAAAATTTTACTGCTGAGAATAATCAAGGTTTCTGAGTTCTTTATGCGGCCCGTATACCGGTTGCTTGTCTCCAAGCGGTTAAGTAAGGCATTTTAAATGCTTCGTTTAAATCTGATGTAATTTTCACAACATTTGTCTTTTTCTTTTTGATCTTAATATGAAAAAAAAAATTTTTGTTTGAAAAGAAAAAAAAATTGTGCAGTTTTTGAATTCACAATAATAGTTTAATAGATCATATGAAAATCTGAAGTAAATATCTCGTCTAAATATGTTTATAAATTTGAACTGTTTTGTAATATAACTTGGATATTTTAAATATGACGTAATTTCTTTTACTTGCTACTTTTAACGCGCATTAATCAACCTATTTCATATTTTAAAGTTTCCTTTCTATTTTTTATACTCATGTGAAGATACGTTTGTTGCTAGAAAGGAGATATTTTTATCTGCCCTGCCTTAAATTTGGCAACAACAATTTATAAAACCAATTAGAAAAGAACTTCCTTATTAAAATAACAGACATTATAATCTCTGAGTTTCTTCTGTCCACTGTATACGTGGTAAAATAAAATACATGGTTGCTCTGTTGCTAACGCCATCTACATACGAAACAGAACTATTTTTTTTAATTTGCTTTCAACATGTGATTTTTCATTTTCTTTACGATTTTTACCATTTTCTTTACGATGTGCTGCATATTTGTAATTTGCAAATGATAACTAATTTTCAATATCAAAATTTTAATATGTTTTATGTTTCAATTATTCTTATATACTTATTTTATTGTTTAACAAAACAGTTTATTGCTGCATTACGGTATGTAAATAAATTAAAATAATAATCAGTAAAGATTAATATTTTTCCTTGAATGCCCCAGTAATATTAGTTTTCGTATTAAATGGATAGCATCTGAATAACAGAAACGTAAAATATTTTAATAATTTTCTCTTTTCATAATATCTTTATCTTTAATGTATTTGGTTAATTCTTAGAACAATCCACTTTGAAATTTGTTTTTAATGCAATTTGTTTGAAAGCTGTATCTTTATTCGTTTTTGAGTTATTTATTTTTTCGTTGTTTTTTATACCATTTCTGAACTGTGGCAACAGACATACTCCATTTTTATCAAAATTAAAATTAAAAAAAAGTCGAAAAAAGCAAATTAATGTATCCTTTTGTTGTCATTTTTTAAAGTGAAAAAAAAAGTTTTAATTCGTTTTTATTTATTATTTACAGGATTTTTAGTTTATTAAAAACTTTCTTTAACCTGGATACAACACTTTCTTTTTATTGCATTCAGGTTATTTTAGAAATTTTTAATTCCACTTAAAAGAATATAAATAAATTATTATCTGTTTATAGCTAATAGCAATCGAAATTTAGACTTAGGAATATAAGGTGTATTTTTTTATTGTGACTAATTAAGTAGATTTATTATAAATCAATGAAACAGTTCCTTCTGAAACATTTTCTTTCGTAGAAATTCGACGGGTTCTACTTTATTTTTTTAAATACTATAATTTTCGTGTAATTGGGGTAATTTTTTTATGGAAGTAAATTATAAGTTTACAAGAGGCAACTGTACCATGATTTTACAATGTGACTCGGAAGATTCTGGTAATTCAGCCTCCAAAAGTAAAGTTTAATTTAATTAATATCGGAATCTTTGTAAATGTGTTCGGTTATGTTCATTATTTCAGACAAATGTTATCAAAATTACATTTTAATGCTTAAAAATAGCAAAAGAAACATATTCCATTTCTCTATTTTCACGAATCCAGTTGTCCCATTTTTATGAAGCAATTGAACCAGAAGAGTTTATATTCCACGAATCCTTTTTTTTCTTTATTTTTAATATAGGGGATTAGGTTCGATTAAAAATGTACGTAACATTTAAAAATTAAACAAAGCATAATTTTTAAGTTATATATCAACTAATGTGTGTTGTGAGAGATACTTTTTTTTTATTCTACTTATTATTTGTAAATAATTCAATGTTAGTATAATTATTTAGTAGAATGTCGTTATTTTGATTCATCATTTTTATGCCAATTGAATTTATTTTTATGTTTTCCAACAACATATTTCTATGAATAACGCAGTAAAATACTGACACTTGTACAGTATAATTTAGTAATTATGGAATTGGGAAATTTTTAAAAAATGTTTTATATCCACAATCAATTTATAAAATTTAACTCTAGCATTGTACAACACTAATGGTTGAAGTCTGAAAATATTTTTTCAATTAATTTGAGTAATTTATTAAAAAGTTTTCTTTTTGGTTAATAATTTATACTACCTGCCAGCTTGAAAAATAAACTCATTACCATAAAACATTCTTTTTTACAACACAAGCAATTTCATAAAAGATTTAAGTACTATAAAAATGCTTACTTTTTGAGAATAAAATTTAAATATCAGAATTCTTAATAGATAAATAACTTCATAAAACTTACTGTTTAACCCGAGATCAATAAATTGTTATGATATCTAAACAAAGATAATAGCTAAGAATATAAAGTTAACCTTTTAATTTATTTACACTTCTACGTAAGTAACATTAAAGGACTAAAAAATGATTTACGCTTTGATTTTAAAAATATCTTTATTAACAATTTAAGAAACTCCCTAAAAAAACTTTCTCTCTTTATTAACAATTTAAAAAACTCTGTTTGAAAATAAAATTTGTTGTTAAAGATATTTATAATAACAATGTTCATATACATAAATAAAGTTTTACTAAAAGTATGATTATACACACAACAGGTAAAAACGTTTAAAACATTCATTATATACATATATTCAAATCTAAAACCGGACTTCAATCCTATTGGACATACTTGGTATGTTCTAAAAATGTCATTGCACAGCGTAAACCCCTTTCCAAGATTCTGCAGGAGTTAAAAGTCACGTTTTTTAGAAAAAATGTTTTTTGTTTTCACAAATATTTATTGCAACACTCAAAAACATGATGGTAACTCGTAGTGTGGCTTGTATAGCAGTGAATGATGGTTGCACTCGATATTAGATAGACCTTTCCTGAGATAAATGATTTATATCTTATTCATACTTTAACAATTATTGATATAATCTACATCATAATTAACAATTAAAATCTTTTTCATATTCTTTATTTTGTTATATTCTTTCTCCCGTTATAATATGCCTATGTGCTATATTTCTTGGGAACAGTTCATTAGTTTTCATCTATTTCATGTTTTTGACCTTAATTTTGGAAATCAGTGTATATTCATGCCGCATTTTAAGAAAACCTCTGAGAAGAAGATTTTGGTGTAATTTTTCAAAAGAACTCCTCTTAAAAGTTTAAATACTGATAATAGATACTTCTGTAAATTGTAGGCCGTTGTACTCATTAGCTCTAAAACAAGATATAACTGATAACAAAATAAATTTATGTTATTTCTGCAAATATAAGGAAACCTACATCAGTAATTTCGCTTGTTAATATGTATTTCAATCTAAACACAATATAACATGAAAGAATTTCAAACTACACTTATTTAACCTTAATCAAGTGCTATCGATCAATTTATAGCGTTCCTTTTATTTTCCTTTGGAAATCTCTATGACATTTTGGCCATGAATCATCGAAAATCTTAAAGTTTATCTATTTTATGAATTTTTGTATTATAAAAAGTATTTTTTTTCATTTTATATTGTTTCAAATGTGTTCATATATAAAAAAAATCAATTAAATGGACAGTATGATTCGCGATTCGTAGACAATTGTAACAAGTTGGAAATTGCACGGAACGTAGCAAATGAGGTGCGTTCGTACGATAACGAAGTTTTAAAAATATTCAGATCTTGCTGATATAGTAGAGCGTACTCCGGATACAGTATAGTAGCCGAAATCTTTACGTTTCTGTAAATATGCAGGAAGTAATTTTTATTGCACCTCAGCAACGTATATCATTTTCATAAAATGTGAAATAGTTGAATATAATTAAAACACGTCCCAAACAATGTTTCCCAGTATAGCATTATGTAGTGGAATACTTTTGTGTGGCCCTGTAATTTAATAATAAAAATTCTTTGCATCACAGATTGTACAGAATGCATATTTTAGTATATATTTCATAGATTCATGCCAATTCTATTATGTTCGAATGAATGTAACATCATTAAAATGCATTTGAATCTTTTTCCCAAATGACCGTAATGTAATGGAATACTTTTGATTGTCCCTGTAAATGATTTATGCATCCGACTTTCATAACATTTGAAATGACTCGACAAAATTACGTAATAATTATATTTTTAAATTTCAAACGATTAAAACGCATTTGAATTTTTTTTTTCCATTGACCGCAATGTAACAGAATCCTTTTGATTGCCCCTGTAATTGATCTATCCATCCGATTTTCATAAAATTTGAAATGACTCGACAAAATTATGTTATAATTATGTATTTTAAATTTCAAACGATTCGGTTGCGTAGTTTTTGCGTTGTTATATGCGGACAGACGGACGGACAGACAGACAGACGGACAGACAGACGGACAGACGAACAGACAGACAGACGGACGGACTGAGCGACAACAATAGGTGCTACGTATTTACATAATTACGAACGCACCTAAAAAGTGACACAAAATATATTTATAATACCTCTATTTTCAATGTATTTCATGTGTAACCCAGTACTTAACAAATATCTGCTGCTCATTCCATACAGCAGTAAACACCAAACTTTATCCCGTTTCTATAGTTCTTTATTACAATATATATAAATACCTGGTAAAAGGAAAAAAAAATTATAGAAAACATACCTTTGTCTTTAAATGAAGTTGCTAGGAATAAATAGGTCAATGTTCATTACAATCTCAGAAAAAACTGTAAATTTACAGCCATTTGAACGTCAGAAAAATTGTAATTTGAGCGTTTGCCCTTCAATTTTCACTAGCAACGGCCTTATTTGAGGAAAAATTGTCTGATGCACCAAAGCGGTCTTATTCCTTAGATATTTAGAAAACTATTAAAAAAGAAGAAAAAACTATACCCTAAAACTATACCTTTAGAAAATTATAACTCTTCATTTTAGTCATGTTTATAAAAATAATGTCACTTAAACGTAACGTATTTTTTAACCTGCCAAAAAAGTAGTTTTGTGATGATTTTCTAATAAGGTCTATGCTATGGAACAGTAAGTAAAATGTTATTGTGTTTTAAACTGCATTATATATTGTTTAACGGGCTGCACAAAATGATGGGCATGGATATTTTGTACAGTATATGACAGGAATCTCTGCTGACGGCCTCTGCCGTAATTTCACAGGTATATTTATGATAGTGTATATTATGAAGTTGTTCAGTTTTTTTTTTTACAGACTAATGTCTTTGAAAATGAGTACGATTAATATTTAGACTTTTTAAAATTTTAATGCTGGGTATAATAGCGGCAGTTTTTCTCTGCTTTTTCATTTCCATAATGAATCAAAAATAGATTTTTGTTCACTTTTTCACATTTTGTTATATACAGGGTGTCCCAAAAGGTCGTTTACAAATTTAACATGCTGGTCTGTCATATCATGATGAACAATATTAAATAGGAAACTAAGGGTCCCAAACGTCTTCCAAAGGAGATAAGCGCCATTAAAGTTTAGGGTCCAAAAATTCAAATGATTACAAAAAACAGAAAAATTGGTCGATTCGTTTGCGGTTTTCACTAAAACTATTCTTTATGCCAGTATTTTCTTGAAAATAAATTATAAAAATGAATTTCAAAAAATGTCGATAGAGGGCGCTTTAGACTTTGGAGTAACGATAAACTAGTTTTTACCATTATTTTTTGCATCTCATTAAACTTGTTTTGAAGCTTAGACATAAACTTAAATTTTGAGCTCAAAATCTAAATGATTGGAAGCGGTTCAGTAGCGCAAACTGAATTGCGGGGGGAGGTTCAAATTTCAAATGATTATAAAAAACGGAAAAATTGGTCAATTGATTTGCGATTTTCACTAAAATTATTCTTTATGTCAGTATTATCTTGAAAATAATTTATAAAGATAAAATTCAACAAATGCCGATAGAGGGCGCTTTAGACCTTGGAGTAACGTACAACTATTTTTTTCCGTTATTTTTTGCATCTCATAAATTTTTTTTAGAAGCTTAGACATAAACTTAAATTTTGAGATGAAAATCTGAATCGTTGGGAGTGGTAAAGTAGCGCAAACTGAACTGTATTCAATGGGGGTGGGGAGGTTCAAATTTCAAATGATTGTAAAAAACGGAAAAATTGGTCGGTTTTCGCTAAAATTATTTTTTATGTCAATATTTCCTTGAAAATAAATTTTAAAGATAAATTAAAAAAATCCGTTAGAGGGCGCCTTAAACTTTAGAATAACCAACAATTATTTTTAACCCTTTTTTTATCTAATTAAATGCTTGCAAAAGTTTAGACTTAAATTTTGTGTTCAAAATCTAAATCGATAGGAGGGGTTAAGAAGCGCAAACTGAACTGTGTTCAGTAGTTGAAATGTTACCTTCCCCACCCCTCGAACGCAGTTCAATTTTTGGCCGCTTAATTACTCACAACGATGCAGATTTTGAGCACAAAATTTAAGTTTGAACTTTTACAAGCATTTTATTAGATACAAAAAATAAAGGTTAAAAAAAGTTGTTGGTTACTATAAAGTTTAAGACGCCCTCTGACGGAATTTTTTGAAAGATATCTGTAAAATTTATTTTCAAGAAAATATTGATATAAAGAGTAGTTTTAGCGAAGACCGACCAATTTTTCAGTTTTTTATAAACATTTGAAATTTGAATCTCCCCACCCCCATTAAACACAGTTCAGTTTGCGCTACTTAACCACTCCCGACGATTCAGATTTTTATCTCAAAATTTAAGTTTATGTCTAAGCTTCTAAAAAAATTTTATAAGATGCAAGAAATAACGGAAAAAAATAGTTGTACGTTACTCGAAGGTCTAAAGCGCCCTCTATCGGCATTTTTTGAATTTTATCTTTATAAATTATTTTCAAGATAATACTGATATAAAGAATAATTTTAGTGAAAATCGCAAATCAATTGACTAATTTTTCAATTTTTTATAATCATTTGAAATTTGAACCTCCCCCCGTAATTCAATTTGAGCTACTTAACCACTTCCAACGATTTAGATTTTGAGCTGAAAATTTAAGTTTATGTCTAAGCTTCCAAAAAAATTTAATGAGATGCAAAAAATAATGGTAAAAACTAGTTTATCATTACTCCAAAGTCTAAAGCGCCCTCTATCGACATTTTTTTAAATTTATCTTTATAATTTATTTTCAAGAAAATACTGACATAAAGAATAGTTTTAGTGAAAACCGCAAACGAATCGACCAATTTTTCTGTTTTTTATAATCATTTGAATTTTTGGACCCTAAACTTTAATGGCACATATCTCCTTTGGAAGACGTTTGGGACCCTTAGTTTCCTATTTAATATTGTTCATCATGATATGACAGACCAACATGTTAAGTTTGTAAACGACCTTTTGGGATACCCTGTATATTATGTGAATATTCATATCCTCTTCGTCATCTGTAACGTCATCTGTATTTCACAAACATTGCCATGGTTGAATTGGTTTAGGCACTAAACACTTTCCTTTATTCTACTATATGTAGGAATAACAACTTTCATTATAAGTGGTAGTGGTTTGGTTTGCTTTTTTGCTGACAATATGTGTAGGTAAAGAGATAGAATCCCTGCATAGGATCTTGTATTGAGATACGACATGTTTAGATATGGTTCTCAAAGCTCACGATCCTTCATTCATAATACTTCCGTGGTTCAATTTGCAAATGTATTTTTTGAAGATACCATTAACATACTATTGATTGCTAAAACTGATGTTAACTTTTCTAGAACGCCTTACTGATTCCAATTATTCTAGCATTTTAAAGATAGTATTTAACAACAATACTATAAAATCAATGATTAATTGAGACTTTTGAATAGAAATTTGGAAATATAATTTTTTTTGTGTTTACCGATGCACAGACTTATAAATCTCACTTTATTTAAAAAATAATATTGCTTATATTATTATGAAATATTTCAATATTTGTTCTAATAAACTTTACAAATATCCATGAATCAACATGCATTTATTTATAAATGCATTTATTTATCTATCTATATATATATACATTTAACATTCAAAATGAATAATATTTTTTCCACTTTCAAAGTAAATCTTAAAGCTGGTGAGTGAACTTTCTTTGAAAAATGCATATATATTGAATATGCTTTCATTATTCGATTTGTATGGCTAAGTGATTCTCATGTTATCACAAAACAAATCGTGTGAATCTAGACAGCTGTTACTAGAAAAAAATTCTTTTTATTAATGATGCAAAACATGTTGCACAAATCTGTAAAGAATGGATTTTTGAGAGAAAAGTGTTTTTGAAAATTTTTCTTTTGAAACTTCTTTTAGAAATCATATTTTTATCGCATTCAATAAGAAGTGGTATATCATAAAAGCAAAAGATGTTCATTAGCTAAAAAGAAATTTTTTGCTTTTTAAATATTTATTAAAAATTTATTAAAGGGAGAGGTTTTCTTTTTACTTTTGAAAATATGGTTCAAATGGTGAAGTCTCTGCTGTTCAGTGTTTCACAAACAGTGGATTTAAAAAATAAACAATAACTACAAAATTAATTAAAATTTTAAAAATGTTTAAAAAAAGATTTTTTTAAATCCGCACTTTTTTTTAAAGATTGATATTTTTATCACATATTTTTTAAAGATTTTAAATATGTATTACATAGGATTTTTAGATAAATCTAGAATTATATTTAATGTATATATATATATCTATATATATATACAGGGTGTCCCAAAAGGTCATGTCCAAACGGAACACATGGTTGTGTCAGGTCATGAGGAAACAGAATTACATAGGAAAGGGGGGTCGGAAACGCGATCTAAACAGTGAAATTGCATCGTAACCGTCACGCAAAGAAAAGATAACAAACGGTGTAAAATATCTTTATTTTACAACAAAACAGTACCAAATAAAAAAGAAAAATGCTACAACTCATAGTAAGTGCTCATCCAAGTGCTCATCAACTGGTTCATCCTTTCTCTGCAACGTCCGCGCTTCGAATGATCCGACTGCCCGCGCTTTCGTCTGACATCGCTTATCGCCCTCTAGCGGATTACAATCGCGTTTCCGACCCCCCTTTCCTATGTAATTCTGTTTCCTAATGACCTGACACAACCATGTGTGCCGTTTGGACATGACCTTTTGGGACACCCTGTATATATATATATATATATATATATATATATATAATATATATTTAATGTATATATATATATATATTTATAACATTGCTAAAACATTTAGGTGTATTAACAAATTTATTAACAAATTTGTTACACATTAAAAAATGCATATAAAATACCAACAGAAAGAAAATAAATCAAAATGAAAAGATACCAAATTATAAAATATCAAAATAGAGTTACATTCATAATTACTCAAAATTACTTTAATTTAACATTGCATGGTATAAAAGTATTGCGGGTAGCAAATTTGTTTAAACATCACATATTTTGATACAGCTTAAATACATGTAAATATATGCGCAACAATCTTTCGTTTCATTTTATAAACACACTTTAGAAAAATCTGGTATTCTTATAAAATATTATAAACAATATACATTGCAAAATATATATGATGGTGTACTAAGATAAAGAAAAGAAGCTATATCTCATCTTGAAAATAGCTGAAACTCGATCAAAACATAAAATATCAGCTTAAAAATTTCAAAATGATTTGCTTTTCAATGCAGTGGTTTTGAAAGCTATTCCCAAGCTAATGTAATTTTTTTTTCGTACGTAAAAGTAGGTTGTTAACAATTTTAGTAAATGCCAGAAAAACAGTAACATTTTAAATATAACCATTTTATACAAGCTGAATTTCCAATGAGTAGTTGATCTTACTTATCAATCCTGAAAATCGCTGTATGTTTTTAAGATAGCGATGGATGAGGCTATTGTAATCGAAAAATACCACCATTCAAATGTAAAAAATGGCAATACCATTATATAAGATAACCATAGCTATGATGATAATATAATTCAAACTTCCGTAATCTGTTAATATTTTTAAGCAAGGCACATGATTGTTTGGACTCTCTAAAGCCTGGCCTGAGGTTTAGCTCGCAAAGGGTAGAGCTCAATATTACATATATGTATTTACATTTGTTGATTAAAAAAGATCTTGTACAAAAATAATGTCAAAGATAATGTTTTGAGCAAATTTTCTTGGTGCGAGTTTATGCCTTAATAAAGCCAGCAAAAGACCCAGATTAACACTAGAATGAAGGCGAGGGGTCGATTTGGCCCCTACTAAGGGTATATATTAAAATTCGAACCATAAATTTCTTTCTAAATATATTTAAAAGAAACAAAGAAAAAAAAATGTGTAAATTAAATAACTTAAACAGTTTTAAATAAAATTTATGGTGTTAAGTATTTTTTTTATAAAAGTTTTGTGAAAATTCTCGTCTTTTTGGTGTTAATTTTAGAATTATATTAGCAACAAAATTTTTTTAAAAAAAGGATCTTAAGAACAAACATTTCTTTGAAAATTTTCTGCGATAAACAAATAAAAACATTTCATTACAAATAATCTTTCTTTAGATTACTCACATGTATCAAATAATTGCAATTTAATTGAAATACAGTAAAATAGTAAAACCATGAATTAAAATGAACATACATTTCTAAATTTGTGAGGAAAAAAAAATTAATGATAATTATCTCAAAGATATGCCTATAAGAACAAAAATAAACTTTAAAATAATGTCCAGTAAAGAGATATACTCATCTAGCCAGAAGAATCTATATTTTCAGCAACTTTTATGCTCTCAAAGTTTTCGATTATGTTAAATAAATATAATAAATCAGATATTGGTGAATTTGAATAATATATAATTTTTTTTATTTCCTAAATGTAACCTGATAAATTACATCTTTAATGCTTTATTGTGTATTATGCATTTATTGCATATTCTACATTCATTGTATGTTTACTTTTTATTTTATTATTTATATTTATTACATGTTTTGGGCTTTGTTCTGTTGTTAAACGATTCATTTCTTGCACGTGCTTAATAGCACCTTTATATTATTAAACATACTAAATTTGTTGACGAATTTATATAACAGCGCAACGCTTCAAGAACAATGTAACGTGAGCTTCATATTGTTCGCAACGCATGTGAGGAAGGGGAGGTAGAAAGATTTGGAATTCAATGCATTTTTAGGTGCGTTCGTTATTATTTAAATACGTAACGCCAACAGTCGTCGTTCAACCCGTCCGTCCCTCCGTCCGTCTGTCTGCAATTAACAGAGCATAAACTATCCAATCAACTCATTTGAAATTTAAAATGTATGATTGTTGCATAATCTTGTCCAGTCATCTAAAATTTTATGAAATTCGGATGCATAGTCTAATTACAGGAACAATAAAAAGTATTCCATTGCGTTACGGTAAATGGGAAAAATTGTTACAGGTGCATTTAAATGAAGTTACACTGTTTCGAACATATTAATATTTATGTGCATTTATGAAGTATATACAAAAATATACATTTCGTACAACCTGTGGTGCAAAGTATATTTGTTGTCAATTTACAGGGTTACACAATTGTATTCCTTTGCATATGGAATAGGGTGTAACAATGTCTTGGACGCATGTTAATAATATAAAAATATTTCACAATTTTTAAAATTGGCATACGTTGCTAAGGTTTACTAAAAGTTATTTCCTCTATAATAGAAAGTATATAATATTAGCAGGGATACACAAAAAGATTTCTCACATTCTACTTTATCAAAAGTACTGTATACTATTACACCAAGATCTGAATATTTTTTAAACTTCTACGCTTGTCTTGTAATTTCCACCTTGTTTTTCTTCTTTTATGTTGAACTCGACAGAAACCTTTCGAATTTTCCGAATTTTAGAAACTCAGTCTTAACAGGTTTTTATTGTGAAGATTGAGGCTATAAAAAAAGGAATCCTTTATAACTAAGAATATTTCAAGCTCTTAGATACAATTTTTCCGACTCGTATCAGAAAATTTAGATATTTTTAAAGTAGCAATTAACTGTCCTTTTCTGGTGATAATAACTATGTAATCTTATTACTGTAACATTCAGTTAATAAGTATCTCAATAATTCATTGACAGAATTTGCAAGATTGTTATTTAGAGATGATATACAGTTTTCAAATGCACAATAATTATTCTACTTTTTTGGAAATTTGCCTCTCTCGGAAGATGCATGATTTCTTTTTTTACCACATTAATTTCATTAGAGTTAAACACATTTCATACACTTCTAAGATGCTCTTTAGATTCCTAGCCTAATAAATTATCATGTGGGTATAATATTCCTTGACACTATGTCGGAAATGCTATCTGGAAATGATATGATCAGTGTTCGCACCGTTCCTAAAATTTTCGTACTTACCTACCACAATTTTTAAATGGTAATATTTATTGTATAATTCTATTGTAGATGTTAAACGGACCTTCCATGAAGATTTTTTATTTAAAATACTGGTAGCAATATGTGAAAATTTTAGGAACGGTGCGAGCTCTGTATGATGCAACAGATATATAGTATTTCCATTAAAATTTCTTGTCACCTTTCAACTTAAAAACAGCTGCTGCTATATTCATAAAAGTCTGTCTAGTTTGGTGGAAAACTTCAGCGTTAGCATTCCTATATTTAAAGAGTAAAGAGATACAAGAAAAAGGTGATTTACAAAGTTTTTAAAGAGGAAAACTGTATCAAACTTCACCATTTAATAAGCTCAAAGATGATGCCTCAATGGACAATTAAAAAAAAACGCATAACACATTAAATAACACAAAATCATGAATAAAAATCTTTAGTTGTGAAAAAACAGATATATCTTGTGTAGGCTTACATATCAGTTTAAATATGTCAATAAAATATAGGGGAGAGTGGGGATACTTGAGCATAGGGGATACTTGAGCCACCCCTATTATCTTTACAGTTGGTCAATTTTTCTTTCTAAAACTGGCAACATGGTAACATATTTATAGTTCTGAACATGTAAAAAAAGAAATCACATACCTTGGTACCATTTTGAAAGTATGGTGATTAACCCTTTGAGCTCTGCTGGTAGAATTTTCTACCATATAATTTTAATTCTGAAATGTCACAACGACACCAGAAAATTCGACCAAATTTATTTGAAAAAGGTTTAATGCATTTTTTCGCGTATATTGTAAATCGGGTTTTTTCTTTGCAAAATACTGATGCGAATATGACATCTGGCTCAAGTATCCCCTCCATGGGGATACTTGAGCCACGATGTAAAAGAAAAAGTAAACATTTTTTAGACATAGAAAAATAGTTCAAAATGAATTGAAAGCGGTTTTCAATTGAAGAAAAAATATCAAATTTTCATTTTCAATATTTTATTTTGTTCTAAGAAATTATAAAAAATTTAAAAAAATTAAAATTTAAAAAATGGCTCAAGTATCCCCATCTTCCCCTACAGCAGATGATTTTTGCTCATCGATAATTTTGAAACTAAAATCGTATGATTCTTCTGTAAAGGAAATATATATTATTTTTAATACCTTACGCGTTAAGTTAAACACCAATAACACCTGGTTTTCAAACTGACATAATGAAGCCTTGGATATAATAATTAATTCTTTTCATAAAATAGCCTATTTATAACAACTCCGGAACGCTTTAACTATTATTATGCTAATTTAAATTTGTGAATAAGAATATCTGTCTCCATGAAAATTCCTTAATTTGAGATTATACCATAAGTGTTTTTAAAAAATTTTAAACCCTTAAATTTGCTTTCTGTCTTTAGTTACAACTTGTTTTCAAATGTTGCTTTATGAAACTTGCATTCTCAGCAAATGAGATGCAGCAGAAAATCTATGTGTGATATTGAATATGAAATTGATTTATTAAGTTATACTTTTATTTGATATTTCTACTCGAAATAGGAGGATTTGATTTTTTTTAATTCTAAAAATTTTTAGCCTGTCTGATTTTAATTTCAGATTTGCAAGTCTAATGGTTTTTAAAATACGAATGTATTTGAAAAACCGTAAACAATTTACCACTCATGTAAGAAGTTTCAGAAAAATGTCTCTTTGTGTCAGAGTAAAACGTATTTTCTATTTCAATTATGAACATTTTCCATTATTTTAATTAGATGTTTCAGATAATTTCGCAGCTAATTACAATAAGTTTAAAATTCTCTGTCACAATTGCATAGGAAATGCCCTCGATTACCCTCACACAAATTTACATCGTAATATGTGCTGATGATTTTACTAACGCACGGCCAGAACGAAAAATTTTTTTTATAAGTAGATATATACCGAGATTTTAATACAACATTTAATTTCATTATAATTTACTTTTTTTTTCTATTTAAAATATGGGTCACGAACATTTGAATAACTTGCGTTTTAAAAACCTTGCTTGCTGACAATTTTTTAATAAAGAAAGACTTAAAACACTTTTGTAATACTAAATATTTTCAATAAAAATAATTAAAATTTTCGCAAAAAGCTTCAAAGTAATATGGAAGACTAACTTTTAAAAGAAAAAAATATATAAATAATTTTTAAGAATTTTCCGACACTTCCTGGTTTTATTAGAGCATTTAACCGCAAAATAAATTCGATGATTAAGATTTATTTCCTTCATTAAAAGTTTTAATATGCAAACAGAAAACTAACACACGATTCTTTGTTCTTAAATTATTTAATATATGCTTGCTTACGTTTTGCGATAAAATTTATAACTTCATGAAAAATAATAAAGACGTAGTCTATAAGTGCATTGAATATTTATTCGTATGTCATTTAAATTTTAATTTTGTTACGCTGTATTTAAAAATTTTATTTGAAGAGATTTCTTTTTAAAAAATAAACGAATAAATATTGAGAAGAATGTAAATTGTATAGTTTTTTCTTAAAACTACTTTGAATTCATTTGATAACAGAAATATTATGTTCCAATTATACACAATTTACTTACATACACACTAAATTGCCAAGGTTGCGATTTTAGATGTTTCGTTAAATATCTAAAAAATTTCATGAAGAATTCTTTCGAAACTCCAGGTATGTAAACAGTTGTAGGTCATATATTTTCGCGGAGATATTTTTCATGAAGTTTCTTTGTTTGTCATTGTTTCTTAAAAAAACCCCTTTTTTATATTCAAAACTCTACAAATTATAAACTAAAAACTAATGAAATTTCGGACTATTTATACAAAAACCCTCATTTCTCTACGATAATATATGTAGTATCCTTACAAAAATGAACACAGTTTTTTTAAATAAGCATCTTAATCATGTACTACAGTTTGAACGCTGTTGCTGCATAAGTTTTTACAGGATTATCCAAAATATATTCGTTGTTTTTCAACTTTTTGGCCATCCTTTATGGGTTTCCTTAAAAACTCGTCTTAGAATCATATGAACTATGCTATTCTGGTTACACACCTTAAGTTTCAGAAAGAATCCACATGCAGGGTTTTAAATTTTTAACAAAACGCCTAAATCTGATAGTGACTGGTCCCATAGGGGACATATATCTAAAGGTATGTAAAACATTACTTATCTTACATTCATATGCTTTTAAATGTTTTTCTATTAAGGCTGTTCCAAAACGGTATATCATACTTTCCTTTCTAAGGCTACCTTTGTGCGGGGAATGCATTTCTCCTTATATATATATATATATATATATATATATATATAGATATATAGATATATAGATATCATCAGAAAATTAATATTTAAAGATTTTTTTCTGGGTTCTTTTTTAATGGTTTTGTTACTTTTTTATAGCTGTCAGACCAATTCTAATATCTATGTTTAATTTTATTTCCATGCAGTATAATATGAATTCCAGTATTTTATGTAGTAATGAGAAACAAAAAGTTTAAAACTAGGATCAGAGAACAAATTGAATTCATGAAGTACAGCAAGAAAACTAGCTTAAATTAGCGAGGTATGTTAATTTTAATATATGTTTTTCAGTGTCCTGAGCGAGAAGGATATTAGTAAGCTAATTTTTAGGAGGCTTTGGAATATGTCTGAGATACCATTGGCTTGTTAGTATGCAGAGAAAATACGAGTATGACGCTGTACCTTGTTCCCCGCTCTCACATCCGCAAAAAAAAATAAAAAACATAATGGAATTTATATAAACACCGACGAAATTGACCATGACCAGTATGAAATGCTATAGTATGATGAGTGAGGTGGAAGTAAGTGATGTAAGAGATTACTGCAACTATAGTATAAGTGTATTGACAATTTGTTCAAGACGTCCATATTCTTTGTCAACCTTTAGGAATATTTGTTTTTAAAGCATGTTTGATATAGCGAAATGGAATTGGAAGATGATGATCAATTTGAAGTTTTCTTGTACCGTCGTTGCCAAAAATACACTTGGGTTCAGATACTTTTATGTGTGACCAACTTGAGCGCAATCTGTAAGAGTTAACAGGCTTTGTATAAATTTAAAGAATTGGTGGGGTGTTTCGTTGTATGGAATTTCAATGCCCGCATACACGATAGACTCTCTCGATATATAAGATGTAGCGCAATATCTGTGTTGTGATTCATACATGTTCTTGAAGGATAGGTAATATTTCGACATGGTAAACTGTTTTTTGTCGTTCAATCTGTAGATCCATTGCTGGATACCGAGATACCTTTTGTGACAAAAAAATCTGATTACAATGCCTTATGCTGTACGAAACTCATTGGGTAAAAAGTGTGCCGCGTAAGCTGGTTACGATTTGAATTTGCTTGGAGATGTTATGTTTCTTCTGTTGGATGTAATTTCCAAACATGGACACTTCGTTTAATGTTTATGGGTGGAAAATTCTGTTCTATTGTTTGGATATCTGAAAGTTGTTGCATTTTGCTCTTATTTTATTCATATTCTAATGTTAAAGTGATGGTGGTATGCCGGTTATTTCATGTTGTACGTTTATTGAAGTGGTTTTATAGTCTCTTGACAGTTGTAGTAGCAATGTTATTTGAATTGATGTTATTTTTTGTCCTTTTTTTTGTTGTAGACATTTTACCTCCCCAAATACCAGTTCCAAAGAATATTCTTCTCTATAATTGTATTGACCGACACTTTTAGCGTGTTATTATTAATCCTCCAAAATGTCTCCCTAAGCTTTGAAGCTCTGTGATGGTGTTTTACTAATTTTAATTTAAGCTGTTTGAAGTGTGCTGTCCAGTTTTAATATTTATCTAATCAGATATCCAAGTGAATTCATGTTTTAAAATCTAATTTAGTTTTTAGGCCCTTTCACAGTTTTGCAGAAATACCAAATTGTAACTAAAATATGTATTTTAACATTAGCTAATCCTATTTGCTCATATGAACCTAACATGATGTTTAATATTGCGCTAGTTATACACTCGAATTTTTATCATCATGTTCTTTTCTTTGCATAAAATGGGGTTATTACAACAGTTTAATAAGAAACATCGCCACAAAAACTCGACTTAAGGCCATAAGCTGGTTTCGTCGCGGCCAAAAAGAGTTAAGGCCATTTGTACAAAAACAATGCTGTACCGCAAGTGAGCCGCCGCTAATTGCGGCAGCTATCGCCGAGCCATTAACGGCTCGGACATGATTGGGCGATGACAGATCTGTTGCATGTACTTTGTCGGTAAACTCTTAATGGCAACTTTAAGGTCGGTAAACTTTAATTGGCTTTCGGGCAAAAAAGTAATGGCCTTCCAACATCTAGAAAGCAGAGGGCTAATATAAACTGACCAGCATTTTTATTTTAAGAGAGAAAATGTATATATTTTGGTCTTTATTTCTTTCAAAAAATATTTTAAATCTGGGTTTAATAACCATATGCATAATTTACGAGATGTATATTTAAAACAATAAAATATATGACATATTTTATTTAATTTGAAAATACTTTCATAAGAAATAAAAATTGTCCCCAAAATGTATACAGCCTTCCAAATTTTTTCTTCACCGGCACATTTTTAGATCAATTATTCATAAAAAAAGAGTTGGAAAAAAATGAATAAATATTTAAAATATAGTAAACTAATTTATAATAAATATTAAAACAGAAAAACTCTTTTAGATTATGCCTAAAACAGTCCATTTCCACCCTCTCTCCTCCCCATTACTCAGTCATGCAAAACTTACGCATGCATGCATAAAATCATTTTTAGTCATACATGCATAATATATTTCTAAAATTGTCGATTTCTGTATCTCTAAAATTGGCTTAAAAATACAATTGGTTTCACATCTTTTTTCTAGGAAAGATCTTTCTAAAATTTAAAAAATGATGTTATCAGAAAAAAAAGAAAGAATGTATTTTGATTTATTTGCATCTGCAAGCGCGGATAGCTTTGCATGGATATACTTTAATGATCATACTGGAAATAATGAATGCACTATTCAATTTATATTGATTTTAATATCCAAAATAAACAGAACACACATTTAAAAGAAATTGGAACAATACAAAGATTTAATTACTGTAAGATGCATTTATTGGAAATGCATATTATACAAAATATTTATAAGATATTTACTGATAAATGTGAATTTTTTTATGTATATTTTTTCAAATTCTGTAAAAAAAAGGTATTTGTTGCAAACAAAATGTGTAAAATGGCATTTAAATTGTTTCAACAAGCATTTTTTGCTGAATGCGAGTCAGTAAAGTAAAAAGAAAAAAAAAAGGAAGGGGGAATATAAACCGTTTCTAAAACATAAATTTTTAATATGATTTCAAATATATATGCATACTAAATAAAATTCCGGGGGGGGGGGGATTTAAATTTCTGATTCAAAGAGAAAAAGAAAATTCCATGTCTCTGATGAATTCCTAACATTTATTTGTAAATGTATTTATTTGTTTTATTAGTTTTTACTAATAAAAAGTACAGATAAAGCCATATATTGTTTTTAATATGTATAAAAGTAAATGTGAATATACAAATGTTAGACACATGCCCCTCAATGTTGAGTAAAACGGCAATTTAAAAAAAAATAATAACCTGAGTTTTTTCATTTGAATTAGAATGAATTCAAATTTAAGTGTGTTTGAAAATGAAAATGCTGCAAACTGGAATATAGAAACATATAGTATGTATGTATGCATTTTATTATTTATATTAAGGAAAAAATAATTTTCTAAATCGAACTCTGCCGTGTGCCGTGGACAATGTTCGCAAATTTTACTAAAATCTGAAAAGAAAATATGTTTATATTCGACCATTCGACCATATGCAGGTACAAGAAGTTGTGATTTGTGCAAAATATTAATATGAAATACATTTTATTAGCTTTAAAATAAAACAATCTTTTCGTTGCCTTATACAATTAAAAACAGAAAAATATTTAGAATCATTTTTCCCTTCTTTTAGTAAAAATCGAATCCCCCAGATAAGGCTGCGTGCACATTGAAATACACTCAACGTCAACTGAATTCTTGAAAGAGGTACTATATGCCTTTTATATAGGATTCATTTACGGTTTCTTCATAATAGAACGAGGCGGAATGAACAAAGAATCGGGAGATAAGCATATCAACTCTACTTGACGGAACGATTCCTCTTTTGTCGAATAACCCTCTCTTTCCCGCAAAACTCATTAAAAATAAAAAAATACCGTGTCGCCACAATAAACGAGCCGACGAGTGATCGCAAAAAATTGTCAGGTCTGTTTGGGCCTTTTAGTACAGTATATGCTCTTTTTCAAGGTCAGCAAGTACGGGTTTTTTTTTCCAGGAAATTTAGTCCCTTTTTTGGCTCGGTATCCACGTCGGGTTGTGCTGATAAGCAGACCAGTTCAGTTACAAGTCAAGTTATAGACAGTCACATCAGGGAAAGAAAAAGTGTTCTAACGAATGCTACCACAATTTGGATTAAAAAACATAGGTAAGTTTTATTATGCTTATTCATTAAAGAATTAATATTTTATAATACATTATAACCTCTTGAGTTTTTTTTGCATCGACATAAAGCTTGTTTGATTCCGAAAATATAATAGAAAGATATAGAAAACATATCAATTTTTAAGAAATCAGACTTTTTAAAAATGTATCTTTAATTTAACAAATATAAAACGATTTTTACTTTATACTAAGCTATTCACCGCTTATTCGTTATTTTAAAGCTTTATGTAAATAAGGCAAAGTAGCTAATTTAAAATAATATACTTTTAAGAAATTTTAAAAAGTTTGAAAGTTAATCATATTTTCATATAACAATTGTTATTTTCCACCGTGCATGCCATAAGAATATTGCGAAAAATAAATTAGTATAATTTATATAAAGTTTACACTGATTCTTAAAGGTAAAATGAATTTTTCTTTTCATATATTAGCAGTATTAAAGAATGATTTCATATGCGATTATTGTCTGGTATAAAATTGTGGAAAATACCATTTAATAGATGCTTCTTTAACCTAAAAAAAATCTGTTTGTAAAGGTTGATTGAATTATTTTAGATAAAATAGTTATCGGTTTCATTTTAGATCCTTAAAATAGATTCTTTTAACGTTATAAATAACATGACTGTAAAAGACGGCTTTTTTTTTTTTTTTTTTTTTTTTTTTTTTTTTTTTTTTTTTTGAGAGAAGAAAATTAACAATTTTTCATAAAAAAATATTTCATTCATTAAACAATTAAATAAAATTCTAAAAAATTGTCAGATTATTCAAAATTTTGATACATTTTCAATTACTGTAAATAATTCTCAGCTAATTTGAAAATATTAAAGTTAATATATTTTTTAAATAGCAAATATTATTACACATATATATAATTAATAACAATAATATATTTAATATAATATATAGGAATTTTTTTTTTTACATATGAAAATGATGCAAAAAACATTCGACAGGTTTCTTAATAATTCTTTAATGAATAAACATATCACATTGGGGACAGCCATTAACAGGCTTCTTCAGTCATGCAAAAAGATTCGTTCGGTGATACTAATCTTATAGAAGAAATTAATAAATATATCTCTGTTACATTTTAATATTTTGAAATGATTTTTTTCCATTGGATAGCTGAAATTAATCTGTACAAAGGCCGTTTTTTACTTTTTCTAGTTTGTTTGCAGCTATTTTTAATGAGGATGTTTTTACTTTCGGAACCGGTTTCAAAAGTGAAAGTATTTTCATTAAAAAATCTGCAATAAAAATCGGAAAAAATGGCCTGCGTACGAATCAATCTCAGCAATCTAATGAAAAAAATAATAAAAAAAAAATAATTTAAAAGTATTGGAACTCAACCAGGATATCTTTATAAATTTCTTCCGTAGGATCGGTATTACTGATGGGTCTTTTCGCTTGGCTGAAGTAACTTCTTAAGTCTAAAAACCAATGAAAATAAAAGTAAAAAAAAATCATAAACCATTTAATTTATTATATACATCATTAGCATAAGTTCAAAATTTGTTCCATAAAAAATGTTTATTGGATAAATTATAAAAAGTTTTTGCATAAAAAACAATAAATTATTAATCATTAGGTGCACTTTTCAAAAAAGTTATAAATTTACATATCTTCAAAATTTTCAAAAATTCCAAAACTTATAAGTTGAAAATGTATTTATTTGTTTATTATTTAATTATATACTTTAAAAATTATTTTTAATTGCATTACATGTAAATTTTTAAAGCATACAATTAAATAATAAACAAATAAATTCATTTCCAACTTATATGTTTTGATGTATAAAATTGAAACTGGTGTTATACACAATTGAAATGAAAAAAACTTCTTTAAACACCATAAAATAAGTTAACTGCGCAAGGCCTTTCGATACTTTTTATATGTTTTGGAAATTTTTGAAAAATTTGAAGATAAGTAAATTTATAACTTTTTTGAAAAGTGTACATAAAGATTATTAGTATATTTGTTTTACATGCAAAGACAGTTTATCATTTAAATAATCTTCCAGCAAATATCTTTTATAGAACAAATTTTGAGTTTATGTTTAATTATTAATTCTTACAAACACAAATGGCTGGGTGAGGGTGATCTCCTGGCCAGCCTTTATTTTTAATGGCCTTTAAAAGAATAATTGTGGCCAGTTTGTGGCTGTCTGATATTTTTGATAAAACGTTAATGGCACATTTGTGGGCAACTTCTTGTATTCATGTCCAATTATTATATATGTCTTCTTACCGCATTCTGGCCGGCGTGACAGTTTTTTGGCGAAGCCGTTACGGCCAAAGATGGCGGGCCGTTATCAAACACTTTGGGCCACCGTTAACGACGCCTATAAAGGACCACCAGTTATGTGTTTGTTGGAAGGTTATATCTACATTGTTAAGATGCACAAATTTATCTTTCTGCTTCAAAGAGAGAGAGAAAATATGACACCTCTCCCCCTCTTTTATTATTCACTTCTAGCTACGCCGCTGGAATTAGTACCGTAAATCTGCATTGTCAGTTCACATTCCAGCTTCCGGGGATTGACAATTGCTCGTACTCCTGATTTCCCAGGTGAAAGGCATAGGTAGTGTGCATTCACAAATCAGATGAATGCTCTGAATGCTCAAGTTTCCGCTTGTTCTAGGTCTAGAGGCCTGCAAATCTGGCTGAAGTCATAAGCGAAAGCGTAGGCTAAAGATATTCTCCATTAGTAGTCATAGTACAAATCCACCCCTCACCAGCCTAAGCAGAATGTAACCTCTACCCCAATTAATGAGGAAACTCCCTTCTGCTAAATATAACTTCAAGATATGACTTAAAACAATATGACTTCAGATAAATTCACCTATTGCCCGCAGCTATTTGAGTATGTCTCTCCTAATGATTCTTTAGTTTTTTTTTTTTTTTTTTTTTTTTTTTTTTTTTTTTTTTTTTTGTCAGTGGCTAGAGAGGCTGTAGTTGCAGCCTTCTTGCAAGTAACCTCTTAAAAACTTTCTCTTCCCTTTTTGTTTATGCCTATAGCTTATTAAAGCTAAAGAGATCGCAAGTACGTTTAAAAAAAGAGTAATTAGTTTCCATTTATATCTTTACAAAATGTACCATAGGTTCGAAGTTTAAAAAATGTAATACGGTACTGTGTAAAAAATTATATGTGCACTATGTTAAAAAAATTTAATTAAAATTATCCATACATTTCGATTAAAAAAGGGAGATAAAACGCATATAATGTAATCTTTAAACGTAATGTAATCTTTAAAAAAAATTCAAAAATTATCATTTTTCAACTTACATTAAAAAAAAAAGCTTAGACTACCATCCTAATTCTGAAACTGTATCAAACGCCAAAATTTTGAATATTAATTTCTTAGGAATATTTAAATATTAAAATATTTTAGAAATTATGTAGGATGAAATTTTAGAACGATTAATGTTTAATTCATTTAGAATCTTTGCAAAAGAGATAAAACAATGCAAACATTACTTAGTCGAATTTGCTGTACATTTGTATTCGCATATTTTATATTTCTTTTGGGAAATTTATTTTTTTTTAAATGCATATTAAAATTATACTGTATTTTTATTTATTTATTTATTTGAAAGATTTCTAACTTGTAAAGTAGAATATACAAATATAAGATTCTATTTTTTTAAGCCAAGTATTATTCATGTATAATTTTATTTAAAAATTACAAAAATTTTATTTTAACAAATAAATTTCATAAAAAATCTTAAAAAAACTGATTTATGTTACTAAGTTATAAGTTATGAACTTTTTTAACAAAATTTGATTTTTAGAAAATTTAAATATACTCTCTCTATATATATGTTTCCCTTTTAGTACTATTGACCAGAAAATTTAGTCGAATAATATAAAAAATACAATACAAAAAAAAAAAAAAAAAATAGTTCTAGCTGTTATTTCATGTAACCAATTTGAATAATTCATTGATATCGCTTTCGAAATTGCTATTAAAGTTTTAAAACTTTTAAAAATATTTGTTTTATAAAGTTAAACTAAAATATATTTTTTGTATACTTTTTTACAAGCATTGAATATTTACCAGAAAATGTTTCTTTATATGCTTATTCTCTTTATAAGCTTTTCTAAATATATGCATAATTAAATTAAATTGGGAGACATACAGCATCCTAAAAAGCATTGTTTACATAAAGTCATTTTTTTAGTGGTGAAGTTTTAAGTTTCGATCTATTTAAATAATTTTCCGGAGGTATTTTTGGATTTATTCCAATAATGTAAATATTTTAAATCTTGATGTTTTTATGTGAAATTTTAACTTAAAAGAAACATATATACATTTTTGGTGAGTTTTTTTATTAATAAATACTAGTGTAATATATTATAGGTGTCTTAATTAAGCGTGTACATCGTTCTTTAAACAACAACCAAAAAAGTATATATTTTTTTAACTTTTGATTTATGAATTTGAATATTGTTTGATAAATGCTTAAAAATGTTTCATTTTATATATTTACTAGGATAAAAATAGACTGAAGTTAGAAAAATGTTATACAGAAGTTTCGAACAGTGACTATTTAGAAAAGATTGTGTTCTGATTGCAAAGAATGCTCGACTTTTTATTTTTCTTGCTTTAGATTGCTTGCAGAGAATGAGTGTTTTGGCAAAAAATGCCATATTTTACCAATTTTTGGAACTAAGTTTTTTGAATATCAGAAATTTCAAAAATTTAGTTCCAAAAATAGTTAAAGTATGGCACTGTACGCCGAAAAACTCGTTCTCGGCAAGCAATCTAAAAAATAAAAAATGTCAGTTGGATTATTCTTTACAATCAGAACACAATCTTTTCCGCATAATCACCGTTCGAAATTTCTGTGTAACATTTTTACAGCTTACCTAATAAACAAACCGTTTATCCCATAATACTATAGATCTTTGTTTTTGAGAAATTTAATTTTGAAATCTGGGTCTTATTTCCTGGTCACCCTGTATATTTGAAGAATTTTGTGTCACAATTCCGTAAAGTTTCCTTTTTTCAGTTTATGATACAAAAATAAGTAGAGAGTAATGTCTTCTTACCAAATCAAAAATCTTACCATAAAAATCATATTACATTTTAATAGTAAATGTGTGTCAGGATGCAAAACTGTCTTTTGGTTAGAAAGTTTAACCTCTTGGGGACGTGCGACACGTATACGTGCCGCAAAAAGGCTTAAGAATCTTTGTTTATCCCCACCGGTAAAATTTTACGGTAAATTTTGCCTTATTTAACCTGAGCTTTTTTCCGATTTGAAAAGACTCAAATTTCTGTTTTTTAAAACCGGTGACAATCTCCCATCGCGAAGGGGTCAAGAATAATGAAGGTTTAAAACATTTATAAATATAAAATTAATTTTTAGTTATTGCAAAAGAGATTACAATGTGAGTATTACGTTTAGCAACTCACATTGCTTCCATTAACTGCTAATGGAACAAGCTGAAATCTGATTCGTATATGAAACATATAGAAATGAGGGAAAAGTTCTGTTACTCTGTTCGATTTTTGTTTTTCGAAAAAATAATTCATATTTAAATCATTTTTAGAAGAGTTATTAACGATTAACTAGAATCTGTAAATACAAAAAAGGAATGGCAGAAAATATTGCAGTTTTCGTGAAATCTTTCTCCAGTTATGTTAAAACTTACTCACATTCGCTTATGCAAGAAAGAGATGGATGTATGCTTAAAAATCGGTTTGAAATACAAGGTATTCAAAATATGAAGAAGAGAAGGGACCCTTCTGTTTGTTTTATCAATACTTCTAAATGATGGCTCCATTTTAAAAAAAAATTGTATTTATTAAAGTACAAATCCAAATGTACAATATCCAATGAAAAGAGGAAGTTTCAAAGTTTTTGTAAAGACATTTTAAATGTTCAATGTGTCGACCGTTTGCTGCACGCAAATATCCGCTCGATAGCCAAACTCGTTCCACACACGATAAAGCGTATATGCTGTTACTGAGTTCACGGCTTTTAAAACGGCGCGGCGCTGGTTTCAGAAGCGGCTGGTAGCAATTGCGCGGCAACGGGCCGCGATTTGGTTTCGCTATCAGTTATGAGTCAGTAAGAAAACATAGGCTTTCGCGAGTGCGAACGAATTTGGCTATAGCATAGATGTTTTCCATGCAGCAAATTGTGGACACATTGCAGATTAAAAAAAAAAAAAAAACCATGAAAAAAACTTTGAAACTTTCTCTTTTCATTGGTATGAAGATTGTTCATTTTAGATTTGTACTTTAATAAATGCGTTTCTTTTACATGGCTCCATTATTTAACACGTTGACGGACACTTGCGTCTATAGCCGTCAAAGCGAAAATTTTAAGTGTTGAAATTAATGATTGACACCGGGATTTGAAAATAATTGTATTTATAAATAAGAAAAAAGCTAAATTTTACGAATTTAATAAATAGAAGTTTTTTTTACAAACATTCTGGTGCCACTGTGCTCTTTGGGAATTAAACTTTGGGAACTTGTTCTTATTGTCCGTCAATGTGTTAAAATAACCCTGTATATGCGCGTTATTGCTCAAATTAAAATGCCCTCATTCGTCCCAAACAAAATTACGGTAGAGAACGTATTCTTTGATATCAGCCGTGCATTTTTTCGCTAAATGAAAATTATAAGCTTATATTTAAATATTCTAAAGTAGTATATCATTGTATTATAGATCAAATACTGTATTAAAAAAGTTTTATTCTTTTTTGCGAAAGCACGTGGTTGTCTTTGGGCCTAATGTAGCATTTTTGGCATCACCCCCTTCCTCTATACGTCATCCCTCTTCTTTCTTTGTCATTAGCCCTCGGATCCAACGATACATTTAAGCAACACTAAAGAAAGTATAAAATTTATATAGTTACTGTACTACTACTAAAAATACTGTACTATAATTACTGTATTATAATTTATATAATAAATGTAAATTCTACTTTTCATACAAAAAACGTTGCTCAGAAGGAAGGTCTCCATACTGGGAATACTCAGATTTTTTTGGAAAAAAAATACTAATGAAATTACTCATGTATGTAACAAAGAATCAGGGAAAATTAGCGGCGGAATTGCAGTAGAAAACATCTAAAAAATAAAATACTTTCGAATATTTGGAGTGAAAAGACAAAAGTGTCACACTATTTGGCGAGCAGCATTTTTCTCCGCCAAAAGCAAGCGATTTTAATACAACTGAAAACTTTTGGATTTTTAGAATCGTGTAAAGGAATTTAAACAATGAAGGAGTTTATTATATGATATACATAAATATATATTAAACTGCATATTCATATATATAATATTTGTTGCTGTAGTTATTTAATTTACCTCTGGAAAAAATATTTTGATATATAAGAAATTCTTATTCAGTAAAACTATTTTCATACATTTAAGCGTATTCAAAAATACAAGCCAGATGTTTCCATAGCAACAAAATCGAATTGACAATGCTCAACTGGTCTTTGAACTTGAAACAATTTTAATGAATTTATACATGCATCTCATTTTAAATCTCAAATTTTGATGGATAAATTTGAATATAAATACATATAAATATCAATATAGCGAAATTACACTTAAAATAAACTAAAGCTGACAAAACAAAAGATATTTAGTTTATCTAAACACGTTGAATATGAAATTTCTTTCCTTTAAAATGCATAAATGACATAAAAAAACATTTTTTGAATTTGCTTTTCATTACCAAACGATAAATCATTATTTTTTTACGGACAGGGCACGAAATTTCACCCTTTTTCACAGTGGCTACTTCACAGTAGGGTCTCTGTCACCATTTGACAAAGTATTGTGACAGAAAGTCACCATGTGACTTTAATGTGGCATTATTTGGAGATTTATCATAATGCAAGATTTACAATGGCTTTGAAATTGAGTCTCAAAATGACAGTCACATGAGAGTCTCAATAAAACGACATTGTAAAGTCACCTGGTGACTCGACACAAAGCAGCAGTCGCAGTGACCTGTCAGTGGACTCACATATAGTAGTCATTTGAGATTCATAAAAGTGATGTATGGAATTTCCTATTTTTTGTTTCACCCTAGTGACTATGACTCTTGTGACCACATATGACCTGAAGGAGATGTTATATGGACAAGCTGTTATGCAGGGATAGTAATTACTCGAATTGTATTACTTCCCTTTGAATATTGGCATTTTAGGACTCGTCCTTAAATTTTGAACACCAGTGTATGTATGTGTGTGTGTGTGTAGGTGTGTATCAATGTCCCCATTTATATAGCGAAAATACATATTGTGAAATTTTGTGAAATTTTGTGAATTTGACAAAAATCAAAGTTGATTCATATATAATAGAGTATAAGTAATAATTATTCACCGGAAATAAACTTTTAAGTCGGTTATTTTCGAAGTCCCCAATTGGCGGTGTATACACCAAGTCCTGAGTTTGCACGTTTTGCCAACCTGTGTGTGTGTGTGTGTGTGTTTGTTTGTGTTATTTACTCGTTTTCGTGCTACGTACGCAAAATGGCGACTCCTGAACCTAAAAATGTATTGCTGGGCAGAGATTTTACAGCGGTTAGAACATGCGATTTTTTTTCAGTTCAGGCTTTGAAAAATCGTGTCTGTACTCCATCGTTATCTAAATATTTTCCAGAATGAGGCAAATAGATGAAAAGTATACATTCCTCTGTGCTCCAGTCTTCTGAACCGAAGTTAGGGATAAAATGGACTTTGCGCTAGATGTGTGCTGTACAAGTGACATATTAGATATGTCCGCAATTTTGCTAGATCATGGAAAAAAAATGCTATGTATCTACAAAAGCTTAATGACATAAAGAAATGTTAATAAACTTTTAAATTTGTTGTAAAGATTTAATTTCGGAAGCCAATATAATAAAACTAATAATCAAATTTTACCAAGATACATTTTATATTCAGATTTCAAATGCAAAATAAGGCTTCCTACTATGGTTTTATTTTTATCTAAAGCTGTTGATTTTCATCTAATGTTTCCTTAATATTTAAGTACTTTACCTCCCAGCATTTTAAAACAGATAAATTTAGTTTGTTATATTGCTTACTAAATGGATAACATTAATTTTGCAAGTTAATCTTCATAGTAATCATGAATTAGCAGAGGAATAATAAACTTACACAGATATGGAAAAATGCAAAGTTAGCATATTACGCATATTATACATTTTTTATAATTCCTTCTGCTTAATAAAATTTAATCGGTTTACGGTTTAAGAAAAGGAAGCTAATTAAGATTAATTTATATTCAAAATATTAACATGTTTGAAAATTCGCAATATAACTGCAAAATATTATTGCGTACCGTAGTTTATTCATCAGTTTTTGCTTTCCTGAAACTCTAATGTAATTAGGAAATTAGCAGTTTATTAAAGTTTATAACAATTTCTTTAATTCGTGTAAAAGGATTAGATTAACGTATACATATTTTTATACCACAACTTTTCTTGAATTAAAATAGAAAGAAATGACTCGTAGATAGGTTTTCAGAACATAATTATGTTTAGATTTATCGCTAAAATGAATTTTAAGTTATATTTGCATTTTTCTGTCGTTTTAAAATGTTTACTAAAACGTTCAAAAGTCTTTAGATGAAACGCCGAAAACATTATTAAGCGTAACAAGCTAGAAATTTTCAACACATTAACGGAGATAATTTCCGACATAAAAGAAAGTAATAGGAAAATTTTAGCGAATAAATGGAGAAATAAGAATGGTTTCGTTTAAAATTTGCATAGTAAATTCCATATAAAAGTTTTCATGAGTTTTGTAATAAACAGAAATAAATTATACACATTAAAGTGTAAAATCTATAGGTCTAAACGGCATTAAAATAAGTAAACATTTAACAAGAAAGTTATAATTTCTTATTTATGAACAGCAGGGATATCGTTTATTGTAATTATTTAAATATTCAATCAATCTTTATTTATATCTTGAAAAGATATTAACGCGGGAGGACACGTGCAGGGCCTAAAAGACCCGGAGTGCATATGATTTTTTACAATTGCAACCACTATTTTTTTAAAGTAATCTTCAACTTATTTTATAGCAAAATTTGTAAGAATTTTCTTCGTCTAAATAAAGCGACAGTTTTAATTTGATTTTATTGGTGACAATGTTAAAACCATTCATACCCTGGGTTAGCGCGCGTTCTCCCGGATTAAGAGTCATAAATGTTTATAAAGTTATTTAAGCTAGTTTCCAGCTTATATTTCTTTGATAAATAATATTATATTATAATAGAAGCAAATCCTGTGTGTGTTTATCTGTATATTAATTTTTACCTTTAGGCTCTAACGATTTTGAATATACATTGTAACATACAATTTTCGAACAAGAGAAATTTATTGTGATATTCACATGTTAAAGAAAAATCTATTAGTGGGTCATTTTTGTTCAAAATGGGTAAGGATCAATCTGATGATATCTCAAAAGTCGGCTCAATGGACTTTGGCAAACTGTTCTATACGACCGTATTTGAGCACGAGAAAACTCTGTGGCTAGATCACATGTTCAAGAAATTTTGATTAAAGAGGGGGATGTACACTTCGCGTCAAGCTAATTTTATCTAAATAACTGGTCTAATGATTTTCACATTACATTGTATCATTTTTTATTTTAAGAAAACCATTGAGCTAAGTCACATGTTCGAGAAAATTCGATTAGTGGATCATTCTTGGTCACTGTGGTTCAACCTAATTTTATCAAGAAAACAGTTTCAAAGGGTTAATCAAAGACAGAATTTTGTATTCTATTATTTTAAATTGTAAGTTAATAAGTTGTAATAATTACAAGTAATTGTATATTATTTTAAATTATTTTAAGGGCTGAGAATAACACTGCACTCATGAACATTCGATAAGTGGGTCATTTCGGGTCACAATGGATCAGGGTAAAACTAATTGCATTTGTAAAAATGGCTCAAGCGATTTAAAAAAATGTATTATACTGTTTTCGGCCATGAGAGGATCATTGGGCTAGGTCGCATGTTCAAGAAAAATAGATTAGTGGGTCATTTTTTGGTCACTGTGCGCCTAGCTAATTTTTTCTAGAAAATGGCTCTAACAAATTTGATTAAATTTATATTCTATCGTTTCAGAGATACAGAAAACCATTGAATTAGGTCGCATAATCAAGAAAATTATATTAGTTGATCATTTTGGGTCAGAATTAGACAGAATCAAACTAAGTGTATCCAAAAAACGGTTCAAAGGATTTTGTTAAAATTTTATATTAAACCGTTTTTGTGCATGAGAAAACCTTTGGGCAATGTGGAATGCTAAAATAAATTCGGTTAACGGGTCCCTTTATGTTATACTGGATCAAGGTTAAGCAAAAGTATCTAGAAAGTTTAAAGCTGAAAAGTTTTTCACTTTTTTTTTCTTTCTTATTTTTACTATTATACATATATATATATTATTTTTATTATTATATTATATATATTATTTTTATTATTATGTTTTTTATTTTATTATCTCTAAGAATGATAAGACTATTAGGACCGGTCACATGTTTGATAAATTTCGATTTGTAAGTTCTTTTCGGATCAACGTGAGTCAAGCTAATTTTATCTAGAAAATGAATCTAGCGATTTTGACAAAACATTGTATTACATCGTTTTCAAGTTGGAGAAGTACAATGGGTTGGGTTACATGTTCTAAAAAAGTCGATTAGTGAGTCATTTTCGGCCACTTAAGCTCAGGGTCTAGATAATTTTATCACAAAAAGCAGGAATAATGCAGTGGGAATAAAACATCTAGTTGAACACAAAATTAATTTTGACAAAGCTTCGAATGATCAGCTCCGCTTGTATATTTAAAAGTAGAATTTTATCTTATACATGAAGTCGAATTAAGTCAAAGATTATTTTTAATTTTATTTCATAAACTGTACGATTCCATTTATTTTATAAATTAGAAATTATCTTTAAAAAACCTTTCTAATACATGAATGCAGATCATAAGGGACATTTTATGAAAAGTTCACTTATAGTCACCGCAAAAAATATCTTAACACTTACGATTTTAGACGTTTTGTTAAATATCTAGAAATATACATAACGAATTATTCTGAAACTCCAGGGTTTAAACAAAATATTACGCGTCATATATTTTCGCGAAGAGTTTTCCCAGAAATCCAACAGGGGACCGTTAACAAATTGAAAAAGAACGAAGATCTTTTGTATAACCCTGTCAAAACTAATGTAGTAAAAGCGTTCAAACTGCACATTATGATTAAGTGGCTTATTGTAATATACTGCGTTTATTTTTATAAAGATAACATGTATACTCGTAGAGAAATTAAGGTTTTTTTAAAAAAAACAGTCGTAAATTTTTCAAAGTTTTTTGTTTATAATTTGCAGAGTTCTTAATATAAAATAATGATCTTATCTGAAAATATGACAAACAATAATGTACATTTTACCCAGTCATCAGAATTTTATAATAATAAAAATTGTATGAAAAATGAGTAGGTTTAGTAAATAATTTTTCATAGCGCATGCGTCAACAATATCAAAGTTTCATTTGCAGATTGGGTTAGCTAAATGTATAGAGCAACTTCTGTAAAAGTTTTAAAAACATAGCTTGAAAATTCTGAAAGTGATTGTCTATAGAATCAACTCAAAATCCGTTATTTATAAAAGGAAGCAAAAAAATCAGGGGTTTTATCGAAATATAGCTGTATGTGCAATATTGTGTAGGCACTAATCAATGGAATATGGATACAGTCCCTCATCTTTTTGCTTCATTTAGAGAATAACGGATTTTGATCTCATTCTATTGACGATAATTTTCAGAATTTTTAAGCTATGATTTTGAGACTTTCACAAAAGTTGCTCGATACATTTAACTAACATAATATGCAAATGAAATTTTAATAGCTTTGACGCATGCGCAGTAAAAAATTATTTAGTAAACCTGCTCATTTGTCATACAATTTTTATTATTATTTAATTCTGATTACAGGATGTTATGTACAATGTTGATTGTCATATTTTCTGAAAAGAACATTGTGTTTTATGAAAAACTCTGCAAGTTTATAAGCAAAAAACTTCGAAAAATTTGGGACTGTTTTTATAAAAACTTTAATTTCTCTACGAGTTTGCTATATTCATAAAAATGAACACAGTTTATTACAATAATCCACTTAATAATAATCAACATTTCGAACGCTTTTGCTTCATTAGTTTTGACAGGGTGATCCGAAAGATCTTCATTTTTTTCAATTTGTTGATGGTCCCCTGTTAAATTTCGGGAAAAACTTTTCGCGGAAATATATGAAGTATTTTGTTTACACACCTGGAGTTTCAGAATAATTCCTTATCTATATTTCTAGATATTTAACAAAACGTCTAAAATCGTAAGTGTCAAGATTTTTTTTGCGGCGACTGTAGCTCTGCAGTTGCTTTAAATATTATAAGTATGTTCATGATTATTTAATTTAATATTATGTTTAAATTTTTTTTCATTTCATGCTGCTTGTTTATCTCTTAATCACTTTAAGTCTAAATTAACTATAAATTTATTAACTTTTAGAAAATTTAAGAAAAAAGTCGTATTTTGCCTTTTTCTGTTAATGATTAACACACACTGTCTGTTTTTAGTGCTTTTTTCGTTTATCGTGTATTTAAACAATTTGCCAGTAGCATCTAGTGCATAAAGTATAGTAAAAAAAAAGAACTTTAGTAACCATAACACAACTCTTAACTAAAGTGTTTTTTACCAAGGCTGGTGGTTGATAATCCCAACATAGAAAATTGTTTCTATAAAAGTGAGTTATGATTTCCCAAATTGCATATTTATTTTTTTTTACTTTCTCCTATCTTCAATAGAAGAAAATATTGTAATCGAAATTTTTTTCGACTTCCGTTTTTCGACGTTTTAGGGGTTAGAGATTCCAAAAAATCTGTTTTTACGATATGTCTGTTTGTCCGTGTGTCTGTGTGCATGTCGCATGAAGTTATACATAGAAATGAACCAAATTTTTTGTGAATGTTTCTGGATTTGGCACGCAGGTCCTCCTTCAGTTTTGAAATATTCCGCCGGAAGGGGGCGCTGCAATCGCGATTTTTGTGCCATTTTGAATATTGTACCGACGAGAAGTATATGAATTTATACAACGAATTGAACCAAATATTTTGTGTAAGTATATGGCTATGGGTAGTTGGTCCTCCCTGAATTTGAAAAAGACCCGCCGAAAGGGGGCGCTGCAATAGCCAATTTGATGCCATTTTCAATATTGCAGCACCTAAAAGTGCATGAAGTTAGTCCTAGAACTGAACTAAAATTTTTGTATATAATTATTTTTTGGTAAGGCAAATAGGTCCTCCCTGAATTAAAAAAAACTGCCTATCATTCTATTGTTCATCGGCTCGTGTAGAGACAGAAATTCGCTTTTACTCCAATTAATTGATTGAAGTAGAAATTTAAGATGAAAACCAAAGTTCGTATGGTATTGAATTAAAAGTATTAAAACATTAAAATGAGTAACTATTTTTTAAAGATATTTAAATGTACGTATGAGATAGAAAAATGTTTTGGGATTGGCACATCCAACTAGTTTTATATTCAAAACTCTACAAATTATAAACTAAAAACTAATGAAATTTCGGACTATTTATACAAAAACCCTCATTTCTCTGCGATAATATATGTAGTATCTTTATAATAATGAACGCAGTTTTTTTTAAATAAGCATCTTAATCATTTTCTACAGTTTGAAAACTGTTGCTGCACTAGTTTTTACAGGATAATCCAAAAGGTATTTGTTGTTTTTCAATTTGGTCGCCATCCTGTATGGGGTTTCCTTAAAAACTCGTCTTGGAAATATATGAATTCTGCTGAAGAAGAAAGTTTTGAGATTGGCACATCCAACTAGTTTTTTCTCACTGCATTGAAGAGACTACACTTGTCACACGGATAAACTCGAACGCTAATGTAAAACGTTAATTATTTTCGGATTTTTGTTTTTGTTTTATTATTTTCGAATGATTTATTTTTGCAGCAAATAGCTAAGGCTGATCTACAACCAAGCTAGTTTTTACTTTTTACAGTTTGATTTTTTTATTACTTTAATTTCGGAACCGATTCTGAAAATGAACCTATTTTAATATAAAAAAATAATAAAAAAAAACTAAAAACTAACCAGGTCATAGATCATCTTCAGCCATCCTATGTTAATAAACAAATAAATAAATAAATAAATAAAAATAAAAATATTAAAAGGTAAGCGAGAAATTTGAGAATAATGCCCCCATAAGTTTTCCTTTTGCGCTATTTTTTATTTTCTTGATTTAACTGAGGTACGCTGTTGAGGTTGTTTAATATCTTAATAAAATAAATTAACATTATTTATGTTGTGAAAGAGAATATTTAAAGTCATTGCATTATGGATCGTGGATTTGTAGAATTTCCTAATTTGGCTTGAAAATTGCTAAAAATGCAGACAGTATATGTACAAAACATTGATTGTTTTATGTACAGTTTTGTACGATTTTATAAATTAATAAAGTACGTTAGATATATATGTATACATATATATATAATATCGGGATGTTCGGATTTGTTGTACATTCATTTAAAATTAAACAAAATTAGTTCCATTGAAAATAAATTGGTGTTAATAAAATTATTGGGATTAATTAATTTTCTAAAGATTCAGTAAATACATTAAAAGTTATGAAATATAAACAGGACATATTAGTTTTTTTCTTCGAAAAAGAGCATAATGAAATTATAATATAAAATCAGGATGAATATGCAATATAAAAAATTAATATGTAAGCAGAAAACTGAAATACGAAATGTTCGATTTTTAACATTTATAAAACTAGAAATGAATCAAAATCCTTTGAACTTGATTGAATAATTAATTGGCTTACTTATATAGTACAAAAGTAATAAATTAATTATAGATTAGAGACCATTAAAATATGATAAAATGGACAGAAAGCTATATGTACTTTCGACTATTCTTTAATTAACAGACAAAGTAAATTAATTAATTTATGAAAATAGGAAGTAAATTATGGACATAAATCGTCATGAAGATAAATTAACTTGCGGATATAGATAAGTTAATTTCTTCCGTTACGCAATCATTCTGACATTTTAAATTAGACATAAATCTTTATGATCGTCGTGTGTTGAAAGAATTGACTTTAATTGATTAACTAAAATAGTGACTTTAACTAAAATAACTCTTATAATTTTAATAATTATTATTTATTTTATAATGTAAACATTTATTAATTGTATGATATGTAATCACCAGTGCAATAAGACACATATAAAATCTCTCATTTTAGAATTCAAGATGTTTCTATTAAAACAGATAATATTGTTTCGTCGTTTTATCCATTATGTGTCGGCCGATTATCTACTCTAGGGATATAGGCCAAGGGGGAAAGTGCCCTTCGTGGGGGGTCTTTCTAACGGAGCCTAACCAATATTTACGCAAGGTTCGAAAAAAACCACGAAAATTCCGAACGGTTAGGCCGACGCCTGCGATTGGGTTCGAACCCAGCAGCTGCCGTCTACCAATTGAAAGGTCCGAACTTCTCGGCCACCGGTGGAACATTGTTTCGTCGTAATTCATTAATATATACATAGATTAATAATTATTTTGTATAAAAATGTTGCATAATCCATATACTTAAGTATATAATTAATCTTCTAAAATAAAATAAATAAAAATTGCGTTAATAACGCTGCAAAGGTTAGAAAAAACCCGGTTCAAACCCGGGACTAAACCGGGTTTTTAGGAATAAACCTGGAAAAAACCCGGGAATTTTTGGAATAACTCGGTTTTTTGGAAATAAACCTGGGAATAAACCTGTTCTATTGGAAATAAACCCGGGAATAAACCGACTTTTTGCAACTCTAGGCGTTAATTACCGTAATATTTGATCAATCACACTGTTAAAAATCTTGCAGAATTTTGTACAGTCATATCACCTGTACCAGTAAAACCAGTAACATAATCGTAATTTAACTCTGTTCTGACCATAAAATTGGTAATAATAAGTTCAGAATAACGTAAAAAGACGGTTGTTTTACTTTTTTTTGTAGAAAACGGTCAAATGACTGGATAAAATGCTGCAGATGTTTAACAGTGCACATAAAACCAAGTGGGGAATACATACAAAAGGAGAAGATGCCTTAAAACTGTAAAAGTCTCAATTTACTTGCATTATAATGAGAAACATATTTATGCATTGATATATTATTTATTTCATAAATGAAGGAACGAATTCATGTATGCATATAAAAGAATTCAATATCCTATTAGTAAATTCATTTTTCAACGAGAAAAATTTTAACTGTCTAACATTCAATAAGCTGTATTTATCACTGTTAATATGAGTTTTGATATCGGTGTGAAATTTTGATTTGAAATTCGAGCATTTTAACTAACCAATAAAGAAATTTACGTTTACGAATTAAAATAAATGTATGTACTTTCGATTATTGATGGTCACACACAGTGACAAAAATTTGATATCAATGAAAAATATTTAGTGAACCGGAAAGTACTGTAGTAAAATGTTAATGACTTTCAGAGGTACCACATTTTTAAAACAGTAAAATTTTCATTGTTTTCACATTAATGTGAAACGTGAAAACCATGTGAATTTTAAAATTTCTAAAACTTGGTTACAATGAAGAAATGTGAATTATATACAGGACATTAAATAACATTATACAACAGAACTTTCCGGTTCTCCTAATATTTTTACATTGTCAATTTTCTTTTAGTAAGAAAGTAGTAGGAGAAGACTAAAAATTACGGAAATTTAATTTTGTATTAAACGTAAATATTTCATGGTCTCGACTGGAGATGGAAGAAAATCGTTCTTTAATAAATTTCCATAGTTAAGTTTTATTGCAATTACAGAGTTTAAATCTATGTAAAAAAAAACAGACTTCAAACTCATTTTGTATCTTTATCAAATAATTTATATTCATTTAATAACTTTAATAGAAATCTTTAACTTCCCTTCTTTATTTTTTTAATATTTTATTTCGCGTTTTTATCATCTTTTTAGAATTTCTCTATGATACATTTCTGGTTTACATATAACTAAATAATCCTATTCGATTCTTATGTTGTAGTTTTTTTTAAAGCCAGTTGTTAAAAACTGCATATTTTCATTTATAAATTATTAATTAAATTATCGGACTGGCACTGTAAGATAAACTAACAGTAATTAAATACATTCCATACACATTAATCTTCCTCTGATGTGTATAAATGTAAAACTAGTTGGATGTGCCAATCCGAAAACTTTCTTCTATCTCATGCATACATTTTAATATTAAAAAAAATAGTTACACATTTTAATGCTTTAATAATTATAATTCAATACCTTACGAACTTTGATTTTCATCCTAAATTTCTGCTTAAATCAATTAATCGGAGTAAAAACAAATTTCCGCCTCTGCACGAGCAGATGGACAATAGAATGATAAGCAGATTTTCTTTTTTCAAATTCAGGGAGCACCTACTTACCTTACCAAAAAATAATCATATACGAAATGTCTAGTTCAGTTCCAGAACTAACTTCATACATTTTTATGTCGTGCAATATTGAAAATGGCATAAAATTCGGTATTGCAGAGCCTCCTTCCGGCGGATTTTTTTCAGATTCAGGGCAATCCAACTAGCCACAGCCATACTTTTACACAAAAAATTTCGTTCAATTCGATGCATAAGTTCATGTACTTTTGGTCGGTACAATATTGAAAATGGCACAAAAACCGCGATTGCAGCGCCCCCTTCCGACGGATTTTTTTCAAATTCAGGGAGGACCTATTAGATATAGTCATACAGATACAAAAAGAATTTGGTTCAATTCTATACATAACTTCATATACTTTTGGTCGGTACAATACTGAAAATGGCACATAAATCGCGATTACAGCGCCCCCTTCCGGCGGATTTTTTTCAAATTCAGGGAGGACTAACTAGCCATAGTCATACACTTACACAAAAAATTTCGTTCAATTCGATGCATAACTTCATATACTTTTGGTCGGTAAAATATTGAAAATGGCACAAAAATCGCGATTGCAGCGCCCCCTTCCGATGGATTTTTTTTTAATTCAGGGAGGACCAACTAGCTATAGTCATACACATACCAAAAAATTTGGTTCAATTCGATGCATAACTTCATATACTTTTGGTCGGTATAATATTGAAAATGACACAAAAATCGCGATTGCAGCGCCCCCTTCCGGCGGAATATTTCAAAACTGAAGGAGGACCTGCTTGTCACAGCCAAAATCATTCACAAAAAATTTGGTTCAATTCTATGCATAACTTCATACACTTTTCGATGGTAGAATGCCGACATAGAGACAGACACACAGACACACGGACAGACAGACATTTTGTAAAAACGAGTTTTTTGAAATCTCTGACCCCTAAAACGTGTAAATCCTTCGAAAAGCGGAAGTCGAAAAAAATTTCTATTACAATACTTTCTTCTATTGAAGATAGAAGAAAGTAAAAAGGCTTATAACGAACATTATTATGTTAAAGATGTAAGAACAACAGATATTATTCTATCGATATGATGGAAATGTCACTGTATGGTAAATAAGTAAAAATAAAAAAGGAACGCCGAATTAAAATGTTTGCTAAAACTTTTATGTAATGGATGAGTAAATTTAAGTTAGGTTCCTGCCATTGATAACTTTTTATAATGACTTTTTAAAATATTTTCAAGTTGATAAATATGATACAAATTAATAAATATACGAAAATTGTTTTTCGGATTTATCGAGAATGAATAATTGTATTTTATAGAAAAAAAATGACATTATATATGCATATATTTTAAATTAAACAAAGTATTTCGTAGCAGCCCCTTAATATGGCTAGGCCTATGACATTCAGCTAACTTAGTGATGCGTATTTCATATTAAATAGATAACAGAATGAAATTACTTCCTAAATTTCCATGTTTTAGTCATGCCTTCAACAATTTTTTTACGTTGTCAATTTTGATATCTCCAGTTGCTCAACATTTAAGTTACTCCAGGAAAATATAACGTCACGTAATCAGTTTTCGTGAACATGCTATAAAATTGAATATTCAATGTTTAATTTTTTTTTGACGGCATTCATAAGGAAACTTTATGACACATTTAATTTGCATTTATCAAACTCTTCGAGCACCGTTCAAGTATTCATAAACACACCAAATGTGTGAGTTTATTATTCCCTTTTTTATAATATATTCGAATTGATGACTATAATTTCGAAGACGCTCTAATGGCGTCTAAATGTAACTTTTTTGAGACATACGTGATTCTTTAAAATTCTTTATTGGCGGAAAGCTACATAATCGATTTCACAACTAATTAACGTATTTTATTACAAACTTTGGAGAAAAAAACTGAATTACTTTTAATAGTAAAGTTTTTTCGTGATCTAAGGTTAAAATTTAACTTTATCCAGATTACTGTATTTTTAATTTTTTATTAAAAATACTTGGTGAATATTTGGTGAGTAATTTTTCACCAAATTGTGCTGTATTTCCTGTGTTCTTTTGATTCCGAGTTATTTCTTATTATTACTGCTTACATAAAAATATTTTTCTGTCTCTGATTAAATAATTAAATGGTATGGTAAAGTGAGGGCTAATGGGATATTTTTTTTAAATTTTAGGCTAGAATAAAAACAAAAATGCATATTTTATCATTATTCTTTTTAATTCCAATTTCTTTTAGAGTTAAATAAATAAAAAAGTCATAAGAAAGTAAAACACTTTACCAATCTTTGTATTATATCAAATTTTGTACTTTAATACAATTGTCCCATTAGCCCCCATACTTGGGGTCCATTGGGACACTGTGACGAGCTATTAGGACATGCAGTATAACTTGAAAAAAAAAATCATTTAGCGAATGTCAAATGCATTTTTTTATTAACAAACGCTATGATGCACATGTGAAAATTGTTGTGCATAAAATTTAAGCATAGGATATCTTAATTCCACTAACTTTTTTGACATTTTTAGCTTCAAAAGAATATCATCCTCAATCACAAAACATCAGTCACACAATCTACCCAATTTGGAAAGTCAAAATCATTTTGTTTAGTTTTGTATATGCTGTGGTATTATTTCTAACATTCTAATTAAATGATACACAAAGGGAAGACGAACAATAATTACAACGTTGTTTTAAAGAAATATCGAGTCAAATAGGTTATTATTAAGTTGTTCCATTAGACCCCACATTGTGAAAAATGTCAGATGTTTCTGAATATATAAAAATGTACTATAATCAAACACGAAAATATATACAGCAACCTCTTCTAACTCACCTAAGGTTTCGAAAACCATTCCTTTACCTTTGAAAGGCCCAGAAAACTATTTGTTTTCGAAATTTAACCCTGCTGTTCTGTTCGAGTCTAATTGACGCGGAAATTTTATTGTTCACTTATAAAAAAAATTAGCGCAGAGATATTTCCATGAAACTTTTTGACTTTGTTCATTAGTAATATAACTATATATTCCTAGAAGTATTTACGTTTATTTATATTTCCAAGAGTTTTTTTTTTTTTAACTTAGTCCTAATGTACTGTTCGGGTCATATTGACCCGAGTTAAAAAGTAATTTTATCATGCACTTTTAATTTTGTTTGGAATCATTCAATAAAAATAAGTACTGCAACGTGTCTATTTCGAAATCTGTTTCGTTGGCACAGATGTTAGATCACGTGACAGGAGAGCAAAGTCAAATGTTGATATCATTGGCAAAAGGAAAAAAGTGCACCTGTTAGTAGCGTTTCTTTTTTCTTGCAGTATTTCAATTTCTAATAATCTGAAGAACAATTGTATCTCTGACTATTAGTGAAAAAATGGCGAATCGTAGAAATTTGAGCGACGCTGATATTGCTAAATTAATGGAAGCCTCTGACAGCGAAGAGGAAAATGCGTCTGAGTATAAAAATCATACAAGTGAGGAAATTGAAAGTGAAAGTTCTGACAACGATTTTGATATTGATATTCAAAAGACGCACAATATGCAGAGTATTCAGTCTAATAATCGTGAAATAGTATGGAAATTGAATCCCCTTCTTCATTCTGGTCGATTAACGTCTGCTAATATTATAAACACTACTCCAGCTGTCACAAGATATGCAACGACAAGGATAACTGACATAAAAAGCGCATTGCGGCGGCATTCAATTCTACAATCGAGAACGAAATCATAAAAATTACTAATATAGAAGGAAGAAAAGTGTATGAAAAAGAGTGGAAAGATATTAATACTGAAAATTTTCAAGCATACATCGTATTATTATTATTAGCTGGTGTGTACAAATCATATGGAGAATCAACAAAAAGTTTGTGTAATCAAGAAACAGGTAGAAATATATTTCGTGCTACAATGTCCCTCGAAACCTTTCATATGATATCGAGTTATTCGTTTTGACAATAAATCTACCAGGCAAGAAAGAAGGTCTGTAGATAAATTAGTTGCTGTTCGAGATATTTGGGAAAAGTGGATAGAAATTCAACTTAAATTGTATAATCCAAGTGAAAATGTTACTGTAGATGAACAATTAGTAGGATTTCGTGGACGATGCCCTTTCAAACAATATATAGCTAGTAAACCCTCCAAGTATGGGATAAAAATATGGACTTTATGTGATAGCAAAACTTCGTATGTACTGAATGCACAAATTTATACTGGAAAAAATCAAGGATCAAAGCCAGAGAAAAGTCAGGGTATGTGGGTAGTGAGTGACCTTACTTATGCGTATTCGGGGAACAATGTTACGTGTGATAACTTTTTCACATCCTATAACTTGGGAAAACTTCTTCTAAAATGGAAAATGACTATCCTTGGCACCATTAGAAAAAATAAGCCCGAATTTCCTGAGAAAATGCTAAACGAAGAAGTGCACAGCTCATCATTTTATTTTACAGAAGATACAACAGTTGTAAATTACATTCCTAAAAAGAACAAAAATATTATTCTTATGAGCACTTTCCACCATGAAAATGAAGTTAACGACAGACCTGACAAAAAACCACAAATGATATTAAATTATAATGCAACTAAAGGGGCGGTGGATAGTCTTGATCAACTTTTGAGTACATACACTTGTAAGAGAAAAACAAATCGCTGGCCTATGATAGTATTCTATAATATGCTTGATACATCTGCTTGCAATGCATTTCAATGAACAGCAAATGGAATGAAAATGAATTAACCAAACAAAGGCTCTTTTTAGAAGAATTATGGAAATCTCTAATTTTTCCACACATTGAGTAAGACAGCATCTTCCCAGAAGCGAAGATTCAGTCAAAATTGTGAAGAGAATGCGTAGTAAAAGTGCAAACGTACCCTCGGAATCAGATGAGAATACTTAATTGTGTACTAAACGTGCAAGATGCAAGTTCTGCCCATCAACCAACGACAACAAAACTACTAATATATTATGTTACAATTGCGAAAAACACACTTGCAAATTTCACGTAAGCTATTTTTGTCCAAATTGTAACTAAAAGTAAGTATTCAAATATTTTTAAGTTATTTTACTGGTATTTTGTATTAATTGATATATATTTAAGCTTATTTTACTATTTCTAAAATATTTCTAAAATATTTATTTTTATTTACTGCTAGAAAAGGTAATATTCTAAATCGGGTCACATTGAACCGAACACTACATACGTATAGTATATGCGAACAGAACAGCAGGGTTAAAGAAGAATTTATAAAAATTAATTTTTATTAGTTGCCCGTCCTTTTCGGAAACGTTTCTAAGTAGTTTTTACAGTACAATAATCACTTTTCTCAAACCAAAATATCACTTTTTCGGATGCTACCAATTCATACGAAAATATTTTGATATTTAGAGAATATGTTTAATAGACAAACATACAATATTAACAGTATTAATATTAATATAAAAATTAACATTATTTTGCTACAATTGCATGCACAAAATCAGTTCTGTAGCTAAAAATGTTTACTTGAGAATTGATAGAATCCGAAAAATTTATATTTTGATTTGAGAAAAAAGATTATTGTATTGTAAAAGCTACTTAGAAACGTTTCCGAACAGAACAGGCAGCTAATAAAAATTAATTTTTTTAAATTCTTCTTTAAATTTCGAAAATAAATAGTCTTCTGGGACTTTTAAATGTAAAGGAACGGTGTACGAAACCTTAGGTGAGTCATTGTATATTTTCGTTTTTGATTACAGTACATTTTTATATATACAGAAACATCTGACATTTTTTGCAGTGCACTATACGAAAATTTATAACTTGAGAAATAATTATTTACATTTTTAATTCATTATTTTTTCAGTAATACTTTCTCATTCATTAATATTTGTAGTATAGATACATGTATTTAAATCAGATATAAGTATTCTGAATTCTCTACAAAATGGAATCAACCGCAAAAAATAAAATTTATTTTTGCTGGTTCGAAATAATATATTTTTTCTAAACAGCAATCAAATGTCATTGCTGACCTTCCATGCTCAAAATGTGTGCTAGACCTATTGCCATGCAGCGGCATATAAATCTTCACTAATATATTTGTCGCGTAAAAAAAATCCATTTGTCCCATTAGCCCAGCGTCCCATTAGCTCCCAGTTTCCCCTATAATTGATCTTGATGCATATTACTGCATGCTGTTTTTTGTGAGATGGTATAATCGTTGACTAGTTCTACAGTCATGTTTGGCAACAAACATGAACATTTAAAGGATCACTTTACTTAATATCAACTGTTTGGTGCATACATACAAGTGAATATAAAAAAATATACTTAATACATAGTTGGTAACTAGTATAGATTTTTTTAAACACAAAAATTAAATAGAAATATTTATTTTGTTCCATCATTAATAGTCGTTAGATTTCGGTGATCATTTTAGCTGAAATGTTCTATAAAATTTCAGAGGCATGAAAAATATGTACGAGTTGGCAGCTGTCTTAATACCGTATAAAAGCAAAATCGATAAAGTACACCAAATGGCTAATTCCTGACCAATGTTTTCTGAATAGGTACCCTGTCATACAACTAATTACAATATGTATTTTAATGGCAATGTGCCTCTGTATACTGAAATCTTTGAAGAATATTTGGATAATCTTTTAGTAATCTAAACATTGTTCGGGTGCTGAAACTGTCTTTCACAATTTTCATCTTATTTTTAACAATTTCTATGTTTCGATTTCTATAAACCAGGTGTAAGCAGATTTTAGTGGAACAAGTTCAACTGGTGAAATGAATACTTGTAGTTGCTCCTTTTTCCCGTTTCGTTTATCTTTATAATCTAATTTATGAACATATTTTTAGAATTTAAAAAAAATAACAAACTGTAAATTATAATAGTCAAATGTAAAAGTGATAAACATAAATATAACGTATTTATGTTTATAACATTATTTTATGTACATTACGTATACAACAGTTGTCAAAAATTTCTTAGCTATTCTATTAAAAATATATTTTAGTTGGAACCTTACTTTTTTCGTTAAAACTAAGAATAACTTTTTTACCAAAGAAACATGAATATATAACTAAATGTATCCGACAGAAAACAACATGATTTAAATAATATATATATATAAGTAGTATATATAAGTTGCTTCAAAAATTTAAATTCTACATATTATTTATTTCTGTTACTCACATTTAAAAAAGTACATTTACTTAAAATCAAATTTATAAACAGAAACATGAAAAGTTTTTTGACAAACCAATTTAAATGCTAATATTTAGAAATAAAGAAGTTTTCACGATACTTTAACTTTTTCTGGGAGATTTAAAATTAAATTATTTTACAAAGTCAGGAAGATGTATTCATTTTTTATTTTATTTTGCGATAAACACCTTACTTGCATTTAAAATGTGTTTGAACAGAAATGTTCAAAGTGCAATTTTATAAGTAAAATAATATTCTAATAACACTAAAATAACATTTAAATTCGAAAAACAAATTGGGAATTTTAAGGAATTCTTCAACATTTGCGTAAATATTTTTTCTTTCAAAATTCATGAGGTTGTTCATGGCGTGCGATATACATAAAGCTGTTATCTTTTTCGTTAGTGTGATTAAAAAGTACTTCTTTCAAAGATACTTCCATTAAAAGTGAAAAAAAGTATTTGCTGCTTTATTTTGGGATATTTATTGTCTAATTCCAAATGCAAATATGTAGATTTATGCACAAGAATATACTAAATTCTAATGATTTTTTTTTATTTATAGTCTTTTAACTAAGATTTTAATAAATTTTCAGTAAATGAATGCATTACTAAAAAAATCTAATTGAACGAGACACCTAAAGTTGTATATGAATTCTGTTTGTATGGAGAAATTTCTTCAGTTTCAAATTTGAAACACATTATTTGAATATATTTACGAATTATATATTCACATTCATTAAGAAAGCTTTTTTGAAATCCATAGTATGTAGTATAGAGTAGCCTCCTTTGGCGCAAAGTTTGGTCTGTTTTAAATGTATGCGAGGCACTGCAACGTGCGACTTTTATTCATAATCTTATTGACTTCTTTGAGTCCTTACCAAATTAGAAGAACCGGATAGAAAAGTTAAGAAATTTTGACAATATTGTTTTGTTGCATTTTGTTTTTTTTTTGTTGCGTTTGTTTCTTGTTTAATATTTCTTATCAAAAATCGCTTAACTCAGTTGGACATCTGTGTTTTATCCCCGTTTGCTTAACAGTTGAAATAACTTCGCTAACGTGGCGATAAATAAACCTATTAAGTAATTTGATCCAGGACCTAATACTACGTATTAGTTAATACAACTTATAGCAATGATTTTTTTTCAATGTATAATTATTTTCTAGACGCGTATTCAGGATTCGTAAGGGTACATTTGTCCCCAGTAATTTTTTAATTGAAAAAAATTAATCTAGCTGAAACGAGCAAAATTTCGCTTTATTTAAAGGGAAATTTTTTATAAAAAAAATTGGTAGCGAACATTTTAATGGTCTTGAAATTACAGGGCCAGCATGAGCCCTGTTGCTTAATTTATTATTTGTCAAGAAATGTTTTACTTTTTTCACTTGAAAAAAAAAACTAGTTATCTTGATATTTTTACTTTATCCATCGGCTCGTGCAGAGACGGAAACTCTTTTTTACTGCAATTAATTGACTGAAGCAGAAATTTAAGATGAAATTCAAAGTTGGTATAGTATTGAATTAAAATTATTAAAGCATTAACATGAGTAACTATTTTATTAAATATTAAAATGTACGTATGAAATAGAAAAAAGTTTTGGAATTGGCACATTCAACTAGTTTAAAACGTTTTCTCGAAAAATAGGAAAAAAAGATATAAAACATTAACGTAACAAAAATTTAAGAAAAGATAATATTTTTTATTTGTGTAACTTTGTCGAACAAGGTTTTTTTTTCCAATTTGTAAATCTTATTCTTAAAATTTTACAATTTTTTTTATTTCGTTTCTGGAGACTAAAAGCTAAAGTTTCAGAGTGTGAATGCAAGGAGAAAATGGAGAAAAAAAGTATACACGTTGATAAAAGGAAAAACCTCTTTAGTTTATTTCTTTAGAAATACCTTAGAGACTTAAAGTCGTTTTATTTTACAAGAAATGAAAAAAAATGCAAAGAATGTACACGTATTCATGCTAACAACTCAAGAATTTAAATATGTGTTCTAACGTTAAACTATTTTATGTATCTTTTTTGTCCGAATTTTCTTATTTACATTTATTTTTTAATTTATGATTTTCTTTTTTTTTTCCACAAGTCATTTTAAAAAAAATTACAACGAATTTTTTTATAGTTTTTTCTATCTTTCTCCGAGCATATTTCAGGAAGGGTGGGTAAAAATATTTTTATAGGTTAAAAAAACGGAATACGGAGATTATAGGTATATATATATATGTATACATATATTTAACACTATATGGCTAGAGCCGACCAGTCACTAGCGAGTTTAGACGTTTTGTTCAATATCTATAAAAATACACGAATAATTATCATAAAACTTCCGGTGTATAAAAAAAATTGTACAGGTCATATATTTCGGCGAAGATTTTGTGCATTTTGTGTGAAGAAGTATAGTGAATGGTTAAATGAAAATTTTTAGATGAGTCGGAAAATTTTATACCGGAATAAGTTAGATTTTATAAATACTTTCTATGCATTTTTTTGTCCATAATTAAGAGAATTTCATTTAAATACGTAATTGAAATATTTCAAATAACACAGGGTTTAAATATTCCTCGCCTCTTTTGTGAAAAATTGTTTGTTCTTAGAATTACTTTTTTGAGAAAAGTCAAATCCTCAATTTCACAGGGATGCCAATTGGAATTTTTCTGACAAACAAATACTTAGACATAATTATAATGTAAAACGTGTTCTGTAAGTTTCTAAAGTTAAAAATTTTTGGTCCGAAATGTTTTTAATAGTTTACTTTTAATAGATGAAAATGTTTGAAAACTTTTGTAAATTACTTAAGGCAATACTTATTTCTTATATAGGGTGATTAAAATTAGTCTGATGTACTCAGTTGCACGTATCTCCAGTTCTACTGAATGAATCTAAATGAAACTTCAATTAAAAATCTATAAAACTGTAATTCAACAAATTATAACAACTATTTGGAGAATAATATTTTCAAAGACTAAAATTTTAAAGACCTGTAAATGGTTTCTATATAAAAAAAAATATCATTTTTAGGATGATCAAAAAGTAACTTAGGTAATAACAGAGTCATATTAATATGTCTGGACTTTTAGAGACACTTTAATATTCTTGGACCACTTATAAACAGATATTAAATGAAATTTTAGTTTAACTATTTTCGGTATCGCAAATTTTAAAATTTCTAAACAGATTTTATAATTTAGATCTTCAGATTTTATAATTTTACTCAGTCGTATAAAGAAAAAAATTACTTTTAAATGCAACTTGTTTGAAACCTGTATCTAAATTTCTTTTTGAGTTATTATTTTTTTTTATAGTTTTCAATACTTTTTTTGTCATTGTGGTAAGCTTTATTCCATTTTTGGACATTAAACGTGGACCAATTAGAAAACGATTAAAAATAGAAAACAGAAATACAGTCGAACCTCGTTAACATGAACCTCAAGGGGAATCAAAATTTTGTTCATGTTAACAGTAATTCATGTTATCAGTATTAATTCTTTGTATTCGTCTTTATAGTGGACTGTGAAATCAGTTCATGTTATAATTCATGTTAAGCGTGTTCAGTTAACGAGGTTTGAGTGTATTTCATTTCTACACATTAAGCATGGACCAAAAAGAAAGCGAATAAAATAAAATAAGTTGTGGAATTTTAACGAATATAAAGATTCAGGTATACTTCACACTTCCCAATTGTCTACCGAGAACAACAACTATTTTCCAAAATAGTTAATAAATGTTAGAGATGATGCGGCTGAGACTTCGTAAAAAAAGTTAGTAGTTTCGCCGCCAGCTGGCGCTTTAAATGTGTAAAAATAATGATAGCAGTGACAATGACAGAAGAACAGACTATTTTATTTATTTACAAACTTCCTACGCTATACATGCATAAACTAATAGGTCAACAATGTGCTGAAATCATACCACAGCGTTATCTATCACCGCACGTAACATACCAGTTAGAATGAGGCATGACAAGCAATGTTAGCTTTAAAGTTCTGGAGTGGTCTAAAATATATATGCATAAAGTTTGAAAATAATCAATAAATATCTTCTGGTTCCACTTGAGAAATTAAATACTCTATTTTAGCAAAAATTATTATACTTCTTCACATTTCACTAATATTTTTAATTTTTAATTTTTAATTTTTTCTTTACGCTGGACAGGGAAAGTTGAAAGCATATATAAGGAACATAAGTGCAAAAATTTAGAATGATTAATAAATATCTTTTCGTTCCACTTCGGGATCTTAATATATGAAATCACGCAAAAGAGTAAAAAATATAATCGTCGAAAAATTAGAAAAAAAAATGAAACTTTTGCATAAAATTTTTTTGGAACCTTTGAACAATTATTTTACTAATATTAGATATTCGTAAACAATAGTTTTTAACATTAAACAATCTTATTTTTCAGGCAATATACAAACTTGGTACATTTTGAATTTAAGAATAAAAGTTGCAAATGTACGTTAGGTATATTGTATTCACGTGTATCCATATTGTCACTCTATTAATGATTTTTAGTTTCAAACGACGGCATAACGTGCCTTGATTCCATTTTTGATCTGCTGTGACCATCACATTACTTCTCTCTGATGACTTCAATGGAAGTTGTTTTCAGTTTTACTACACTTTTAACACACTGAGCGCGGAACGAAAGGTTTATGGTTCTCAATACCGACATTGGACATTCAGTAGTGTATTAGTTGTGTTATGGCATCGATTGACTAGAGAGTGATAGTCAGAGATTCCGATGATTCAGCTATTTTGTCACTTTATTAGATTCAGAGAAGATTTTGTTTTAAAGTTAAGTGCAGAATAATGGTACACAGAAACTACTGCTCCTATGTTTTACTTTAAATTCAAAGTCTTGCGTAATGCACATTCTCGCACATTCTTTTGCTTTCAAAAAGCATTTCAAGGATGTTTGCTTCAATATGACCAAAATAACTTTTTTTTTTAATAACTCGATTTACAACTAGCTTCAAATCACATAACGATAGCGTAACATAACATGAAACTTGAATTGTTTTTCGTAGACGTAATGCTTCATCTATTTCCATGCAATTGGATTGTAAATGACGCAGATTCGTAAAAGTTTTTTGATAAACTCAATGAGAGCTTATAATTTATGCGATTTATCCTGTGTACAAATATAAACAGGCAAAATTTCATTAGACATTGTCAACCTGCGGGCATGAGAAAGTTTTATGGCATAACTGTAGGACACATTCTCAAGAAAAAAAACATTGAGATCAGCAATATATCGTAAAAGTATTTCTGATCTGTGTTGAGATAAGTTTTTTGTGTTAGAAGGCCGTGTTAATTTTTATGCACAACAGGTAGAAGATGCAAAAACAGTTTTCCAGTTGGATCTCAGTATGTTTTAGAGCCCGTTGTAACACCATCAAAATGCTGCATTATATGCTAAGCAAGAGTTCGTTACTATGGAGCTAATACATGAAACAATGAAAAGATATTTTTATAAAACTGCTACTATACGGCTGTAAACATCGTCCAATTTTCTAGTGTTTACTACAGTCTTATCACTTCTTAAAACTAACAGTGCAGAGTAATCGATCAATGTAGTGTTCTGTGCAGAATTTCGTTATACTTCCAGTAATGCCTTTAGAAGAAGAAGTTATTGGTAACACATGCATTATGTACTGTAGCCAAGTTCTCCTATTAGTGTCATGTGTCCTTCAACCATTTTTAGTTTTTTCTGCGCTCCCCCAATGTTCATTTGAGATAATGTTTAATTGTTTTAGGCCGTGAAAATGAAATCCTATCAAATTATTGGTAGGTATTAAACTGAAATCTTAGACTTGGCGTTCCAAGCGATATTTCTTTCTTCATCTTCTTTTCTTAAGCTATTTCATCACATTGAGCATATTGTCATACGTCCCAATCATAAATCTTTAAGAAGTACACTTGCTACTGATGCCGAAATTTTCTCGGTCACTCCCATTCTGTCACGCACTCTAGCCAGGGCTGGAAGCGTGTTGTTCATGACCGTAATTCATCTCCAAAATTCTCCACTCTAGCATGAAAAAAAAACTGAAATTAAACAAAAATCATTGAAATGAGAGAATTTCCACATTTTTTTAACATTCTGCCTTTTTAGACGCGAAAGTGGAGCCGGAAGGTATTTATTGTTTATTCTAAAACTGTACACTTTTGTTTCTTGTATGTTCTTTGAACTTTGACGTGATAGCGTAAATAAATAAATAAATAAATAAATAAATAAAACAAAAATTACTATAATGTGAAAATTTTCATCTAATTCATTTTCAACTAATTATACATATTTAAATCGCAAAGTGGAACTGGAAGGTATTTATTGATTATTTTGAAATTTTCTGCATATATTTCTGAGAACATTCCTCAACTTTTCCGTCTAGCCTGAAGAAAGCCCCTAATAGCCAGTACTCATCTATTTGCATCTTAGTTAAAAAATCAAGCAAAATGGCGATGCGCAGTATCATCTCGCAGTTTGAATTTTTGCATTACATGCAACTTTCACGGTTGCGCAAAATCATGCACCCCATTTCCAATAGAATGCCTTGTGCTTGAGCTGTTGAGAGGAAACTAACTGTAGGATTTCAAGAACTTACAGATACTTAAGTAATTGCAATCCCGACTGCCTTCCCATTCTCAAGCTAGATTGCGCACGTCATCCTTTTTCAGCAACATCCAAACTAACGGCTTTTTGAATCCTAAAAATCATGAAATTTATAGCCATTGGATCCAAGGGTCTTCTTCATAAGTTTTAATCCGCCTATAGGCAGGGAATGTTGCTTATACATTTCCCTCATTCTCATAAAATATTTCACGATTAATGCGGGTTCCATCTTAATCGGAAGATCGGAAGCATGTTCACTGTGGACACGAATGAGTGATTCTTTTGAATCATACATAAACGTCTAGCTACACTAGCTAATTATTTACATATAGTTTTAGCAGTAAAGTACCAGCTGGTGGCGAAATTTCAAGCATTATTTTATAAAAACCTCAACCGCATGATCTAAATAACATACGTATATTTGAAATTTCATTCGTAGTGTATATTATAACAGGAGGTGAGACTCTCGGATGTCCTGATTTATTTTACCGGTAATGTTAATTAAATTGCCAGTCAGTTTTATTTTGACCAACCTAAAAGTGAATGAAAGTTATGGAATCAATTTTAAAAATATAATAGTTTTTTTTTATGTTTGCGTAAAGATAAATAAGGTATGGCAAAAGTAATTTTTTCTTTAGAAAAAATCAGTTTTCCGCTTCTTATTTATCTTTACATAAATTATTGTTCAGTAAATACCGTCAGGTATTTATATTGGCTTACTTTGTATTTCATCACACTTGTTTACAAAAATGAAATTAAAACTAAACAATGTTTGTTAATATTAAACATTTTAATTAATAAATATTGCAATTTTTAATATATTGAAATAACTTTCATTTCAATATTAACACATACTTTTCCTAAAAGTATTTTATGATATAAAATTCCTAATAATTTTTATATTTACTGATTTGGACTTTAGTGGATGTTTGTTCTTGGAAACCATTTTCCAATAAAATTCATTTCCCATTACAAATTCATAGAAAAGCATATTAATGGAAAATGGATTTTCTACTCTAAAACCAATTAGCTGATACTTTCAAGAAAGTGTTATATATGGAAATGATCGCACATGTTCATTAAAATGCTTTAATGATTAATGAAGATCCAAATGCTTTGGAATAATTTAAGGAGAAAATCAAAAGTAAAATAGATTTAGTTTATGATATTTTAAATGTGTATTTGAGTAAAGGAAAATACGTAAGATTAATTTGATGAAAATACGACTTGTGTCTGTAGTTTTATAAAATACATTTAACAAAAGTATAAATTTTATTTAAATATTCACACATACTTTTCAAATAATATTTTATTATACAATCAAATATTATAATAACGGGTACAATACATAATATAAGAGATACTAGGGAGAATCATAGAAGGTTATAAAAAAAACGCAACGCGAACATGGCGTTTTGAATTAGCGTACGTTTTTTCGTCGTAAGCAAAAAAAAAAAAACAGTTTTAAGATAAAGCTGGAACGGAAACAGAAGATAAAAGTTAAGTTACATAAATAAGATATTAGGAAAATATACGGACCAGTAGATCAATGAACAGAAACTTTAAACCAATCGAATAAAAATATATATAACTGTATTTGGCTGACGAAGAAAAGCATTATTTCAAGCTATTAAGATATCCTGCTTTTAAAACTTCCACAATTTATACATATACATAAATAAATAAATACCTGAGATAAGTATATAGTGATACAGATACTTAGGTACATTTTTATTCCTATCGGACTATTCATTGTAATAAATAGAATACATAACTAAAATGTATTTACATAATATCACCAGTTAAATGTATAAATGTTTAAAAGTTATTTGTTCTTTGACGTTATTTTCTAATTATAATTAATATATTGTTAAAAATGTAAAAGGGAAAGAGGTTCGTCTATATATCTAATTAGAAAGTACGTCAAAGAATGTAAAACCACAAAGGAACTATTTAATTTTGGTTAAAATATATTAAACGAGTATGGTTTGGAATATACGTAAACGAATTAAGGTAAAAATATAGGGCACTTAAAGAAGTTTCAAGATATTATTTAAATGATTTTAATAAACGTATAAGTTTTTGGTGAATTTCACAAAATTGTATTACATTTCGTTGCGGCTTAAAAGGGCTTGTATAATTCTTCATGGTTTCATTCCCAATACGCTAAACATGTAGTAATGTCATTTTAATGTCAAAATATCAGTACCTACTTTGAAGTGTACCTCCTGTTTGAACAATATAGATATATGTATGAGATAGAAGTAAGTTTTGGGATTGGTACTGTGATCACTGATGAGGTTTTTTTTTTTTTTTGGCTTTATTTAATGGCTCCACTCCTTCGAAACGTGACGAGCGGGAGAGAGAGTGAGGAGAGGGGGAGGTACGAAAATCAGAAGTGGGTCATAGGTAATACAGAGAACCTGCGAATGGTTTGGGCAGGATAAAAGAATATAAAATTATCCTGTAATTTACATATATGTGTGCTAAGGGCACGGGGTTTTAGATTTTATTGAAAGAAGAGTTGTGTAGAAGTGTTTGAAAGAGAATGAATCCGGAATTCTGTATTTAATTGTCTTTGTTTTAAAGTCTTGCTGTTTTAGTCGCGTCTTTTGTGTTCCATGTGTGTAAATAAGCTTTTGTTTTCATCAAGCTGGATTTCTTGGATTATTTAGATATACACATGTGTTCTGTAGTAAGTTGTGAAGAAACAGAGGTAGCGTTATGGCACGCTCTGCATACGAGAACAGGAGACGTAATGAAGTAAGTGAATTATTTTTATGGTTCTGGAATATCATTTTAAAATAAATAAAGAAGATAACAGAAGTTTAAAAATAATAATTCTGTGTATTAACTGTAGAAATATAAATATTAGATTAGTGAATATGTTAAAATGATTTTAAACAGATAGTCGTATTGGAATTGAAAGAAAATATTGTTCTATATATAGTGAGTGATTACAGTGATTATAGTATATAGTGATTATAATTATTGAGAAAAATAGTTAATATTTAAGTAAAAGAAGATGTTTACAATTAAGGGTTTAAACGAAGAGAACTTAATTATCGTTGCCACAGAATTAGGCCCAAAAGTAGAGCCAGATCATAGAATTATTGATTTAACCCCCTGACTGCCCAGCCAAAGGGTAATATTGTAATGTTGTTTTCTCTGTAATTTATTAAAAATATAAAAAAAAAGATGTTTTTTCCAACCTGATGCAAAATACGTTATTCATATCGGTGTATAATCTTTGATAGCATCAATCCTAACTTAATTTTTCAGAACTGGGTTTTATTTGTGGAATTACACTAATTTAAATATTGCTTATGTTGCAGTGAAACCTGCAGCTTAGTGTGTGAAAAAATCAGCCGGCGGCAGTCAGGAGGTTAAAAGCACTAATCGAAGGTAGCGAGCAGTATGGAAAAGATTTCGATTTCGCAAAGGAATTTCTGTCAACAACGGTTTCAGAAAGAATTAAAAAAGAAAAACAGGAAGCTGGGGCCCTTAAAATTGAAAAAGAAAATTTTAATTCTGAACAGAAAACTGCTTTGGAATTAGAAAAAACGAAGTTAGAAGTAATCAAACAATGGCTAGAAATGGCTAAACTGCAGTCTTAGAACAAAAATTCAGAAATTGAGGGGATCGACAAAATCAAATCCCAAAACTAATTCGTTAGAAGCTCTAATTAAAAGTGCTAAAACTTTAGCTATTGCCATTCCTACCAAACCTGAATCGTGGAATTTATTTTTTACTTCGCTCGAAAGGGCATTTGAATTACAGAAAGTCGCGAAAGATATGTAAGTTGAAATATTGTTTAATTTAGTAGGGGAAAAGGCTGCGCATTTATTAGTGTATGCAAATGCCAATGAAATGAAGGATTATCAAAAGGTTAAGGCTTTAATTTTAAAAGAATTTGAACCAATTCCTGAAGTTTGTCTTCGAAATTTTCTTTCGGCAAAGAAAGCAAAAAATAAGAACCATATGCAATTTGCATCTAGGTTAAGGGCGAATTGGGACTTTTATTGCGAGTTTAGAAAGGTAAATGATTTTGAATCGCTTAATGAACTAATAGTTATAGGTTAATGGAGGCGTTAGACTCAGAAGTGCGAAGCTATGTCAAAATAATGCAATTAGATAATTGGTTGAAAGCACGAGAGATTGCGGAGATAAGTGATAATTGGTTTACTTCAAAAGGTAGAACATTTTAGGAGTTATATGATAAATCGATAAAAACGCGTGTTTATGATGATTCTATAAATCATAGTAGCGGCAAACATATACCATTTCATCTAAGAAATAATTTTAATTTGCGTAATGATAGAAAAGGGTCTGTTTGTAAACTGTTCAGACAAATCGTTCATTTACGTTTTTGTCCTAACAACAGAGAAAAAGACAAGTAGGGGAATCATCATTATCAAATGAAAAAAGATTCTGCCGGAAAGAATAAACAAGATGATAAACTAATTGCGAAGTGAGTGACAGCTTTATGCTTGATCACCCATCCGAGGCACCAACCAAAATATGGCATAGGTGTGTTACCCCTCGGAGGAAAAACAACCCCTGTCAGCACCAGACAAATCAATACAAAGACAAAAGGCTCGAACTACTGGCCCTAAAAAATACAAAATAGAATAAAAGAGAAAGACGTGCCCTAGCACGAAGTAATAATTATAAGCAACTTAGAAAATCTAATAAACAATTTTTTTTCTTTTTCTTTTCCTTACTCTTTTTTCCCTTTTCACTGTCTCTCTCTCTCTCTTTTTTTTTTCTTTTTTCCTTTTTTTTTCAAGGCATTTTACATACATAAATGTCTATAAATTTGATTTTCGTATATACAGAGAACACATTGTAAATTCAGATATGTTACAAAATACAATAATCTGGCAGCTAAATGAAATGAAAAAAAAAAAAAACAATGATGCACACAGTGCGAAAACAAACAAGAAATTACATAAGCGAGCGAAAAGTACTGTGCATGTATATATATAAAACTTTAAAAATAATTAAAGTGTCTACAATTAAATCTGAAAAATGCACAATCAAAGCTGAAAACTGTCCTAATAACTAAAAGGATGTCTGAAAAAGTTAAATAAATGTCCAAGTCGATCAGGCTCTGTAGAAGGTAATAGTTCGGGGTAGTTTTATACCATGCTATATATTAAAATAACATCAGAGCAAAAACAGAAACAGTCCATGTAATTTTACTCAAAAAGTGTATTTAATAAACGAATAGTTCCTGTTAAGTTCATTGTAAATGTCACACAAATTTCGGTAATTCGAACGAGACATTACTACATTTCTGATGTTCCAGTCAAGAGAACGATTTTTAATGTAAGTAAAAGAAAATGGCACAACTTGGCATCTATCAAAAAGAAAGTGTCGAACATCTCCACGAATACCGCAGATACATTTATCAGAACTCCGTTTACCAATTTTATGTAAATGAGCTGGAAAAGCACCATGCGTCGAGATAAAATAAGCGCAAACTTGGGAATAACATAAAAAATCCTTATTGACTTGTTTAAAAATGCCATAGGTATCTCTACCCTTCGTACTGTTAGTCCATTGATATTGCCAGTCCTGCATACATTTATTCTTGAAGTGGTATTTTAATTTACTGATTGGAATAGGTATGTCCACTATTTTGTCATAGATATTTTCCTCTATTACGGATTTAGCCAAATAATCAGCACGCTCGTTACCTTTAATCCCAACATGTGCCTTGACCCAGCCTAGATGTACTGTCTTATTTTGTAAAAGTCGCAATTTCGTAAAAATGTCAAACAAAAGGTAATTGTCGGGAAACAGACATTTAATCGAAGAAACTGAAGAAAGACTATCCGTATAAATATAATAATGATTAAAGTTACTTTGTTGACACCAATGCAATGCTTCAGATATTGCCACAAGCTCAGCTTGATATATAGAGTTTAAAATATTTAATTTGATTCTAAGCTCATAAATTATCGCATTTCTTTGAAACACAGTAAATGCTGCTCCCACACCTCCAGGCATCTTGGAGCCGTCTGTAAATATAATTGGATGTTTATTCGCTGGCACTGAACGAATTATTGGATTAATAAAATTTATATGATGATTCTCATAAAAATTCGGATAATAATAGGATGGAATTTTCTTCATTACTGTACTAGACGTAGCCACCATTCCATCAAATGAAATTGATTCATCACCTGAGATAGTTGCAAAATAATGTGCTGAGTTTGACAGTTCAAGAGCAATTGGTATGATACCAGCTAAGACGCACAAGGCCTCTGTTGAAATTGTGCGATAAGTTCTAATTATTGTCAAAAGGCAGACACGTTGGCATGAAGATAAACGACTCAAGCCAGGAGACTTTAGATCGGAATACCATATCTCATGCCCGTAAGAGATCTGCTTTTTTAAAACCGTATGATACCAAATTTTTAAAAAATTTAGTGAAATTCCCATATCTCTAATTCTAGTTTTTCGAATATTACAAGTGAAAGAAGTAACTTTAGTACGTACCATATCTAAGTGGTCTACCCAACTAAACATACTATCTAAAAGAAAACCTAAGTACAGCATATTATCTCTGACAGCTTTATGCTTTGAAAATGATGCAATAAATACTCAACCGTTGCAATACGAGAATATTTGGGTGGGGAAACAAAAAATAAAAAAATTAATTGACAGCGCCGCCGAGATTCCTGTTATTAATTCGGACGAAATACCAGAATCATCAATTAAAAATAACGAAAAAAAAAAACAATTGATATCGGCTTTTGGCGAACGAATAACTGCCGATCTTTTAACATTACCGGTAACTGAGTGAACCAAATTGTTTATTTAATAGTGTAGATATATTATTTGCAGTGACGGATAAATTATGTAAATCATGTATTATAACCCCAAAAGTTTATGAAATTGGTGCAAATTGGAGAAGAAAAGAAAAACTTAGGCGACATTGTGGCATCGACGCATGAGATAGAATTGGAAAGGGGGGATGAAAATAAATGTAAGAAATCGGGGGAAAAAGAACGTACAGGGTGATTATAATTAAAGTCCGAGTATCAAAACGCTTTTAAAAGCGAACCACTTGTTAGAATGGCGTCAAAATTTAACAGCGTATTATTGAAAAAGGGGGTAAGAACATGAACCAAAAAAAATTTCCAAATATGAGTGACAGATGACGCTGTAAGCGTCAGTATATGTAAATTAAAATACCTGGTATGCGCACGACAATTTCAGGTGTTATAAAAGCGTTGGGTAAACGGCGTTTCCTCATTTCGCTTCTCAGACGTTGACCATGAGTGTCTCAATGAAGGATCGTGCTCTGCTTGTAAAGCTTTATTACAAGAACGGTGATTCTGCACCAGTGGCTCTGCAGAAGTTCAGGACTTTCAAGGGTATGAAAAAAGGCGCTGGACCGATGACTGTGAGAGGTCTGGTGAAAATGATGCAAAAATTCGAAGATACAGGTCGTTTGATGTGCAGTCTGGTAGAGGAAGGAAAAGATGTGATTCGGCGGTAGTTGAGGAAGAGGCCACAGCAGTTCAGGAAGAATGTAGCGGTGGTGAGCAACCATGCAGTGCACGGAGAATTGCCCGAACATTGAACAGGCCTGTGAGCACGGTACATAACATTCTACGAAACATCCTGCAATGTTATCCGTATAAAATTTGCCATGTGCAGGAGTTTTTCCCTTCTGACCTGCCAGCAAGAGAGTGTTTTGCTTTGGAATTTCTCGGTCGCATGGAAGTGGGCAATGATTGGCCTTGGAAAATTATGTGGACAGACGAAGCCCATTTACACCTGACGGGATATGTCAATACACAGAATATCCGAATATGGGCAACAGAAAATCCACTCGCAACGAACCCAGTATCACTTCATCCTGCAAAGGTCACTCTGTGGTGCGGATTTACGGCATCATTTATCATAGAGCTGTATTTTTTCGAGGAGACGGGTGCTTTAGGTCCTGTTACCGTTACCGTCAATGGTCAGCGCTATGAGTCTCTTTTGCGTAATGACGTCATTCCAGCTCTGCAACAGCGTGAATGTCTGGATAGTATCATTTTTTATGCAAGATGGCGCTCCTCCGCACATTGCAAATCGAGTGAAGCAGTTGTTGAGGCGGAATTTCGGAAATGCTAGAATTATCAGTCGTCATTTCCCTACATACAGGCCGGCCCGATCACCTGATCTTAATCCGTGTGATTTCTGGCTGTGGGGTTATCTGAAAGCTATTGTGTTCAGTACTTCGATTGCCAACATAGCTGAATTAAAGACACGCATTGCGCAACACATTCTGAATATGACCCCGGATACACTTTGATCGGTTGTGGAACATGCTGTTTCCCGATTTAATCTTGTTGCCCACAACGGCGGACAGCATATTGAACATGTTTTGCACCAGTCTCGCCAAACTTAAAAACCGATTGGATGGATGCTTTTTATGCGGTTTTTGGCCTCAGGACGATTAAAAACTGGTTAGATAGATGCTTTTTATGCAGTTTTTGACCTCTGGACAATTAAAAACCGATTGGAGGAATGCTTTTTATGGGGTTTTTGGCCTCAAGACAATTAAAAACCGATTTTTCCCATCCGATGTGGTACGACCTTGCCGTGGTGGACGGACTTACGTAACTAACAGTATCACACGCGTACAGTCATGCACACTGAACAATGCAGTAGGTTTATATCGTTTAACTTACGCCTTGGCCGTTGTTTTACGATTTGTCCTTTGTAGTCGAAATTCTGACGCTTACAGCGCCATCTGTCGCTAAAATTTGGAACTTTTTTTGGTTCATGTTCTTTCCCCCTTCTTCAATAATACGCTGTTAAATTTTGACGCTATTCTAACGAGTGGTTCGCTTTTTAGAGCGTTTTGAAACTCGGACTTTAATTATAATCACCCTGTAGAACAAAATACGAGTGATAATGATTTATGTTTGCGGGTTGAAAGTGAAGCGTTCGAAGAGAATTTGATTATTAATTGTATTGGAAAGAAAAATAATTGTGAGGATTTAAATTCGAATCAATATTCGAATAATGTAGATAACCTGCGAATGTTTTGGGCAGGTTAAAAGAGTATAAAATTATCTTGTGATTTACATATATGAGTGCTAAGGGCACGGGGTTTTAGATTTTATTGAAAGAAGAGTTGTGTAGAAGTGTTTAAAAGAGAATGTGTAATCCATAATACTATATTTAATTGTTTGTGTTTTCAAGTCTTGTTCTTTTAGTCCCGTCTTTTGTGTTCCATGTGTGTAAATAAACTTTTGTTTTTGTCAAGCTGGATTTCTTGGATTATTAAGCTATTGCATAGCTTTTATCGCGAGCTTTGGGCGAAGCGACCGAATCTAGAAATTCCGTAACGAGAAAACCTAACACTTCCGTAACGAAGAAACGTAACACTTCGGCTAACTTCGTTTCAGTTCAGCAAACTTCGGCACGGTACCCTTCGGTAGACTTCGGCAGATATTGACGCGGTATTTTTCAGGTATTAGGATATCAAGTCTCAAACTTATGTTTCTTATCATGTAATTTTCATAGCGCGGCCAAATTTTGTTTGGTAATTTATTATGAGACAGTGTTAATTTCTGGTGACAGGAGACCCCCACGGTGAGGGTCGAAAAATTTAAAATGCTTATAACTCGCGATCTAATTTTCGTAGCGCGACCAAATTTTGTTTGATAATTTATTAAGCTATTTCATAGCTTTTACCGCGGGCCTTGCGCACGGCGACCAAATTTAGGTATTCTGTAACGAAAAAGAATCTTAACACTCCGGCTAACGACGTTTCAGTTTGACAGACTTCGGCACGGTATTCTTCGATAGACTTCGGCAGACATTGACGCGGTATTTTTGCATAAGTTGATAAAAAATGCTATGCAATAGCTTTACCGCGGCAGTCCCCAAATGCCACACACATTTTTTTTCATGTACACACAGGTGTTCCATAGTAAGTTGTGAAGAAACTGAGTTAGCGTTATGACAGGTACATCTTACTAGTTAACATTATATATATACGTGAAAAAAATGAAAAGAGGTGTATAGTATAGGCTACATCAGGTCTTCAGAAGAACATACTATATTGATCAAATTTAAAATTATATATATGTAGTTAAAAATCTTTAAATATTATTGTTGTCAAACCGGGAAGCTATATGTTCGAAGATATTTTAATATAAAATACACTTTTTCAATGTCCTTTAACATCACAAGCTTAGAGAAATAAAGTTTTATGGACAATAAGTTTTTGTATAACTCATTAAAACATGCTTTTTGTGAAAATTTTGAAAGATTTAAAATTCTTCGCTATGGAAATCTATGTGAACATCAGTTTCTTGTAGAACCTGTATTGTTATATATTGGAAAAACAAAATTTTAGATATATAAATTTGAAGATTAAAAAAATAATAGCAATAAATATAGAAATAGCTCTTTAATCTTATGTTTGCAAATAAATGAACAAAGATTATCGATTTTTTTCCTTGAAAATATTTGTATAATTTTTTACAAAGTATTTTTATTCTGTTAGCAATTTTTGTTTTGTAAAATACAGTTACTAATTAATGCATTTATTGTACTGCAACTTTTGTACGCCAGTAACACTCGCACCTGACTGTTTATTCTAAATATACTTTTTTTCATGCTAACATTTTTTTAATACCTTTTAAATCCATAACTTCTTCTCCTTATTCTCCATATCAAGTTAATTTAAATGCAATTCAAAACAGTTTTTTAAACTAAAGAGTTACAATTTTCACTAAATGATTAAAACATATTTTTTATTATACTTGAATTTAATATAAAATAATGATAAAATTTAAATACAGGTCAATGTATGCAACGAAATGTCGCCTATATATATATTTTTTAAATTCAGATTTTAAGAAATAGTTAGACAAATCTAATGAATTTTCTTTTAACAATGTATCCGCTGTAAAATTTACATTAACACAAGTTCAAAGATTGTTTGCGTCTGCCTAAGTTTTTGAATTCGTATAAATAAAATATCCCATATTCAATGAAATACAACTGTTTGAAAAAGTGAAAAACATATTTAGATGCAGTATATCGAAGATACGTTTATGTATTAACATGAAAAGTTTAATAAACTGTTAAAATATAACTATGCACGATATATTTTTAGTTAGATAGCGTGGTTAAATATATTAGTGTTTAATGAGTTTAAAGAGGCAATATTAATTTTCTTTGCACTGTAAAATCATTTTGTCATAAATCCATCTTCATTTGTTTAAATATCTAATGTAACAAACATATTTATGTCTTACGGGTGCTACATTCAATTTAATTATCTAATTTAAAATTATATTTTTATTAGTTTTAGGTTTCAAAGTTTTTTACAAAAAAAAAATATTCATATAATTCCTCTTAATTTAAAGGAGTTTCTTTTTCACTTGTACAAAGATTATTACTGTAATTAACATTTTTGTTTGCGCAAGAGAAACGTAATTTCATTTAAATTTTTGTTATATTTAAAGAATAATTAGCATATCATTTAAGAGAACAGAATATATGAGAGTAACTTATACGTTCTTTAATAATTTAACAGACTTTCTTTTTCTTGACAAACGTGTTTTATATGTGAAAGCAATCAAAATATTAAAACTGAAATTAATTTGTTTAATGAAAATATCGATACATAAAGTATTTAAAAGTAGAGATTTTAGGTATCTCGGCTATTTTTTATGTCACTAAATTATGCTCCTTTGAATTTCAGGAATGTCATACATGCGTAGATACTATACTCTAAAGTAAACTTTATAAATAAAATTAATTTACTCTCACGCATTTAGAAAAATACAACTTTATTATTATTTTGTATAACCCATAAACAGAGTATTTTATTTCTATAAAAATTTTAAATTATTTTAATGCCGTTCTTTACTAATGAAAGCCTATGGGAATGTCAGTTTTTTTTAATCCGAATATCACTATGAATTGCTTTAAATTATTTCTTGTTTGCTTTTAAATAAATAAATCTTAAATTAAATTAATAAAAGAATTCTTATATTTCTGATCATTTTTTATGACATTTTTTTCACTATTATCATAGAATGCAACCCTTCATTATATCCCTTGCAAGGAAACGGTATATTTGGCACAACATTGAGTACGAAATCAGGTTTTATATCAGCGAAGATTTAAGTCTTATAAAAAGAATTTAGAAAAAAAAAATAATAATTTATAGTAACATCGCAGTATTCTACTTCGAAATATTTGGTAGCCAACTTTAAACACAGTTTTTTTTTTATCTTTGATGATTTATTTGTATAATTATTGTCATTTTAATATATTCAGAAACTTGTATTGAGAAATATACACTGACGGAAAAAAATCCCAACACCAATAAAGACTTGTGTTAGGTAAACGAAATTTTGTAGGCGTGTTTATACATCTAAAAAATGACATCAAATCAAATTTCACGGTCCGCGCATAAGTGTAACGCGAGTGGCGCCACTCACAACTTTCAAGTCTGGTTTGCTTTAAATGCATGCTGTAAAGTTCGTGAGCATTACTTATCTTCGGTATTTGACAAATTGAGTTGAGGTTGACCAAGAATGCCTTTAAGAAGACGAAGGAGGTCGTATAATAGGGCTACGAGAAAGTGGATTTTCTTTTCGCTATATTGCAGAAAGACTTGGACGGAATGTAACCACTGTACATGATTGTTGCGAGCAGTGGTCATGGTTTGATACTGCACAAGAAGACCAGGTTCTGGGCGACCATATGGCACTACTGAGAGGGAAGACCGCCGTATTCGGCGTACGGCTGTGGCGCATCGTGCTGCGTCTGCGGCAGAAATTTGAGCTGCGGTTGATACCAGAGTATCACAAGGAACTGCTAGAAATCAGTTACTTCAAGATCAGCTCCAAGCAATGCGCCTTGTAGCGCGCAGTCCATTGACTCCAAGTCATTGCCGTTTGCGACGGCAATGATGTCAAGCCAGAACACATTGGAGGATGGAGTGGAGATTTGTTGTGTTTTCTGATGAAAGCAGGTTCTGCCTTGGTGCCAGTGATGGCGTTGTGCTGGTCAGAAGGAGGCCAGGAGAACACCTGCAAGCAAACTTTCTACGATTTAGACACAGTGGACCTACACCTGGAGTCATGGTCTGAGGAGCAATTTCCTGTGACAGCAGAAGCACTCTCGTAGTTATCCCAAACACACTGACTGCAAATTTGTACGTCAGTCTGGTAATTCAATCTGCAGTTCTGCCATTCATGAACAGCATTCAAGAGGGAGTTTTCCAACAGGATAACGCTCACCTTCATACCACTGTTGTAACGCAACGTGCTCTACAGAGTGTCGACATGTTACCTGGGTCAGCGAGATCACCAGATCTGTCTCTCATTGAGCAGTTAAGTGATATCATTGGACGGCTGTTGTAATTACTCATAACCACTGCCATATTTTTATTCAATTTAATTTATCACGTATCTTATTAATCTTTATTCTTTTATTATTAAAATTCGCATTCTAAAACTTATTTTAATTCTCGCCTTTTTAAAAGCTTCCCCTGTAAAGTTTTAATTTCTTACGTAACTTTTCGTTTATTTCAAAATGATAAAATGATTTCGAATTTGTTACTTCCGGCAGAAGTTTGTTCTAGAACATTCTCGAATATTCCAAAGGGATGTCTCTTCCGTTTTTTATAACCCCTCCCCCCGTCCAATCGGATTCAATTCTGCTGATGCGTAATTTAAAATAGGTGAATACTTGCCTACTTTATTGACTTCGCATATTTCAGGAGCTATAAAATTTTAATCTTGAAAATTTAATTTCCCTATCAATATTTACTCGTTTGGCTTTATAACCGCTTCTCTAACTCTGCCAGTTGGCGAGTTATGGGATTATGGCAACCTTTTCCCTTCGCAGCTGCGTTTTTTTACTCGGAAAAAAAAGAGAGTGAGTGTCGGGAGCCAGCAATGATTATTCTTTCAAAGACGCAATGCTTTGTCTTTTTTACAAACGAAAAATAGTTTAAAATTAAAAAAGTAAAAATTTTTATAATAGTGATGTTGTGGTGCGCAATCCTCACTTCGTTTTTTTACGATATGCTACATTAGTTACCTACAACGGATAAGCCAATGTTCCAAGCATGTCACCCCTAAATCCTCCAAGAGAAGTCTTATTCCTTTCAAGTATATTTTCAGTCATCAAAATTATATTTCAAAAATGATGCTGTATTGGCAGGTCTCTAGAAAAATGAGAGACCCTGAAGAATGTTGTCTACTTTCTGCTTAAAACAAAACAAGAATTTTTGTCAATAAAAAAATAAAATTCTTTTTAAAGGAGAGAAACTCCCTGCATCCTTTATTAATTTTTTGTGTTATATTTCTCAAGCTCCTGCAGGTAATTATGCTTTCTATTATTCTTTTTATTTTTTTATTTCTGTGCATATTTTGATGAGTACTGACTGTCACGTCCATGGGTCTTTTGCGGACGAAAACAACGCAAAATCGTACTCAAGTCGAAGTTTCTGTTTCGAATCATTAATATTATTTTCTTTTGGAACGGCATAAACGTTCCAAGTAAATACAACAACGACAACTTCAGCATCATCTCCAGCCAGCCGTGAGCGTCATAGTATTGCCACAATAAGTGCACAAGCACTGAACTCTATGCAACAAAGTGACATTCGGCACCTGTATGACAAAATACATGCACGTGTGCAGGCTTGAATTTAAAATTCTGGAGGTTATAGTGGATGTTAATGTAACAGCATTTCACATTTGAAATGCATTTTATTGAGCCTAAATTAACCTGTGATCTTGAAAATCGAATTCATTAAATGTGTTAACTAAACAAATGTACTGTCCAAATTTCATAACTCTGCAGTAAGTTTTTCTTGGTGTTGGGGTTTTTTCCCCGTCAGTGTATATATGTAATTTTTCATTTTAACTCCCTTTTTAGAAAATTTTAATGATTTATAGCTAATTTATACATTGAAAAAACTTTTGCTAGACATTTCAATAAAAAAAACAATTGTTAAACGACATGTCTTTCATTTTTTAAACATTAACTGTACTGGCCATACATAAATATAATTAGCAATAATTAATTAATTTATACACTTGAATCCTCAGATATGTATAAACGCCAGAAAAACGTCAACATTGAGCTTTTTATTCCGGAGTATAAACTACACCGGGGATAATTTTATTGATAAAATAAAGATACCTCCAAATGTCAGTCAATGTAACAAAGATTACAAAAGTATCCAAAGTACTTATCGATAAAAGCTGAGGAAGTTTTAGCTTAATTTTCTATCATTATCTTCCCATCATACTGACATTCTTTCCTTTAATTTATTTTCAAGGTCTTATATGTAATACAAATGTAAATTTAAAAAAATCCTTTTTACCGGATTTATTATTTTAATTTATCAAATTTGATCTCTTGCAAAGAATAAAGAAAAAAATTGCATATTCATTTAATAAGCAACTTATTGCATAATAGACTGCATATTGTGACGGAATTTTAAGAAACATACGTTGTATTTTAGACATGGACATTTTTAAATAGATTTTACTTAAATATTTTTTGATGCATTTTAACTATTTTAACATTATGAGGTGTTCATGGTAATAACGCTTAAGTGGATAGAAACGCCAAGTGCTAATATTATGTGTAATTATGAAGGAATCTTAGAACTGATACGTACGGATTCTGCGTAAGACCTCGATACCTCTGAATCACAAATAATGGCTAAAAGTTAATTTACTCTATTTGTAAATTTTATCTCTGGATGAAGAACGTAAGAATCAACGGGTGATCTAAAATTTGAAAGATAAATTCTGTGACTATATATTTGGTGACATTTATTGACTACATACTTTGTTTATTACATAAATTTAAAGTTTATTTCATGAACATTTCATATCTAGTCCATGATTTTGGGCATGTTTTTGAGGTAGTTTATAGTTTAAAATATCCTGCTCATTAAGTATACAGGGATTAAAAACGCCATCGATTGGCATTATTACTCCTATTTGTGCTTTTGAGTGCTATAGCTATATTCAAAGACGATACATTTTTTTCATTTATGCACAAGGATGCCTTAATTTAATTTTTAAAAACCAAAAAGAATACAGAGAAATTTGTATGCCCTAAGTGCTGCAAATTTGTTTCATGTCAGACGAATAAAATATCAAATGATTATCACTGCATCCTGATATCGAGTCAATGGTAAGTAAGGGAAATTTAAAATTTATAGGGCTGTAGATTTTGCATCGCAAGATTAGGACAATTTACATGCATTATTCCATCTTATTTTGTAGTTTTGCTTGCATGGCATTATTATCTACATAAGTAGATAATAATGCCATATAACATTGATGAAAAAAAACACGACATTTCATTTTATGAATAAACACTTGCTAAAATATTTTCTTTTATATACATAGTCAATAAGTTTCTGTATCAATTCCTGTATTTCTTTGAAAAGAAAAATGTAAAAGTAATCCGTAAAATTGGAAAATTATTACACCAGGACACCACCATACATATTGGATAAGGATAGAAGGTACATACGTACTGCTATTTCATAAATTTAAACTCTTACAGAATTATTTCGTTCCGGGAATAGTTAAAATCATAAAGATATGACGAAAACGTAACCCCGAATCTGTGTTAAATATTATTTAGTTTGAATCGGTAGTTAGTAGCAAGATATTTTTTTAAAAATACTAAACATATATATATATGGAAAATGTACTTTTTAAAAAATCATCTATTAGTAATTTAAGAGACCAGTTGAAATCATAATTGAATAAAATAAAAATTTTCAAATTCAAATTTACTTAAAGTTAGTACTTAATTTTAGTTTCTATATCATTATCTTTTAATACACTACTCAAAACATATCAAAAACTGCTTTCGTATCAATAAATGAATGAATAAATAAATAAATACTGCTTATGTAATTTGCTTTTCGTACTACAGCATGATCAATGTTCGTAATGCAAGAATAGTGATTGAAAATATTTTCGAAATAAGAGAAATTTCGATATGCTGTGGACTGTTATAGGGGAGAGTAGCCATATTTGGACAGCCGCTTTAAATGGACCGTTGCCATTATAGCGTAACTTACTGAAAAAAGACGCCATCAACCACTGAAATTTAACTCAACAGAATGACGTCATTTATGATTAGAAGTAGCACACACCTCCCTAGTTTTGTTTCCAGACTATATTAAAAAAACCTAAAATCCCGTGTTTTGATCTAATTTTATCCTACTAAAAGTAAGAGAATACTTTAAAACTAAACATGTTGTAGAGTTAAATATATATATTATGTTCTTAATTATGTACATGTATCAATAAAATACATGTATATTATATAAATACACTATATTGCCATTGATTATGGGACACTTGCGATTTTAGACATATTACTAAATATCTAGAAAAATACATGAGGAATCATCTCGAAACTCTTAGTATATAAATATAATAGTATAAGTCATACATCTCCGTGAAGATTTTTTCCCGAAACTCCAAAGGGGACCGTCAACAAATTAAAAAAGAATGAATATCTTTTGAATAACCCTGTCAAAACTAATGTAGCAAAAGCGCTCAAACTCTAGATTGTGATTGAATGCCTTATTGTAACAAGCCTTGTACATTTTTATGCAAATAGCATGCATACTCGCAGAGTAATTAAGGTTTTTATAAAAATGATCCCAAATTTTTCCAAGTTTTTTCCTTATAATTTTCAGAGTTCTCAATATAAAATATTATTTATTTTTAGAAAATATGACAAACAACATTGCACACAGTACCCTGTAATCAGAATTAAAAAATAATGAAAATTGTATAAAAAATGAGTTGGTTTACTAAATAATTTTTTACTGCGCATGCGTCACCGATATCAAAATTTCATTTGCATATTATGTTAGCTAAATGTATAGAGCAACTTTTGTGAAAGTCACAAAATCATAACTTGAAAATTCTGACAATAATCGTCAATTGAATATGTCGAAAATCCGTTATTCTCAAAATGAAGCGAAAACAAGAGGGGTTGTATCCATATATTTATTGATTAGTGTCAATATAGAATACACAATATTGGATATACTACTGCATGTGGATAAAATCCCTCATTTTTTTGCTTCATTTTGGAAACAACGGATTTTGTCCCTTTTCTATAGACGATTACTTTCAGCTATAATTTTCAAGCTATGATTTTGAGACTTTTACAAAAGTTGCTCTATACATTTAGCTAACATAATATTTAAATGAAAATTTGATATCTTTGACGCATGCGCATTAAAAAATTATATAGTAAACCTACTCATTTTTCACACAATTTTTATTATTTTTTAATTCTGATTACAGGGTGCTGTGTGCAATGTTGTTTGTCATATTTTCTGAAAAAAATATTATTTTATATTAAGAACTCTGAAAATTATAATGGAAAAACTTGGAAAAATTTGGGACCATTTTTATAAAAACCTTAATTACTCTGCGAGTGTGCATGCTATTTGCATAAAAATGAACATAGTGTATTACAATAAGACATTCAATCATAATCTAGAGTTTGAGCGCTTTTGCTACATTAGTTTTGATAGGGTTATTCAAAAGATATTCATTCTTTTTTAATTTATTGACGGTCCCCTATGGCGTTTCGGTAAAACATTTTCACGGAGATGTATGACGTATACTATTATATTTATACACTAAGAGTTTCGAGATGATTCCTCATGTATTTTTTTAGATAGTTAGTAAAATGTCTAAAATCGCAAGTGTCCCATAATCAATGGCAATATAGTGCATATGTACAGCTCATATTCAAAATATTAGAATAATTACCTTTTTTTTAGAAATTGAAAATATCGTTTGGTAATTTAATGTCTTTTAATGAAAATATGCAAACGATATTTTTATTAAGAACTTATTGTTAATTAAACTTACTTGTTATCTTAAATTTAATATCATTTTTGTAAAGATTAATTGAAAAAAAAATTATTTTGAATAGTCAAAATATTAGAATATTTATTCAAGTGATTCAAAATATTAGAATATTTCACATTAATTCTCCTTTAATTATTACCAATTCTTAACTGGTGGCATCATTGATTAAATTCAGACTATTTTATTTAAAATCAGTATTCTTTTTTGCAGTTTGTTTCTTTTTCGTCTTAAAATGGGCCATGTGAGTGATATTCCTGAATCTACTAAACTTCGTATGGTTGATTTGTATCGGCACGGTAAAAATCAATGTTTTATAGCGAATTATTTACATTGTTCGCAATCGAGCGTTAGTAAAATACCAACACAATATTCAAAAATTGGAAAATTTCAAAATAATCGCCGAAATGGTGGCCGAAAACCAAAAACATCTGCTAGAGATGACAGGAAACTGAAGCGTATAGTTAAGAAAACCCGTTTTAAAAGTGTGCGATTCTTGCACCGAAAATGGAAAGAAGAAGGAGTTGAAGTTTCTACATCGACAACATTAAGACGTCTCCATAAATTTAAATTTGAATCTCGTGTACCGAAAACAAAACCTCTCATGACTGCAAGACAAAAGCGTATAAGATTGAATTGGTGTAAATCAAGACGTTTATGGAGCAATGAAGATTGGAAAAATATATTATTTAGTGATGAAAGTATGTTTTGTGTTTCATATGGTAATCAAGGTATTCGAGTTTGGAGAATGAAGCAAGAAGCATTTGATAAAGAATGCCTTAAACGTTCCGTAAAATTTGCTGCTATTGTCATGGTTTGGGGTTGTATGAGTGCAGAAGGACCTGGAAAGTTATCCATCGTCTACGAAAAGGTTAACTCTCTGATATATCAAGAAATTTTAGAATATTACACGATTCCATCATCAGAAGATTTATTTGAAGATGATTTCATCTTTCAACAAGGTTTAGCGTCCCCGCATACCTCGGTGTCAACTAAGAATTGGTTCCGCCAACGCAACATTAAGGTACTTCCTTGGCCACCAAATTCACCAGATCTTAATCCCATCGAAACCTTATGGTGTATAATGAAGAAAAAACTTCAAGAAAATCCTCCTTCAAGTAAAACTGAGTTAGTGGCACGTATAAAGTCTGTTTGGGCTAATATTGATAGAAATGTTTGTAAACACCTTGTATATAGTATGCAAGATCGATTGTACTCTGTTATGAAAGCTAAAGGGGATGCTACAAAATATTAACTACCATTTACTTCATATTCATAAGGTAATATTGTAGCGTAAAATAAAATATTCTAATATTTTGAACCAATCTAAATTTTATTCTAATATTCTGGTGTGTTTAAGGAAGCTGTATATACCTAATTTATTGTGCTGTATTTTACATTTTATAAATGTTAAAATCTTATCTAAATATTCCAGATTTAATTTATAAGAAATTTAATTGCATTTACTTAGTATAAAAAATAAATAAATGACAAATTATTTTTTATTATTACTTTTCCTCAATTATTCTAATATTTTGAATATGAGCTGTATATGGGTGATTCTGAATTCATCATCAATATTTGGTGGGGAGGTAGGGAATAGGAAAAGAACACTATTTCACATAGGAAAGCATGGGCGCAGACGTCATGTAGTAGGGCAATATGTAACCGGTTAAATGATGGAAAGAAAACATAACAAGAAAGTGGTAAGAGAAAAAACATTTATTTGTGCATCTTTTGTACAGACTTACAAGAGGTGCTCGAAATTCTGACCATTTGCTAGAGTACATGCCTCACAACGACGTTGCATGGACAACCGAACTTTCTGGAATATGCCTGGCGTTTCCCGGATGTTTGCGGCGGCAACCGATATGCGTGCTACAAGGTCCATAGCACTGGCAACAGGGGTCTCGTATACCATGTTTTTCATGGCACCCCATACAAAGAAGTCTATTGGAGATAAATCCGGTGACCGTGGTGGCCAACAAATCGGTCCACCGCGACCAATCCATTGAGCTCCAAATTTTCTGGTCAGGTAACAACGCACATCATTTGCGAAATGTGCTGGAGCGCCGTCATGCTGGAACCACATTCGCCGGAGAATAACAGCAGGAACCTCGTTCATAAGACCAAGTAACACAGTCTGAAGAAATATGAGGTAGTTTGCGCAATCTAAACGGGATGGTAGTAAATACGGTCCCAGCAAACAGTCGCCGACGATCCCAGTCCACACATTGACGGCAAAGCGTTGTTGCGCAGCTCTAACTCTCGTACCGTGTGGATTCTGATTAGCCCACACATGCGAATTGTGAGTGTTGAAGACACCTTCACGAGTGAAGGACGCTTCATCTGTGAAAGAACATACGTTGGGAAATTGGGATCAACGGCTGTTCTCTGCATGAACCACTGACAAAAAGTAACCCGCTTGGGATAGCCCACTGCTTCCAGTAACTGCACTCTTTGCAAATGAAAAGGATGTAAACGTTCCTCGTTTAGTATCCGCCACACTGTTGATTGTGAAACTCCAAACTGGCGAGCAATACCTCGTGTACTAGAACTTGGCTGTTCTTCGATAGACTGTAGGACATCTTCCTCGACTGAAACTGTCCGTGTTGATCGGCGGCTGCCTCGATCAACATTAATACCAGCAAATGATCCAGTTTCGCACAGTTGTCAATGAACACGTGAAAACATTTGATGCTGTGGCACGCGCCGCGCCGGTTAGGGTAGCGCTCTGCATACATTTGCCTAGCTCTAAGACAGCTTTCTCCTGCGGCACCGTAAGTTAGATGCATATCTGCAAGTTCTTGAAACGTATGCCGGTTCATGTTACTTCTGCGAAGTCACCTTGTCGAATGACGACTGGCTGCACACGGCAGACAGCTATGCGCGTTCATGGGAGATGCGGACACAAAGCGCCCTCTACACCGTCATGCGTTCGTTTGTGCCTATGCTTTCCTATGTGAAATAGTGTTCTTTTCCTATTCCCTACCTGCCCACCAAATATTGATGATGAATTCAGAATCATCCTGTATATTATTAAGACTTTGTAATAACTTTGAACATTTTAATTACTTTGAAAGAACATTTTTAACGTTTCTGAATACAATTTTGAATGAAATTTTTCTGTAATAAATTATATTGTTCACCAACATCTGACACACGAGGACAATATTTAATTCTTTACTGCATTTTTATTAGCTAAAATAGTCTCTTTTTTCTGTTAAATTTACATTAGAAAATTGTATCATTTAATCTTAATGAGAACCTGCAAATTTTTAAAGTGTAAGAGCGATTCTGAATTAGTAAACACAATAAAATTCTGAGAGAAATCATTTCTATAATAAAACTGTCAACATTATTCTTAATAACTTGAGATATCCACAAGAAAGTTTTTAATTCACGATTCATAAATGTATGCTTTTTTCTTTCATATATTTTATATTTATTCTTAATGAATAGATTGAATTTTTTAAGGCTTTTCTTAAACGAAAATACTGATTTTTATATTTAACTCTAAAAATGATAAACATAATTTTAATGCCATATCATTACATATATGAATTTTTCCCAAACTTTTTTATTATTTAAAGTATACTTTAGTCTCAATTTTATTTCATTCTTCGTAACAAAGAAGAAATTTCTGATCAAATAATCTTGTATATGTAACTTCTAGCATCACTCAGAAAACAAAATTCTTTAAATAATACTCTAAAACTTATTTCTAAACATTAAAATAAAATAATTCTTTATTTCTATTATATCGAAAAAATACGTACGCTCAAAATGGAATTTATAAACATAAAGTTAAAAGTTTGGAGGCGAATCGATTTAAATGCAAATATTTCGAATAAATTAAACAAGTTTGCAATACCATTTAATTTGTTTTTGAAAATTTAAAATTAAATTATTTCACAAAGTCCTGAAAATATATTGATTTTCTGTTTCGTTTGCGATAAACCCTTCATTCGCTTATTTGTAATCGCTTAAAACAAAAGGGTTTTAAATTAAATTTCTTGAGTGAAAGAATAGCCTAGTTGTAATTATATTTAAATTGGAAAATAAAACTGGTTGTTTCCAAAAATTTTCAACAGTTTCCAAAATTAATCTCTTCTCAAAATTCACTAGATTGTTTATAGCATGCGAAACGCATAAATCACTCTCTTCTTTGTTTAATTAAACATCAATTTAATAGTGTTTTTTTAAAGATAAGTACTTAATAAAAGATAAAATAACTATTAATTATGAGTAATTTTGATCATTTTCTTGGCAAATAGATTCAAATATAAAAATGTAAATTCACTTGAAACAATACAAGCATTACAAAATTCTCGCTTAATTTCTATTATTTTATCTTCAATTTAATAAATAACAACAAATAAAATTTAAATGAGAGAAGTATGAGCGAACAATCATTCTGTTGACGTTTCATTAAATTTGCAATGCATTTTTTTAACTACTTCAACACAATGTTTAAGCATTTACATTTATTTAACCTTTCTACCCTGAATGGGTCTAATCGACCCATTTCTATTATTTATTTCATAATAGCTCCGTCGGGTTTTAACTAAGAGCTCTTATATTTTAAGTATTCCTCAAACAGATAAATATCTTCAGTTTATAATTTTTTCAGACTTCCGAAATTATTTTTTTTAGCCAAAATAAAAAAAGTCACATTTTACCTGAATGGGTCTAATCGACCCATATCACTAATCTCTTATAAATGCATGGAAAACAATTAGATTTTTCGATGCCATTGTGGAAATGCCATGTTCCATGCCATTGTGGAAAATGTTTAATCAAAATAAAAATTTTAGTTCCTCCGATCTGTATTGTAATCAGAGATTAGTGTATTGACTCTGCGTCATATGCAAATTTCCTCCTTGCGCCCCAATCGAGTTTTTTCTTTGGGGGGGGAGGATTCCCAGAACGTTTTTTGTGCGTGCATAACATGTCCGTTTCTTGCGATACACGTACGGTTCCAACGCTCTTTAGGGTTTTCGCATGCGCTGAGCATTTTGCAATGAATAAAATGGGTGTTGCAATTGGAAATTTTCGAGTTTCTGTAACTATAGCCGTAACCGTGAGCGCCATTTTGTTGTCGTTCGCAGAATCTCGAGCTCATACCTCTGAATAGCTATATCTGAAATTTCATTTTGATCGGACTGGCCACTAGAGCTCCATATATAGGCAAAGTTTTTTTTTGACCACCCTGTATTTTCTTCATTATTCGGGTTTCAAAAAGATATGACATTTGTCTCATATGTGCCGAAAAAAAAAATCGGTAATCCTCCTTTCAACTATGCATCATGAGACCAAAGTTTCAAATGGTGAAAGAAAAGAAACCAGAAATAATTTTATATTATAATGAAACTAAAGGTGGAGTAGCTACTACTGGTAAATTAGCTGCTGCATATACATGCAAAAAGGGCACTAGGCGATGGCCTGTGTGTTTATTTTACAATTTAATTGATCTAGCTGCAATGAATGCATTTGTTGTTTTTATGCATGTAAATCCTTCTTGCAATCAAAACAAACTATACAAAAGGCGGCTTTTTCTAAAGGAACTTGGGAAACAGCTGACCGAACCTCACAGAGATATTAGGATGAAACAAAATATCCGAGTAACCATAAAGAAGCAATTGGCTACCGCAGCAGGTGAAAAAAAAGAAAGTATTAGTTCAGCTAAACGTGGAAGATGTAAAGAATGTGGTCCAAACAGAGATCGAAAAACGCAGACGAGATATACTTCATGCTTATCTTTTTCTTTGCCAGGAGCATGTAAATGTGTACTGTAAATCTTGTTTATCATAAAAATTGTATCAAAACAATGGAAATAAAACAAATTTCTAATGTACATTTTTTATTATTATTTTCCAAATTATTGCTTATACAAACAAGGCATTGCAAGGAAGAGGGGGAGGGGGTTCAGTTAAAGTGGGAGGGGGGGGTTATAAAATACGCTGGTCTCTCATAGTGAATACAAAAATAATATCTAAAATAAAGCTAGTTAAAAATACTTGTTTTGACGTAGAATAAATAAAAAGAAGTAAACTGGGTCTAATCGACCCATTCAGGTAAAACGTAACTTTTTTTTCAACAGGGTAGGAAGGTTAAAAAATATATCTTTGAAATTCATTACGTGTTGCAAACAATAATCAGATTCGACATCATACCGACAAATTTATCTTAAATGTGCAAGGATACGTGTATTTGAGAATGCAGCCCGAATTTTTCAAATGCATTCGTAATTCTTTAATTACGTTGCCTAGTCAGTCTGACAGTTTATAACAGCGCAAAAAATGTACCTTGTCAAATAGTTTCAAACCTGATATACACAGCAGAGTCATACTAATGTGATCATCTTGTAATTTTCACATTTTGTTAAATATCTGGAAAAATACATCAGGAAATATCCTGAAACTCAAAGTGTGTAAACGAAATAGTACATGTCATATATTTCGATGAAGACATTTTCTCAAAACCCACATGGGGGCAGTCAACAAATTGAAAAAGAACGAATACATTTTGGATAACCCTGTTAAAATTAATGTAGCGAAAGCGTTCAAATTTTTGATTATGATTATATGCGTTACTGTAATGAACTGTGTTTGTTTTTATGAGGATATCAGGTATACTCATAAAGAAATTAACGTTTTCATAAAAGTAGACCCACATTTTGACAAGTTTATTGCATATAATTTGTAGATATTTTACTATAAATTAAAGTTTTTTTTTTTCAAAACACATGACAAAAATTTTGTACGCAAAACTCTGTAATCAGAATTAAAAAATAATGAAAATTGTATGAACAATGAGCAAGTTTATTGAAACATTTTTCACTGCGCATGCGTGAAAGCAGTCAAAATATAATTTTTACAATGTGTTAAATAAATGTATAGAGTAACTTTTGAGAAAGTCTCAAAAACATAGCTTTGACATTCTGAAACTTATCGTTGATAGAGTAAGCTCAAAATCTGTTAAATGCCTCAAGCATTAAAGTATAAAAACCGACCAACCGGTATTTTGACCTCCTCTGTACCTTTCTGGGTTTGCTGTGTTTGCTGCGTAGGTGAGGTACATAATTTATGTGACCACGCAATTTTATTACATTCCTGCTTCATTTGACTTTTACAATGTATCCTTAAATAGATTTTTTTCTTTGCTTTTTCATGTTCCACGATCAACATTTCAAGATTTAGCAAATGGTGTACGTAAATCTGTTGGCGCATCTGCATTTGGAAGAAAACCATACTATCCCCAAAATTTGAGGAAGAGCCAACTTCATATATTTTAACTATGGAAGAAGAAGTTTATGGATGTTCTTTTAATGATATGAAGCGTATTTCAATTTGTGTTGTTAGAACTTTCTCTAAGCCAGATAAAGATGGACGATGTTTGTTAGATCTTTTCTCAAACTTACACAAAATATGTCTTCTTGCAAAGAAGCTGTAATATCTTTTATTGGAAACATAGATTTTCTTAAGGAAAATGTCTATAATTTCTTTAAATTTTTGGAAGAAATTTTCAAAGACAAAAAAAGTGACACCGGGTATAATCTAAAACACACATGAAACATGTTCATCCATCGTCAAAAGCAAAGGCTTTATTGTCATTAAATGTAAGGGCAAGAGTTATATCTCAGCTTTAACTTCAGTGAAAAGCAGAACTATTATTACATTAACTGCTTGCATTGTGCTGCAGCCCTTTCGTTTTCTTTCCTCGTAAGAACATGAACAACGTTCTGATCAAACGGTATTTCTCACGCTTATTTGGAAATACTCTACAAAGCAATCTCTTCATTGAATGATATGCCCAATTCATTCAGAAAGCCAATACGGTTGAAGTGAGACCTGTATTTCTCATTTTAGATTGGTATTACTGTCATATCCTAAATGACGAAATAATTGATGTGGTTAGAAGTAACCTTGTGAAAATCAAAATTACGTTTCCTGATTCCACGTACAAGCTGCAATCGTTGGATAGAACCTATATGGGTGTGCTTAAAATCCGCCATAGTGTAATAAATGAGGCAGTATTTGCATCATTTAAGAAAATGTGTTAGACAGTATGATGTGCTGGAGCTCTTTGGGACTTTTTACTTAAAAGTACAAGTAGAAGAGGTCACTGTCAGCGGTTTCAGTGAGACTGTAATTTGCCATTTAAATAACAATATGTTAATGGAATCCCGCATATTTAGCCACACAGATTGAGGTAAAACTGAGATTGAGAAAATGCAGCAGTTTCGTTTTCTCGCCACTTTCTGATACTCCAACCATGCGAAAACTGGAAGCTATTCCTTTGCCATCACTCACCTCTACTGTAGTTTCTTCGTCCCAATTTAGAAATTCAGTCAGTGAATTTTCATGAAATAGCTCCAGTTTCACTGTGCAATATGTAAAAAATAAACAATTATGGTCGCAAGTTTTCATGATTGAAACAGGCTGCAAATTCACATCCGCGAAAAACACTGTTACACTCTAAAATTGCCTACAATATATGTGAAAAAACAGAAAAAATGACGGAAGAAAATTTATAGAGAAAAAAATGGCGTAAGAGGAGATATTTGGTTTTTTTTAAAAAAAGAAGATGTATAACTCATAAAATGATGCAATTTTTGTCTTCTTGTCTCAAAATATTTAGAACGCAGTGTGTCAGAACATAGTGATTGCACCAGCTCAGCGAATAATTTATTTGTTTGTCATCGTAATTGATAAAATAATCTACACATCAAGCAGCAAGCTTTTTTTGTACTTTTAAACGTTAAAAAACAAAACTGGGAAGATAATGGACAGAAGAAATCATAGATAGCCATTAAGGTAAAATAATTGTTTATTAAAGATCAAAAAAATTTTCTGCAAATAATAGAGATAATTAATCAACAAATTCATTGAGCGAAACAATGTTCATATTGCTTAATAATTAGAGTTAATAACTGGAGTTAGAACTATTTGTGTAACTCTTTTGAAAAAAAAAACAAAACAAAAACAAAAACAAAACAAAACAAAACAAAAAAAACCTTAGGTAGCTGATATTTAGACCCCATTTTCAAAACTCAAAATTTGTAGACATTCGTAATTTTGTTTTTAGGTAGATTTCGTATGAAATACTACCTATTGCATTCTCTCCCATGTTGGAATTTCTGAAAAATTTTTGCAGATCTACACCGATCATGACTCCTAGACCCTAAAACTACCATCAGTAAAAAAGTTTATCTATTTATCTATCTATCTATCGGTGTATATCATTTTCTTCTGGACACGATAACTTCCATAATTATGCTCAGATCTTCTTCAAACTTTTACATAAAATCGAGGGGCATAAAATCTCGGTCGAGTTCGTTAATGGGCAAAATCGGGTCAAGGAGGTGGAAATAGAGAGGGTTTTTTGAAAACAGAAAAAACGCGATAACTTCTTAATTAAAATAGATAGCGAATCAGTTTAAAGTTCATATTACTTCTAAAAAATGGGCTAAAAGTTTCCGTATGATAGATTTTTGATAAAATTAAAAATGGGGTCAAGGGACGAAAAAAACAGGGTTTTTGGGAGAAAAAAAATCATAACTTCATCATCTCTCAAGATATTAAATCCAACTAAATTTTGTATAAATGTTCTTAACATTATCTAAAACTTTTGTATTTACAAGTTTTTGATAGGATAAATTTTTATTGCTGAAAAAAATTAAAAACGAAAAGAAAAAGGAGATGGAAAAAGAAAAAAAAATCATAACTTACTCAATTCTTAAGCAATCAAATCTAATTATATTTATTTTACATCTTCTCAATAATATCTACAACTTTTACATTAACAAGTTTTTCATAGGATCAATTCTTATAGCAGAATTAAATTAAACAAAAATCGGAGTTTGAGAAAATACTTCAAATCCAAACTGCTTTTATTATGACATTTTTTTTAATTCATATTTGATTTTAAACGCATCCAAATGGCAAATCCTCTTATTTAGGAACTGTATAATGTGACTTATTGGCCAGGTTTTTGATAAAGGCAGAATATATTTCAAAAAAGGCTGTCAAAAAAGGTACTTTGAACGGAATTTCCCTAAGTGTACGTGATTGAAAAAATTGAGGAAGTATAACAAATTGCATTTTTTCTGAGTCATTCTTAAATCCATTTTTGTTCTCAAACGCATCCAATTTACAGGTTCTCTGATTTAGGAATTATATAATGTGATGGATTGGCCAGTTTTTTGATAAAATCAGAATATATTTCAAAAAATGCTGTCAAAGTGGGCACTTCTCACAAAATTTCCCAAAGCGATCGTGATTGAATTGAGGATGCTGTTCAAATAACAAATTGGTTATTTTATGATTCATTTTTAAATCAAATTTTGCTTTCAAATGCGTTCAGTTGACAGTTACTTATTATTTAGGAACTGTGTAATGTGCCGTATTAGTAAGTTTTTTGATAAAGGCTAAATATATATTTTTAAAAAGCTGTCAAAATGGGCACTTCACACAAAATGTTCCAAGGTTATTATGATTAAAGAATTGAGGATGTATTCAAATAACAAATTGATCATTTTATGATTCATTTTTAAATTCAATTTTGCTCTCAAACGCATCCAATTGACAGTTATTTGTTATTTAGGAACTGTGTAATGCGCCGTATTAGTCAGTTTTTTGATAAAGGCTAAATATATATTTTAAAAAAAAAGCTGTCAAAGTGGGCACTTCGCACAAAATTTCCCAAAGCGATCTTGCTTAAAGAAATGTGGATGCATTCAAATAACACATTGGTTACGTTATGACTCATATTTTAATTCAATTTTGCTCTCAAACGCATTCAGTTGACATTTTTTTGTTATTTAGGAACTATATAATGTATGTATTGATCGATTTTTTAATAAAGTCAGAATGTATTTCAAAATATGTTGTCAATATGAAGTTTGAGCCGAATTTCGCTTAAGTTATTTTGATAAAACCACTTCTTACAGAAAAATGAAATTAAAATTTTTTTCAAAAGCGCACAACATTGTAGCTAAATTGTTTATTAACAGAAAACGCTTTTAAACTCGTTATTTTTTTAACAACAAATAAAAAATTTACCACAGTCTTCCTTCTACGAACTTTCAATATAGTGGGATCTGGATTGAAAATAAAAATGGTAGCCGGTATTTGGACTTTCTCATTCACAAAAGAGCTCCATATTTTATGCTAGTCATATATGTTTTATACACGTTATATATAATGACCATATTCGTCATATGCATCATATGTTGTATAAAATTTCATATGCATAATATATTATCATATCTTATATATGTCTTATGATATGACGATCATTATGGACGTTTTGCGACTCTTCCGTGAAGGACGCTATGAGGAAGAAATTCCGATTATTGTGCAGTACAAAAGATTTTACTCTTACAAAATTCCGTTATAAAGCTTTTAGTAAAAAACTCGCATTGTGTAAACGCACATTTAACTATACATGAAGTTTTATGAATTTTTAAATGTACCATATTTAAATGTACCATATCTTTCCGCTGTGAACTTTTTTTTTTTTTCAATTTCTCAAAAAAAAAAAAAAAAAAAAAAAAAAAATCTTTTCATTTTGCAAGAGTTTGTTATTCATGAAACCGTTTTTAAAGTTATATTACAAAAAAAGAGAAAAAAATAACGTAACTAAAAATTACAAAAAATATATTTACTGAAATGTAATTTTTTTTCCTGCAGTCGAACAAGGTCTTTTTGTCTTGCATTTCTTTGGGAAAAAACTTCTTTAAACAGCTGAAATCTCATTTTATTGTAGTCTTCTTAAAATTCTAGAACTTTTTTACAACTGTTTTAAGATGTTAAATGTTAAAGTTTCATCGTGTCAACAGAAAGATAAGGTAAGAAAATAAAAAGTATACTCGTTGATACAAATAAAATTTTCTTTTCTTCGATTCCTTTAGAAACGCCCTAGGGACTTTCCTTTTATTTTACAGTGAATTGAAAAAAAAAACTGCTGAAAATGAAGTTTTAAAAAAAGTAAATAAAATTCTAATTTCATTTTTGCTATAAAATGATCTTATTATTTCTGGTTTTTGTTATTCTCATTTTTATATTTTTTCTTTATATTTTTGTTTCATATTTTTCTTAGGTTTTATAATTTTTTTATGTTTACACGATTTTTCTGCACCAAGACCCAACCCATACTTTATGACATGCCGAATTAGAAATGATTTGTTTTTGTGATGATTTCGTTTGATTCCGTTTGTTTGAGGTTCTGGGTTGGGATTTATCCCTTACGTATCCGGTTTTGTACCAAGTTTTTATTTAAAAGACCATAAATAACATTTTAAAAATTAAAGAAGTATATGTATATGAGTTACTTTGGATTTATTTATAAAAGTATATATATATATATATATATATATATATATATATAATTACAGGTATACAGGATATGCGAAAAAATTCCTGACATATTTGAAAATTCAAACTAATAAAGTAATACTCATAAAGTAATTATCGTACATGATTGCGGAGGGGATTTAAATGCTTATTAAGATGAAAAGTTTTATTCAACTTAGTAAAAAAAATAGTTCCAAACTTCGATCAGAGATGGCACACCAACTGTCTGTACGTTTTCTTTTTTTTTTAATTTTTCAAAATAGATTCGATTTTATTTCAAAGTACCAGGGTATCATAATTAGCATTTTCGTTGGAAGGCCTCATTTCTGTGTCATAGAGTCAAAATTAATCTATATATATATATATATATATATATATATATATATATATATATATATATATATATATATATATATATATATAATTTAAAGGAAATATCTTACATGCGATTTCGCCTTCGTATTTGCAAAAGGAAAATGTGTGATATGGGTGGAAGCTTTGTTGTTAAGTAACTCGACTACTTTGTGGTTAAGTAAAATTGATTTTCAAGGCATACTGAAGTAAATTTTACTTAGTACGTATTATCTGGAGCAAGCACAGTAAAATTATATATTTCTTAACTGGATAAATACATTTACTATGTAGTTTATTTTTAAATACTTCAGACGTATTCATATAAGGCTTTCTGCATTTTCCATTGTATTCATTTCTATTAATTTAAATGATTGAATATTATAGTATTTAATTTGCATATTAAAATGCAAGAAACATGAAAAATGGTGTCTTAATTATACAGGATGCTGCAAAAACAACGATCCATTTCTATGTAAACACTAATCTATTGATTTATTTAACAGGTGTTTTAATAAATGATTTCTTTAGTAGAAAGAATAGACATCGTTTTCTGGAAATTCGGTGATAAAACACATTAAAAGATTATTTTTTAACGTGAACCTATTTCAACTGCTTCACAAGTGCGCAACGTTTTTTATTCAGCATGCGACTGGCTGTCTGAATTTTTCACAACTACTCTGATACTGGCCCTTGGTGACTGTTTTCTGTGTTTTCCGCGGTACAGTTGACGCACTTCTTCATGCGCATTTTCATCCAGAATCCGGGATAAGTGACTATTTATTCTTCTAACGAAAACATTTCTTCAAATCCTGTCAAAAAAAAAAAAAAAAAAAAAAAAAAAAATCAATAGTTTTGTGTTTTCATAGAAACGGATCGTTGTTTTTGGAACACCCTGTATAATAAAAACATTGTCCAACTTCTTAATATCCAAAACTCTAAAACTAACAATGCTTGGCAGCAAAATAAACGTCCTGCTTCTGTTTAGAAAATAACAGATTGAAAAGTTTACAGAAAATTAATTCATTAACCTTTACAAGACCCTTACAATGTGGTTTGATTTTTTTTAAGTTTCATAAACAAGCTATTTCATCTGTTATTATAGACACAAGTTGCTGAGACATTTTTTGTAGTTGTTTTATATGCAACAACTAATTATATTATAATTATTCCATTTTGTTGATTTGTGTTAAATGAAACTTATGAACATATAACTGAAATATTTGTTCAATATTATAAGTGATAATCAGGTATATCTTAAGAACGAAGTTTATCTCATTTAAGTTAAATTATCTTCACAAAGTTCTCTCAGAGTCGAAACTTCAGAGAAACTCAACTTTCCGAAAAATCTGTTTTAAATTCTAGACCAATTAGCAGAATTAATTAAGAAAGCGGGAAGAATGGAAAACTTCCATTTTGCTAATGAAAATGCATTATAATGGTAAAATATTATAGCACATTTTATTATGATTATATGTTTAAAATAACGAATAATCTCGAAATTATATGACATCAATTCTCTGTCACAAAAAGATAATTAAAACTTGAATAATAATATAAAGAAATATATGTGACATCAATTTATAAAATTCAGAAAACTATCATATTTTATTATTATTATATTAAAAAAATATTAGAACCGTCAAGATAATTTAACTTGATATGTAATTAACAATATTAACAATCAAAACATCCCAAGGAAGCTGTCTTTAATACGGCAGAGCATCTTTTCTGCTATCATACTTGCTATTATAACGGCGTCAAATAGAGAAATCATTTGGAGGGTGTATAATCATATTGATTTAAACGGTTTCATGACTTGATCATCAAGGACATACACATTATGGTAATGATGCTTTCAGTGTTTCTTCACAGTCAAAATTGCTGGATACATTTTCTTTAAATTTAAGATTAAGTGCATTAGATAAGTCCATTTGAAGTTTTATAGAGTATTACACTGTTCATTAATCGAATTAGGTACACATGCAGCTTTGACACGACTGTTGTCGTCATTCAAAATACATCTATACTATAGCCAAAATGAAAGCATTAAGTTTATCGCTATGCATTATAGCAATTTTTTAATGCAACCTACCTGAAGTTCATTGCCACCGCAGTTGGTGTATAAGAATGACAGAATGAAACACATCACTCAATCCAAACCATCGAATTATTATTTTCGGTGTGAACGAAACCCTTGACAGTTCAAGAACGTTACATTTGGTGAACGATCGCATCCATCGAAATCCTCAAAGTCTGAGAACAGGAGTCGTGACGTCATCACTAATGGACCGAATTCTCACTAGCATTGGAATTGATGCCAGAAAATTTTTAATAGCAATATCCGGTTATTTTATTTGTGGAATATCTATTATCTAAAAAATCTAAAATTAAATAAATTTCAGCCATATATGGAATGCCACAGTGTTGTTTCATCTGGCTGATTTTTTATTGATGGATTCAAAATTCTCACCAGTATATTCAGTGAGACTGATGATGTCACGACCCCTGTCATCAGGCCTTGAAGATTTCGATGTCAGAGGCTCTGTCCCTTCTAAGTTTTACATCATTCGAAAAGATGACAAACCTGACATTTCTGGGACAACACAATGCATCAATACTATCCATGTTCTTTTTTATGTGCGTTCGTAATTATGTAAATACGTAGCACCTATAGTTGTCGTTCAGTCCGTCCGTCCGCGCAAAAATTACCCAACCGAATCTTTTGAAATTTAAAATATATAATTATTACACAATTTTGTTAAGTCGTTTCAAATTTTATGAAAATCGGATGAATAAATCAATTACAGGGACAGTCAAAAGTATTCCATTACATTTACGGTCAATGAGGAAAAATGTTTCAAATGCATTTTAATGGTGTTACACTCATTCGATCATAATAAAATTGATATGCATCTATAAAGTACACATTATAATATATACTTTGCATAATATGTGGTACAAAGAACATCTGTTCTTGATTTTCAAGGCCATACAAAAATATTCCATTGCATAATGGTATAGGGAGAAAAATTTTTGGTGTGCATTTTAATTGTAATTAACTATTTACAATTTTATGAGATAGATATTTGAGAATAAAATTATTATAACTTCGTTTTCGTACGAATGCACCTTATTTCCCACACTTCACATGCAATTTCCAACTTGTTTAGATGTGGCATGATGTGCGAGATATAACACGCTGCTTTAATCATAATCATATGCGACACTGGTTTTCAGATGTTTATTGCAACTTTTCACAATGTTCGCGCAGAAAATTGTTATAATGAACCTTTATTGGCTTACTGTAAAAAATCCTATCGTTTTCGAAATCGCTTACATTCTGCTTATAATAAAGTATGTGTACTGTACGTACATCAGTTTTACTTGACTACAAAATTTTATGAGTAGTAAATAAATTTCATCATATTTGGTAGTCAAAATTTAATACAAATTCTACGATAACTCTTATAGCAAATTGTATATTGAAAAAAGATGGTTTTTAAAGTAAAGTTCGGATGTGACATGGAATAAAATAAATTACTTTACATAATCTTTAGACTGTTTATGTTAATCATGAACCATTTCAATATTTTGACGTAAAAATTACAGTAATGTCAACTGGGAAAATTTTCACCCATTTACTGTAACAAAGCCCTAAGAGAGAAAAAGTATTTGTTCCAACATAACAAACCAATAAATAAATAAATAAATAAATAAATTTAAAAAATACTAACAAAAAACTGATACCTTAAAAATTTTGCATATGTGCTGTTTAACCCTTTGAGGCGCGGTGGTTTCATAGATATACCACTTAATTTTTGTTCCCAAATGCCACAATGGCACCGGAATTTTGGTTTAAAAAATTGCCGTTTATTGAATGTGTGAAATATAGCGTTTTCTTATTTACAGATAAAGTTGTTTTCAAATTCCGGTGTCAGTCATTAATTTCAACACTTACGCAGTGAATTTGTCCTGCGTCGCAAAGGGTTAATGGTAATATCTATCCCGGAAATACGAGGGCAATTCGGAAAGTAACCTCCGTTTATGAATTTAAAAAAAAACTAATGAAAGGAAACATGTTTTATGACGTACATATAAAAGACACGTTATTCAGCCACTTCTAAACATAATTGCCGTATTAATTAAAACAATTATCATAACGGTAAATCAGCTTTGAAATTCCATCGTCACAATCTTCTGCCGCCGGCCTATTCAACTTCGATTATTTTTAAATTCAACTCGCACCACTCTTTCAATCCAAAGAAATGTAACATATTCTTTTATTCATATTGACAAATTCCGAATTGTTCTCGTAATATTTTACTTTGGTAGTACATTCGTATTTTTTTTTTTGGTAGTACATTCGTATTTTTTTTTGGTAGTACATTCATCAGCAAAGAAAAACATATTAAAATTCTTTGGATTGAAAGAGTGGCGCGAGTTAAATTTAAGAATAATCGCAGTTGAATAGGCCGGCGGCAGAAGTCTGTGCCGATAGAATTCGAAAGCTGATTTACCGTTATGATAATTGTTTTAATTAATACGGCAATTATGTTTATAAGTAGCTGAAGAACGTGACTTTTATACGTAAGTAATAAAACATGTTTCCTTTCATTTGTATTTTTTTAATTCATAAACGGAGGTTACTTTCCGAATTACCCTCGTATAATTTCAAATCGAAAAGGTTTGTGTTGTTGACTATATAGGAACGAAATTAAAGGGTGATATTACGCAAATAAGCCATAACGATGAATCTAGAGGATATTTAAATATTTTCAACAAACAACCAAATGCATTTTTAAACATCTAGTCTGAAGATAGTTTTATTGTATTAGCTGATACAATTGAAGCATTAATTAAAAATATGTTTAAAATAAATGTTGAAATTATAAAATATCATTCCCTCACATTCAATACTACCACCAAAAATTATATAAATTATTAATTCTTACTGAAAAATTTATAATTATTTTGTCTGACTTCTGAATTTAATCATTAACACATAAAGTATTATTTCTATATATTACAATATTTTTTTACATAAACATGCAATTTTTATTTGCCAAAAAGTGTTTGCAACTCATATTTCACATCATTCCCTCATTCATTAACAACTCTGGATATTCGAGTTAGGTGGTACTACAACCATTGAACCTTTGCACGAATGCTGAGCACATAGACGTTATTTGTCAGTAAGAAAAAAACGGAAAAAAAACTGCCATCTTGGAAAATACTTCAGTTTGTAAAGAATAATTTAATTGACAGATAGGGCAAGCTTTAAGATGATGTTATCATTTTTTCATTTAAATTTATAAAACTAAATTATTTTCTAAAAATGTATTGATAGTTCGCTTAGATTTGACTGAAGTTACAGTTAGAGAACAGGTAATGTTTACGTAATTTATTTTATGCATAGAAATATTAAAAGTTAATTATGTACATGTCATCATTTTGCTTACTAGTTATTCCTTCATGTGAGGGAATGACCCTTATGTGAGAGGATTGTGATATATATATATATATATATTTAATGATATATATTTTTTAAAGTTTAGTGTTCTTGGTGTAAATAAAAATATATTTTTAACGAAAAAGGTGTAAAAAATATTATTTTTTATATAAAATGTAGAGAAACTTTAGGAGAGAATTTTCAAATAATTCTTCAAGATTCTATAAAGAATTTCATTTAAAGAGAGTTAAATGTATATATGGCACAAAAATAAGATAAATAGATAACTTCAAAATCTTTAAATAAACATTCCGATGTACACTTATTTCCTTAGAAACTTGATTGCAATCCAGTGTTTAAAAATTTAATAATTATAGAATTTCCCGATATTAAGCCGGACAGCTATTTTTTGGCAATAAGTATCGCTTCGTACAAAAAAGTACAATATTTCTCGCATGATTTATTTTATCTTCATAACTATAATGAAAATGGCATATTTGCTTAAAATCACCTAAAATGTTCCTCTTTGGCCACTTCCGGACACTAACAAAACTGTGATCGGATTTGTTCATCTATGATTGGGGCAATATTGTTACAAAAATTAGTCCAGGAAATCAGTATTCATTCCCAGACCTTCTCAATCCACGTTAAGCAATATCTTTGAGATTTTTAAGCTTTTTAATTTTCTTAATTAAGCTATTTAATTAAGATTTTTAATTATTTAATTAATTTTTATTATAGCTTTTTAATTTATTGTTATTTATTATCTTTTGTATTTATTTATTCAATTTGTACATTATTTATAATTTATGCTAATTATATGTCTTTTTACATACTAAGATCTAAACTTGTGTGCCAAAAAAGGTGTGCCAATAAGTGCAAAAATTGTATCTCAAATCACATTACCGCGGAAAAGTTACGAATTTGGAAGACTAAAAATTTGGAAAGAAAAGGGATAAATTAGGTTTGTATCTTTCAGTCGCGCATCTACTGTAAAGTGTGAGGAAACATGAAAAAATACAAATTATTGAAATAAATTTAAAATAACCTCTTTACGAGCGTAATAGCTGGAATTTTTGTCTTAGAATAATAAAACGTAATGTTGAAATAATATTTAAATCTACAAACATCTTCCGGTCGCGCATCTCCTCTAAAGTTGCAAAATGCTATGACACTTTCTTTCTTTCTAACTGGTAACCAGGCACCTTCCTGCCAGGTTTCCCCAGCTAAATGGGCTTTATATCTGGTATCAGGACGGGTGACCGCCTAATCGCCGTGGAGCAGCAATGAGTCTGACGGTCGCTTAGATTTTTAACTTAATGGTATTGCCTACTGCTTAATTACGACCTCAGTTTAACCGGTTGCTTCACACTTTGTTCTTGTTGTTTGGTACTTGCGATTTTCTACACGTTTTGATCTCATAATTTAAAACCTTGATCAGGTGACTAGACCTTCACCTGGCACCTAATATGGAGATAGTAACCACAAAAGAAAAATAAATAAATAAAAATAACACCTGAAAGGGAAGGGAATTAGTGGGACATGTTAATTACATTTAATTTAGGATTAGATTTTTATTACTTGAATTTACAAATTATAATTATCTTATGCACTAGGTCAGAGTTATCTAAATTTAAAGGTGGCGATATTTACCTTAATTATTAGTAACTTAATGTTACTTTAGAACATTAACTTATGGAATAGAAACAATTTACAAGCAAGATTAAACGTTAAATGATGTATGATACTTAAATATTAACAAGCTAGTTAAAATATAAGATTATCGAAAAAATGTGATTTTTGACAAACTCTACACATTTGATACCTCTTCTACAAACTCTACACATTTTGTTTTTACTTTACACATTTGATACCCCTTCGGATGTATGCAGATATTCTTAACATTCCCACTGCCGTGACCTAAAATATTCGTTCACTAGGCTGCAGGTTTCACTGCAGTTGAAGCATTATTTAAATTAATATAATTCTATAAATATAAATGAATATTAGTAAATTAAGTTATGATTGATATTTTCGAGGACTATAAGCATATACATAAAAAAACAAAAAAAAACCTCGACCATGTTAGAAAATACATCTTTTATAAACATTTAAAATAAATTACAGAAAAACAACATTACAATTTTGCCCTTTTGCTCGGCGGTCAGGGGGCTATAGGAAGATGGTGCATCATCCCAAGTATGAAAAATCATAGCTATCTTATTTGACTTTGGTACATTGTATCTGCCTCGATGCTGGTACGCTGATCAATTTTTATCGCATTTATACATATACACCCTTTTTGCTGCTTCAAGTTCTTGTTCTGTGATTACTCATTCTTCCATTTCATGAAGCATTTAAAAGGCATGTGCATAGGCGTTATCATGCCTGATAACATCATCAAGTTTGCTCATGATTTCTTCTTTACATTTTAATTATTTTCTATTAAAACGCTGCCGCAGTGCTATATCAGAATCCAATATATACTCTTTAGCATATTTTTTCCTGACATACCTCAGATGGTTAAGATGAGAAGTATTATGGTAAATTTGTCCACGGATTCTAAAACAATACGTCCGGAACCGGGGGAAGCAATATAATTCAATATCCATGGAGGCAAAAGACAAACTTTTATGTGACCATACGCGTTGCTTATAGTGAGCTGGTGATCACTCTCATCTATAAGCTATCTCACCTGATATGGATATGGTTGAAGAAGTTACATTGCCATTGTGACAACACGGAATATAAATTCTTCTCTTATTGTTATCTGCATTGGAAAGAATGTATTACGCTTAAAGGAATGATTGTTGTTCTTCAACCGTTTGGTGTAACCCGTATTTTCTGACATTATTTATATTGTTCATTGTTCGACGTAGAGCAATAGCTTAGAAGCTATGTTCCCTCACATGCCAATGGTTGGGTATCTTTCTCGTTATACAGAGGGAGGTGATAGCACAGACATTTACCTCATCGAGTTCACAGATTAAATTCCAGAATTAGTTTTTACGCAATTGGTCTGAGAAGTCATATTTTGATGGCCAACACCTGAAAACCCAAAATCAGCAGTTGACTTGTAAATTTTACATTGTGTTTTCTTAGTCGCATAAGTTTGAAAACATGAAGGTCTGAGAGCAGGAAAACGAAGTGATAAACCTATAGACCAACTACAAAAATCGGTTTTTCAGGTATTTTCCACCAAGATATGACGTGGAAGACCGAGTGCTTTTTAATATGCAAATTGAGTTTTAAATAGCTGGAATTTTAGCCGTGATCTTGATTAGGTGATTGTCTGTCATGCTGCCTCTCAGTCTATTATATTTTCATAGAGATTGGCTCAACATGCTATTATGAAAAAACAATAAAAGAGAAAATAACTAAGTTCAATTGATATTTATGCAATGATTTCTGCATTTCGAAATAAAAAAGCAAAAGTGAACTTAATTTAACAACTAGAGAACTATTTTACGTTCATTTAAAGAAACATTTTTAAAGAACTATTTCATTCTCTCTAAAAACTAAGTATGTAAAGAACGACAAATTTTTTATAATCTAGAAATATCTAATGTATATCTACGAACGAAATTATACATTAATCCTTTTCGAATAACCCATTTTAGCGAAAAACATTCTTTGTCCTATAAAACGCATAATTCAATATGTCTTTGATATTTAAAGAAACTAGAAAAATCTTTTGCTCTACTATTTTTCTCAGACTTATACGGTTAGTGAATTGATCATTATACACATTTTGGAATATATATTTCTCGGATGCTATCAATTCTTCAAGTAAATATTTTCTTAAGAAAAAATAACTTTATAGAGAAACAGAATAAAATATCCTCTTTAATATTACCATTAAAATATTATGCGTTTACACATGTATGTATGAATTCGGCTACGCAACTAATTTACATAGTTCCTAATCCCGTAATTCTATTTTGAGAGATAGAAATATTACGATAAAGAAATAATCTGAAATGTTTTTCCAAAGTCCGTATTTGAAAATAGAAGCTTGTTCTTATAATTCTATCTGCAATTTAAAAAAAGTATTGTTTTCAGATATTTCTAAGAATAATTTCCTCGAAATCAGGGACATGTAAGAGGTTATTTTATATTTTCGTTACGTGGTTATGTATCATATTTGCAGATAAATGAAAATTCATCTATTTTAAAAATGTAAACTCATTTCCACATTTATATCTACGTACTTATTCAAGAAAAATGCATTTGCGATTCCTGGTATCTACAATATTAAAATTTTTAAATCTACATATTCTTTTTTACGAATTATTAGAAATATGTTTTAGTTTCTATAAAAGTGTAATTATATACACAGACTATTTCAAAAATTGTATTAACGTAATACTTTATCTGTAAGGTCTTTCTATTAGTTTCGTTTTTCCTGTAACTGTAGGGAGGTCTTATAAATATATGAATAAAACATTTTTAATAACAGAATTTTTAAAAAAGCCTCGTGTCTTATACAAAATATTACTTCTTCCGAAAGATATTCTTTTAACAAAACTAGTTTAACATTGTAACATGTTTGTCCAACATGTCCAACATGTTTGTTAGACAATACTTCTGTGGTTATAGATATTTAAAAACTGCCCAACCAATTAAAAATTTAAAAAATATTGTTTATACTTTGAAAATAAGCAACTTTTTCGAAATCTTCATTCTCACCGTTAAGTTTTTTGCTTAAACCTTATGTGTCTTTTTTTCTTGTTTACTCACATTTGTTAGTTAATTTGTCCTTTATTTTTTCATTAACCCATTAAGGACTAACATGTTTCACAGTAGTTTTATTCAGTTCATACCAATTTTGTTAAACACATCCTTTTACTTCGCGTAAAAAAGTTATGAAATCTTTTAGATTTTTAAATCACAATATTTTAAGAAATACACCTTTTACATATAAACATTATGAATAAACAGTTTTATTTTATTTAAGAGGGGTGTAACGAAAAATTAAAAATAAATATTATTGACACGTTTTGATTCAATTTAATAAGAATTATATTAAATTATAAAATAAAAATAAAAATAAAAATGCAACTCATTTCACGGTCAATACAAGTGGCATGCGACGATGAGATTTAAATTAAAAACCACGCACTCCATTGTAAAAATCATAAATTAAAAACTAGTCGTTGGGGTCCACCGCAATATTTACCCATCATAGATATGCATAGTATAATTATGAAAATAAAACATGTGTAAGCTATTTATAAAATGCATCTTAATTCCAAAATAAAATTTAAACGCATATTTAGCTAGTTTTAATATTCACAGTAAAGCTTTATTAAGGAATTGTCGATGAGCCAATTTTGACAAATTATATAAAACGCCAAAATACTCAAGTAATACCGGATTGCGTAAAAGAAACATCTTTATAACTCCAAAAATAATTATCACATTAATTAACAATTTACTGCGTCGGATGAAGCATCTTATTTCCAATTAAAAAATATATTTGAATCGAAATTTTAATAAAATACAGGGTCATGAAAAATCAAAGAATGTGGAAAACAGAATTACACATATCTTGGCAACTAATAATTCGATCAACTTCGTTCTTTATGCAAAATTTTTCTTATGTTATTTCCTTTTACATTCACTCCTTAAAATAAAAAAATTCGAAATTTTTTATATACCTTTCATCACACTGAAGTTCTCAAAAGTCCAAAAACAAATTGTTCCGAATAATTGAGGTTACTGATATTAAATAGTCTTCGTTCCATTGTTACATACTACGTACGTACAAAATTTCAAGTCTCTATCTCAAGTTCTTCGGGAGATAGAGCGTTTACAGACAGACACATGAACAGACAGACACACAGACGGACGGACGGCAATTTTTTTTCTAAAAATATGTTTTTCGGAATCTCCAGTATCTGCAACGTGTAAATCCGTCAAAAAAAGTTTTTTTTCAAAACAATTTCAAGATTTACCCTATAATACGTATGATGGGTAAGTAATAGACCATGATCAAAATTAATCATCAACTTGGTTCATCCTATTCAAGCTTTCACGAGGAATTTATTTATAACTTATGAATATTAAAAGAAAAATTATATTGCAAACAAAATTTTACTTTTGTTATTTTAAATTTCAATAGACTACCTTATATAATGGATTTACGTCAACAATTTTATATGAAACATAATTTGCTTTTATTAAACATAATTTTTATCTCCTTATTTAAGTAAGGTACCCTGGGGTAATAACGCCACGTTAAGGTTCTACCAATTTTCACGGCTCAGTTTTAGTTTGTATTTTTCAAACAAATATATGATTTGATACAGCAACTCATTGAATATCTATACAAAAAAAAAAATAATTTAACAGATATGTATTCATAAAATGTAATGGCGTGATTTCTTGACCAATGCTATTTGGCGTTATCACCCACCTATATGGGTAATAACGCCATGCAAACAAAACTATGAAATAAGATGGAATAATTGCAGGTAGATTGCCAAATTCTAAAAATACATACTCTACAAACTTAGAAATTGACAAATTGCATTCTAAGCTATTGAAAATGTTCAATATTTTGAGAAAATGTAAGAAAAATAAAGGTGTGGTGTGTGTGTGTGGGGGGGGGAGGATAAGGCAAAAGAATATCAGACCGTGAGCTTCTTTTTGCTTAAAAAGGGCCGCCTAAATAGAATTATTAGAAACATTGCACAGTTTTAACTGTATTTATTTGAATCAGTATTTAGGATGTAGCTCGGTCACTGTAGGGAAATCAACCGGGGTATTAATGCCAAGGATTGTCGTTATTACCCCGTTATAGTTATTGCGCTGTACATTTTAAATTATAAATTATCTCGAGAAGATATCTAAAATCTTCAACAACATTTTGAAAGTCCATGAAATGTACTACAAATTTATGTAATTAACAAAGTATTTCCGGATAAAGAAATAGTCTTCACATCACAAAACGTATCTCGCAAATTTTAGATCAAGCGTTAATTTTAGTTGCTTGTAAAAACAATAAGACCTAAAAATGAAACAAATAAACTTGAAGCTGTTTTTTGCGATTTATATGACTCAAAACCCTTCTGCGCAGAGCACATGGGTGTCATTTACCAGATTATTTCATAATTATGCATAATATTAGCACTTGGCGTTATTACCCCGCCTGGCTTTATTACATCAGACCACCTTATAATCTAGTTAAATCAGTGTTAGTACTACAAAATTTAATATAAAATTCATGTTCAAGTTTTCTAATTCCACGTTTTCTCCAAGTTTTGCCTATGTAATATTTTAAGTCACCTTTTTCTATAATATAAGGAATTTCATAAACCCCTACAAGATCCTCCTGTCCTATAGGATCAAATTGTTAATTAAGTAAACTCTTTAATTTTGGTGGCGCTGTCGCAATCAATTCAACATTAAACTTTTTAAATTTAAATTTTAACTTCTCAAAACTGCCTTTTAAATATGGAAATGGAACTCTTTTAAATTTGATAGGATCTCCCACTTTATTGAATCTTTCAATTAATCCAGAATTTTTGTGCTTTAGCTTTCGCTTTTTTATAACAATTTATTAATTTATTGATGCTCCTTATTTTATAACCATTAGAACTTGCAACCTCACGGATAATATTCAAATCCTTACTTAAAAATTCACCAGAACAAATCTTAAAATCTCTATTAACTATAAATCGAAAAGTGGAGAATTTATAACTAAAAGGTAAACATGCAGAATTTGGAATAACATATAGTCTGTTAATTTTCTTTATATAAACTGTTCTTTTCAATAAATCCTTTTCCCTAATTTAAAATGTATCTAAAAATGATAAACTACAATTCTCTTCTAGTTCATATGTAAATTAAATATTTTTATCTAATTTATTAACACGTTCAACAAAATAGAGGAAAGAACCTATCTCCCTCTTCCGTACCTAAAGAACATCATCCACATACCTTTTCCAAAAAATAGGAACTTTATCAAAACTTTCCAAAATTCTTTTTCCAAATGGTCTCATCTTAAATTCCACGAGAAAGCCCGAAATAGGAGAACCAATTTGAGCCTCCATTTTTTTCTCATAAATTTCCCCATGAAATATAAAAAAGTTACTATTTGTGATCAACTGTAAGCGCTTTTTCAATGTCATTTTCATATTGTCACGAAATTTTTCTGAATTATGTATTAAAACATTAATATAGGAACAAACTTCTGTAACATCAATTGATGGAAGCAATGACTTGACATCCATACTTGCTAAAATGGATGTAATGGATGTATGGAAGGGACATATCAAATTGTTGTCCTAAATCCGTTATAAGGGAGTCTATTGAAATTTATACACGTAGAAATTTTGTTTCAATAATAATTTTCCCTTTCATATTCATAAGTTATGGTTAGAGTTTATAAATAAATTCCCTGTGAAAGCTTTAATAGGATGAACCAAATTGATAATTAATTTTTATCATCGTTTATTTGTAATTTATTATTTTTATAATTAAGCACGTGTTTTTTAGGTGCGTTCGTAATTATGTAAATACGTAGCACCTATTGTTGTCGCTCAGTCCGTCTGTCTGTCCGTCCGTATACAACAAGTTAAAAACTACCCAACCGAATCGATTGAAATTTAAAATACATAATTATAACATAATTTTGTCGAGTCATTTCAAATTTTATGAAAATCGGATGGATAGATCAATTACAGAGACAATCAAAAGGATTCCGTTACATTACGGTCAATGGGGAAAAAAGTTTCAAATGCATTTTAATCGTTTGAAATTTAAAACATATAATTATTGCGTAATTTTGTCGAGTGATTTCAAATGTTATGAAAATCGGATGTATAGATCAATTACAGGGACAATCAAAAGGATTCCGTTACATTACGGTCAATGGGGAAAAAATTTCAAATGCATTTTAGTCGTTTGAAATTTAAAACATATAATTATTACGTAATTTTATCGAGTCATTTCAAATGTTATGAAAGTCGGATGCATAGATCATTTACAGGGACAATCAAAGGTATTCCACTACATTACGGTCAATGGGAAAAAAAGATTCAAATGCATTTTTATGATGTTATACTCATTCGAACATAATAGAATTGGCATGAATCTATGAAATATATATTAAAATATGCATTCTGTACAATCTGTGATGCAAAGAATTTTTATTATTAAATTACAATGCCACACAAAAGTATTCCACTACATAATGCTATACGGGGAAACATTGTTTGGGGCGTGTTTTAGTTATATTCAACTATTTCACATTTTATGAATAAGATATACGTTTCTGAGGTGTAATAAAAATTACTTTCTGCATATTTACAGAAACACAAAGATTTCGACTACTCTACTGTATCCGAAGTACGCTCTACTATATCAGCAAAATCTGAATATTTTTAAAACTTCGTTATCGTACGAACGCACCTCATTTGATACGTTCACGTGCAATTTCCAACTTGTTTAATTTACATCTCATTGTCGCATGCCACTTGTATTGACCGTAAAACGAGTTATATTTTTATTTTTATTTTTATTTTATTATGATTTATGGTTGTTATTAGATAAAATCGAAACATGTCAATAATATTTGTTTTTAATTTTTTGTTACAACTCTCTTAAGTAAAATAAAATTGTTTACTCATAATGTTTTACTTCGCGTGTCACTGAAATCTGTTAATTAAATAGGACAATTTTTACTGGTAACGTTTTTTTTTTCTTTATCGCAAATATAATCAGTCTTTAATCGGTTTATATTAACCAGTTAAAAAAAACTGCTATTTTATTTACTCTTTAATTAGAGACTCATAACTTTAAGCAGCAAAAAAGTTAAATGTTCGATACACTGACAAAATTTTGCGCTTCTAATTTTAACCATTTTCATGTTTATTGATATATTGCACAGTATAAACAGAAATGCCGCAAAAAATTATAAAAGTAAAAAATGTACAATGCGTTTCGAAACATTGTTAACATTTTTTGTCATGAGCAAAAATGGAGTGATATCATTTCGGAAATAAAGATAGAACGAAACAGAAAAGGAAGCGAAGACAAAAGCTAGTAAGAGAAAAGGAAGCATGTGCTAAATGGTAGAACAAAACAAAAAAGGTATATTAAAAAAAAGGCACACAACTATTTTCTAATAACAAATAAAGTCAATTTTTTTCCATACAAGAAACAAATTATTTCTTAATTTGACCATTTTAAAAAGCAGTAATTTTTTTCTTACATAATTTTTCATCCTAACTATAATTTTGTAATACAATTTCAATAAATCTGTCATTATATATATTGTTTACATAAAATTAAGAGAATCCACTGGGCCGTGATAGCCTAGTGGTCATTGGACCGAACTCCAGATTGAAAGGTCCCGGGCTCAATGCTCGACATCACCAAAGACCCATCGAGTGTACGCAGTGTACCGAAAATAATTCTGTAAATCCTGTGGTCGGTTATAGTAGTTACCATGGGTATTGATGACAGGAGAACCCTCCGTCTCCTTTAGAGTCATGTTGAAATTGAGAAAATGGCAATGTTTGGCGCTGCCATCTATTGCAGCTTTGCGTACATCCTCTGCTGCAGCGAGGAAACCATTGGAAATTAAAAGCAGTTGTACGCTTAACTGTATTTAAAATTGTAAAGTTAGTTTTTTAATGACTAACGGAAAAAATTCTTTATTTGTGAAATGTCTAGGAATTAAAATCTGCATAAAATAATGGAAAATAAATAAAGTGTATGCATCTATTATTACGGCTCCTAATAGTAATGTTTATTCTTAACAAACTAATTAGACAAATTTAGTCTAAATCGTTTTAATATATCAATAGTTAAATATACATTAGCATTTGTTCAAATGGTATGTATTTTTCTAGTTATTTTTTAAACTATAATAAATATTTAATAATACAATATTATTAATACTACACAAGATAATAAAAAACACAATTTTATCCATGTAGGATTTTATTTTAAGAATATCAATATCAAAATCAAATGAAATCATGTAATTTTAGTTTAAATCTATAAATATATATAAGAGAAGAATCACGGAGATGAATTAACCTTAAGCATGAAACACTATTAAAACTGAAGTTATTTCAGAGACATTAAGGGGTCAAGTGCAGGGCCATCGCTAAGACTTTTTATTGGTGGGGGAGAAGACCTTAAATTGCCAAGTCAAATTTTCATATTTGCCAACTCGTTTTATAATTTTGCCACGTTACCACACTTAGAAAATGTAATACAGTTCTTATTTGTAAAATGTTTAATAATATTTCCAATTAGAGTTGTAACTTTTGCAAATTCTATCAAAAATAGAAAATGTACTACAATTTTTATTAAGATTTTAATTAAATTTGCCAAGTGTAACAATATTTGCGAATGTTTCGGGCGGAGGCTCCCCCCTGTTCCCCCCTTAGCGAGGCCCCTGGTCAAGTGATCTTTTAATTGATTTTCCTTTCCTTCTAACTTTACAAGAAACAAGTATTGGATTCCTGAAATTTTTCGAAATAAGGTTTTCGATTATGCGTTTTTAGCAACTTCCATTTAATATAATGTCTTCATATAAATTGTGCATTTAAATTTCATCCACATAAATATTGGAAATTTTTCTGTTGAAAATTTCTCACGCTATGATTTGAATATTATTAAAAATTTTAATTGCTTAAAAGGCCTATAGCCGATAGAGTGAAAAAGTGTCCAAACATAGACTCGAACCCGGGCCATGTCATTCAAACCTATATGGTTCTACATGAAGGTTGTACTACTATAAAAAATCCACATACACTTAAAATCTACATACACATCTAAAAGTTCGGAGCAAATGAAAAATTTGAAAAACAAGCATTAGTTCTGTGTTTATATAAAATAATGAACAATTAAGGAATTAAATTAACACAAAGATGATTACTTTATTAAATACTGATATTTTTTCTTAAAAAACGTTTTTTTTATTTTCATGAGAAAAATTTTGTCAGAATATATCACTTGTAACTTGTCTTCTTATTTGTAAAGAAATGTTATTTACTAAATTGGAATCTTTAATCTGACAAAAGAATTAGGCGAAGTAAAATGAATATTTTAAGGAGTTTATGTTCAAGTTGTATTATAGATATGCATTTGGTAACACGTAATATAGTTTAAGTTTTTTTAACTACTTGGAAAGTAGTTGTTGTTCTCGGTAGAAAACAGGGAAATCTGAAGTATATCTGAATCTTTTTATTCGTTGAATTCCGCAACTATTTTATTCTGTTAGTTTTCTCATTGGTCCATGTTTAATGTCCAAAAATGGAATATTTCTGTTGCCACTGTAACATAAAAGTAATAAAATCTTTAAATAATAATAATAATTTGAAAAAAATGTGACAAAGATTTAAAAAAAATTCAAATTTCATTTAAAAGTGTTTTTTTTTTCTATAAGCAACGGTGTAAAGATTTAAAAATGTGCGATGTTTTGAAATTTAAAAAATTGCAGTTCCAAAGTTGTAAATCTGAAATTTCATTTAAAATTTGTTTATAATGGGTCCAGGAGTGTTAATGTTTAATCCATGCCATACGTAATATAAGGCATTATGAAGTCAGTCTAATTAACTCCATCAATTAAAAATGCACATTTTAAACAGTTAAAGTTGTATATCTATAAACTAGGGCTGTTTTTTTTATCATTGGTCTAGGAATATTAATGTTTTATGCATGGCGTACACAATATATGACTCGTTTTGATCATGATAAAATGATGTTTATTATTATTATTAATTTAAAAATAGAATTTATTTATAAGTTTTCAAAATTTTAGTCTTTGGAAATATCATTTTTCAAATAGTCGTTGTAATTTGTTAATTTGTATTTAGCTGCTTACGTTACCATTAAAGTTTCATTTTAATAATTTCTAAAACTGAGATTTATGGAAATAGTATTTTGTTAACCTTAGATTAAATATCATTTGTTTGAGTGTTAGACATACCAATATAAGTTGCATTTTTTGTTGTAACTAATATTTTAGGCTTATTTATTTACTTATTATTTTTTCTTTAAAATTGTATTGTAATAAATATTTTAAAATTTAGTATAACAGTAAATACTGAAGTTTGTGTTGAAGGTAAATATTTCTTGATTTCGAAAAATTATTTTTAAAAAATAAGCCCTTAACAAATTCCTTTAAGAAGATAATCAGGAATTAGAAATCATATTTTATATGGATATATTTTAATTAAATATGAGACCTAATCTGAAGCAGTAAACTGTTAGTTAATATGATTATTATTTTTGGAGTTATAAGGATGTTTCTTTTACGTAAATCAGTACTACTTGAGTAGATTGGCGTATTATAAAATTTATCGAAATTGATTCATCAGCAATTCATTAATAGAGCATTATTTTGTGTTAAAATATTTAAATATACATTTAAATTGTATTTTGGAATTGCGATGCATTTTAGTAACAGTTTAGACACGTTTTATTTTCATATTTTATATTATGCTTATCCATTATGCGTAAGTATTATGGTCCCCCCCCCAGCGACTAGTTTATAATTATAATCATTTAAATATTATGTTGAAATTACTGTAGGTTATTTTTGTAATATTTTTATGTTTGTTATAATAATATTATTAAAAAGAAGAATATATTCTATTTAAAATTTTTCGATAGTTTTAATAAACCAGTTTGAGTTTTCCGATAATTGTTGTAAATGTACTTGAACACAGTGTTGAATATATTTGTCGTTTTTAGTACCCACAAAGTAGCCCCTGCTGAGGACTTCTTTTATCCAATCATTTAGTTTCATATAAAATGAATTCCTTTCATATGTTGGATTATTAAAAACTCCTTGCAGTATGATCTGCTGATGAATTAACACAAAATTAATTTTTTCTAATATTTAAACATAATAAACAAACAGTTAGTATTAAAAAAAGCAGTTTTCGTCATGTTACCCTCAACAATTCGAACTAAAACGATTTATGTAACATTTTGCTACTGAAAATTTTGAAAAAATGTAACTTTTAACGAGATCTGAACATATTTAAAGCAATTTGGTCGTATGAAAGCCATTTCTAAGTAAATGGAATTAATTTCGGACCAAATAAGGCCTGGCACAATAAAACTAGTTTTCATGTTAGCTTTATCAAAACGTAAACATTTCCTGTCAAAACAAAATTTAAAGGAATAACTATGTTCACTGAATAAGTATGATGACACATGGGTTACAAGTTACTAAATGGTATATTTTGACCTTTACCTTATTTGTAACTTTTTTCACATTATTTTATTATAGAAAGTTAGGAAAGTTAAAACCTACACGCGAAAATAGTTGTTTACTAACACATCAAGAGTTTCCACTAACAAATATTAAAATCACCCCAAATCATTCAAATACCCTATAGTAGAGTATGAAATATTTTTCAAGTTAAAAAACTCCAAATTATCATATATTGTTTGTTTAATCCAAACATTTTTTTTTTTATGTGATGGACCAAAGTAGCCAAAGTCGACATTTTCTTCTAGAGCTCTGTGAATTCCAATGGTTATATTTTCATTTTTGAGGTATATTTTGAGTGGTTAATAGAGAAAGCATAAGTGAAAGAAAAATGGTTACGTAAAATTAAAATCACCCTGTACTTAAAAATATACAATTAACACCTTTTAAATATCTTCCGATTTAAATCCTATCTTCCGCCGCGCCTATTTTGAAACTTGTTTGCTCCAAATAATATTATTTCGACAAAACTCTTTTGGCTACGCAACTTTAGAGAAATGAAACTTTATAACAAAATGACATTTCTTTAATAACAAATTGATCGCGAAAAGCGTACGGCAGGAAATTGGGAAGTTAATTAATATTTATTAGAGAAGCATATTTGTGTGCGACATACTTTTATTATTCATGTCAAGAGATGACACAGTATTAAAATTCTGGTAAATGATTTCAAGTAACATTGCTGTGTTTATAGAAAACTGGAAACATGGAATTGATTTAAGGAAATTGAACTTAATTATTAAAGGTTGTAAATTAGTTTTTTTTCTGATACATTGAAGAGAAACAAAACTTCCTACGTTTTCTTCATTTTTTTGGACTTTATTTTTAAGTATTAATTACGTATTTTGTAAAAACATTTTTATAATTACACTGTACAAAAAGAAAAAAAAAAGAAAAAAGTCCTTCCGGCAAAGCCGGGAGGAAGAGGTAGCTTTCATATACTTATTTATTTATTTTTATAAGTTACAAAAAGTTTATATAAGTTATATAAATCAAATATACGAAGCTCAAAATAGTGGAACACGGTTATATAAGACTGAATACTAGTTTTATACTGGATTTATTTAAGCGATTTATATGGTCGCCAAATTCCACGATATCCATTTTAAAGCAGCATGATGGATAAAAAAAAACAATGAGCTTGATCGAAATCTTAATTCATGGGAACATGCACACTCACATCGAAATCGATTAATACATACAAGTGCTGTCGCGGGCAAATTGACTTAAAAAAAAAATGTCACCCGCATTAGAAATTCAAACTGCTATATCCCAGGCGTTTTTCAAGGTAAAGACAAAGCAAAAAATACTCCGGAATTCATTATTAAGATAAATAGTTTAGAAAGAGCCTTTTTTCAATTTCTAATTTTTTGTTTATACATCATTATACATTTAAAAGATTTTTGACAAATTTAAATGGCCGCCATTTTGAAACAAGATGGCGGATAAAGTTGGCCGTGGACTCGGTCAAGACATTGGTATGTACCGTGAACATACAGAGTTTTATCGAAATCAGTTTATAAATATGCGTATTAACACGTGACAAATTTCAGATTTAAATTTCAGATTCAAACGCGTTTCAAATTGTCAATCTCACAGGAAATTGAAAGTGCTAAAACTCAGCCATTTTTCAAGATACAGATGAAACAGAAAATGCTCTGGAATTTTTGTATCAAGGTCAAAACACGAAAGAAAAATCTTTTTCAATTTCTTACTTTTTTGCATCGAATCTTAAAATTTAAATAAAAAAATAATAATATTCCGCGATTTTGAAACAAGACGGCGGTTGGAACTGGCCAATGAACTCGGTCGAGGCATCAGTAGACCTATCTACGCACCAAGTTTCATCCAAATCGGTGTATAAATACTGTGTTATCACGTGACGAAAACCAGATCATTTCAAAATGCGGGCAACACTAGAAATTAAAAGTACTATAACTCAGACTTTTTTAAGATACAGACGAAACAAAATATGCTTTGAAATCTTTGTATCAAGGTCAAATGCATCAAAGAATTTTTTTTTTCAATCTCTCACTTTTTTGTACCTGATTTCAAATCTTAATTAAAAAAAAAAAAAAATTAAATGGCCGCCATTTTGAAACAAGATGGCGGATGGAACTGGTTAACAAACTCGGTCCAGGCTTTATTAAGTACTATGTACACACCAGGTTACATCCAAATCGATTTATAAATACAAGTGTTATCACGTGACAAAAATCAGATCGTTTCAAAATGTCAGCTATAAGAAAAATTCAAAGTGCTATAACTCAATCATTTTTTAAGATATAGACAAAATAAAAAGTGTTCTGGAATAGGTGTTTTAAGATATAACACATAAAATAAAAATATTTTTCAACTTTTATTTTTTTCGTATTGAATTTTAAATTTTAATAAAAAAAAAATTAAATGGCCGCCATTTTGAAACAATATGGCGGATGATGCTGGCCAACGAACTCGGTCGAGATATTTGAATGTACTATGCACATACCAATTTTCATTCCAATCGGCTGATAAATACGATAGTCATCGCATGACAAAAATCAGATATTTATATATATATATATATATATATGTCAACATTTGAACGGAGGGTGGTTTTGGAGTCTGGGGGTCATGATCGGTGAAAATATACCAAAATTTTCTGGAAGTGCTTTCCTCCGGACGGCTACAATAGGTAGCTTTTTACTTTTTGTAATGAAAGCTACCTAAAAACCCCTAGAAAACAAGAATTCCTCTTTTTCAGAATTTAGTGTCACCCCCGATGGAAAAAAATGTATATGCGCATAATTTTAGATAGCACAAAACACTTTTTAAAGATTTGAAATGCACTCTTCATTACGTTCTTAAACAACATATATGTAAAAGTATGGATACGACGTCACTATCGCAGAATAATACTCAATACCAATAAAAACCGAAGTTGTAATTGAATAAATTCCACCAAAAATATTGGCTACCTAATGATTCATATGTCATCATTTGCTTGTATCATTAATATAGATTATATAAAATTAAGTGTAAGTTCATAATAGCTCCCCTTTTTATTAGAAATCATTATTTATTTGTATATTTTAAAACAGCGCATATTTTAGCTTAATTTTTTTCAGTTTATGGCAAAATGGCAACAAAAAGATTAATATTCTACAATTTTTCAACTATTTTTTCTGTATTTTCTTGCAAAATACAATACTTTAAAAATTAATAAATTGTCGCAAAAATTAAAATATAAATAAATATATAAATAAAAATAAAATAAAAAATGTTAATAACTACAAATAAATTAATATCTCAAAGATAAACTGAGATGAAATATAAAAAAAATCAATTTAAAAGTGTAATTTTTTTCTCAATACGAAGCACAGTGTGAGACTTTGCGGATCTAATGGGACAAAATTATATTTGTGAAAATTATCGATATTAAAGTTATAAAATTGATTTTACTAAAGATAAAATGGTTTTCTATTCTGAAAAAATCTATCTTTACTCATCACATTGTACACTTTACGTCGTTGTTTTTCCATCATCATAGTTATGATAAAAAGTAGTTTTTTCATTTCTTACATTGACATTTGCGTAGCATTATTTTTTTTTGTGCAGATTTATAAAAAATGTTGTAAGTACCCTTTCTCAACAAGAAAAATATTTTTTGCATTAAATAATGATGAACATTTTATTACGTACTGCCATAGTTACCAATATTATCATAAAGTTAGTCACTGTCATTTCTCTTTGTTTATTTTATATGACCGATGAGCGTATAAATGTTAAAACTTCAGGTTGAATTTCAATCGTTCTATAATCTTATTGAGATTTTTGTGTGAGGATTAGTATATCTTGAAGGCGGACATATTTATCTAATATTTACATTTCATATAAATTTATGTAAAATCGCTCAAAAAGAGATAATCGACATCGGTTATGCCAGCGGCCACAGCAAGCATATAAAAAAACTTTTTTGTTTGTTTGTTATATGTTACTATTTTGTCGTCCTTAGTTGGAAGCTTTAATAATAATTGTCTTTCCGATCTAAATCTTCCAATTTTATGTTTTTTTTTTTTTTTTTTTTTTTTTCAACGAAATTTTATTTTTCTTCGGGTTTTCAGAACTGCTATTTCTTTATGTCAAATCTACGACTAATATGTAAAAGGTATTCCATAAATCTTAATTGTGCGTGCAAGTGCCGATAAGCCGCTATAAAACTTGTGAATAGTGCTCGTATGTCATCGAATCAGTTTTAAGTTATTTAAAACCCTGGATTTCCACCAAGACATGGTATATTTAAATTGTTTATGTGAAGATAGAATGCTGCATATTGTGTTAATCACCATTGTGTCTTAAAATTTGTGTTCTGTGTCATGTGTCTGAACCTTGAATTTTACTATAGCTAGTGTTATACATGAACATCATAAATGAACCGTTTTACAAATTCATGCTTTGCTGGAAGGACTATAGGTTTCAAGAAATTTTCATTGTCTTTTCTGTAGGTTATTTTTGTCTATAGTCGAATTATATCTTGTTTGTCTTTCCATGTCTGTAAAGTTCGCAATCTGTTATCTTTCTCGGAAAAAAATGCTTCTTTCTGAATCATAGGTAGAGTCTTCAATTCAGCTTCCTTAAATTCGGATGACGTCAGTTCTCCTTCTCTTTTCACTTTGGCACTTCTGCCGTTATTCCTAAAACGTAATATCCATGCGACCATACGTATGATTTTTTACATAACTTTAGAAATATCTGTAATAACAACTACCTTGTTTAATTTCGGAATTCGTTATCATGGAAACTGACTTTATTCCTTCCTTCCGAATTTCGTCTTCATTATAGTCTTGATCACTAGAGATCGGGTGTTTTTCAAATTCTGCTGAATCTCTCAACCAATCTGGACTCTCCCACCATCCCCTAGCAACCAGCTGCCCTGCCTTACATCCGAGAGTTGGGAGGTCTGCAGGATTTTTATCAGCTAGTGCAATATCGCTAAAGATTTAATTTTTGATATTTTCATATTCTTCTGTTATTGACTGATAAGCATCGATAATGGACTTAAATTTTGTGCGTCTGGATACGTGTGGATTTAGCAATTATAAAATTTTGATGTCCTCCATTAAAACCTTTGTTTACATGACGGACGTATTGCTTTTTGAACAATTTTGTAAAATGTCGTTGCTCTTTTAGGGCTTTCATATATTTTCTTTAACACACCCACAGCAGGCTTTCGTCTAAGCTGTCTCATTTTTAAACGCGTTGCACGTGTTAATTCAATTGCATTGCAGGAATAGCAAATGTATTGATTGATTTCGGTTGATTTAAATAAAATATTTCTTTGATCGTCCAACTTTAATTAGGTGGACATTAAAACCTTTTTATATTTATTGTTAATATTAGTGATCTAACCATCTCTTATTTTACGTTAAAAAATGTTCAAACGATGGCATCTTCGATTATTGTTATTTTTAAATCAAAGGGTAAGCCACTTGATTGTGTATAACATAACAGATTAGCAACATTGATGATTATATTTGTGTAATAAATAGTCTCAGGATATTTTTAGAATTCCCAAAGAATAATTCATATCCAGTAACCAGTTTTTTGGATATTATATATATATATATATATAATATGTATATATATATATATATATATACCAGGTGATCCAAAAGTTTCGGGAGTTTTGAAAAGTTAATAATTAGGGAACTATGTATAACACAAAGGTTCTGTTTTCAGATATATGCTCAGAAACATGTGGGATTTTTGTTTAGAATGATTTTTTAAAAATATATATAGTTACCATTTTTAGCAACAGGTGGCGCTGTTGTATAAGACTGGATGTACCTATGCCGAGCGTTATATAGACACATGTGTTCATTGCGAAACTTCTTTTCTATGATATTGATGAGATTTCGTTTTAAGGGTGGTTTATGTTCAAACATTTTTTGTAAGGTAAATGAAATTGCATTGTAAGGGAAATTTGATACAAAATTTCATGAGCAACTGCAGTGTTTAGACATTGTCTAGACTATGTTTAGACAAACCTTTGCATGTTTTCATATCGTACAATACGTCAAGTTAAAACAGCAAAAGAATCGATGACCACTGCAAATGTGAAATGCTATGGTAAGCAAGGTTTGAGAAAAAGGCTCATTGGAAGATGGTAATAGAAACAAGAGATTCCAAATGTCTGTTACAATCGTAAATTAGGTAGGATTCTATGCCAATACTCTGTAGAAATCACTAGTTCATGGTGAGTGCAGTAAACTTGTGATATCACGATGAACTGAAATTTCTTCTGGAATTTCTTTCTGCTCTGAGGAAACTGTGCACGCTGTTTTGCATCGGCTCACGGCGGTACTTATAAGCCATGAGCGTCATGCTTAAACTTTGTAACCCTTGGACACTAATTCGTTCTTTTAAATGAGCTGTATCATACTATAAAAAGAATACTATCAATTTTAGCGCCACCTGCTGTCAAAAAGTGCAACTAACATAATATGTTTTCTTCATCGAAAAAACAAATCCCACAAGTTTCTCAGCATTTCTGTGAAAACCGCATACTTCTATTGTTTATGGTTTTCTAATTATTTGCATTTCAAAAGTCCCGGGACTTCTGGATCACCCGGTATATACATGGTTATATTGAAGTGTTGCAAATAGTTGCAGCTAAAAAAGATTTATTTTATACCTATATGCGTATATAAATATACAAAAAATTTGTTAAAATGGAGCAGCCTGCTCAAAATTTCTGTCATCTTTCTAAAATTTACTATATGCTCTTAAATGTTTAAATAATATTTTTGTCGATTGAAAATATTATTTTTTATATATAACCTTTCTAAATAATTATTGTAACTGGAAAATACGAAGTATGTTGGGGGAACTGGAACACATTGATACTTGGGGCACATTGATACACCCCCTGTACAGCATATAGGGTCATTAAAGGAAGTTTCACATCAGCTCCAAAAGGTGATACTAGTGAAATTAACTACATACAGAAAGTTTTGGAATGATTCAATAGTTTGATGAAATGGGATGGGTGATTAATTGTAGGTCAAAAGTAAATTTGAGTTGTACAATTGAAATGGTATTATACAACTGTTCCTGTATTTTCAACCGAAAAGAATACCCTCCCTGACAAGTAAAGCTACTCTTTATCAGTTCCTCATTCTTTATTGTTAGATAAATTATGAAGAGTTGGATTTGAGACTCATTTTATTATAAATGGCTGTATGGGGGGCATTGATACAGTCTTTGTCCGGGCACATTGATACAACCTAAATCCTTTTCCAGTTCATTTTTTCATTTCCTTTTATTTTATTTTTTACCATACACTCCTTAATTCAACCATTTTTCGTCAAAAATTTCTACAATTAGTTTTTATTGAAGTGAAATAGCTCTAATTTCTTTATATTAGAACATTTTATAGTATTTTTGCAAACAGAAGACGTACAAACTTACACAATATCTAGTGATAGTAGAATTAACAAAAGAAATGAACGGCAGCCTGGCAAAGCTCAAATTTATATCGATTCTCCAGAGAAAGAAGTATTATCGACATGAGAAATGTTAATTAAGAGAAACAAGCTGCAGAACAGTACAGGATAATTATATTATAAACATAATTTTTTAATATAATTATCCTTTATTTTCTGTTTGTAAACCGATTTATAAACAGAAAACCTGGTAATTCTTTCACCTTTCCTAAGAAAGAAGATAATTCTGGGGTTAAAGTGCCAGGTATGACAAAGTTACCACAGCCAACAAACAGACAAGGAATAGCCAGAACATCAGGTCATTATACATTTCATTTTGGTTGCTTTAATATCGCTTACAAATAAATTGTGTGCAATTTTAATGTCTATAAATATATATAAAATGGTTTGCTAACTATTTTTCTATGAAAAATATGCATTGGTGTTATTTTGTCTCCATTTTTCCCAGACGTGTCAAAGTGTATCAATCAGCCCCAGGGATGGGGCACATTGATACAAATTATTTATTTTGATGTTTTTTTTTAAAATTACATGTATGTATAATATATAGAACAAAGATTGTACATGTTTATAACACACTACACAGGTTTTGCTGACATCACATAGAAAAATAATTTGAAATTTTTGCTTTCTAGACACCAATTTAAAAAAAAAAAAAAAAAAAAAAAAAAGAAGCTGTATCAATGTCCCCCAGTTCCCCCTAATTATTGTAAATGTTCCATACCATCATATAAAAATATTTTTAAAATAAGTACTTCTTTTTAGACATAAATAAGAATGGCAATTACATCTACAGCAATCGCCTTCCTAAAAAAATAACAGATTTAGTTTTGAACCGATTTTTGATGGTGTAGTTCTGAAGTTGAGCTCACTTTACGTGTTTTTTTTCAGTGTGTTAGATGTTATTTGAAATGTCTAAAAGTAAAATACTGCAAGTCTTTTTGGTGGCTTCCTTCCCTCTAGACTCACAAAATTTTATACTGTACGACCGACGGTACTAAAATTGATAATATGCGATGCTTGGAAATTAAGAAAAATTCCAACAGATTTTATACCATACAATGAGACATGTGTTTTTTTTTTTTTTACGGCTGGATTGCAAATCGAAACGTTATTTTTGAGATATGACACTTTAATAGCTGAGAAAAAGAAGTTGGCATGTGTGGGGCAAAACTAATTTACAAAACCAGGTGCAGGCACGCTGGTTTCAGAACAACAATGCTGAAATTCGATTTCATGGCATCAGTGCTTAAAACATTACAGCATATAGTGCATGAAAATCCACCGTATTTTGCAACAAAAATGCTGTTACCCGGCTTCCAACACAATTGCTGAACTAACAGTGAATTTTGATAGACTAAAAAGTTAACTGTATGTATTTTTTTCAATTGTAAAAAATGCATTTAAAAAAATCTCTATTATTTTTTAAAAAACTGATATTTTTGCCCAATTTTTTTCAGGAATGTTAAATATGTATTACGCTAAACTCCGCATGGTGTTTTAGATACATCTAATATTACTATTAATATATTTTATGTTATAAAGAAAGGTTATATTTAACGCATCAGCATATACTTTTATTTTTAAAATTAAACAAAAGAAAAAAGAAAACAGAAAGAAATCAAAATGTTTTCTCAAGTTAAATAAAAAAAAGGAAAAAAAAACAGAAAATTGGCAAACACAGGAACACTCCGAGAAAGCCATTTAAGTTTTCATTATTATGGGTAATTTTGCTGGGTGTATCACCAAATTTATGCTGCCTAGCGGTATAATTGCCGTATGAGTAAAAATTACATGTCAAAATATTCACAATTATACAACCTTTCATTTAATTATAGAAATATACTTTTTACAGCTAATTTTGAGATAAACCGTAATCTTAAGAATGCTGTAAGATTTCCGAAATTTGAGGAAATGGCGTTTATATTTCCTGTATTGTGCACATGATGTGACGTGATACGGCACAGAAATAATGTTTTTTTTTACTTCTCGCATGAATTCACTTTTACAGCATTGGTGCTTGAATATGTTTTCACAGTTTCGATGTTCAAAAAATTATGACATAAAGTGCAGCAAAAATGACAATTTTTTTACAATGCACATTTGTTTCCAATAGTACTGTTAATGATAAAAATTCATTTTTCTTTATATTAAAAATTGTAAACATTAAATTGTACCATTTTATTAAACATAAACAGAGCAATCTTAATTTTTGTAAACATTAAAAAAAAAAATTGAAACTAACAAAAATTTATTCATACATTTGTAATATTTAGCGAATTTTTCCCCTTTTAATACTTATCGATTTCGGCAACAAAAAAACTAGCAATATCCGTAGTGACAGGAAACTACTAAAATCATTTTAATATCAAAATCGTTAAGTGTATCTCATGAAAACATATGTGTTCTTTGGAAGACTTTCCAATTAAATTCATTTATCAATAAAAATCCGTAGAAACTCAATGGAAAATGTGTCTCTATTTTAATTTAAAACCAATAAACCAATTATCTCATTGTTAGAAGAATTAAACATGAAAATGATCTATAATGTTAGTAAAATTTATTAAGTAAGGAGATTCTTATGGAATGTGCTTTTACGATTAATGAAGATCCAATTGTTTTAAAATGTTCTCTGAAAATGAAAATGAAATCTGAAGAACGCACTTTTAGATATTATTTGTTTCGCAATAAAGTAAAAAAATGTAAGATGCAAAATGAGATGAAAATAAGATTTCTTTATTTACTTCTATTAAACACACTTTTTTAGTTGTTATATAATTTTTATTTGAATGTAGAAAATTTACTAATTAATAATTTGTATTATCTATACTATTAGGAATAGTTTCTGTCTGAATATCGAAAAAAATACGATTAATGAAAATAAGATATGTTTATTTACTTCCGTGGAACCCATATTTAAGAGGAATTATACTATTTTTATATAAAAAAATGTAGGGACTTTTCTAATTTACAATTTACATTATCTATACTAATAAAAGAAAGCCCGGCATTGCCAGTCGAAGATAGGTGTTATAATATACGGCATATAGAGGAGTGAAAGCTTTTATGAGGATAATACAAAACATGTCCTATTGCAGAATATTCTCAGATTTTTTAGGCTTCTTCAATTTATAAAGCTATAAATCGAAAGTTTGGTTTCGTTTTGGTTTATTTTATGTCGGCTGATTATCTATACGTGGAGTATAGACCCTAAAGGGGTGAGATGCCCTCTGTGGGGGGTCTTTCTAAGGGAAGCAGGACGTTTCGGTCCAGCCGTTTCGGTCCCGCCGTTTCGGTCGCGAGACATTTCGGTCCCGAGACGTTTTGGTCCCAAGACATTTCGGTCCCGAGACATTTCGGTCCCAAGACATTTCGGTCCCTGGCCATTTCGGTCCCGAGACGTTTCGGTCCCGAGACGTTTCGGTCCCGAGACATTTCGGTCCCGAGACATTTCGGTCCATGGTCATTTCGGTCCCGAGACATTTCGGTCCCTGGCCTTTTCGGTCCCTTCTCCAGCAAGCTGAAATTTTGTGCACGGGAAATATCTGACATAATTTTATAAGGAACATTTCAGAGTGTTGAATTCAGGGGCAGGTCATTCCCCCCGGAGCTATCAATTACCCCTCCCCCCCACGGAAATTTTGAAATTTTGTGTTTTCATTGGTAAAAAAGTGTAATCCCCCCCGGAGCCACAGAAGTCCTTCCCGGAGAAAAGTGTCTGAATTCAAACACTGTTTTTTTAAACTCGCAAGTCGCATAAAATGTTAGTGTAATGCGATTATTAGAAGTAACAAGTACCCCAAAAGTTGATCAATTATTTAGAAATCGATGGAGATTTCTGAAAAAAATTCACAGTTCAATGGCATTTTTTACGTTGAATTCAGGGGCAGGTCATTCCCCCCGGAGCTATCAATAACCCCCCCCCCCCGGAAAATTTGAAATTTTGTGTTTTCATTGGTAAAAAAGTGTAATCCCCCCCCGGAGCCACAGAAGTCCTTCCTGGAGAAAAGTGTCTGAATTCAACACTGGTTTTTTAAATGAAAGTCGCATAAAATTTTAGTGTAATGCGATTAATTAGAAGTAACAATTACCCCAAAAGTTGATCAATTATTTAGAAATCGATGGAGATATCTGAAAAAAATTCACAGTTGAATGGCATTTTTTACGTTGAATTCAGGGGCAGGTCATTCCCCACGGAGCTATCAATAACCCCACCCGGAAAATTTGAAATTTTGTGTTTTCATTGGTAAAAAAGTGTAATCCCCCCCGGAGCCACAGAAGTCCTTCCTGGAGCAAAGTGTCTGAATTCAACACTGGTTTTTTAAATGAAAGTCGCATAAAATATTAGTGTAATGTTATTAATTAGAAGTAACAATTACCCCAAAAGTTGATCAATTATTTAGAAATCGATGGAGATTTCTGAAAAAAATTCACAGATGAATGGCATTTTTTATGTTGAATTCAGGGGCAGGTCATTCCCCCCGGAGCTATCAATAACCCCCCCCCGGAAAATTTGAAATTTTGTGTTTTCATTGGTAAAAAAGTGTAATCCCCCCCGGAGCCACAGAAGTCCCTCCCGGAGAAAAGTGTCTGAATTCAACACTGGTTTTTTAACTGAAAGTCGCATAAAATTTTAGTGTAATGCGATAATTTAGAAGTAATAAGTACCCCAAAACTTGATCAATTATTTAGAAATCGATGGAGTTTTCTGAAAAAAAATCACAGATGAATGGCATTTTTTAAAATTGCCAGAATGTTTTGAATTCTTGAACGAGGAAACGGAGAAGTTAACTTGGAAACTGATAACTAAATTTATAAAATAACCCAATTAACTTATGATATTAACACACCCCATAATAGTTGTAAAATTTTAACTTCTGAGATGCATGTTTCCTCTCCAGGGAGACAAAGGCTTTTAAATTGCCAGGAGAAAAGAAAGAGTTATTGTTATATGGAATTTATATTCTGACACTTAGCATATTATAGGATTTCATCGCTGAAGCCAATTTTCAGAATTATAAGTGTTTCATTATTTTGCACCCCCGCCACTTCCCGCATAAGAGCAAAAATGTTGAAATAAATAAAAAAACATCTGTATCTGGTGGTATTTTACCCCCTGTGCCAAAATTATCATTGAATCCTCTTTTTGTTTATGGCATTTTTTATATGTTGTTTTTGGTTACTAGCATTTATTTTCCTTTTAAACTTTTCCGTTTTTAAATTAAGAAAAGAGTTTCCAGATTGCAACACGTGGAGGTAGTTAGCATTGCAATTATTATAAATATATGACACGAGCAGAAATAATTATTAAAATGATTTGTAACTTAAAGATTTTTTTTTTTTTTTTTTTTTTTTTTTTTTTTTTACATTTTAAAAAAATGAATTACATCTTGAATTATTAGCAATTATTTTTTCATGACAACAGTTCTTTTTTTATTGTTATTATTACAATCTAGAATGTTTATTATATTGACGCTTCCCTGTTTTTATTAATGTTTTCCAAAACAACGGCAACAGCAAAAAAATTATATTGCCATACTTTTATGCATATATCACATTTATACAACACATCTGTTAAATTTTCTAAAACCAGCTTAAGGAAACTAATTACAAAATTATTAATGTAATGCGTATTGAAATTTGTCATTTCATTTAAAGCTGATATTATTATATAAAATAATTATTTTTAACATTAAAATATAAAAACCCTCATAAAAAATATGAAAAAAAAAGCCTTCTGTCAAAATAAGTTAAATTAAAAAAGGTAACTTAAAATATTATGTCTAGGTGGTAAATATCTTATCTAACAATCTTATTTAGTTATGTTATAAGTTTTGAATATTTCAATGTCATTCATAAGCTGTAATAATAAGGATAAAAAATATTCCATTCTACTTTTTATACTGGTTTAATTGATACTAAAAGCGTTTGAAATGAAGACAACAGCAAGAGGAATAAAAAAAGCACCGAGAAATGCTGTTCTTTTCAAAACATTCATATTTCTTCTAAAAAATGCCAACGATTATGTGGGAGGTCCGTCCGCATTTGAACTCCAGAGTATAAAGGACATTGTAAAGAATAAGGGTTTCATCTGACAAGTGTATAAAGATCAAGATACGTAGAATAAAGCTAGCTACCTAGCTCTTCTAGCTATCTTGTATAAAGATGACTATTTGTTCAGATGGGCGTTGACAATTGATTGACATGCAGAATTTTTGCTTAAAAGAGGTTAATCGTAGTACGTAGTACTTAGCTGATACTTATATGCATACATTTCCAATTTTATAGGAACACCAACATAAAAAAAGTGTTTAAAAATTCTCGGCACACGGTTTTGATTTGTTATTTACTTAATGTTATACATTATTTTATTAAATGATTAACATCATCTTAGAACATCTGAAAGCATTAATAATTATGTTGTTAAATTAAAAAATTCTCAAAAATTAAATTATTTTTATCAAACATATTTATTAATAAGGATTCAAAATTATTTTAACTATTAATTGTTTAAGTGACTTATTTATCAATTACTTGTTTAAAATCTAGTACAAGAACTATATAGAAGTTATAGCAAAAATGAAAAAAACATATTTTTTAAATTTCAGCTACTATAATGTTATTATCTTCATTAGGATGTATAAAAATGAAAAGGATTCTCAAAATAAATATGTTATTTATTCATTTATTGGTTAATTTATCATATTTTTCTTACTCTTTAAATATAATAATTAATACACGATTGATTTTTGTGAACTGTAAACTATAACTTTGTTTTAAAAAATTTAAATCTGCATCTGGATAATAATGTTACCTAAACCTGTTAAGAAATATTTTTACGCATTGTTACAGTGTTGCATTATTATGTTTAATTAATTATTACGTTACGTTACTAATTGATTTTTCAAAATAATAATAATAATAATAATAATTTCCGTTTTTGAAATAAATAACAATTTTTGAATAATAACTTATGGTGATGAATAATTGCTATAAATTAAATCTCAAGACAGTCAGTGATTTTAAAATGAAAATCAAATTAATATTTTATTAAATTTATGTATTTTTAATTTAATGAATCTTTATATAATTAAATTGATAAAATTATTAATATGCATTTCGAATTTTACTTTACATAAACTCAATAAATAATCTGTCTTATATTCAATTTATCATTATGTTTTGTAGTAGTTATAAACTGAAGCTTATCGTTTACCTGTTTATTTATTTTATATTTAAAGTTACTGAAATTTAAAACTATTTATTCAATTAATAATAAAATTAAAATAAAAATTGTCAATTTTTTCTGTAAAAGTGGGAGCGAAAAGGTAATGGAAATAAATAAATAAACGATAAAATAAAAACGCTTAGTTTTGTCAGTTAAAAATCGAAAATAAAATTATTTAAAATAATAGTTACATTATTATATAAAATAAAAAAATAATCATTTTATTACAAAGAAATAGGCCCACTTTCAATAAAATTAACTCACAAAAATTGTCTTCATAAGGTAAAAAAAAAAAAAAAAAAAAAAAAAAAAAAAAAAAAAAAAAAATGCAACCAATAATTATTACATAAAAAAAGGTCGTTGGAGCATTTTTATTTTTTTAACAAAAATTTTTTATAGCACGCCTAGTTACGAAATCACTAATTTAAAGATTCTAAGAAAGTGTGCGAAAACAATCAATAAAAATAAAAGTTAATCAATAAAAATAATAGTTTATAGTATAGATAAAATACGGAATACAAAAAATATATGATAAAACTTAAAATATTTATTCTGTTAAATAATAATAATAAAGACAGTGTAAAATTATATAACATTGCTTAATCAAATTTACAACTCGCTGTGATTTTATTATCACGAGTTACAATAGATTAAACTTATTGGACTATTACATTCAGCTTTGTATAAAATTTGAGGGAAGGGGGGCAGGAGAATAAAAATATTAAAAAAGGCCCGAACAATGTTGAGCTTACAGCGTTTAGTGGGCCTTCATCAATCAGAAACCAAGTTATAAAGTGGCCGGTAAAGAAATAGCAATGGACCGAAATGGCAAGAGACCAAAATGATTAAGGACCGAAATGGCCAGGGACCGAAATGGAAACTGACCGAAATGTCCAGGGACCGAAATGTCTCGGGACCGAAATGTCTGGGGACCGAAATGTCCAGGGACCGAAATGTCTCGGGACCGAAATGTCCAGGGACCGAAATGTCTCGGGACCGAAACGGCGGGACCGAAACGGCGGGACCGAAATGGCGGGACCGAAATGTCGTGTACCCCTTTCTAAGGAAACTTATCCCGTATTTATGAAGGAAATTCAAGGTTCGAAAAAAAACACGGAAAACTCGATACGGTTAGGCCGACGGCCGCGATTGGGTTCGAACCCAGCACCTGCCGTCTACCAGTTGAGAGGTCAGAACCTCCCCTCCAATTGTGGGGCCTATGTATTGAAAGACATAATGAACGACGCAAAATGATGTGGAAATTATTACAGAAACTGTTCAAATGCCGATCCGCAGATGAAATAACAAAAATCGAAGACCACATGTTTTTTCGCACAACACGTTAGTTTAATACATTTTGGATTAATTTTATTATCCTTAACAGTTAGATTAAAAATATTTTTATTAACTCCTTCAAAGCATTGTTTTCAAATTGTCTTTTTCCGTGTTTTCTGAAGTCTGAATCACAGAGAAATCGAAAAATATCAACATGCAATTACGTAACTCTATATTTCTCGCAAGCAACTTGTTTGAGAATAGCATTAATGCTTTATATTAATTAATGCATTAATGCATAATAGTAATGCTTTTATAACTTTTATAGAATGCTGCTTCAGAAAATTTTCTTCATTTTTTATTTTAAATCTGGAACTCTTTAAATCTCAAGAACAAAATATGAAAAAAGTGCCCATGTTTCGATAGTAACATTCCCTTTTTAACAATGCCTTTGTTTAACAAAATTTAATATTTATTATTACTAAAAAATAAAAAAATCATATTTGGAATTCACTTCTATAAGTACTTTCATGTATGGTTTTGCTCTCTTCACAGTAGAATATTAGCAGAAGGATTTTCTTTTAGGTAAATTCTCTAAAAAACCTAAACATTCAATAGCATAGAGGTACAACAGTATACAGCATTTTGAGTTTAAAAGATGCAGTGAGCGATTTTATATTATTTAAGACACCTTAAGAATTTTTGGTCAGAACTGAAAATACGCAAACTGAACTACTTGTCAAAATTTAAACCGAAACTCCATATAACAATTGCCCTTTTGTTTGTTTGAACAGACTATTACTTAAAAAAATATTTTATCTCGAATACAATTGTAAGCAACCGACAGCAGAAGTGAATCCCGCATGAAGTTTGTTTAAAAATATTTTCATTTAAACTCATTTAACATTTATTTACGCAAGGTTTGGCATAATACGAATAGCGAAACTACAGTAGCGGTATTTTTTAAAGTAATTTGTAATGAAAGACGTTACATTTTGAACAATATTGTGTGATAGATGTCGCGATTAATTAAAAAAACTTTAATTGAAAACTTTAAACTTTTTATGACGATAACCGATTTTATTTTTAACGATACTTCGAATAAAATTAAATTAAAAAAATTTCACTATGCAAATTCCGTGGTCAAACTTACTTCTTTTCTGAAAAGAGTATTTTGTCAAATAATTTGTGGCATTATGTAGAATACCCCAACATTAGATTTGAGAAAATTTTCTTTTAAAAATACAGTTATATATAAATTTACAAATTTTACAGTTGGCTGCTAAATATCGTGACATTCCAAAATAAAATAAATTTGAATCGTTTGGTAAAATAATATTTAATTTTATTTCAGCGTTCTATTAGTGTAGATAATTTTTGTATAAAGCAAGCATTTAAAATTCTCTTAGAGATGGAAAATAAAAAAAACAATGATCAAAAATCTCTTTGATCGCAAAATTTCTGCAGGTAAAATATTTAAGTATAAAAAGTTCCTTGGTTGTAATAGAACATTTATAGAACTATAAATCGACTATTGGATACAAATAACTGTAAAGATCGACCTATGTCTGGACGTCCACACACACATCGCACTAAAGTAGCCATGAAAAAGATTCACGAAAGGATAAGAAGAAATCCATACCATCCTGCAAATAAAATGGTTGTGGAAAAGAACATGAGTCGCGAGAATTATGAAAGTTGCCATAAATGAAGACCGGGGTTTACACCCTTGTCGCAAAAGAAAAGTACAAGTTTTGTACGCTGCGCAAAGACTTAAAAAAATTATTAAATTGCAAGAAATTAATGATGCGGAACGGTAGGAAAAGTGAACATAAAATAATATTTTTCTGGTGAGAAGCTATTTTGTACTGAACAATGTTATAAATTCTAAAAATAATGTCGTATATTCAGTAACATTCAAGGATATGTTTAAATCCTTAGAACTCTTAAACAATGTGATAACACGAATTCTGTTATGGTTTCGAATTCTGAAGTGGCAAACAATGGAAATCTATTATCTTTGAAATGCATCGATAAAGGGATAAAAAAAGTCAATGCCAAATATTAGATACAGGACATATTGGCTACACATTTATACCCACATACTGGCAGGCTGTATCCCAAAGATAATTGTATAATTCATCAAGATTCTGAACTTTGACACAGAGCTAAATTAACATAGACTTAGCTCCAAGTTAATTATCCAAAAGTTATCATGTATGATAATTGGCCACCTTCTTCAACGCATCTACACTGTAAAAAAAAAAAAAATCTGTAAAGGTACTAAACATTTTCTAGGAAACTGGAATTCCAAGAACTTTTCATGTAACGATGACAGGAAAAATCCATGTAACCGATTCTAAAACTTGAGTTTTTGTTCTTACCGTTACAGGAAAAGTTCTTGGAATCCCAGTTTCCTAGAAAATGTTTAGTACCTTTACAGATTTTTTTTTACAGTGTAAATTCTTCAGATTATTGTATCTGCTGTATTTTAGAAGCTACAGCAAATAGGAAATAACACATAAGCTTGGGCTCTTACAATGATTTCATGTTGTTTTAATGAGACAAATCACCTCTTAAACTGATTCATTTCGTAGTCGGACAATGGCATAAGAGATTATATTTGATAATCGATAAATATGACAGTCAGTTCGATGAAAAATTATTTTCCGTTAAATTTTGATCTGTGATGTAAATCCTATTAGTTTATTAATTATTTTGTTTTTATATTTATTTTTATAACCTTATATTTATAGAATAAAATGACTATACATTTGTAATAGTATTTAGTATCAACCCTGCATGTACAAATTTTTACACAAATTTTAGATACACTTAATCTTATTACCATGAGATCGTTCAAAACCAGCTGAGTTGTGTTGTAATAAAACAGCTAGATATAAAATAAATTTGGTTTTATGCACAGTATGAAGGAATAACATCTTGAATAATGATAAAAATAAGCAATGCGCGAACCGTTTCGAAATAGCATTATTTTTCTTCAGCATATTTGAAATAGATGATTAAACAAAAAGCTTTAATCATTCAGAGTATGACACAATTTAATTTAAGAGAAATATTAAACTAATAAAATATGAAAATATAAAACTGGTTTTTAATGACGAAGAAATACAAATTTAGTCTAAAACGTTTTGGACATTACTTCCCGTTATTATTTTTTTGAAAATTTTATTTCCAAATATAATTATCCGTGAGTGCTAATGTTAATTAATATTATGTAACTACTCATTGGATAAGTTTAATTAAAACAATCGTTGCAAAACTGTTTAAAATGTGTAATGTTATTATTTTTTAAATGATCAGATTGGAAAAGGATTTTAGTATACGAAAATTTGTATTAAATAATGATAAAATTAAATATTGAATACCTGTATACATGTAAGTAAAGCTGATTAAATTCACATTTATTGTTATCAACATATTCTCAGAAATAATTGGATTTAAAACTAGCTCGATTCCTTTTAACATCATATCAGCAATTAAATGAAACTTGACATATGTTCAGAGATTATATGTCTTTGACGTTATTTTCCAATTAGATTTAATATAATATCACATATTTAGTGAAACGCAACTTTATGGAGAGCGAGTTTTCCTTTAAAACAAATTAGGAGATACTTTTAAGGATGTGGAGATGCACAGAAATGCTGTAATTTTAATAAAAATGTAGTTTTTGCATAAATTTACATATTGGAAATACTTTTATCAATTCACTTTAACAGATAATAAACTAATAAAATCGAAGTCCTTATGATACTGTGTTATTTGAAAATTGATGTTTAAATATAATTTTATAATAAATATAAAGAAATTATAATAAGTTTATTTTCTTTGAAAAATGATACTTATGACTCCTCATCTCTTTAAATGTGTACTAAAACTCATGCACGTAATTATTGTACAGGCACGTACATTTCATTTAGTAACTTAATTTTTCAAAACAGTTTCATAATCATTTTCTAGAAATGATTTGGTCATAAATCGTTTCATTCATGGTTTTTTCATAGTAATTATATTCATAGTTCATAATTTGTGCAGTTAAACAGTGAAATCATGTAAGAGAAGATTTTTAAATACAAAATACCCTTTATTGATAAAATTTATTTAACGTCATACATTTATAGAAATGCAGCATTGTTCGAAATCAGTTTATTGTGTAGAACTTTTAATTTCTATAAGAAAATCGTGAGGAATGAAACACGCGCTTAGCGCTAATAAAAATCTATGGGAAAATCGGTTCTTTAAATATAAATTGTATTGCATACATATAATGTTTTTGGAAAATTCGAAGATGAAAAAAATGCCTTTTCCTTTCTTTCTTTCTAACTGATGATCAGGCTCCTACCTGCCAAGTTACCTCAGCTTAACGGGTTAGATACCGGGTATCTAGGCGGGTGACCGCCTAATTGCCGCGTAGCGTCAATAGCCCTGATTCCTTCGCTTCGCACGTCATCATATCTGCAGTATTTCCTACTCGTTTCAGCATACTTTGTTTTGTCTATTGCTTAACGTTACTTCTTTTTGTTTGCACTGTAAATGGCTACTAAAGTTGGTCTCGTAATTTAGAACCTTGATCAGATGACGAGACCTTCACCTTGCAAGGCACCTCCAGAGGTATATTTGGCAGGTAACTTGGAGGACTTTACACCCACGACGGATTTTACATCCACCAGGTGCCATTAGCATACATAATGAAAAAAATACCCTAGCGAGCTATGTTTACAAATAAACAAACAAATTTCAAATTATACTAAAGGGATGATTATTTTCTTTGAAATAGTGACCGTTTTTGTCGAAAATTTTTGAGTATCATCAAGAAAAGAAGACCACGAGATAATGACTGGTAATTGGATCACATGTCTTTCACAAAATGTTGAATTACAAAAGGATTTTATTTCTATATTAGTGTAGTTTTTAGTCTTATCTCTACCAAACATTTACTTAAAAATATGTTGAGGAAAGTTTTCTTTAAAGTGCTCATGTTAAAAAAATATCCAACTATATTTCAAAATTTTTGACAAAATGTCTATAATCAAAACTTTTCGTTGACTTTTGGCCATAAAGTGCATTTCAATCATTGTTTACTGGCAAATAGAAGTAAATCCATTACATCAATAATGTTCATTTAAATCTTTGAATTTTTTCATATATCTCAGTACTCTATAAAGAAATTGAAATTTTCCGTGTATTTTTTGTTTTAATTTTCCTATCACAGTCTCAGTTAAAATGAATTAAAGCACCAATGCGGTGAAAAATAAATCAAGCTACAAGTTAGTAAAAATCGGACACAGCTAAAAGCAATGTTTCTTTACCAGACTTGAGAAATTTAGCAGCACTCTTAAAGACAACAGCTTGTAATTTTTAAAGCAACTGTGTTTCCAACAGGGGTGCAGCTCCTTTTGTTTTTGTGTTGTAACTTTTTAAGCACCAATGCTGTGGTTTTGTATGCATTCTCTCATTATGTAAAAGAAATTCTTGCCACAAATGAAGTAAATATAAAACGCAGCTATAGGAATGCTACTTTTACCAGACTTGAGAAATTAAAGACAGCAGTTTAAAAAGTTTACATAAACTGTGCTACCGGAGTGCAAAATACACTTTTTTTACAATGCAAAAAGTGATTTCAAATATATGCTACTAATTACATTTATTCTACCGATCTAACTATAAAAATAGTAATATCTGCCTGAAAATGTTTACATAAAATACTCTTTAAAGATCACTTATTATTTTGAAAACACAGTTTGTCTGTAAAATCAATTAAATTATCAAACTCCTTTATTTTCTAAAGTTCAGAGAAACGCTACTTTATTAGAAAATAGGTTTTCCTTTGTAAAACAAATTAGCAGATTTGTTTAGAATGTAGCTCTATAGTAAGAAATTGTAATTTTAATTAAAATGTATTGCAAAATCATGTCGTTTGTTGAAATTCTTTTAAGAATGTATCTTAGTAAGATTGGAGAGCTCGGTGATCCTTTAATTTATTTTAGGTAATACCTCTATGTTTATAGGAAATGTAAAATATGGAATAAACTTAAAGGAATTAGTATTATCTCCTGAACGTATAAGAGGCAGAGCATATTTAAATTTGAAGAAAAGTTTTAATTTCTAAAAGATATTTTTCATTAAATAATTTTATTTTGTACGTGTATATTAGAAAATTATAAGTGTTGCATCGTACTTTTCATAATCTGTTGTTAGAGTTAAACAAAAATGTGTTTATAAACAATGATTAGCTTACTAAAAATTTTCTATTCAAGAGCCCTTATTTTGAAAATCATACAAACTGTGATAGTTGTATTTTTGATTTGCTTGATTTTTTTATATGTTGAAGTAGATCTTATTTAATGAATAGTGTGCAATTTTGAAGCCCTGAAAAAATTTCCTCTTTCTTACAGAAAATATCAAAGTTCGAGGCTGTGAATGCTATTTTTATGAAAAATGAAATCCCAATATGTTTGGAGTGGTATATCTCTGGCAAGCAACAACATCCCAAAATTCCTTCGGCATTAACTTTTAGTATAACACTACCTGCTTATAAAAATTTATTTGTTTCCAAGGGGCATTGTTATTTTACATTGTTATGTTGCCACAAAGTACAGTCAAAATTACGTTTTTGTCTATTTTCCGCTCTTAATATCTTATTTAAGTTATAATACCCCAAAGTTTTTCTTTAGAATATGAAAGTGAACTTCTAGGACAAGCTAAATAATAGAGTACTGCACGGAGATATTGTTGCTGTTAGTAGCTATAACCTATTAAATATTCAAATTTTCCAAAATCTGCAGTATTTAAAGCAGTTTATTTCAAAAAAGCGCCACAGTTGGATGAAAAAAAAAATATGTCACGCAATAGTTGAACATATATACAAAAACATGGAAACGAAAATGTGGGCCTCGTGATATTTTTTTAGTAAAAAAATGCAAAATTTATAAGAAAATCAATGTCCATCATCACACTTTTTCCATAAGAGAAAATGAAACATCCCGTTTCTTTTTCGTCTTTCTATGATTTTTCCCTATGAGTAAATGAAATATTCCTTTTTTGTCGCCTCTTCCGAAAGAGGAACGGGATGTTTAATTTTTTCTTAGGGAAAAAATGTGATAATGGACATTGCTTTTCTTATAATTTTTGTCATTTTTTTACTAAAAAAAAAAAAAAAAAAAAAAAAAAAAGACTGAAAAAAAATGTGATAATGGACATTGCTTTTCTTATAAATTTTGCATTTTTTTACTAAAAAAATATCACGAGGCCCACATTTTCGTTTCCATGTTTTTGTATATATGTTCAACTATTGCGTGACATATTTTTTTTCATCTAACTGTGGCGCTTTTTTGAAATAAACTACTTTAAATATTGCAGATTTTGGAAATTTTTAATATTTAACAGGTTATAGCTACTAACAGCAACAATATCTCTGTGCAGTAATAAATTATTTAGCTTGTCCTAGTAGTGCACTTTCACATTCTATAAGAAAAACTTTGGGGCATTATAGCTTAAATAAGATATTAAGAGCGGAAAATAGACAAAAACGTAATTTTGACTGTACTTTGTGGCAACATAACAATGTAAAATAACAAAGCCCCTTGGAAACAAATAAATTTTTATAAGCAGGTAGTGTTATACTAAAAAGTTAATGCCGAAGGAATTTTGGGATGTTGTTGCTTGCCAGAGATATACCACTCCAAACATATTGGGATTTCATTTTTCATAAAAATGGCATTCACAGCCTCGAACTTTGATATTTTCTGTAGGAAAGAGGAAATTTTTTCAGGGCTTCAAAATTGCAGATAAATCATTAAATATGATATACTTCAACATAAAAAATATCAAGGCAATTAAAAAATACCGCTATCAAAACATCACTTTTTTGTCTGAATTTCAAAATAAGGGCTCTTAGCAACAATTTAAAAAATATAGTATTCATATATTTAGCTCATATAAAAATTGAAAAATACACGAAAATCCGTTATAAGTGTTCATATACCCCAAATACTCCTACCCGACTGCTTTAGGACCGGAAAAATCATGAGCGGATTATGAAATATAGAAAAAGAGTCCCTCGGAGAATAAAACCCGATTTATCTCTCAGCACGTCGATGGCTGTGTTTAGGTACGCCTTTTTTTTTCCGAAGTGTTACTCTTTCTTACCCAACAGGCCATACACATGTCGATTGTAGCGATATTAAGCTCAGGAAACATTGCCATGGAACACGCGGTTGTTATACAGGGTGTCCCCTCTCAACGGTGGCCAATGGCTATTTTCTAAACCGTTGGTCATAGACATATAGTTCCAATTGCAAAAATGCTTTAAAAAAGGCAAAGAATTGTTTTTTAAGCGATTTTGGTCAAAAAAATGTTTTACTAGAAAATTACGAAAATTAAATTTTTATACGGTCCCCAGGTCTTATAAGTTATATTTAGTAAAATTTTTTCAACACTCTAGCAAGTAATACAGAAAAGGTCCCATTCATGTAACATTAAAATTGACCGAGTTATGAAACTTTAAATTTCATGACTTAAACCACTTTTCTATAGCTGAAAACGGATGAGTTCGACGGAGCTTTAAGGGAACGTACACTAAGTGCTTAAAGTATTATAAAGGGAGTTGATTTCCAACGCTGTTCAAAGGCTACTTCCTAAACTATTTGTCACAGACATATAGTTCCAATTACAAAATGTTTTAAATGAGCGATTTAACTGAAGGCGCTGTCACCGTATAAGTTTTACGGTAGTGTTAATTATAATTAATTAACTTCTAGATTGGTTATTAAAATAACTGAAGACATGAATTTCAAAATTCTCTTTATCGAAAAAATCAAATTTTGGTAAATAGCGAAAAAACTTTAAATGCATCTATTGGTTTTCATTATAAATTTTTAGATTGCATTGTTACAATAGTGGAGGTTTGTATAGACTGATAGAGAAATCAAAAAGCGAGAAGTCGAGTTTTGAAATTCATATCCTCAATTGTAATTTTACGTATTTTTAGCTCACAGGCTATCATAGCCTGAGAGCTTATGTGCCCGTCCGTTCTGTATGTATGTGCGTATGTGCGTAACGCGATAACTCATGATAAAAATATCGGATCCACTTGAAATTTTGTATATAGGTATATCCTGATAAGGCGCTTCCCTGATTAGTTTTTGGAGTTCATTCGATATGTATAAGAGGGGGAACGGGGGGCTCATGCCCCCCGTTAGTTGATATAAATGGGATTTTCATGCAGAATTAAGTTTTCAAAATTTAGATTAGGATCATTCTGATGAGGCGATTCCGTGACTGTTATTAGGTGTTCATTGAATAAGTATAAATAGGGGGAACAGGGGTTCTAATCCCCTCCCCCGTTAGTTGATATAAATGGGATTTTCATGCAGAATTAAGTTTTCGTTCAAAATTTAGATTAGGATCATTCTGATGAGGCGATTCCGTGGCTGTTATTAGGTGTTCATTGAATAAGTATAAATAGGGGGAACAGGGGTTCTAATGCCCCCCCCCCCGTTAGTTGATATAAATGGGATTTTCATGCAGAATTAAGTTTTCGTTCAAAATTTAGATTAGGATCATTCTGATGAGGCGATTCCGTGACTGCTATTAGGTGTTCATTGAATAAGTATAAATAGGGGCAACAGGGGTTCTAATGCCTCCCCCCCCCTCTTAATTTATATAAATAGGTTTTTCAAGCAGAATTTTCAGATTTCGTTCAAATCTCTGAATCGTTTTGGAAGTTTAATGGTTAAGTATAAAAGAAGGGGATAACTCCTTTTAAATTATATAAATGCTAAATGGGTTTTTATTAAGAATTATCTAATTTGCTCTGAATTTTGGATATAGATTTTTTATATGATAAAGCATGTCTTTGATAGTATAGGAGGTTCAATGATTAAGTATAAAAAAAGAGGAAAGGGGAGAGCTGTTTCCCCTTCTTAATTTTTTTTTCGAACGGAATTAACCCTTGAAAATATAAGGCTTTAATGTACAATTAGTATTTGTAGCCTGTGAGCTAAATGCCATCAGTTTAACTGGGCAGTATTCTTTATTTATTTTGTAAGCAAATAAAGCTGATTCTTTTCGTGATTTTATTTTAAAAAGGTATGTTATTTTGATAAGCTTTTATTTTATTCATAGTTTTCGTATGTAAATTTTCCTAGTTCAAAACTTATGTTCAAATTTTAACTCACTTCCAAATATCTGATTGAAGTTCAATTCCCATACTTATTTAAACCCGATGACAATATAATATTAATACGATTTTAGGTGCGTTCCATTTATTTATTTTATAGGACTACATCAAATTCTATTAGGTTGAGTAATCTAATAGAGCTTCAAATATGTATCATTTTGTAACGATTTGTGACTGTTGCTTTTCATAGTTTAATTTAAAAAAATTTCTGTTATTTTTTTTACTTATATTTTTAGCACAAATTGCATATTTTACTTTAACATGTAAATGTCAACAAAAATTCCGAAACAACATTGTAAAAAAAAATTTTACTTTCAATGTTTAAAGTTAAATTTTCTATCTGATGTTTATTTTTATTTCCAGTAAATTTGTGACTGACCCCTATTTTGCAGCAAAAAATATGCTTCAACTTTGAACAGCTATAATTCGGTCAATTTTGATCGCAGAGGAATGGGACTTTTTTTGTCTTACTTGTTAGAGTAGTGGTAAAAAATTTCTAAATATCACTTATAGGACCGGGGGACCGTATAAAAATTTAATTTTCGTAATTTTTTAGTAAAACATATTTTTGACCTAAATCGCTTAAAAAATAATTCTTTACCTTTTTTAAAGCATTTTTGCAATTGGAACTATATGTCTATGACCAACGGTTTAGAAATTAGCCATTGGCCACCGTTGAGAGGGGACACCCTGTAGATAAGACCCTGAAAAATGGAGTCTTCGTGCAAGACAACACTCCATGTCACGTGATTCGAATTGTTTTCGATTTGTTCCAAGTACATAAAACTCAATTTTAGTTAACGTCCTTGTCACCAAACTCAACGGATATTAATACGGCAGAGTATATTTTGGGTGTTATTCAACGGCAGCCTAGAGCTCAAAAACAACTATTTTGAAATATTATACATATGCTTGACCACTTCTTGAACAACTAATTCAATTTATCTCCGGTCATCTACCACGAGCTTGTGACATCCATAACTAGGCGGTTTACAGCTGTTTTGCGGCTCAAAATTAGGCCAACACGTTATTTGGTAGGTTGTCATAACGTTTTGGCTCTTGAGTGTATATTAGACTATGCTATGCAATCTGTAATTAAGTTAACTTGTAGCACGGCATTTTATATATGTATATATATACATCTATGTATAATTTACTGATGCCCAAAACTATTTCGAGCGTCTTTCTAGTTATGGAGGGTAATTTTATTTGTTTTTTAAATACGTTAAGCGTTTTCTAAATTGAACACTAATAATTGAACACTTTAATAACATTCATATTTCAAAACTCTAAAGATTTGTCAAAATAATCCAGATGTGTTGGAAAATGTTTTTAATCAATGTTTGACGTATAATTTTCCTTTATGTGTAACAACTGTTTTTACATTTTTTTCATTAATTAACTGAACTTTGTAATAATTAGTAATATATATCTAAAGTCTATTTCTTATCACAATATTTAAATAAGTTTCGGCATATATGAAATATTTTTTCGTATATCTGAGAAATACCGGATGCATTTCATGTAACTTCCAAAGTTTGGAGAAACGCAATTTATTTTAGAAATAGGTTTCTACAGTAAAACTAATTAGTAAATTATTTTACATAGTAGGAAACATCGAAAGCGTCTTTATTGTAAATAATTTTTTTATTTGTTTAGTTGTTGTTTTATTTTTGGGGAGGAACTTGCTTTTATTGTATGTATCGCCTCTAAAAGTTTCATAACTGAACTATGAACAAATTAGATAATAATGCCGTGCTTCTAAATAATCTAAGAGATAAAATAATGAACGGAAATGAATTACAGTTCAAATATTTTTAAATGTTAAAAAATATTTCTCGTAAGCGCACGTGGCATAATTTGTTATTCATATACTAAAGGAATACTTTTCATTAGAGGCGTAATATGACTTAAAGAAATATTCAAAGTGGCACATGGACGTTTTCATGTAACGTTTCAATTACAACAAGTAACAGATTAAAATAAAAATTTGAAAATTACGCTTTATATAGTGACACATAAAACTTGCTTTAATTAAGAAAGATATGATGCAAAAAGTTTTAATAGCATTTAAAATAATGTAATATACTTTAAAAGCGAATTTCTTGAATAAAATATTTTATAACTTTTAAGGAATATCTGAGAAATGCATGAATTAATTTCATCTATTTTTTTTAATAAATGAGAATATATTTTCCTAGTGCTTCATCATTATTAAAAATATTAGTTACCGCAATTTAGCGCGTACACTGTTAAAACTAAAGGTGACACATTGCACTTTTTATGGGTGAAAGGCTTGTCTCACTGGTGACACCCCTACGGGAACCAGAATGGCACCTTTAATTAGGGTGAAAAGATGGCACCCCTATTTCAGAGTACCAAATAGTCAAAAGAAATTATGAAAACGACTTTGGCCCGCGAAGGATTCGAACCCACAACGTCTGATTGCAAGCACAGTGCTCTAACAACTCGGCCATCGAGCTCAGCTTCAAGGCCTCCTTGAAATGTTCAAATGTCCTGAAATTCAAATGTAGCTTTATATAAAAAACTCGACAAAAGTTAGCCATCCGATGTTTGAAACGAAAGTGGGATAGCGAACGATCGATGATAGTCTTCGAAGGGAAAAATAGCTATTTTGATCACGGCTTACTTCAGGAAGAAGGCCGAGCTCAAGGAGGCCGTGTTTTGATCCACCAGTGACGGCAAGTTGGAAGTCGTAAATGACTAAGGGGTGAAAATCTTCCAACGGTATGCATTGCGCGGCACCCTAATTAGCGTGAATCACTCATGGGCACGCATCAAACGGCACCCCAAACACATTTTCAAGCCCAAATGGTAACTCCTTTTCACCCCTGGGTGCCAAATGCAACTGGTTTGTCACCTTTATTTTTAACAGTGTATACGCCTGGGCTCAGGTAAGTCTTTTTCAGACCAGAAATTTTATTGTAAAAATGAAGTCAAATAAATGCTAGCAAAAGAAAATAAAATTTTATTTAAAAAAACTTCTGGGAGGAAATCGACTTATCTGAGTTGCGACTGATACGCGCAAAATTACGATATTTTTTATTTTTCTAAAAGAAATACAAAAATTTTTCTGTTAATTGAATCATTAAATTTTTTCAATGTAAAATTCCAAAAAAATCTTAGTCATAATCAGAAAAATCAGCTCTAAATGGCGTTTTTGATTGCTTTTTTTCAATATTTTCTGCATGTATCAAAGAATCGACACTCACGGCACCTTGTGTACTTTCTAAATCAGAGAATTCGCCAGTTTGATGCATTTGAGAGCAAAATTGAATTTAAAAATAAATCGGAAAATAGGCAGCTTGAATCGAAATACACCTCAAAGGAATAAGTTAGGAAAAATTTAATTTTTCTACGATTAAAAATCACTGTGTAATATTTGTTAAAAGTTGAATTATCTTTTTTTTGCTTCAAAATATTACAAAATTCACACACAAATCATTAAAAAAATATCTTTACCAAATAAACTTTAAAAATCATCGTCAGATAAAAAAAAAAAAATATTATCAAAGATGAATACTATCATTACTTCACTCTATAACAAAAAAAAAAATCACACATTTAGAAAGAGTTCTCCGATGGAGACAAAAATTTGTGGATAAGAAGATTATATACAGAATAGAAAATTGAATGCCTTATTTCAGAGACACATACTTACCAATTAACAAATTAAATAAGGTGTTGATCCGTCTCTAGCTTGGATACAAGCTATCACACGTCATGGCATAGATTGATAAATCGCTCAGATGATTTCCTGTTGCATTGCTTGCCAAATTCGCTCTAATTTTCAAGCTAGGTCATCGACAATTTCTGGTAGATGCAGTTACCTTCCCACCATATCCCAGACCTGCTCGATGGGAGACAGATCTTGCTATCTGGCTGGCCAAGGAAGTGTTCGAAAAACTTTAAGACAGTTCATATCAACATGTGCTATATATACGATCTGGCATTATCCTGATAAAAAGTAAGACCAGGAAACTACAAAAAAGTACGATAGCAAAACAGATCCCAGAATGTCATCGATGGAATGGCGTAACGTTCGATACGACCTTGGATTAAGGTTTCTCAGCCATTGTGGATGGTCATGGTGAACACGTGTGTGTAGGTCGCACGTCTGATGTTTGATAGCGATGAATGAGGTGCTATGACAGGTCATCTTACAATCATTCTGACCTCCCGATCTATTGAGACCCTAGGTCGACCGCTACCATTATGACGCTGAAATCTGCCGTTGTCCACGCATTCTTGCAAAAATCTTCTGATCGTCGCATTGCTACAACCCAGATGTCAAGTGATTCTTCGATTTCTTCAACTTAACTTTTTAAGTCCAATAATATGACCTCCTTCAAACTCGGAAAGTTGCTCGTAATGAGCTCGAATCTTGCGGCAAGACATGTTTAAATCAGAATAAATCAGAATAATCAGAATAAGGCAAAAACTTTTGACAATGATCGAGAACAGCTCCTTATGTACATCCGCTAGATGTGGATTTCAGATGCGCTGGAGATCGCAATATTATTTCATTCAACACCAAATTTTAATCATTTGCATGTTTGGTCGAAACATGTATGCATGCGAAATTTCAAAACTATCGGATCATCCCTTATTGTGCGTCGATTTTTTATTATAGAGTGTATATAAAGCATATTTTTATTTACACATATTAAAGTGAACATGTAAATTGTACTAAAAATACAAGTGATAAAATAACGAAATTCTGTAAAGTAAAATGATAACAAATACAGTCTGAGTTCTATAACTTTAAAATGCCATTAGACAATCTAATATAAAACTTAATAAATAAAAATTTAAATTATCCTGAAACTTGTCAAAATGGTTTATTTTAGCTGCACTGCATAAATCTGCACGTAAAATAAATCCTTCTTATACTTTAAGAAACAGTGCAGGTGTTACATATCTGATGCAAAGAAATGCGATTCCACATATTTGCTCAACAAGTAGATTCTCTTTCATGTGCAGAAAGAAATCTAATAGACCTGGAGGCGGCAGCATAGAAATTCATTTCAGCGAGTTCATGAGTGATATTCTAGAATTAGTCAGAACTCGGTTCACATATGAGAACGCAATCAGTCAGCCCAGTTATATCCTCGAGGAAAATACCTGATAACTCGATTTTACTGGTTGACTTGTAGGTTTGCCATTATGTTATACTGTTTCCACTCCTACATGTTGTTAATTCTTTGGGATGAGGAAAACAGAATGGTAAATCTAGAAGTTAACTTCTAAAATCGAGTTTTCAGGCATTTTTTCAAGGACATGACTTGGCTGACAGATTGTGTTTTATATGCGAATCGAGTTTGGAATAATTCTGGAATTAACTCGATGAGGTGAATGTCTGCGCTGCTCCCTCCCGTCCTATAAAGGATAATACACGATATAGATTTTTTTACACTGTATAATTACACTGTAAAAAAAACTGTAATCATACAAATGTAAAGTTGCATACATCTATATGCTTACTAACATTATATATGTACTCTGTAGGTAAAAATATGTATATCTACAAAACTAATTTTTGTAAAGCTACAGAAATCTGAAACTTTACAAACGAATCCACTAAAATTATAATTATCTTACTAAAATTTTATCTGTATCTAGGATTCCAATACATAAAATATTCTAGAAATCCCAGTTCCCTAAAACAGTTTCCTTAGTAACCTTACATATTTTTTGATTTTCAGTGCAAAAATGTATCTGTTACATAAATTTTTGCTATTGTCGTTACATAAAAAGTTCTAACTTCGCAGTTTCCTAAAAAACATTTAGAAGCTTTAATTTTTTTTTTACAGTATTAGAGATAATCGTAATAATCTGTCAATTGACTTAATGCCAGTAAAAGATAAAATGAACTTATAGTTGCAACAGAAATGAAAATTGCACAAAAAGCAGTTTTTCTCATTATTTTCCCAATTACGGTTTTTTTTAATTGAAAAATGTCATACGATATGAAAGTTGAAAAAATAGTGAAAATGAATGTTAAAAGTAAACAAGTGCAACAAAATTCTCACATCTGTATGACATTTCAAACTAATTAATTGATTTATACTCTAGAGATTTATTTGCTTCAGTGTTTACACAATATGTGCGAGTTATTTACTCTGGTCTGTCAACTGTAATTAATTTCACATGCTTCATTAGTTCCCTATTCCCAGTTAGAAATAAACAATCTAATTAATAATTTCAAACGGTCACTAGGGAGCAATGAAAAAGTAACATGTACACAATAAACTAATTGCTTATATTTTCATATACAACTTTCTGACATACATTTCTCTCGTAGTAGTTCAAATAATAAGTTAAATTCTGGAGATAATAATTAGGAATATATTTTAATTACTCGTACGAAGCTAAATATAAAAATTTGGATGATTAGAATTTGGTTCATAGCTATTATATAGGTTAATAACGAAAAATGTAAATATATTTTGGCGATATTCGCGTTAATAATATGTAAGAAATTAAAGCTAGATGTAATAGCTGAATATTTTTTAAGATTTAAATTATGTGACTACCTTCAAGACACTTTATTTTTGAAAAATCTGTTTTTTTACATATATATATTTTTAAAAAAACGTACATTTTTAGTTAAACTTGTTGGATTTGCCAATCCCAAAACTTTCTGCTATGCCATACTGTTCTACAAAGTCTCTTCTTCTACATAGGCATGTTTTTCTACATAGGCCTGTGGCTACTTACTTTCTCATGTTATGCATCTCACGCGGCCCATCCCCTCCCCCGTTTTGCTGCCACGGAGAGCATTCTTATAAATTTAAACCGAGTCTTCCTCATGTGACATATCAGTGAAAAGGCCTGCGACCATTTTCTAACGTTATGCACCTCCCGCGGTCATCCCCTTATTTGCCTCTCCCGGGGAGCATTTTTATAAATTTACCCAAAACTTGTCATGTGATATATTGTTGGAAAAACCTATTACCACTTATTCATAATATGTTTCTCCTACGCTCCCACGTTATCTTTATCCTCAGGTTCCCTCGCTGTTCCCCTCTTTTTTTTCCACCCACGGGAAAGGCATTTTTATAAATTTAGATGGAGATGCCTCATGTGACATATGATTGAAAAGTCCTGTGACCACTTATTGATGTTATGCACCTTCGGTTCCCCATCATACGTTCCCCCTACTTTACTCTCACGCGGTATATTTTCTTGAACTTAGCCGAGTGCCCTTATGTGACATATTGTTGGAAAGGCATGCAAAGACTTACACATGTTTTTTTTTTTTTTTTTTTTTTTCTGAAGAGGGGTAATTGTGTCACGATATGTAAAATAATTTTTATCTGTCTTAACACATAATTAAAATGTTAAAAGTTTTACGTTATTTTAATTATAAAAAAATAGAAAGTAAAAAAATCTTTTGATGTAATGATAATAATAAGGAAATGCCTAGATTGTTGAATTCGATATTCGAGAAAGACTTAATAATTTGTATCATTTCATTGCATTAAGCTTGCTTTCGAATTAGTTTTAGTCAGTGAACTGGAAAATTGATTTTTCGGTAAAAAAACTGTTTAGCTCTCTGAAACGTCAAAAAATTAAATGAAAAAGCTCCTAAAATTATCCTTTAGAAGGAACGTGCACTTAAACTAATCAAATAGGATGTCAAGTACGACTCGCAGGCAATTTTTCTTTTCCCATGGCATTGAACGTGTTGCAAAAAATTCATGAATTTTAGGAATTGAATTATTATACTCTAAAAATCTCTTACTTTCATTGAAAATACGAAATTATTTAATATTTTTAGAGGACTGTAAGTTTATAAATAACAAATTTTGTTTCAGTATATTTTTTATGCTTTTGTATTTAATGTCTATTTTGAAACTTGTCATTTTGTCAATGGTTCAAATCGTCGTTTATAGCTCAGAAAATATATTGATATATATATTACAGAATATTTCATTTAATGAATTCTTATTTTTATGCAAGCAGTGTATAGAAGTGTCTAGTTAACAAAGCTTAAATTCAAAAAATAAATTTCAATTAAAAAAAATATTAAAAGAGAAAAGAATGTTTTCTGAAACAAAATACTTTAAAATGATGTATGTAGTGATAATAATAAGGAAACGCTTGGAATGTTAAATTTGATATCAAAAAAGGCTTAAGGGGACGGTGGACGTTAAAAATTTATTTTATTCATTTTTATCATAGCAATATGAAATTTTGTGAATATATACATTTCACCAAAATCATATAGAATACCTTAAAAAAATTTCCAATCTTATTAAAATTTGCAATTTTTTTTACAAAAATTTAAATTTTTAAACGAAATTTTAAAATGCTCCTCGTGTTTTAATTTTAAAAATATTTTCTTAATTTTGCATTTTTATAACATAAAACTATATTATAAACAAATTTGTGTAAGATTTTTTAAATCTCTTGAATAGTTAATATTTTACAGATTTTTTTCTAAATTCCTTATCGATTTTCATCAAAATTTTGCCTTTTAATAAGTAAAAAATAAAATTTGATTATCTTAATGAAGACAAATTTTAAAAATCTTACATAGTTTCTTTTTAAATAATATCAGGATACTTCCTTATCAATTTTATAAATATTGATCAAAAATTAAGAGGCAAGAAGCAATTCAAAATTCTAAAAACGCTGAAAAATTAAGTTTGATAAAAACAGATTTAAAAGTATATAAATACATTTATCTTTGTTATTTACTCCTTAAAACCTTCATAAATGATATTTTAATAAGAAAAAACTGTTTAGGTACTATTATACCCCAGAAATAGACCTTTTTTCTGACGATTTTGCTATGGATGATTTTGCTCAAATAAAGGTCCACTGTCCGCTTAATACGTTGTATCATTTTATTACATTAAGTCGCAATACTAGTGACAGGAAAAGACCCGGACGATAATGTAATGTCTAAGGGGGCGATCTTTTCAAATATCTCGCTCAAATTTTAATATCTTTACATGATTTTTTTTCCATAGAATAGCTGAGGACGACCTATAGCTGGGCTAGTTTGTACTTTTTCGATTTTGGTTTCAGATTAAAAAAATACTTTAACTTTCTAAACCTGTTTAAACCGGTAATGAAATAGAAACTATCATAATATAAAATTATATAAGCAAAATCGAAAAAGTAAAAACTAGCACGATTGTTGATCGTCCTCAGTTATCCTATGTCAAAAAATCAAGTAAAAATATTATAATTTGAGCGGGATTTTTGAAAAGAACGCTTCCATAGACTTTTCAATATCATCCGGGTCTTTTTCAGTGACTACTGTGGGATCTTTAGTTTGCTTTCGAATTCTTGTATTATTTATTATTTATTATTGTTTCAGAAGATATGGATAATACAAACATTACATATAATAAAAAAAGACTTTTTTCTTATAATCATATATACGACAATTTTTAAACATACAATTAATAATAATATGTGATTTAAAAGGTCAACGAGGATGTAATTTTATACTTTGTTTTTTATTTTTGTGTTTGGGGGTGGGAATGGAGGAACGACTTAAAATAAGAAATTTTTTTCTGTATCGTGTGGAGTTGTCCCCAAAAACACTCAATCAAAAGTAATATTTACTTATAGTGATACTTCAATTAGCAAATATAATTCATTCTGGAAATATATTTTTTCATGAAGTCATAAAAATGTCTTAAACACACCATAAAAATATTTAAATTCGCGAATATAAGTATTTTTTATGGTGTGTTTAAGAAGTTTTTATCTCTTCATATTTATTCACACCAGATTTTATTTTATTTTCTTATTATTTGTGGCCGAGATATTCATTAATCGAATATTTTTGCCGACATTTCTAATACAACATTTGATTAAATGGATAATTAAAATGCTGCTTTAAATTTTTTTTCGTAAGCTAAATCTAGATTTCTTAGTCAAAGAACTAGAAAGCAATGAATTAGCTAAGGATCACCGTACATTAACATTGAAAAGAAAAAATGCTAATGTTCCAGAAGATATCTAGTAAGGCATCCACAAACACACTTTTATAATTTCCATTTCCATTGGAGGTTTAATTATTCTAATTAGAAAAAATATTGATTTGAAAATCTTCGAAAAAAATAGCAATCAGCAAAAACAATTTAATTAATAACTTTTAAAATCCACGGATGGGCTGAAGCTCCACTTAACTTGCCAATGATCATGATACTTGGTAAGCATAAAACTTGACGCCAAATTTCCAAGTTTTCATCAAGTTATAATATTTTTCGTGATTAAAATTCCAAAACGTATTTCACATAAAGATACAATTGTGTCCTCTTATTTAAAGACTAAAGGTATTTTCAAGATAGAACTAAAAAATTTCTTTAATAATAATGTTAGTGTAATCTGAATATTTGTCCATAATTAAAAACGGAAATTTATTAAATTATTTAAGCAATGGGGAAAAGGAAGGGGAAATAATAATATTTACATTATCTTATTTTCCATTAGCATGAGGTATATTTTTTAATGTTTTATTACAATCAAGGATTTATATGGACACCAAAACCAAAAACCTGAAAAAAATAGATTTCTGAAAGAATAGAAAGAACAATTTAAAATACAAACAGTATTTATGGAAAAAAATCCGAATCAGCGTCCCCCCCTGTAAGTGGAATAGAACAACCTAATTAATACCTAACAATTCTAATAATATTTTCTTTTATATCCTCTAATATGTATCATATAACGTACAAAATAAAGAAATCAACGTGAATTTAGTTTACAGAAGAAGGAATTTTAAAAATAATCGGAAAAAAATGTTTAAAACATGCATAATTCATTTCTAATGAGACATCAGCTCAAATTACAAGTAAAATTGTATCATTGTTAATTATATAAGTTATATTCATGAAAGTTCGTTAAAATGTAGAAAACTTTTAAAACGAAATACATTCACTAATTGTATTATCTTATCTACCAACGGCAAATCTTAAATATTTAAAATATCAATTTTCTATACTCTCTTAAAACGAAAAAGCTGAAATAACTCAAGTTGAGCTGAAATCCACTCTTTTCCCATGTTGAAAGGAACCTTCTCAAGAAGAGCTGAAACAACTCAAGTGAATGAGTTGTTTTTAATCAACTAATGATTGAGTGATCTCTATTTTACTCATACTTGAGTGAAATCAAATCAATAAAGGTTAAATTCAGTAGTACTTGAGTGATTTGTAATAAAGTCATACTTGAGTGAAATGAAGTCATTTAAGACTGAATCTCGTAGCACTTGAGCAATTTGTAACCAAATCATACTTGAGTGAAATGAAGTCTTTAGGATTAAATCGAGTAGCACTTGAGTTAGCTGCAGCCAACTCGTATTTGAGTGAAGTGAAATAATTTAAGGCAAATCCAGTAGCACTTGAGCGATTTGTTATCAATTCAAGTTGGAGTGAAATGTTGTCATTTTTGATTTAATCCAGTAGCACTTGGGCGATTTGTAACCAATTCATACATGAATAAAATCAACTCATTTAAGAGTTAATCCAAAACTCCTTGAATTTGTAGAATTGAATAAATTCACTCTTAAGAAAAGCAAAATTGCTTAAAATTACAAAAATCTTCAAGCGATTTCTAAATCGTCTAAATAAAATCACATCATTTAAAACTAAATTCAGTAATCCTCGATTAATTTTTATCAATGAAATTCAATATAACATGGAATTACTGCCACATTTTCAAGTGTTGCAATTAAATTCTCATTTCGGATTTAAATTTCTGTTTATTGACATTACAAGGGTATATATATATATATATATATATACATATATATATATATATATATATATATATATATATATAGAGAGAGAGAGAGAGAGAGAGAGAGAGAGAGAGAGAGAGAGATTGGAAAACTGTAACATAGATTCTCCAATATTTCTTCAAGGCTTTAATTAACAAGACTTAAAACATTCTAATTTACATGACTGAAAGTTCTCTAATGAATCATAAAAAAAAATTTTTTTCTTTCTAATTCAACGAAACTGTTTCCTATGTCAATTTAGGGGAAAAGGCAATTGAATCGTAATACAAAATTAAATATAGCTTACATGAATTTTTTATTATTCTGTCAAATCAGAAATTTTTAACATCAGAATTTTCTTTTGTTAAATTTAAAAGTACATATATTCATTAAATAAAAAATACTGGTGATCTCAAAATTGCAAATTTGAAAACACTTATTCATGCAAACTGCCTAAATTTGCATAACTGTACAACAGCACCCGAACAACATTAAACAGAATATCAGCTTCTGATGCTGTGGTGCTAATGGGATTTTTCCTTTCTTTTCTTGGGCAATTTCAAGTTTACATATTTTCCAATGATATTTATAGCTTCAGATATGCTTATATACAATTTTAATTTTTTCATTAGCTTCTGATTTAATTGTAAATAACAATTATTTTTTTATTAAAAATTTACGATTTCAATCAAATAAACCAATCTTAGGCATCTTACTAAAAAAATATTGAAAAAATAAACTTGATATCAGCCCAACGACTCAACTTCAGCACCACAATGGCAGAAGCTGATTGTTCCCCTTAAGAGTTTAGATAATCCTATGCAGAAGGTATTTTCAAATATCTTGTTTGGATTTTAAAATGTTTACCTTTTTTTTGGGGGGGGGGGGCATAGAATATTTGAGGATAATCTGTAAGTGGGTTAGTTTTTACTTTTGCAATTTTGGTTAATTATTTTTTTTAATATTAATAGGAGTTTCAGACCCAGTTTTGAAAAAGAAAGTATTAAAAAACATAAAACCTAAATTTAAAAAAGTATTCCCCCCCCCACACACACATGGCCAGTGCAGGGTTTAAATAATTGAAATTGAAAATATTTTAAATGGATAAACATCAACCCATGATATCTTGTTGTAATTATTCCTCGATTTAAATCTCAATCAAAATCATATTTCTTAAACTGACTAAATTTAAAAAAAAATATTTTAATTGTTTAGTTTGAAATCTGAAATGGTTTTAAAAAACTTAGATAAAATAATTGTTACCCATAGCATTTATATAAGCACATTGCAATTGGGAAATGTGGAGGAATGCCATTAAAAAACTTGTATAGCTAAAATTTTGATTATGGACAATTATTTTATTGTATGAAGTTAAATGCAGAAATAACTGAGAAATGGATTTATTGACCATGTGCAATTTTTTTTTATATCATTTAAAACATTTGTTAAAACTTGAATTTATATTCAAGAATAACTTATTTCTTCTTAATAAAGAATTTTTGATTTAATTTTTGATTTTGTTCAATGTTTCTTAAATCAACTAACTTTTAAATAAATATAAAAGTATAAGACTGCAGCAGTTTATGTCAAAAGTAGAGCCAAATGTGCAATTTAGAATGTTGCAAGAAAGAAAAAAAACTAATTTTATTTAACAACAAAAACATTTTATTTAGCAAGGACAAAATAAACCTAACATTAATTGATAACAATTCTTTCCAACATCAGATAAACAAGTTTCAATAACATCTTTAACAGGACCTTTATAAATATAACAGTCCATTTGCATTAAACATTAAATACATAAAGAGCATATTGTAATCTGTCCACTGGTTTGTTCAACTTTTAAAATCTTAGGCAAAATAGACACTTTCTTGAAAATCGTTGAGATTAAATAAGATTGTTGAATTTGACTCCTCACTCACAGTAGAATTTTACTCCTCCATGAAATCACCATCTTCCTGTGTTAAAAGAAAATATTGAAATTAAGTTAAATAGCAATAAATATAATGTTAAGGAATGATTATGAACATATTAAAATATTTTGCAGCTTTCAGATTAAATGTTTTACAAAATTTCCCATCCATAGTCCAAACATAAAATGAACCATACACTAAAAATTTTAGCTTTATAAATATTACACTACTGAAAATTCAGCCAATCATGAATAAAATGGAAATAGAATAAATAAATCCTGTGCGATTACACTTATCTGCTTGTTTAAATCATGGTGTTACATCTGATACAATAAATCACCATTTTAAAAGCAAATTTAAAATGAAAGTTCTTAAAGCAACATTATAAAATATTGTTGAAAATTCACCTTTGTTGCTACTTTCAAAATGTATCAGCGCTGGCAAATACCCAATCAATACAGGTTTTTGTGGATTTTTAGTTGTTTTCTATATATTTGCATATTTATATAATACAAGATAGAACCTACAACAATTAGAACAGGGTTGGCACGGTTTAAACCAATTGGTTTTAACTATGGTTTAAACAACTGTTTACTCCTTTTGGTTTAAACAACGGTTTAGTTTAAACCAACTGGTATTTTTCTTTAAAAAAAAAAAAAAAAAAATCAGAAGAAATCCAATGACATTTTCTCTTTTTCTTAATAATTTATGTATGTCAGATTATTGAATATAAATAACTTCTATTTTTAACACTTTATATCAGCAATAAGCATTGGATGTAGCAGGTTTAGATCATTTTTTGGGTATAGGATTAAAATCAGTCTGCATTGGTGAATATATTTATTTCTCTTTAGAAAAAGCTTCAAACATGTGAATTGATCTAATATAAAATAGATTAAAAATATTCAATATTTAATAGAAAATATCTTAATTTTTTGAAAATTGCAGATTATTTAACGCAATAACATAACACAATCCATAAGATTTCAAGCTGTAAAAGAAATCCCCAATCTTAATTGGGGAGGTTATCTTAAGCATTAAAATCAAAATATGAAGTCGAATAAGAGAGTTTTCAAAGATTGGATGCTACTTATAGCATTTTAATAAGGGATTCCCTCCCCCCCCCCTGTTAGTTATCTGCTGAATCTATGACCAAAAATGTTGACTTCAAATTGTCATTCAAGAAACAAAATCTCAAGAAGTATTTGAAATTTATTATTTAGATAGCTAAGGAGAAGAATATTTTATTTATCAGACTACTTTCAAATATTTATTATTAGTAATTAAAAGATTAGTTATAAAGATCCACGCTGCGTGTGGATGAAGATTTATTTGACAACGGTCACTTCCCGACTGACATTTCTGTCACTATTAATCTGTCATTATCTTTTCTCTAGCCCTGCCTCTCCTCCTTGTCGTCCCCTTTATAATTGGCCGTTGATCTGCCGTGATATAACAACAAGCTGCACTCATTGATGGAGATAAACTTTAACTCTTTCCTCACTCTGGTCCAAAACTCGAAGGCTATGTTCAGCACTGCTAGATCTAACCCCACAATGAACCTTCCACTTTAGTGAACTAAAAGGTGCAGTAATCTCCACAATCGGAAGAATTTTTTTTTAAATTTGGTTGCATAAGATCGGGGCATTGCGGGTCTCTCCCCTAAAATTCATCTGTGCTGGGTTCTGGGACACCGGGGGATCCCCTTAAATGAACAAGCTGATGATCTCACTAAGAGGATTACTGACTCCAGTGGTGACCACCCCCCCCCCCCCAAAAAAAAATCTTCATACATTAACATTGAACCCCCCCCCCCTCCTAAACAGAATATCAATTGTAAAATATATTTTATTTATAACTTACTGCACCATCTAAAGATAGTGAATTAAGCATAATGAAATGAGTTCTTATTGCCCTTATCTAGAATTTAAAGAAAAAAAATACAGAAACATTTCTGGAAATTCAATGTTGAAAAAATTTAAAAGTGAAATTTAAGAATCAAGATTTACAAAGATAGCGAGTTGAGTATAGCAGAAGGAGTTCTTATTGCCCTTATCTAGAATTTAAAGAAAGAAAATTCCTTTTCTGGAAATTAAATGTTGAAAAAAATTAAAAGTGATATTAAAATTCAAGATATTTTTTTAACAGTAAAAACAAGAAATATTAAGAATTTAAAATCCCCTCCCCCCAAAAATGTACTTTTTCTCAAATTACCCCCCCCCCCCAAAAACTAAGTTATAGGACGCATCTTGCGTCATCAAACCCCTCTCTGGGCACCCTGACTGAGTCCGACATCCTGATTGATTAGACCTCTCCGGAAGACTTGATCCAGCCTATAAGCAGAAGATCAAATTGATGGTTGGTCAGATTTTCGTTCCTTTGTTCATTTTAGTCGTAAGTTCTGTACATCTGATGGATTTTGTTCAGCTACTCTTTGCTTTCAGTAGAGTATCCACAAGATGTAGTTGGTTGTGAGTTCTAGTCATGACGACCTTTTGTGGATTAATTGAAACTACAGCCTGGTTGCTAGAGATCTCACCCCCCCCCCTTTAAACCTTCAAAGAAGCTTGTTTTTGGCATTGCTAATAAAAAAAATTTATTCTCGGGAATAAAATCAAGGCATATTATTACATCTTGAAAATAATCTTAGCTTTATATGTTATATATACAAATGTAAAAATTGCTGATATATCTTTACCAACTGAATTTGATATTTTGACTGGGTAAGTAAATTTAAAGGTTTAATCTCCTCCCCCCAAGGGTCCTCTAATTCATATACAGTTGGCAAAAAAAGTATTTGTACACTTCATTTTTTTAAATTATAATGAAATTAAACAAAAGATTTAAGCAAAAAATACTGTAATACATTAATTTAATGCATTATAATATTATAGAAGCAGAAACAAAATTAAACGAATCGATTTTTTACATTATAATAAACAAATATACAAAATTATAATGCAAAAAAAGTATTTGTACACTATCTTAATGTAATATAATTAAGGAAAATTTAGTAAAATGATACAAATTAATATTTTGTGCGAATTCATTTAGCGTTTATGACTACTTCTAGATGGTATGACATAGATTCCACCAACTTTTTTGTAGTGGTCTGGTTAATGTTATTCCATGACACAATAAGAGCTTCTTTAAAACAGTTTTTTACTAATACATATTTTTTTTTCGGATTTTTGCATCCAATAGCATCTGCAAATTTTCTACTGGATTCAAGTCTAGAGATTTTAGAGGAATTACCAGTCGTCTTCGAGTATTGTCGTAAGCATGTGCTGGTGATCACAGCAGTATGCTTTGGTCATTATCCTGCAGAAAGTGAAAAGCTTCCTCTATGCATAATTTCTTGGCACAGTTTAATAAATTATGGCGCGACACATCACTGTATGTTAAACCTGTCCTTCCATTGTCAAAAAATTTTAAATGTCCTGCTCCATTAGAAGCTATACACCCCAAAAGTATAATATTCCCCCCAACATGCTTGATAGTTTGAGGTATACGTTTTGGATCTAGAACAGTTTTATTTTTACGCCAATTTTTTCGAATGCTTGATGGTAAGAAAATTCCGAATTTTTCCTCATCAGAAAAAATTACTGTTTTCCAAAAATCCAATGATTTACTTCTGTATGCGAAAGCGAATACTATGCGTTTTCGCCTATTTGTTTCGTTGATGAATGGATTTTCCCTTGAGGTTCTTCCTTTTAAATCTGCATTGAGAAGAATATTTTTTATTGTTTGAGGTATTACTTTGATGCGAGAAGATGTCGCAAGGTCTCCAGCAAATTTTTGAACCGAACGCACAGGAATTTTTAAAGCTTTTTTAACAACACTCTCTTTTTCACTCATTGTTAGTTTGCTAAGAAGTCCTGGTTTTCATTGAATTTCGATTCTTTTAATTTATTCATAGTTTCTCACTATACATCCAATAGTTGTAAATGGTAATTTAATAGCTTTTACAAATTCTTGTTGCGTATTTAAATTTTTATTATGCTCAATCATAGGATTTCATATATCTAGAGGTGCCTCTCTAGTATTAGGTTCTATATTCAATTACTTCACGAGCAAATTAAATTAAATGTCAGACAAATATAATATGAACTTAAAAATTATTAACAGCTTCTGTAAAAGTAGTCCTTTGAACCATAAACACTATAAAACACAGTACATATCAGGATGGAGAAATGTACAAATACTTTTTTTGCAAGAAATTTTTAAACTTTTCCCATTAGAAAATTATTTTACATCTTTATCGAAATTTTCTGTTGTGTAATTTAAAACGCACGGTAAACAGACTGTATTAAAACTATTTTTGACAAAATATCTGTTTTTATTTAGTAAAAAATTAAAAATTTTAGAGTGTACAAATACTTTTTTTGCCAACTGTATTTTATCAGATTATAGGCCACAAGAATAAAGCGATGACACACCACAATGAATTGTGGGGGTGACACCTAATATTGAGTTAACTGAATGAAAATGAATTAAATTTAATAATTGCAACTGTATTAATGCTATATTGTCATCAAAAACATTATGTACAACTTTTATGATTCTAACATACCAGGAAGCCGGTTAAAAATCATTTGAAACATTACAGACTTACATAAACCAGATTATTATTATTAAATATAAATGAAAAAAAATAAGGCATGTTTTATTAATATAACATGCACAATACTGTACATTTTTAAAAAATGCATTAAAAGATAGAAAATTTCACTAAATTGTTTTTATATATGGCAAATTATTTTTGCTGCCAAATTTAAGGATATCACAAGTAGGTCAAAATTTGGCACTTTGCTAGTAATACTGCTATTACAGTAGACTTCCTCAAATCCGCACAGCTTGGGACCAGAGGTTTTGCAGATTTTAGAATTTTGCGGATTTCTGGTCATTATTTCCTTTACATTTTTTAAACAGTAATTTGAATGTAACTAACAAGGAAATCTAAACTATTGTAAGGGCTTACAATATAATAAAATATTAAAATAAGTAATAAACTAAAATAAGGATGCACAACCTGTGGCCCGCGAGTTTCATCAATTTACAACTGGAAAAAAATTGAAATTTTTGTTGATAAAGCACAAAAAAAATCTGGAATTTCATTGATCAGGCACAGAAAAAATCTTGTTGATTGTTTTCTTATCTCTTCCGCTTTCATTAAGTTTACTTTTTTTTTTTATTGGCACCAGTCACTTATATTTGTTTTTTAGCATTTTTAATTAACAAAATAATGTACTTTCCTCAATAAAGTTAAGGAAAATTATTACATCTTGAAAATATTCCTTGCTGCATGTGCTATATATATACAAATGTAAAAACTCTTGATATATCCTTAATAACTGAATTGGAAGTTTTGATTGGGTAAGCAAAATTAAGTCCTTCTTACTCCCCTCTGAAACTATATTTTTTATCGGATTATAGGCCATAGATCACTTCCTCGAAACTGAATTATCTCTATATTGTCCTCGACCACCGAGGCATATTTGTAAGTGGCCCTTTTCTTGAAAAGATTGTGCACCCCTAGTTTAAACCAACTGTTTTTTTCCTTCAAAAATTGTTCTTTTTTAATAAAAACATAATGACATTCTCTCTTTTTATATTTAATTTAAATGTTTCAAATTATTGGATATAAATAATTTCTATTTTTAACACTATTCCTGCGTTTGTATTGATAGGTTTAAAATTGTGCTGATGAACATACCTATTGTTCTAAAGAAAAAGCTTAAATATGTGAATTTATCAAACTTAAAATAGATTAAAAACATTTGATAATATTTAGTATAAAATATTTTTTAAAAAAGCAAATTATTTAAGTAATCTGTCATAAGATGCATGGTGATTTTGAATATAGAGACACATAACTCATTGATCTTTAAGATTTTAGTCAAGCGGTAAAAGAAATTCTTCTTGATTAGGGAAATTACCCGGGTGTCATCCTCTAAAGGGTGACACCAAATCTTTATTTGCAAATAAAAAATACAATTTTATAAAATTTTGGAGACTAATTAGGAAATAAAATGAGATTTTTAGCTCATGATGCAATACAGCTAGTTTTCTTTTCTTTGCTAAAGTGAAGTTTTATACAGAATGGTGTGTCTAAATAAGATATGCACCAGGGAACAAAAACCAACCTAGTCAACGAGTGGGTAACAAAAGCAAACTTTAAAAGAAAGAATTTTCTTCTACGTATAGACACGGCATTGACTTGTGCAGACTATGGGTTGAGTGATGATTCACTTCTGCGTTTTTTTTTATGCAGAAGGACAAAAGGTAAATAAGGAATGGTAAGGTTATTTTTTATAAGAATGTAGAATTGAGATTGAAAAAATATGACAGATTGGAAAGGAGGAGGAGAAGGAGGGGGGGGGGGGTTCTTGACACCTTTTACATCTGTCCCGGGATGTCACCCATCCTAGCTACACCACTGCACACCCACTTCATCTCTGACAAGTAAATAAATTTTCCTGCCTGAGAAAACCGTACCAAACACAAACCATAAAATATTACTTGAAAAAATAATTATAAGAAAATAATGCATTAATCCTTACTATCTGTTAAATAAATGATCGGAAATAAAATACACAATTTTATAGTTTTAGTTTACATACTACATACTTTTTTATAAAATAAGTAATTTTCCATTTTATTATGCCACAAATTTTGTATAACTGCAAAGGAAGTTTGGTTTATTTTACATTCTAGTAGGAGTGTGTGTGTGAAGAGGGGGGGGGGACGGTTAAAAGTATTTTATAGAATTTTATGTAGCGGGTTACTGATGACTCTTTCTGACCAGTAAACTCTCATGCGTACTGGTCTTTGGGACCAGTAACTTTCTTTAAAATCAATTCTACCACTGGGCTATGCATAAAAAATGTTAAGGGAAAGGGATGATATTACAAGGTATTTGCTTTTTGGTATCGTTGCATAATATTTAGGAAATAATACTTGCATTTACCAGTATAGAAAGGCAAACTTTTGTCCACTGTTTTCGTTTTATTTATAAATTCTCATTTAGATTTAAAGCTACCTGGGAAGCAGGCACAAGAAAACTATTATTTCTGCATGCATTATGTAACAACTTATAAATATTAAACAGATTATTATAATACAGACCATGCATGCAATAATTTTGCCCAATAACAGTATGAAACATTGCCAAACAAAACAGTAACACAAGTTCAACATTAAGAATGGAAAAAAAAAATCTTAGAAATGTGTATAATGTAATCCGGAGCACGTTTTTACTAAGACACTGCAAACAAGACGTAAATACAATGTTTTGATAAATTTCTATGAATAAAGATATAATAATTACAAAGCAATTAAATAACGAGATATTTACATTCCATTAACAATTTTTACTCTGATTAAATATAGTAATTTATTTTATTAAAGCACGAAAGTTTTGTAGCAGCACTGTAACACCAATTATTAATATAGAAATGCATTAAACACATCCTCAATATTACCGTGTGACACGACATTTTAATTTCAAGGTATGATACTGTTATGAATTTTAGTCTGTTAAAAAGAGAAGGGAAAGTTATTAAAAGAAAGCATAATTAAAATAAAATACTTATATAAAACTTACTTATTTCGTAAAAAAGGCATTTTCAGCAAATTGTTTAGCGAACGCCGGAAGTCTCCATCTTATCTTGCAAGGTCACGTGACGAGTCAGCGGCGAAAATCAGCGCCGGAAAAGAGCTGTTTCATTATTGAGTTGAGTTGTTTAGTTTTAAAGCTGTATGAGTGGATTAGAAAGAGAAAAAATCAAACCAAGATGACTGAATCGGTTAAAAATCAACTCATTTACGATCCAATAAATTAGAACTCTTTCTTGAGCAGCCAAATCCACTCTTTCGTTTTAAGAGAGTAAATTAAGTCAATATCATTAATTACTCGGAATTCCAAGTAGTTAACAAATAATTAAAAGATATTTATAACTAGACTTACTTAAATGTTCTAAATTTATCTTAATTCCAATTTAAAACATTAACTGTAAGAAATCCTTTCTTTGAACGAAAGATATGCGAAAACTTTCATCGTCTAAATTAGCTTAATTGTTTTACGCATAAATAGCAATTAAAGGGAAATATTTGTTCCAGATATGTGCACTTTGAGGTTAGCTGTTGAGTAACTCATTACAAGATGCAATCATCCGGTTATCTATAGAATTCAGAATATAAATGATTTTAAATATTTGAAAATAGACTAGAAATGAGCTTAACTATTTATGAATGCTAAAATGTATTAGATGTTAGTTAAGACAAAGTAAAAGAATTTTCCTACTTAATAAAGTCATAAAAGGTCAACGATTTAATTATATACCTGTATACTTAAGACATATTTGAGACTAATAAGATACTTTTTTTGTTTATTACCTTACTTAATAAATTCTAATCAGACATCATTTCGAATTTCAAGCAATATTATATAATTGCCAATTATTTAAGTTGTATTCATTAAAGCTTGTAAAAATGTAATAAATTTTAAAATCGAAATACATTCACTAGTTTTATCACCTTACAATTTTAACGGCAAGTTTGAAATATTTAGAATATAAGACTTATATAAATTAAGTTAATATCATTAATTACTCGGAATTTCAAGGAGGTAACCAATAATTAAAAATTATTGTAACTAGACTTACTTATATATAAATATTGTAAATATATTTTTGTTCAAATTTAAAACAGTGTCTGTAAGAAATCATTTCTTAGGACTAAAGAAATGCGAAAACTTCCATCGGATAAATTATCTTAATTGTTTTACGAATAAATTGTAATGGAAGAGACCAAAAGGTAGAATATTTGTCCCAAGTACATGCCTTTTGAGTTAGCTGTTGAGTAACTCAATACAAGAAGCATTCACTCGGATACCAACAGAATTCATAAAATAAATTATTCTTAATATTTTAAATTAGACTAGAAATATGCTAAACTATTTATAAATACTGAAGTAGATTAGATGATTAATTAGACAAAAAGTAAAATAATATAAAAGTCATAGATTTTCTCCTGTTTAATAATATACCTTTATATATAAGACAGGATTAAAACTAATAGGATAGCTTTTCATGTTAAATACCTAATTATTATTTATAAATGCTGAAGTAGATTAGATGTTCTTTAAGACTAAAAGTAAAAAAAAAATATATTCTGAATAAAATCGCAGAATTTTACTTATTCAGTAGTACACCTCTATATATAACACATATGATACTAATAGGATTTTTTTCGTATTCATTGCTTTACTTAAAAAGTATTTTGTCTAAAAGTACAACTAAGTATTATATACAATCACTTGCAAAGAAGAAATACAATATCATTTATAAAACTAAAAGGATTTTCCCATTTTAAATGCCACTGAACGATAAGCGTTTCTAAAAATATCCTGTGCTATTTCCTGTAATATTCTATATAAAACACAATAAAAGGAATTCATCGTGGATTTTAATTGTTTACATAAAATTGATTTAATAAAATAATCAAAATAAAAGTTTATTATTTAAAACATTCTTACTTTATTTCTAATGAGACATTATCTCAAATTACAAGTAATATTATATCATTGTTGATTGTATAAATAATATTCATTAAAATTTGTAAAACTTTTATTAAATTTTTTAACCGAAATACATTCCCTAATTTTGTCACGTTATACTCTAAACGGCAAATTTGAAATATTTAAAATATTAAACATCTATAATTCATATTAAGTCAATATTATTAATTACTCGGGATTTCAAGTAGTTAACAAATAATTAAAAGTTAATTGTAACTAGATTTACTTAAGTATCCTAAATATCCCTTAATAGTAATTTAAAACATTGGCTCTAACAAATCTTTCCGCAAGACGGGAGATATGTGAATACTTCCACTTTCTAAGTAATTTTAATTGTTTTACGCATAAGTAGTAATTAAAGGAAACAAAAGGAAAAATATTTGTTACAGGTATGTGCACTTTGAGGTTAGCTGTTGAGTAACTCATTGCAAGATGCATTCACTCAGTTATCTAGAAAATTCAGATTATAAATCATTCTAAACATTTTAAATTAGACTAGAAATAAGCTAAACTGTTTATAAATACTGAAGTTAATCAACAGTCAATGTTAGTTTAGACAAAAAGTAAAAGAAATTTCCTACAGAATATGTAGTCATAGATTTTCTCCTATTTAATAATATACCCGCATATATAAGACACTATTGAGGCTAATAGGATATTTTTTCATGTTTATTACTTTACTTAGTAATTTCTAATGAGAAATAATTTCGAATTACAAGCAATATTATATAATTCTCTCTAGTATAAATTATGTTCATTAAAGTTTGTATAAATGTATTAAATTTTTAAATCGAAATACATTCACTGATTTTAACAAGTTACAATCTCAAAGGAAAATTTGAAATATTTAGAATGTCAAACTTGTATAAATTAAGTCAATACTATTAATTACTTGGAATTTCAAGTAGGTAACAATTAATTTAAAAGTTATTTATAACTAGAATTGCTTAAATTTTCTAATTATATTTTAATTTCAATTTTTAAAATTGTCAGTAAGAAATTCTTAGAACGAAAGATATGCAAAAATTAACATCGGGAAAATATTTGTCCGAAGTATGCACACTTTGAGGTTAGCTGTTGAGTAACGCATTACAAGATACTTTCAAATGGTTATCTAGAGAATTCTGAATATAAATTATTCTAAATATTTTAAATTAGACTAAAAATAATCTGAACTAATCATAAATTCTGAAATCTATTAGATGTTTGTCAAAACGAAAAAGAAAAGATTTTTCTTATTTGATAGAGCAATATAATTTCGCCTATTTAGTACTACACACGTATATATAACAGATTTGAGACTAATAGGGTATTTTTTCGTCAATATTTCCTTACTTAAAAAGTATTTTGTCTTAAAGTACAAACTTAACTTATATATACACTCACTGGTAACAAAATAACAACAAATTATTTATCCAACATTAAAATAAATGTATTCATATAAATGTATATAATAAAAGAAATCGAATTTCATTACATTGTGATCTCAATGGAAAAATTTAAAGATAATTAACAGACGCTATCCACTAAGATGTAATTTGGTAATTATGTTTTAATATGTAAACTGAGTTTCATTTAATTTTTAAATTTCAGCCCTAACTTAGATGAGGAGATAGTCTGTGCTACTATCTCTTCGTCTTTATTGTTATTGTTAAAGTTGATGTCTCGGCTATTTTTTCAACACACGGGCCCGAATCGCCCGCCACACAGTTTCTATGTAGAGTACAGCATTTTATACTTCCTTTACAGCAGTGCATGTACGAATCTCATTACATTATTCACTTAATAGGAAAAATTCTCAGAATATTAAAGTGAGCGTATTATTAAAAAAAAATATTTACATGTTTTTTACTGTTATACATTACAATCGGTTTGCAATTGGTAATGGATTGCCTATTATTTATAGTTAATTTATATGGACTTTCAGTTGGGTTCTTTCACACGACTGACGATGAGTGATAATAGTTGATACTCCGATTTCAGATGAGATACACTTTTCAATCTAAAACCCGGATGTTTATAAATCGTATAGATGATTTCCAGCACTGCATGAAAAAGTTTGCATATCACACTGGCTACAGACAGAAATTGCAGTAAAAGATTTTTAATTGATTTATACACAGTTGCCTGGCTTTTCATCCTTGTTTTTATAATTAAAAATCCTCTTGTTTAAGACAATAATTAATAATTTACTACTTATTTCCGGATATCCGATATTACAGTTTTATAAAAGCTAATTTTTCGTTACTCTTTTTACGAAGTGAATTGCTGTAAAACAAAGACAAAAAACAGTAAGTAGATTTCGAAATATTCTAACTTTACCTTTAAAAAAATAATCTTAACGGCATTCTGATAGAGTTGGTAAATTTTGCACATTGTATGACTGATGCAGAATTTTTAGTTTTTTGTTTGTACTAAATGAAGTTATGGGTTGCGACATATCCATATACATAATAGTAAACAAATTTTATAGATTTAAATTTTTTAGTTTTAGACAAAATTACAAAAATCTCTTTTATGATTGATTCTTTTAACGGATTTAATTTAATCATACAGAAGGTTCCATAAGCTAATTGTAATTTTTTTTCAGATAAATATAATCTTATAATATTGAGTTTTAACAATGAAAACACATTGAATTATCAAAACTTCGATTTTGAATACCTATCGAGTATAATAAAAATAATAACAATAAAACACGTATAATCCATTATTTTTATACTCATTCTGATTGACACAGATATAAAACAAGTTGTAATTTTTTCAGCTGAGTTAAAAAGTGTTTAGGAAAGTATTTAATTCTAAAATATAGGCATAAACTGTAATTGTCTTTCAAGGTATCCGGCATAAACGCATCGGGCACATTTCTTTCAGAAAATCTTTTGTCAAATGCATCCGGTCTGTTATCCGAAACAATTAACAAGCAAGTAAGGGGACTCCAATTGCTTAATTATGCCTGTATAATTATACAAATGTGATAAAAGAACTGCTCTAGACATATTACTGATATTGCTCATGCGTTCACTTCCAAATATTGCGTGTAGTTTCAAATAAAATTGTTTTAAATCTGTAGCTTAATTCACGGATTTTTATTAAATGCATTTTTAAGTAATTTTAAAAGTCTATTTTTAAATCTATCTTATCAAGGAATATTTTTTTACAGTCAAATATTCTTCAATGTATCATTCCTACTCCCAATTTCGCAGTTGGGGGATACAATGAAAAGTTTAAACGTAAATATCATTAAAGTTTAAAGATAACGGATTATTTTTTAACGAAATCAGAATTAATTAAATTGAGGAGTTTTACTATAAAATATTTTACTGAAATATAACCAAAATGTGAGATTAACCGTAAGATATGTAGGAGCTAAACTAAATTCTTTTAAAGCAATGACAATTCTGTAGTTTTTTTCAGCATTATGGTTATCAAACCAAGTTAAATATTTTAAATGATACGATGGATTAAAAATATAAACATAACAATATTTTATTATTATTTATAATTATTATTATTTAAATTTTCACTTAGCGAAAAGAATTAAATTTCTTCTAGAAAAAAAATATTACAGGATTAAAAAAATTCCTTATGTATTTTTATGCTATACTTTTATTGCGCTGTATGCTTTGACGCAATAATCTAATTTTTTCTGAATATAGGGGAGACTGGGGTACAATGGTCCACTTTTGCAAATTTTGACTGTTTACTCTTAAAGTATTGATTTTTTTTTCTTTTGATCAAGTACATGCATGTTACCTATACATTAAAGTTTATACTGCATCAACTCTAAAGTAATAATTATGCATACTTTTTTAAAAATATTTTTTTAAATAGCAAGTGACAAAGTGGACCATTGTACCCCAATGCCGGGGTACAATGGTCCACAGCATGGGGCTCTATGGAACACTTGTAATTTGAATAAAAATATATCAGTGTAGTTCATTTTTTAACAATAAGAAAGGTAAACTATATCATAATTTGTTTATTCACATTTTATTACTCATTTTTATTTGTTTATTCACATTTTATTATTCATTTTTATTTATTCACTTTTTTAGCTCTAACTAAAGTAACATTTTTTTCTTAATTTTTTTTATCATTAAGTCATTATACCGGTCGCAGATTGAACAATTAGGTTTATTATCATCCACAATACATTTTACAGCCAATTCCATAACTTCATGTGGCACAGAACCTCTATTGGTTTTCCTAGGCTTGTTTCTTAGCATTGCTAAAAGAAATATGAAAAAAAAATATGTATCTTTTTTGTACAATGATGCCACTTAAAGTTAAATATAAACCTTTATAATAAGAAATATATATATTTAAATATATGACTAAGGAAAAAATATAATAAATTTTTTCTGTCTACTTTACATCATCTGCATTTTTTAAATTAATTTTACCTTATTTAATTATTATATCCAGATACAAACTAATAGGTAGATACAATTTTTGTTTTTCTCATTCTACTATTTTATTTAAATCTAACTTATTATGGATGCATGTATGCATAAGCGCAGGAATATTGAATTAACAAATTATATGAAATAAAAAAAAACCCTCAAAAAAACAAAATATTTTGTTTACAAATTTTTGGTGTTCAATTTAGGTTAATTTTTAAATTTGAAAGCTTATATTATATAGATAAATATTTCAAAAATGCATTTCACGACATGAATCATTAATTAATTTACACACAGAAATAAAATAATTTATTAAGTCTTAATTTGGGCTAATATTTATGTTTGAAAGCATATATTATACAGATAAATATTTCAAAAATGCATTACACTACATGAATCATTAATTAATCTACACACAGAAGTAAAATAATTTATTAATTCTGAATTTCACATATAATATTTAACTTTTAAAAACATGGGATACAAAACTGGCGTGGAAGTTTGACAAAAACTTCATGATAAAAAAAGAAATTTAGAATTCTATTATTTTAGCTATAATAAATATAATAATGTATTGTCTTACCTTTTTACTTTGCCACACAATGTCTTATGCCACACAATGTCTTTGCCACACAATGTTGCCACACAAATCTGTAATAAATAAATGAAGATATGTGTCACTGAAAATATTTATTTTTGCCTTACTCCCCCTGTGTCAAATCAATTATCAAGCATAAAATGGCTAAAATGTCAGCTATGCACATGGTTTCAAACTTCTTTTTACTACTTCATGACTGCCATCTATATACTAAAATATGAAGCTTTCAAAAACAGAATTAATATCAAAAATAGGGGGTGGACCATTGTACCCCGTGGTCCATTGTAGCCCAGTCTCCCCTATGATTAGAAATAATGATTCTGATATAAATTGACTTTAATACGAGTGTAGTTCAGGAAATAGTCTTTAATAAATTTGTCTTGACGTTATTTATTATTTGTGATCGGATTACTGTATGCAGTAAGTTAATTAGCTTCGTTCATTTAAAAATAAAGTAAATTACACACTAATAAATATACATCCCTGGTAAATAAAGTTTAAGGTTTATTATTTTCTTATGGCGTAAGTGAAAATGAAAATAATATTGAATAAGAAAACAGTGTATATTGCGCACCTTTACAAACAAAAGTCCTAAAACTTTATAGGCGCACATTATACGTCGAGTATAATAGTAAAACTCTCTTAACTTATACATTTCACACTCCTTGAAAAATATAGCACATCAGCGCCAATGTTTATGTTATTTACACCATAATCTAATCAGAAACAACATATGTAAACTTCTAACTGAATCTGAAGTTTGTTGAAAATCCGTGAATCATTTTTTGAAAGAAAGCTATTGTGAATTGACGTAAACATCTCAGCACACCAGCATCATCTGATGAACGATTCACTGCAAAAACTAATAAGTATCAATTTATGTCAGGAACTAATTGAATCTTAATTTTTATGAAAATCCATACATTAGTTCTTGAGATACATGCTTTATAGTATACTTTTGTCACGGTAAATGTAAGCAGCGATAATATTTCAGCCATGTTTTCTATACCAAAGCATAAGCTAAGAGAAAAGTCTATGTTTTTTCTTTTATTATAGAGAGCAATATTTTAAGTAATTTATTTATTTACTTATTTATTTTTACTCTTTGGTATTACAAAGCGTAAGCTTAAGAATGCTTATAATTTTATTAAAACATAAGCATTCCTATGTTTATGCCTTAGCATATTATGCTGAATAGCATAGTAGGCTAATATATTAATTATGTTATTATTTTATTAGGTATTATGATATTGTGTTATTATGTATAATTAATAAATATCGCCAGTGTTTTCGGCGATTTTTACTAAAACATATTATGTTAATATTAACTTAATATGCTTTCGATTAATATTAACATATTAAAATAACATTGTTAATATGTCAGAATATTAACATATTCTCGAAATAATAGACATATTTATAGAATGGCCTAAAATTTTGGAAATCCTATTCTTTAGCTATGGTATGCCAGGTAGAATTGGAATTTTCCTGGCATGACCATACCTTTCATTTTTGTATGCGTTTCATGTCTTTTAGTATAAAAGCATACCAAAGAGCCTTTCCTATGCTATTTGGTATTTACTATTTTACCTACGAAAAAAATAATTTTTCGTCACTATCTCTCCTTTTCGTGTCACTGCCCAAATTATAAGTTGTAAAATTTGCTAATTTTTGTGACAAAAAATACATTCTCTAGCTATAGATGATATACTATTTCTCAAATTCGAACTGAGTTGTATGAACAGTAATGCCTTAAACCTCTGCTAAAGTTTTCAATATGTTTTACGAAATTTCTCCATAAATGCAGTAATAAAGATTTTTTTACAGGACGCTAAGACAGACAAAAATAAGAAAATATTTTCATATGAACGGTTTTACTATTATCAATCACATATTTTCGCCATTTTTATCATCTGAAAACATAAATTCATTCAAAATCACATAAAGATGCAAATTCATACAATTTTGAGGTTCATTTCATGTTGTTATGAAGGACCAGGACAATGCCGCAGCTTCCAGTTTCTGCATATATATAGAAAAATATAAATGAATATAATCAATGTACAGATTTTATTTAGTACTGATCTTTGTTAAAAATCGATGTTTCTTTAATTAAAACTCCACATTCTTTTCTAAAAAATCATAAATATATATATAAAAAAATTGCTAGCGATCCATATATTTCGAGGTATTTATTCTTTTTTATTCAATTTGTATAGCAAATTAGCCTAAATACATTCAAGATCATAGAAATAAATATTTTACTTCTTTAAAACAACAATTCGAGATTTTTCCTTACTTGCACACAAAACAAAAGATGTTTTCGTTTCGGTTAATCTCTTTCGGCCCGGCCAAACAAATAAATACTCAAATGGGAAAAGTTTACGTAAACGTTTTGCATTATTTTTTTGCTTGCCTGTTTATATAACCGAATTTCCATGTCTCTGAGGTATAGCTTTTTTATGAAGAGGCTTTTTTATGATAAAGCAACGAAATTTTTAAATATATGGAAGGTGAGATAAAGGAAATAGTTATGTTTAAATAATATTATGTTTATTTAAAAGAGATGGTCTTCTATCTGCAAAATAAAATAAAAAATTCTCCAGAATGATACGTTATATATATGTGAAATTATTTGAAGGCAAGTTTATTTTTATAAATTATTTATCATTATTGATGTTCCAAAATGTACATAAAAATACTTGTTTAAGCTGGACAGCGGATTATTTCATTGAGAATTCAAACTTTATTTTAGAAAATTTTATAAGATTATTAGAAAGCAAATAAGATACGATTCCACAATTTTTATGTTAAAAAAGTCTTATTTGACCTATGGATGAAATACAGTAAAAATAACTATTTAATATTAAATTCCTTTATCTGTATAAATAAATAAAATGAAAAAAAATACAAACAAACTAATGGATATTGTTAATATTTGTATAATAATTTATACGAATTATTATACGAAATGTACTATATTATACAATAGTCTTCATATTATTGTTCAATTCACTGAACACGTCACGAACACACTGAATATTAACTACCTAATTTTTTTTTCAGCCACAAGTTTATTTCTAGCAGAATGGCGCACCATAAAATTGCTAAGGACTACCTGCAGGAAATATTTCCCACACAATGGACTGGAAGAGGTTGAGCAATTCCGGTTGACGTGCACGGTCAACCGACATAATGTTCCTATATTTTTTTTTCTTTCGGTGTTTGTCAAAGATTGAGAGCACGCAACAAATGGCCACGATATTAATTAACTAAAACAACGTTACAACACTAAGGTTACTGGAGGAATAACGGCTGACATGATCAGCAATATTTCGCTTGAATTTGAATACAGTCTCAATTAGCTCATGTACAATTTCTTGAATGTGTAAAATAAAACTTTGAAATATGCTTGTAAATAAAACTTTAATCTAGTTAATACAATAATTTGTTTTTGTTTTCCTTTGAAATGCTCTTAATAGTTTATTCTCACCCTGTATTTTGATAAATTTTATGGAAAATTTACGAGGAAATACTAATATTGCACATGATGTGTTTTACTCTAGTAAAAATATTTTGTATTCTCGTCTCTGTAAAATGAATTATGTATTGGTTGCTTTGACTCAACGACATTCGAAACAATAATTAGGATTTTTTTTAAGCGAAAGAATTTATACATTGAAAATACCTACACCAGTTTGTGTAGACTTAATAAGCAAAATCAAACAACTTCCTATATTGCATGCTATTGCTTTTTTTATGATAATTCCGAAATGAAAATATACGAATATGAAACATATATCTTAGTATGTTTTCATTAAACTAGTTTAACTTTAAAACGAAATTTTGACACCAAATTTTCCGTAATTTATCATATAGTATGTGTTACTGGAACTACTTTCAGCAATGTGTAAATCATGCTAATTGCTTTTATTATTACAAAATACAGAATAACTTTAAAAGTTAGTGTACCTTTTCTTTGTATTTGCTGAATAAGACTTTTAATGAGATAGCATTAAATTTATTACGCTACTACAACTTTTCCATGCATTAAGTTCTTCTTTTTATATTACTATAAAGCAATCTATAATAATTAAATCAGAAAATTGGTCGCGTATCTAGAAAACAAAAAATAAATCAGAAGCAGGTAAAATGAAATATAACAGAAGAATTTTCTTGACACATGCAAATTCTTTTGTTCCTATTCTCATGCGCTCCTTCTAACATTTTATTTTTATAGGTAACTTCCACGAAAAGTTTGTAAAACTAAAGAAGAAAGCTTTCTCAGTATGTCTCTAGTATAAAAGTAAATTATTTTGCCTTGTATCCCCTTCTTCTAATTAGATGAATATTTTTCATTCGTAACTTTTGTATCATGATTTTATCCACGAAACATACATACTTTAATTATGCATTTGCATAACTTCGATATAGTTTTTGCAAGCAGCTGCAGATTAAAGATCTATTCTACTGACTAAATATTAAAGTAATTTTTTTAAGGTTAAAAGGTATTTTAGTAAAACAGATTTACTGTACTTGCCTTTATAGGCAAATTAATATGCTAATATCGAATTTCTCTTCAAGTATTTTCAATATACTAGTTATAATATACGTTCCAACTGAATTTAAATTATTCTTTAGCACAGTAAATTTTCTTTTGGGTGATCTTTATATTAAATCATGTATATGTTCCTTAAGCACTTTATGTATTTTATCTAATTTCTTTTGTGATACGACCAGATGTGATTGCGAAAGTTGTTTTTCACATATATTAAATATAGATTGTTTTAAATATTTTAAATATTTGTTTTAAATGTTGTTTTAAATATAAAACTCTTTGTACACTGTTAAAAATTGTTTTAAACTACTACAAACTAACAAACTATCGAAAACATTCTTATCGTCCGCACAAATGTGAACGTATTAAAAAAAATGTATTACAATTATTTTCATGTTTCAGATATTTCTAGTGCAAATGCTAGCTGATACTAGAATTTCCATGTATATAAAGGACTGGATTTCAAGTTTGTTCCAGTGAAAATTTTCCCAGAATCTTTGTTGCACATGATGTGTTTTACTCTAGTGAAATACCTATATCACATAATAGTAATTTTGTTATTGTCACTGTGAATCGTTTAATGGATCTTGCCTGTTTTGTCTCCCCAATGTAAAAAAGAAGACTTAGAAATTATTTTAAGAGAAAATATTTTTACATGGAAAAGTCCTATAATAGTTTGTGCCGCTTAGCGAGGTAAACTAACTAAATTGCTGTTTTTATAATAATTTCGAAAGATCAAATTTTTGATAAAAAATCTATCTCCAAGCACGTTTTTATTTAAACTTATTTAACCTTAAAATAAAATTTTGATATGAAAACTTGAGTAATAGATCACATCTTGGGTGTTAGTGCAACAACTTTCAATGATGTGTAAATTGTACTATTTTTAAAATTATTATTACAAAATATAAAATCAATTTAAATGTTATTGTCCCTTTGTTTTGTAAATGTTGAATAAGATCTTTAATGAAGCAAAATTAATTAAATTTATTAAGCTAGTACAGCATTTCCTTACATCAGTTCTTCTTTTATGTCTATATAAGAAAATATAAAATGATTAAATCAGAAAATTAATTGCACTTAACTAAAAAACATAGTTTAAATTAGAAGCAACTAAAAGGAAATAAAATAGAAGAATTTTCGTGACACATGCAAATTCTTTTGTTCCTATTCTCATGCACTCAGTGAAACATTTTATTGCTTAAGATAATTTTCTCAAACATTTTGTAAAGTTAAAAAAGAAAATTTTCTCAGTGTGTCTCTAGTGTAAAACTAAATTATTTTGTAACGTATCCCCTTTTTCTAATTAGATGAATATTTTTCATTCGCAACTTTTGTTTCATGATTTTATCCACGAAACGTATATTGTTTAATTATGTATTTTCATAATTTCGATATAAATGTTGCAAGAAACTACAGATAAAAGACCTCTTCTACTGACTGCAGATTAAAAGTAGTTTGTGAGGTTAAAAGATATTTTAATAAAACACATTTACTGTACCTGCTTTTATAGGTTAATTATTAGGCTAATATCTAAACTTCTTTTTTCATTATAATCAGAGCACTAGTTATTGTATATGCTCCAACTGCATTTAAATTATTCTTTAGCACAATAACTTTTGTTTTGGGTTTTATTTATCTTAATTCTTGTGTATATTTATTATCCACTTTACGCCTTCTATCTAATTTCATTTGTAATACAATCAGATGTAATTGTGAAAGTGGTTTTGATATAGATTATTTAAAAATTTTAAATATTTGTTTTAAAAATTATTTGAAATATAGAAATCTTTACACACACTTAAGTTAAGAATTTTTTTATAGAAAACGGAAACGTAACATTAGTTCAAAAAACCGTTTACTGTAAAAACAGTCATATGACTAGACAGTTTGCGGCAAATTTTAATAGTGTATGTTATTTTTAATAATGATTTAAATTTAAATCATTTAAATGTTTTCGTTAGTTAGAGATAATACAGTCGGAAAAGCAACCAACACCTTTAGTAAAAAGGTAGAAGAGATATTTTTTAAATGTATTTAAATTTATTGTTCTTTTCAATATCTGGTATTTTCATGATAAATAAAGACATTGTTATAAAGATTGTTTATCTTTTTTAGAATTATGGATTTACTATCCTTTAACAACTACGCAAGTTGTTTGCTTAAAAATGCTTTTTTTTTATGATATTTTTTCTATACGATAATATAGTGTGGCGCAAAAATATACACACAAGCTGAATGTGTTTATAAAGTGAAAATTTACCCCAGAATGTTTTGAAATTTTTACTGTATCGAAACAAATGAATTACGATTTCTTTTTTTGATTTCGGAAATAATTAATTGTAAGAAGTAAAAAATATATGCATAAAATATAAAACGACAGTGTGTAGTCACAAAAGTACATGCGCAAAAATGAAATATTTGCATTTAACAAAGAACAAAATTCCTTTGGTAGCCTATTCTGTTTTTATTGTAACTGATGAGATCGAATAAGCGATTTTTAAAAAACACACATGAAGTTTCCATTTTCATGGTGAAAACGGTGAATACTTTAATAATTATTTGATAATGAATAATCTTTACAATTTTCTGTTAGGCTATCATGGGATTTCATGATATGGGAATATCAATGCAGCAGAGCTTGAATTATATTCCTGTAAAAAATTTGTTAACACATTAGTGATGCAGAATTCTTCTTTTAATAGAGATAAAAACTGTTTTTATTTATTATGAAGCACATATTTAAATAAATATCCCGATGAAAAGCAACTTATTTAAAATATTAATATAGGAATATTATATAAATGAAGGAAATTATTTAATATATTATTAAATTACTAATTTTCGTGTGATGCTTAAACAAGCATACATGGTTCGTTTCATTTCCAGTAAATGTTAATTACGTTTACATACACTTTTATTATATCATTAATAACTGAAGTCAATGCATAATTAATTAGAGAATTTGAAGCCATTTTTTTTAAAATTGATTTACGATGAATACTTTTCACGATAAAATAATTAAAATAAAATACTGGCAATACTTCTAATATTAGTATTGAAAATATATGTAAAATAACCACATTAGTAACACTGATATTAATAAATTTAAATAAAATATAAATAAATAAAGGCCCATAAATTAAAGTCATTTTTATTAGCTCATCATAAGTACACGCATGAACTACTTTTCTCCGCTAAGCTATTATTAGCCACAAACTACGATATTAAATTGAACCGCAACGTAAATTTTTATCATATTTTATTTATAGCATTGCTACAGAGCTGGAAATAATTATAAAGCCGATAGATTAATTTGCAAAAGTAGAAAAGTAATGGAATTGTTAACAACGCAAATTCTATTTTCATTTTCATGATAAATGTCGCAATAATATACATATATTTTATTTAGAAAATTAAAAGGGGAAACATAAATTATACTAATTTCTTACAACCAATGTGAAACAATTTGGAAAAAATTATAAAGCATCACTGGTTCTAGTCAAATCTGCATAATGCTATTTCGTAGTAATAAAATGCCAAGAGGAAAAAATGTCATCCGTTGATGAAGAAGTAAAGTGTTATAGGGCTAAAATATCTGGTTCTAATATTGCAAGATGAACAGGAAGGTCTAATGCTGCAGTAAGCAGCTTTCTCTGAAATACCAAAGATTACGACAGTAAGAAAAGTACAGGGAGACAGAAATCATAAAGCGTTAGGCAATTAAGACAAATCTAGATGCTAGTTTGCGTACAAAATTTGGACACTACCCAAATTCAAGAACAGCTACAATTACCATATACAACGCAAAAGGTAAGAAATTTTTTAAGTAATAATCTCATTGTTCAATAAAAGCAAATAATTGTAAAACCGCTATTTCTAAGCACCACGAAAATACACGCTTAGCTTTTGAACGAAAACATTTAACTCAAGACACAAATTGAAGAGATGCTGTCTTTTCACATAAAAAGAAATTTAATTTCGATGGACCCACGGTTTGGTTTGGTTTGGTTTATTTTTGTCGTCCGATTATCTGCGCTAGGGATATAGGACCAGGGGGGAAGTGCCCTTCGTGGGGGTCTTTCTAAGGGAACCTAACCCGTATTTACGCAAGGTTCGAAGAAAACCACGAAAACTCCGAACGGTTAGGCCGACAGCCGCGATTGGGTTTGAGCCCAGCACCTGCCGTCTACCAGTTGAGAGGTCCGTACCTCTCGGCCACTGGTGGGGCGATGGACCCACGGACATAAATACTTTTCGCATGATTTATGACAGGAACTTCATATTTTCTCAAAACTTCACTTTGGAGGTGGCTCGATGATGTCTTGGGCTGTATTTGCTGCCTATGAAACCACTCCACTTCTTTTCTTGAATATCAAAATGAATTCAGTTATGTATCAAGATATGTTAGGCGATAATTTATTATCTATCGCTACTGTTATAACTTCAGGACTCTGGACTTTTCAACAGAAAACGTTTCCGTTCATGTTTCGAAATCAACTAAATCATGGCTGGAAGCTACAGTTTTAAAATGAAAGAGCTGATTTGGCTTCTCATGAAAGAGCTGTAATTTTTTCGACCATAAAAGAGTTGTTTTTCAAACGATTAAATCTTCCTGATCTAAATTGTTTATTTAAATAGCTCAACTTCATTTAAATTAATTAAAACTCGAGTTATTTCAACTCTTTTTTGAGAAGCTGTCTTTCAAGATTGAGATGAGTGGATTTCAGCTCAACTTGAGCTATTTTGTGGCTGACTTTTTAAGAGAATAATCAGGTAAAATTCCTTCAACGGCCAGCTCGTAATCTTGACCTAAATGCAATAGAAAATCTTTGGGGAAATTTAGCCCGAAGTGTTTACAAAATTGGACAACAATTCAATTCAAATTTAAATTTGATGAATGGAATTAAAAACTGCTGAAACAATATTGATGCAGTATTGATGAAATTTTCGGGCTGATAGATTCACTGAGCAAGAGACTAGTCAACGGCTTCGAAATAAGGGTCTTACATCGATTATTGATGAAATACATGTACGACTTTATAATTCTTTCTAACTTTCTTTATACGGAACATTTTCTTAAGTCTTTTAATCTTTAATTCATGTTGTTGTTAATTAATTATTTTTTCTTTTACTTATTTGTAACATAATAGCATATGTGTATGAAATCCCATAAATATTCTATCTTGGATTTTTAATTATATCATATTTTCAAGTAACTTTATAATAATTTCGACCTATTGTACATCTACAGATAGAATTTTTCAATTTATAATATTTACTTGACTTTTGGGATTTATTTTCCTTCATTCTCTCTATTTAATAAAATAAAAAAGAACTGTTTCCTTTTTTCACAAACACAATAACATACATATAAAATTTCAGTACATGTATATGTAAAGCTTAAAATTAAACGACTTTTAAACGAAAGTAAACTTGATTTACGTATTTTTTCTGCTGCGTAACAGGAATTAAAACAATTTTAATAATTTTTGATATAAAATTGAAATTATTTCAATAACTTTTTTAAATCTATATATGTACCGCGCTTACTTAAATACATGTGATTAAACATTCCACACACTAAAATTATGATATTACATTTATACACAAATGCATTGTGTACACGCACATGATTATTACTTATATTTTATGAAATATGCCATTTTGAGTGATTTTTTTTTTTCATTCCTTATTAAAAGTTAATATGTGAGCCATTTGAATAAAATCTATTTAGATGTAAAACATTTTTCTATCTCGTACATTTCAATATTTCAAATAGTAGTGGCAATTTTAATTCTTCAATATTCCATAATATTGTAGCAATTTTAATTTTCATTTAAATTTTCTGCGTCAGTTATTTAATCCGAGTAAAACCGATTTAATTTCGAACATGGTATTTATTAGAATAAATAGTATTTCATTATCATGTTTTACACCATCTATTTTCAAATACCCGCTTAAAATAATGCTAATTGCCTGCCTATGCATAAGCCACCAAAGTGCAATATAAAAGAAAGCTAGGAAAATCATACAAAAATCTCTTTAACAGCGCCCACTTCCGACTGAATATTTCGAAATTTAAGTGAATCTATTTGATACACCTAAAACAAATAAATATCAAATTTGGTTTAATTGTAAGCATAACTTTAAACTCTTGTCGATATTACATTAACGAAAATAGGATAAAATTTACTAATATAGTGCTCCATCTCGCGGAATATTCCCTAATTGAAGGCCTTGCGCACCATAAACATACACAATATATTTGGTTCAATCCTATACATAACTTTCTGATCGTAGAATGGTGACACAAAGACAGTATTCTAAATGAATTTCTTTTTCGAATTACATGTAAATATTTTAAGGGTGAGATAGTCTGATAAAACATCTCTAAAAAATGAATATCTGTCTCTCCATGTGTTCGTGTGTCCGTATGTTGTCATTTTATCACACAAAGGTGTATAAAGTTGTCCATAGAATTGAACCAAATTTTGAGTACGTGTATGGCTATTACCAGTCTTCAATGAATTTCGTTATATTTTACCGGAAAAAAAAACACTGTAATGGTGAGTTTTGTACCATTTCTTATTGTGATACCTCAAAATGTATGTAGTTATGATTATGCTCATAAAATTGAACCAAAATTTGTATGTATATTTTTGGTTACGACAAGCAAGTCTACGCTGAATTCGGAAAATTTCCCATGAAAGGAGACGCTGTATTAGCGATTTTTGTGCCATTTCCACTTTTGTTTTATGGAAAGATCTTGTGCTTGTTTTTGGATAGTTCCAGCAGGGCCACATTGAGTTTGGTAAAAATCCAATTAATTGACATCAGTTGACAATTTTTTGTTATTTAGAAACTATATAACGGGCGTATTCATCAATTTTTTGATAATGGCTAAATATATTTTTTAAAAAGCTGTCAAAGTGGGCTCTCCGCAAAAAAAAATATCCCAAAGCGATGATGATTAAAGAATTGAGGATGTGTTCAAATAAAAATTGTTGTTTTATGACTCATTTTTAAATTCAATTTTGCTCTCAAACGCATTCAATTGACAGTTATTTGTTATTTAGGAACTGTGTAATGGGCCGTATTGGTCAGTTTTTTGAAAAAGGCTAAATATATATTTAAAAAAAGCTGTCAAATTGGGCACTTCGCACAAAATTTCCCAAAGCGATCTTGATCAAAGAATTGTCGTTGTATTCAAATAACAAATTGGTTATTTTATGACTCACTTTTAAATTCAATTTTGCTCTCAATCGCATTCATTTGACAGTTTTTTTGTTATTTAGGAATTATATAATGTGCGTATTATTCGATTTTTTGATAAAGTCAGAATATATATTCAAAAAATGTTTTCAAAATGGGCTATTGAGCCGAATTTCGTTTAAGAGGATTTTGATAAAATCAGTTCTTACAGAAAAATGAACTAAAATTTTTTCAAAAGCGGCCAAATAAAGCTGTTAAACTGGGTTTATCGTTAATGATAGTTTATTTTTTGTTGTTGAAATGAAAACTCTTCGAAATCTACCTCCGCCTATAGGCCAAGCCGACAGGGATTTTTTCAACGCTGTTTTGTATTTCATTCCACCACTGGTCATGAGGTTCTGATCTCAAAGTTGGTAGATGGCAGCTGCTGGGTTCGAAACTAATCAATCCCGTTAGCCTAAATATTTTTAGTTTTCCGTGGTTTTCTTTTAACCTTGAAATTACTTGCGCTTGGATTTACTTTTCCCTTTAGAAAGCCTTACAGCCTACAATGTACACCACTCCTTTTGGGCTTATATCTCTCGCGTAGGTAATCAGCTATCATAAATAACACAAATGACACCTGTTGTATATCGGCTGTTCATGTTTCGGCAGGTAATTCGTATCCAGCTAACCCGGTGATCTTAAGTTAAGAATCTAATGCAAAATAAATAAATAAATAAATAATAAAATAAAAATAAATAAAATAAAATAAAAAAATAAAATAAAATAAAAATAAATAAAATAAAAATAACGAAAATGTTGATTTATGAGACATTATGATTGAGATTAACTCGTTTTTTCTCCGATTACCAAAATGATGTAGAAACTCAAAACGAGTATAAATGGTATTTAATAATAAATAAACTACATTGCAGGAATAATACGCGCAACAACTTTTTAAAATATTAACATGTATTTGAGAGAAAAATTGTTTTGAGTTTGGCCCATGGACTACTTTTTAGTGATTTATTTAGAACAAAATAAATCCATTTTGCATAAATAAAATTTCAAAGAGGCTATTTCCATAGCAACGTAACACAATTTACTCAAAGTAATTCCAGTTCCTGATCATAAATCATCTCGAATACATAAAAAGTAATCATGTCACCACTTCTTTCATACTGCAGCAGTATGTATAATGTTAATAGGAAAGCTCACACCACTTGTGTACCAGCTGACTAAAAATTTAGTTATCTGTATTATCTAATTATTATACATGACAAAATCTTTGAAAATAAAATTCGTTTCCAATATGTGATCTCCCAGACTAATATGTAAGTTTTGATATATAACAACACTCAAACTTTATTACAATGCATGCCATAAATTAAATGAGATGTATATAGTGAAATGAGATTATTAAACTTCCAGTAATGAAAAAATATATTAGCTAGAGTAAAACGATGATAATCCACTTTTAATGAAACTTGAAATGGATTTTTTTTATTAGTATGTGAGGGACAATGTCATTTTCAAACCTTCGATGAAAACAAAGATGAAGGTATTTTTTTAATTATTCAGTTAAAAAATGGTGGTGTTAAAAAAAAGAAAAACAGATAACGTTTTTTTGAGAATACAATAATAGAGATCAGTACACAAGGAGAAGAACAATGAAAGTTCTGCGCTGTTTCTAGAAAAATGAAAAACACCCTTCGTTCATCTACCTGTGTATTATCATATTTTTGGTGATTAAAATTCCTAGACTGATTTCACATGAAGATACACTTGTTTCCTCTAATTTAAAGACTAAAGGTATTTTCAAGACAAAACTCAAAAATTTCGTTAAGAATAGTGCTAGTGAAATCTGAATAACTGTCCAATATTAAAAACGGAAATTTATAAAATTATTTAAGCATTGGAGAAAAATAATAAGGAATGAGGAATCATAATATTTACATGATCACATTTTCCATTAGCATAAGGAACATTTTTTAACGTTTTATTACAATCAGAGATTTATATGGACACAAAGCTAAAAACTTGAAAAAAAAAATGGATTTTTCATAGAATAGAAAGAGTAATTTAAGTATAATCAGTATTTATGAAAACAAATCCGAACAAGACCCGTGTAAATGAAACAGAAAGATAAACTGATCTAATAATATTTTCTTTTATATCCTCTAATATAACATACATAACATATAACATACATAATATAGAAATCAACGTGAATTTAGTTTACAGGAAAAGGCATTTAAAACATAATCTAAATAATGTTTAAAACATGTATAATTCATTTCTAATGAGACGTCATCTCAAATTACAAGTAAAATTGTATTTTTGTCAATTGTATAAGTCAAATTTATTACAGTTTGTTAAATGTACAAAATTTTAAAAACGAAATTCATTCACTAACTTTATTATCTTATATTCTTATATTCTCGGACAATCTGAAATATTTAAAACATCAATTTACTATAAATTAAGTCGATATCATGAATTACTCAGAATTCCAAGTAGTTAACAAATAATTAAAAGTTATTTGTAATTAGACTTACTTAAGTACTCTAAATATATCTTAATTCAAATTTAAAACGTTAAATGTAAGAAATCATTCCTTAGAACGAAAGATATGCGAAAACTTTCATCGTCTAAATTATCTTAATTGTTTTACGCCTAATTAGCAATTAAAGGGAAAATATTTGTCCGAAGTATGTACACTTTGGGGTTAGCTGTTGAGTAACTCATTACAAGATGCATTCACCCGGTTATCTAAAGAATTCAGATTATAAATGATTCTAAATATTTTAAATTTTATTCGAAAAGAAACAAACTATTTATAAATGCTGAAGCTGTTAGTTAATAAGAAAAGAATTTTCCTATTTAATAAAGTCTTAAAATGTCAACTATTATTATTATTATTAAATATATAAGACAGATTTGAGGCAAAAAAGATATTTTTTATGTTTATTATCTTATTTAAAAAATTCTAATGAGACATTATTTAGAATTGCAAGCAATATTATACAATTGTAAATTGTATATAATGGTCAATTGTACATATTACATTCATTAAAATTTGTAAAAATGTAATAAATTTTTAAATCCAAATACATTCACAAACTTTATCGCCTTACATTCTCAACGGGAAATTTGACATATTTAGAATATCAAACTTCTAAAAATTAAGTCAATGCTGTTAATTACATGGAATTCGATGTAGTTAACAAATAATTAAAAGTTATTTGTAACTAGAACAACTTAAATTTATTCAATATACAGGGTTATTACAAATGATTCATTGGGTTTTCATACGCTACTACGTGCGAACAAGGATGCGTATATGTTTGTAAGTGAACTCAAACCAGAGGGCGTTAACTACACTTTCGCGTTGCGTATGCGTTGTTTGCGTATGATTATTATGGTTGCTGCGTGATCGCCATGTTCAAAATGGTGACTGAACAGCAGAAAGCGTTTTGTGCACCAGAATTTTCAAAGCTTGAGTCGTTTATAATCGTTCAGAGTGCATTTCGGAAGGCATGCAAATGCAAACCACCAATCCAAAAAAGAATTCTGCGCCGGTATCGACAATTCAAAGAAATCGACCAGGAACATTTGCCTTTACAAAACCAATCGGTAGAAAATTCTAGCACACAAAACGCTTTCTGCTTTCTAGTCACCATTTTGAATATGGCGATCGCGCAGTACCCATGGTAACCACATGCGAAAGACACTTACGCAGTGCAAAACTGTAGGTTACGTCCTCTCGTTTGAGTTGTCATGGAAACATGTACGTTTCCTAGTTCGCACGTAGTAATGTATCAAAACCCGATGAATATTTTGTAATAACCCTGTATTTTAATTCTAATTTAACCTCTTCAGACCTGAGGTACACAAATGTGTACCTCCATTCTTTTCCTCATAAAAACTTAACTGTTCAAATTTTTTGAATTTTTACTTTATTTGTATACAGCTGATTGATTTTTGCTTTAAAACAAAGCCAATGAATCTCAGGATTGATGATTATTACCTAATAAAATAAATATTATTTTCATCCGAGTGTGGATGAGACACTGTGGCCAAGAAAGTAAGAAATATTCATGATTATTTAACTTAAATGCTTTACAATATAAAATTTTAAAAATTTGCTGATCATTTACTTATTTAAAGACCTTAATTTTGTTATTGTGTAAATTTACATTACTAATAGTTAAACTGGTGTTGTAAAGGGATTCATACTTTTATATCCATATTTGTAAACCTAAATTACCAGTCCCCTAAAGTACTGATTTCATAAAAATGACTCTTTAAGTTATGTATGGTGTCATTTCAATTATTTAAAAGCAATAAATATATATTTGTACAGTTATTTTATACTCAGGTCTGAAGAGGTTAAAACATTGTCTGTAAGAAATTTGTAGAGCGAAAGATATGCGAAAACTTCCATCGGCTAAATTATTTTAATTGTTTTACGCATAAGAAGTAATTAAAGGGGTAAAATATTTGTCCCAAGTATGTGCACTTAGAGGTTAGTTGTTGAGTAACACATTACAAGATGCATTTACTTGGTTATCTAAATAAATGAGAATCATTAGAATGTATGAAAAAATTCTAAATATATTAATTTAGATTTCAAATAATCCGAACTAATTATAAATACTGAAGTTTATTAGATGTTTGTTGACGCAAAAAGGAAAATAATTTTCCTACTTAATAAATTCATAAAATTTCTCCTTTTTAGTACTACACCCGTATATATAACAGATTTGAGGCTAATACTTTTATTTTAGTCATTAGTACCTTACTTAAAAAGTATTTTGTAAGTAACAAAGTAAACTTAACTATTATATACATAATTATTATATTAAATACATTTTTCACAAAATATTTTTTCTAAATATTACTAACATTTTTTTTTATTTGAGAAGCGCTTAGATATAAAACATAAACATTCCTGCATCAGATTAACCTTATAATAATCTAATATCTCACGTAGTAAAAGAGTAAAAACATACAAAAAACCTTTAAAACGTCCCAAAGGACATTAGTTTTAATCTAAAATGCATATAAAATTTCATATTTAATTGATAAACAAAGTTTTTAGTGTAAAGCTTTAGTTGAACATGAAATAATTTAACCATTAAAGCACTTTAATAATTTGAATTGTAACGCATGTTTTCATTAACAGATCTTGTATTTTATGCAAAAATAATTATGTTCTTCAAATTCAAATGAAACTCATCTGACAAATTTTGATTTTCGAAATACCATGTTTTAAAAGAATATTTGTTATGAATATTTACACAAATCAGCTATCATGCTTATTCGGATAAAAAAAATTACAACTGTTAATCTCGTCTTCCCAAACTGGATATCTCATGTTTGCTGCTCTCTTAAACATTTTGAATATGACCTACAAATACAACAATGCTTTATTTTCCTGCAAGCATTACCAACGCACATTGCTCCACAATAGGTTTATCTAAATGCTTCTGGACCTATCTTGAGCAAATTTGTAATCTGCAGGAAATTCAGCATCACGTAATCTGTTGCATTTATCACTACTGCCATTACACAAACCATTTATATTCCTTTTCCTCCCAGGATAATTTTCATCAATTGTATTATTACAGCTGCTTCATCCTCACTGCTTGATAAAAATCCTAATTTGTTGTGCACTTTTTTTTCTTCTGTAATCTGCATTTGGTCTTTTCAGTATTTTTGGAATGTCCCAATGTGCCCCACATCTGATAGTCCCAACCTGCATACGTACATTAAGTAATAAAAATATTTACATTGTTAAGTTTATCATAAGAGTCTATTTTTTTACCATTAAAATAAACATAAATCCATGTTTTTTATCACAATATGCTCGCATTTGTATTTTTGATTTATTTTCATGAAAAATGTAGTCTTCAAAACACACATTCATGTTACTCAACATCATTTAAAACAGAAATAATGATAATTTTTGTTGCCAGCAAACACCAGCCTTTTCAAAACACATAAAACAGTAAATTGTAGTATCATATATTGGCAATTATGTGCGCTAATTTTTAACTGCAAAATTAAGCCTGAAAATTGTAATGTCCCTAGGTGGGCCATGTCCCAGCGTGCCCTAACTTCCCCTCTATATTTTTTAAAAAGTCAAATTTCATTACATTTTAAACTGTATGGAAAAAATCACACATAGTTAACAGACGCTATCCATTAAGATATGACTTGGTGATTGTGTTTTTTTTAATATGTAAACTAAGCTTCATTTACTTTTTAGCACTTTCCAACAAAGTTGAAAAGTACTTATGCATTCGGTTGGTCTGTCCAACTGTCCGCGTTCTTACTCACGTAAATATACTCGGATTGCCATGAAATTTTAGGACGTTATTGACGTTTACTTTAGCACAAGCCCTACTGAAAATGAAGTTCTTACCATGAATAGTTTATCTACAGGGAGAATCAAAGGTTTCCCATTACATTTCGGCCTACGAGGAAAAATCGTTTCAAAGGAATTTTAAAGATGTTATACCCTGTCAAACATATTAAAATTTATATACTTTTACGAGGTGCATTAAAATATGCATTCTATAAAAAAAGGTGAAAATGTAGCTATTATTCATTTACAGGGCCACGAAAATAATTCCATCAGATAATGGCAAAAAGGGGAATTGTGTGTGACATATTTTAAATATATTAAACTGTTTCATGTATAATAAAATTGATGTATGTCAATGAGGCTTAGTATAAATTATACGATACTGCGTTCTCTAATATAAAGTGCATAGTATTTACAGGGACGTACAAAAGAATTCAATTAGTACATTCTTTCTGAAGTACTGTATATGAATCCGATGATAGCTGATGGATGTATGAAATACATTTTAATTATGATATGCAGTATAAGTCTCACTAAATTTATGCATATTATATGGTGTGTATAAATGCTATCGTCAATATACAGGGTTACCCAAAAGAGCTCGCCAACATTACTGAATATGAGCATAAATTACTAAAAGTTGATTCTTAGATAAATTAAGCATTTTTACGCTGAACTGCATTAAATTTTCTAAGAAATGTTTATAGAATATAGATAAAATGATATACAGGGCCACGCAAAGAATTCGGTACGTGGAGTCTATGAATGATAATTTATGAGAAAGTAATTTCAGTTGTTTTAAGAGTGTTTTAGTTTAAAATAAATTTTATCTTAACACTGATGTGTAATAAAGATACCAGGCAAACTAAAATTTTGCCTGGGGGATGAACAGGTAACAAAGGTAATAAAAGGATGAACAATAGTATTCAAGTATGTTTTCATCTATTAGTATAAATTGCTAAAAGAAAAATTTCAAGCTACTAGGCACTTTTTTCTAAACTAAATTTTCCCATTATATGGTATGTATATTAGCTGACAGATCAAATACAAGGCTGTATAATAGTACTGGAATATATATTAGGCTATATTTCGCTTTATATCCTTATTTACCTAAATAACGAAGTTTTGTTAAAGATCTCATGAAACGTTGGAAAATGCTTCATAATCTATGCTTAACGCATGACTTTCTTACTTGTGTAATTTCTGCCCTGGAACTCGGTGCGGTGATTGTCTGTGCTACTACCTCCGTCTTTTGATTGTTATTGTTAAAGTTTTTGTCTCGCTATTTATTTAGTTTTCGTCAAGTGATTTTGCAGAGCTAAATTTGAATATGAAATGAACACGTGTATCAAGTTTTACTAAATAGGCTCCTAAGCAGCCACGATTTTTTTAGCACTAGCCAACAAAGTTAATGCTTATGCATTCGGTTTGTCTGTCCGTCTGTCCACGCTCTAAATTCTGTAAAGTCACTCGGATTGCCCTGAAATTTTTGGACGTTATTGACATTTACCCTAACCCGAATCCTATTGAAAAAGAAGTTTCTACCATGATTTGTCTATTTATAGGAAGAGTTAAAATTTATCCATTACATTGCAGCCTATAGAGAAAAATCACTTCAAAGGAATTTTAAAGATGTTACACCCTGTCAAACACATTAAAATTTAAATGCATTGACGGGTTGCGCTAAAATATACATTCTATAAAATATGCGGTGAAAATATAGCTATTATTCATATACAGGGCCACACAAAAGGATTCTATTAGATAATGGTAAAGGATTGAAATTGTGTGAGACATATTTTAAATGTATTGAACTGTTTCATATATAATAAAATTCTTATATGTCACTGAGGCTTAATAAAATGTATACGATACTGTCTTGCATAATATGAAGTTCATAGCATTTACAGGGATACAAAAAATTTCAAATAGTATATTTTTTCTGAAGTATTATATATGTATCCGATGATGGCTGATGCATGAAATGCATTTTAATTATGATATACGCGTTTAAGTTTCACTAAATCTGTGCACATTATAGGGTGTGTACAAATTCTATAGTTGATATACAGCGCTACCCAAAAGAACTCATCAACTTTACTGAATATGAGAGTAAATTACTTAAATATTCTTCTTAAATAAGTTATGCATTTGAACGATGAACTGCATTAAATTTACCAAGAAATGTTCGCGGAATATAGATAAAATGATATACAGTGCCACGCAAAGAAGTGAATGCATGGATGCCTATGAATTTTTTTTTTTTTTTTTTGCTATAATAAATTTTCCCATTGTATAGCATGTATATACTGACAGATCAAATAAAGGGCTGTTGAAAAGTATTGGAAAATATATTTTACTGTATTTAGGTATATACCCTTATTTCCGTAAATAACGAAGTTTTGTTAAAGATTTCATGAAGTGTTGAAATAGTGCTTTATATTCTATGCTTAACGCATGATATTTTTTTCTTGTTACATTTCTGCTCATTTTACGTGGAATGACCCCTATGTGGAATACTTATTATTTGTTACCCAACAATTTAAACAACACAGTTGCGCGCATTGTTTCTTTTTTGTGCACTATCGATCCCATATAAATTAACTTATAGTGAAAAAATTGGCGGTATGTTATAATAAAAAATAAATAAATTTTGTAAAATTTTTCATAAAAACTTTTGTAAATCTTTTCCCTCTTCTCTAGCCTAATTTCATTTTACATATATAATTTTTATTTTAGTTTAATTTTGTTTATTTCTTTTTTCAACCCTTTTCTCTTCTATGATTTTAGCAGAAATTTCGAAATGTGCATGCATGTGCTCCTGCCAACTCCGGCCACCTGTCGAATTCCTTGTAATGTTCTTGTTGTTGATATGTGCCCTAATGGCAAGGGGGCTGCTGGAGCTTCCTTTGAACTGCACCCAGGGGGTAGGAAGACAGACTTCTGCAGCAGAAGATGTTCGGCAAAGCGTCAAGAGAGGGCATCACCAATCATCGCCACATCCTCAATTTTTATATGTCTTTGAAGGGGAGAGAAATTTTCTCCAGAGATCATTACCCACGATAACTGCTACGACCGACCACAGTACTTTCAGAACACCTTTTTTTAACGAGTGCGTACACTGCTACACTCGGTGGGTCTTTGGTGATGTCATGCATCGAACCCGGGACCTTTCAGTTTGGAGTTCGACACTATGACCACTAAGCTACTACGTCCTACAATTCTTTGCAATCTCTACTCTTTATGAACTCATATCTTTCTGTGCCCCCAATTTCAAATTGGCCCCGAATCAAAATTACTCAAATTTGAAACATGTTTTTACAGATTTCAGAAAACATGAACACAGTCAAATATGAGCACATGACGCTTTCTTCACACCCAGAAAAAAGTTTTGTTGAATCAAAAAAATTTGTTTGGTTCAACAAATATTTTCTTTTAAATATGGGTCAATGGAAATTTTATTTTATTTTATTTTATTTTATTTTATTTTATTTTTTACAGTTTTATTTTATTATTTACAGTTTTCTCCTAAGTGCATAATAACGTAATAATCGCGTCAATAATCGTCTCAATTTGAAAAGTTTTTATTATCCAAAAATTATGTTAATCCTTTGTAGCAATATAAGTCAATTAAACAAAATTCATGAGAGAGTTATGGCTACAGCACACCAATTTAAATTTTGAAAAAACAACAAAATTTTGTTGGAATTGAAAATTAAGAATACAAGACTTTTACTAAGACAAAAAAATGTATGAAATTTTGTTACAATTTTATCAGAGTGTTAACTATATTTTTTGTTTGTTTGTTTGAGCAATAAAACCGATTTTTTACTTTAACTAAAAAATTCGCTTAAAACAATCAAAATGTACTCAACAAAACATGTTTTGCAGTTTTAATCAACTTCCTTTTCCGAGTGCATGATTATTCACGCAGTGTTCGCACCGTTCCTAAAATTTTCGTACTTACCTAGCACAATTTTTAAATGGTAATATTTGTTGTATAATTCTATTGTAGATGTTACACGAACCTTCCATGAAGATTTTTGATTTAAAATACTGGTAGCAATGTGGGAAATTTTTAGGAATGGTGCGAGCCCTGTTCACGATTAAAAATAATATTTATATTTACATATTGATATCACTGTACCTCTATTATATTTCATTCATTTTTGATCATCTCCATTTAAGTACACGCGTTTGTTTCTACTGATGACGACTTATTATTTTTTTAGCCTGAAATGCGTCCTGCATTGTTGTGATTTATGGTGATTTTTATAAAGTTTGTTATTTTAGTTATTTAGCATATATCAGTTGAAAATTAATAAATGAGGAAAAAAATGCACAACATGACGACTGTTTTTATAATGTAATAGAAACTGTGTACTTTAATAATATAAAAAATTACTTCACGTTCATCCAATCATTATTATTTATTGGATCATAACAAATCTACTTTTATAATGGATAATGGTTCTCCATTCTGAACAATAACCAATAAACCGACAATTCATCTTCATTCAAGTGCATTTTTATTGCGTCATATTTATTTCTTTTTTTCCCATAATCCTATACATATTGCTCGTTTTATGTTCAGTCTACCAAAAAATTAATAAAATTGTCTTTCTGAAAGCTATAACAATCTTTTATCACAACATTTTCATTAATAATGCAATAATCCATCTTGGACAAAAGACAATATAAATAAGAGGAATTGCGTAACAGGGATGTTATTTTAACTTCGATCGTCTATAAATTAATATTACACTTTTGTCATTTTAGGTGGCTAACTTGAAATAATATTGAAATATTAAATATTTTCCCTTGTGTAAATAAGTAAATAACCAAAACTAAAATAAAAATAAAATAAAATACATAAATTATGGTACAGCAAAGAACTTGTGTTTTACAATTATTTTAAAAAATATAAGCAGTAAATGGCATAATACACTTTTCTGGAAAAATCGTTCACAAAATTGAATATATTTATTGCATGTTTAACATTATGTTAAAAAAAGAGACTGAAATATGACATATAGTTCTGCGAGTTACTATTGTTTTATAAACAATAATATGAAAAATACAAGGAGATGATTCGAGTATGAGATACATATTAATTATTAGCCATCTAAATTTCAGCAATAGAAATCACAATCTCTTTTTGATTGCTCTGTGAAATGCATCATATGTTAACTCCAATATTTGAAATCCAAAAACAAAATTTGAAACATTTTTGTTTGTTTTTGTTTGATCCAATAATTATTTTGCTTTTGGCAGGTCATGGTTACTTAAAATATGTTTTGAAATACAAAATGTTATACCGATGTGAAAAGGTTCTCAATCCCTGTCATAGTATCTGGAAAAAAATAGTAGTATGTTTTTGTTGAATAAGGTTGAACATACCGCGAGGTCAAAAAGTCCGTAAAAAAAAAAAAAAAAAAAAAAAAAAAAAAAAAAGACGTGTGGCACTCGGGGACTGCCGCGGAAAAGCTATTGCATAAATTTTTTTATAAACTTACGCAATCATAATTATTTATTTACTTTCTATTTATGCAGTTTTTTTTTTGTCTTTGATATTAATTCAAGTTATACTTTTTGAGCGTGATGACCGATAACAAAACATTTTTTTTCTTTTATTGAATAAATGAGAAATTAATATCGTTTAAAATATTTTTATTATCTTACAAAACATGTAGGTTAATCAGGAATTTTTACCATTGAAACTATACGTTTATGGTAGCTGAAATAAAAAACATAAGTTTGAGACTTGATATTCTCAAAATATCTGAAAAATACCGCTTTAATGTCTGCCGAAGTCTACCGAAGGATACCGTGCCGAAGTCTGCCAAACTCAAGCGACGTTAGCCGGAGTGTTAGGTTTTTTTCTCCTTACGGAATTTCTAGATTCTTTCGCCGCGCTGAAAGCCCGCGATAAAAGATATGCAATACCTTAATAAATTACCAAACAAAATTTGGCCGCACTACGAAATCGCGAGTTATAAGCATAATAAATTTTCCGATCCTCACCATGGGGGTCTCCGTCACCAAAAATTAACATTGTCTTATTAAAAATTACCAAACGAAATTTGGCCGCGATACGAAAATTAGATCGCGAGTTATAAGCATTTTAAATTTTGCGACCTTCACCGTGGGCGGGGTCTCCTGTCACCAAAAGTAACACTGTCTCATAATAAATTATCAAACAAAATTTGGCCGCGCTACGAAAATTAGATCGCGAGTTATAAGCATTTGAAATTTTTCGACCCTCACCATGGGGGATCTCCTGTCACTAAAATTAACAGTCTCATAATAAATTACCAAACAAATTTTGGCCGCACTACGAAAATTAGACCGCGAGTTATAAGCATTTTAAAATTTTACACCCTCACCATGGGGGATCTCCTGTCACCAAAAATTAACACTGTCTCGTAATAAATTATCAAACAAAATTTGGCAGTGCTACGAAAATTGATCGCAAGTTATAAACATTTTAAATTTTTCGACCCTCACCGTGGGGGGGGGGGTCTCCTGTCAACAAAAACTAACACTCTCTCATAATAAACGACCGAACAAAATATGGCCGCGCTGCGAAAGTTAGATCACGAGTTATAAGCATTTTAACTTTTTCGACCCTCACTGTGGGGGTTCTCCTGTTACCAAAATTTAACACTGTTTCATAATAAATCATTAAACAAAATTTGGCTGCGCTGCGAAAATTGATCGCGAGTTATAAGCATTTTAAATTTTTCGACCCTCACCGTGGGGAGTCTCCTGTCACCAAAAATTAACTCTCTCATAATAAATTACCAAACAAAATTTGGCCGCGATACGAAAATTAGATCGCGAGTTATAAGCATTTTAAATTTTTCGACCCTCACCGTGGGGGTCTCCTGTCACCAAAAGTAACACTCTCTCATAATACATTACCAAACAAAATTTGGCCGCGCCACGAAAATTAGATCGCGAGTTATAAGCATTTTAAATTTTTCGACCCTCACCGTGGGGGGGGTCTCCTGTCACAAAAAATTAACACTGTCTCATGATAAATCATCAAACAAAATTTGGCCGCGTTACGAAAATTAGATCGCGAGTTATAAGCATTTTAAATTTTTCAACCCTCGCCATGGGGGATCTCTTGTCACCAAAAATTAACCTTTTCTCATAATAAATTACAGAACAAAATATGGCCGCGCTACGAAAGTTAGATCACGAGTTATATGCTTTTTAACTTTTTGATCCTCACCGTGGGGGGGGGGGGTCTCCTGTCACCAAAATTTAACACTGTTTCATAATAAATCATTAAACAAAAAATAGCCGCGCTACGAAAATTGATCGCGAGTTATAAGCATTTTAAATTTTTCGACCCTCACCGTGGGGGGTCTCCTGTCACCAAAAGTAACACTCTCTCATAATAAATTACCAAACAAAATTTGGCAGCGCTACGAAAGTTAGATCACGAGTTATAATCATTTTAACTTTTTCGACACTCATCATGGGGGGTCTCCTGTCGCCAAAATTTAACACTGTTTCATAAAAAATCATTAAACAAAATTTGGCCGTGCTACGAAAATTGATCGCGAGTTATAAGCATTTTAAATTTTTCGACCCTCACCGTGGGGGGTCTCCTGTCACGAAAAATTAACACTCTCTCATAATAAATTACCAAACAAAATTTGGCCGCGATACGAAAATTAGATCGCGAGATATAAGCATTTTAAAATTTTCGACCCTCACCGTGGGGGGTGTCCTGTCACCAACAGTAACACTGTCTCTTAATAAATTACCAAACAAAATTTGGCAGTGCTACGAAAATTGATCACGAGTTATAAGCATTTTAAATTTTGTGACCCTCACCGTGGGGGGTCTCCTGTCACCAAAAATTAACAATCTCTCATAATATATAACCGAACAAAATTTGGCCGCGATACGAAAATTAGATTGCGAGTCATAAGCATTTTAAATATTTCGACCCTCACCGTGGGGGGGGGGGGTTCCTGTCACCAAAAATTAAAACTGTCTCATAATAAATTACCTAACAAAGTATGGCCGCGCTACGAAAATTAGATCGCGAGTTATGAGCATTTTAAATTTTTCGATCCCCAAGGTGGGAGGTCACCTGTCACCAAAAGTAACAGTGTCTCTTGATAAATTACCAAACAAAATTTGGCCGCGCTACGAAAATTAATCGCGCGTTATAAGCATTTTAAATTTTTCGACCCTCACCGTGGGAGGTCTCCTGTCACCAAAAATTAAAACTGTCTCATAATAAATTACCAAACAAAATATGGCCGCGATACGAAAATTAGATCGCGAGTTTTAAGCATTTTAAATTTTTCGACTCTCACCGTGGGGGGTCTCTTGTCACCAAAATTTAACACTGTCTCATAATAAATTACGAAACAAAATTTGGCCGCGCAACGAAAATTAGATCGCGAGTTATAAGCATTTTAATTTTTTCGATCCTCACCGTTGGGCGGGTCTCCAATCACCAAAAGCTACATTATCCTACCTTATTTTATCTTAAGACGATTTTTTTCTATACACATTCTATCAGGAATTTTTATCATTGAAACTATAGATTTATGGTAACTGAAATAAGAAACATAAGTTTGAGGTTTGATATCCTCTAAATATCTGAAAAATACCACTTCAATGTCTACCGAAGTCTACCGAAGGATACCATGCCGAAGTCTGCCGAGCTGAAACGACGTTAGCCGAGTGTTAGGTTTCTTCGTTACGGATGTGTTAGGATTTTTCGCGTTACGGAGTTTTTGGATTCGGTCGCCGCGCTCAAAGCCCGTGATAAAAGCTATGCAATAGTTTAAAAAATCAAAACCGATGGAAAAATAACCGAAATAAAAAAAACGGTTTGCAGGGTTCGCATCTATAATTTATGGGAATATTTTTTTTTTAAAGACAGCAATAAAAATAATAAAAAAAACAACCGACAGATGGCATTGAAAACGTTCGACTTTCATGGAAATATGCAATTGAGACGGGTATGAGAACTTGAGATGCTAAACCACAATTAGTTCATGGCTAAAAGCCGTGAACACCATCAAGGATTATGTGTGCGAAGGATAAAACTTTATATGTGAAATTATTTTAAGTTAACCAGGAATTAGCAACCAATCTTTTATTGAGTGCACGGTTCTCAATCGTGAACTAATTGTGGATTTCATCTCAAGTTCTTAAAACCGTCTCATTTGCATATTTCCACCGAAGTCGAACGTACCATCTCTCGGCAGTTTTATTTTGAGTTATTTTTTATTGTTTTTATTACTGTTATTAAATAATATCCACGTGACCAATAGAATTATTTTTTTAATTTTGGTTATTTTTCCGGTTGTTATGATTTTTTTAAAGATTGTACGAACTTTATGCCCAGCCGGTACAATTGAAAAATGTTTTGTTATTGTTGTTAACGCATTCTTTTGTTCACGTTTAAACAAATTAATATTTTCTAACTATAATGAGGCAATGAGGTACGTAATTATACATTAATTCGGATCGTGTACAATGCAATTGAACCAACTTCCATCATTGTAAAGAAATTTCATATAATTTTTTTAAATTAAAATAAAATATAAAAACGAGAATACTTTCAGTGTAGGTACATATCCAAATAAACTATTTTAATTTGAAAAAAAAGTATCAAAATTTATTCAGTTGAAAACACAAAGCAGGTGACGACTAAAAATAAAACAATCTGCACATAAAATTTTCTGAAATTGCAATTAAATTTAACATATATTTTGTTTTCCATAAATGGTAAGACTGATGTGTTTGCATCGGAAAATTTACAGTCGTTACACTGTGTTTTATTATATTTAGAATAACAGTGTTGCTATATTTATGTTAACATATATGTCCTATGCTTATATATATAAATCTATGTATGTTACATGAAAAAAAAATATATATTCGCATTATCTTTTAAATTATTCTACTTTTCTGGCATATTCAATGTTTTCCGAATTTTTAATATTTATTCTATATTCCTATTTAAATTCCCCTTAATTTATAAATTATATATATTAATTAATACATATAGAACATTAATATTTTACATCGCATATATTAATCGCGTATATAATCAGGTATATTGATATTATATTTAAAACCCTTAATTTAATGCTTTAGGTTCCTTCAGAAACTTTATAAACTATCCTACCTATCACAATCTGAGTGAAACTAATTTTTATGATCGAATGCTTTCAAAAGCCTTTTTTTTTTTTTTTTACCGAACATTTGACTCGCGCACTGGCGAGGTTCACTCTTTTCGCCTTAAAAAATTGCGACATAAAGCGAGAATGTTTTATTAATGTTCTTTTAAGCCTCGTGAGATTAGTCAATCACTTAGACAATCGTCTGAGAGTTGCCGCCTTTGTGTTATTCGTTCTTTTTCCGTACTACATAAACACCTGTCATCTTCCGCCGTCTTGATAAAACTCAGACACACCGGTTTGGAGCAGAGTTTTTTAGCTGACAGACTATCTAAGTCTGAGAGCTCATGTACCCGCTCGTTCTGTATGTATGTACATAACACGATAACTCATGATAAAAATATCCGATTTACTTGAACTTTCGGATTTAGGTTTATTATGATAAGGCACTTCCCTGATTAGTTTTAAGAGTTCCTTCGATAAGTATAAGGAGGGGAACGGGGACTAATGCCTTTCCTTTTCATCCATGTAAATGGGTTTTTCATGCAGAATTAACAGTTTTCGTTTAAATATTAGATGTAAGATCATTCTGATGAGGCGCCACGGAAATTAATATTGAGTTTTCATTTGGTAAGTATTAAAAAGGGGAACGGGGGCTATTGCCCCTCCTCTTAATTTATATAAATGGGTTTTTCATGTGGAATTATCGCATTTCGTTCAATTCTTAGATATTGGATCATTCTAATGAGGTGCCTCCGTGATTATTATTGGGTGTTCATTGGATAAGTGTAAAGAAGGGGGAGGGGGGGTAATCCCCCTCTTAATTCAGGTTAATGAGTTTTTCACGAAAAATTTACCGATTTGCATAACATTTTCAATATAGGTTCATTCCCTGATTTGTTTTTGGAATTCAATAGATAAGTATAAAGGGCGGAGGAACTACTCCTCATATTTTAAATAAATGGTTTTTCATGCAGAATTAACCGATTTATTTCAATCTTGGGACACAGGTTCATAGTGGCAAAAGTTCCCTCATTAGTTGTGGTGTTCTTTTTTAAATATAAAGGGGGATTCGGGCAATTACCTCCCCCTTTAGTTAGCTAATTAGATTTTTATGCAGAGTTATCTGATTTGCTTTAAATTTTGGATGTAGGTTCTTCCTGATACGTTGAATTTCTGAACATTTTTGGAGATTCAATGGTTAAGTATAAAGAAGAGAACGGGGGACAACGCACTTAAATTACATAATTGGGTTATTATGCAGATTTATTCGACTTGCTTCGAATTTTGGATACAGGTTTATTATATGATAAGACATATCTCTGATTAGTTTTCGGGGTTCAGTGATTAAGTAAAAAGAAATGAAATGGGTGGGTCATTTCCTCCCTGAATTTGCTTTTCGAAGGGCATTATTATATTAGGCTGTAATATACAATCAGTGTGCATAGGCTGTGAGCTCTATGTCATCAGTTTAACTGGGCAATTTTCTTTTTATTTTTCCTGTTTTCAAGTATTAACTAATAGCTATCTGGAGCTCTTGGTGTCGTAAAGTTCATGAATTATTTAACCGATATCTTTCGAATGTAAGCCTACTGCATCACACACCTTAAGGCATTTTACCCTACTATACTACCTGGGAAGTGTTGAATTGTCCTGTTTATCAAATAAATAGCTTGCAACACTAAATCGTGTCCTCTTATACTTTGGGTGAATTTCTCAGTGGTGATCATTGTCTGTCACTCTACCATGATTTTCGACTGCATAGAAATTTTTACTATATGATTTTCTACACATGACAGAATCTAAACTACGGATTATTCATTTGATTTAAAAGTCAATCTAACAATATTCTTTAAAATTACCCCGTAAACACACACACACACATATATATATATGCATACGTATATAAGAGATCCATTGTTTAAATCTTGATTTTTTTTTAAATTCTCTAATATCTTTCTATCACTATAAGTGAAATTCATAACTGACTGTTTCATATACTTGTTCATATGACTGTTTCATATACAATCTTTACGTCAGTATAAATATCAGAATTTATTTATGCCTTCCAGGTCATTTCTGAAAAATAATGTACTCAGATTTCATGTAATCTTTAGGATGAAAATGCAACTAAATGTCAATTAATGTAACATCATTTGGAATTACCTGAAATTCTTTTCGGGAAAAGTTAAGTAAGTTTCAGCTTAGTTTTCTATCATTTATTCTTCCCTATATGGGAATGCGTGGGAATATTCTTTTTGTTGGCATTCTTGTATGTCATGTTATATAATATTACTATTCATACTACATTAAAAGAATAACAAAATGCTTCATGAACGACATGAATATTTTAGATTTACAAGATGCTATTTTTAACACTTTTCATCAAAGTTGAAAAGTGTTTATGCATCAAGTTTGTCTGTCCATGCTCTAACTTCCGTAAATAGTCACGGATTTTCATGCAATTGAAAAACCTTATTTAAAGTCCCCTAAGCATGTTTCGTATTATATATTAAGTATATAAGATGAATAGTTAATTTACAGGGGCATCCCAAAAGAATTCCTTTACATTATGGGCTATGGGAAAATATCATTTGCAGAATATTTTATTGATATTACACTATTGCAAATGAATTGAAACTGATATAAATCTCTGAACTTCCCTACAATTACGTTAGAAGAAGGCATTTATAGCATTTTTAATGTATTTAAAAGGACACACAAAAGAAATCGGTTACAATATTAAATTTCAGTAACAATTGCTGGAAATTTGTTTTATATTTCTACATCATCTTTTTAGAATCAACAGGTTTTATAGAAGTGGTCATAACTATACAAGTAAGTAGCACCTGCAGTTATCGTCAGATTCGTCCGCCCGTCAGTCTGTCCGCATACAATAGTACAAAAACTACTGAATTTTAATTCACTTGAAATTTTAAATATATAATTGTTGCAGAATTTTGTTAAGTGATTTCATATTTTAATAAAATTAGATATATATTTCAAATATACAAACAGTCAAAATATTCCGTTACACTGCGGCAGATGGGATAAAATAATTTCAAGTGTGTTTTAATGAAGTTACACCCGTTGAAATATAATGCAATTTACATGCATTTATGAAGGGTACTAAAACATAAATTATGTAGGATATGCCACAAAAAGAATATTTACTATTCATTTACAGGACCGCACAAAACAATTCCGTTATATAATAGTATGAGTGGGGACATTATTTGCTACATATTTTAATTTCAAATTATTTCACACATAATAAAATTTATATTCGCTACTTAAGTTTACCGCAAGTTACTTCCTGTGTAATAGAAAATAAATTTCCATATTGTTGAATTAGATACAATATTTAAGACTTAGTAAACTTTTGTTATATTATTCTGAATGTATTGGAAAGTGTTTCATAATTTATACTTGACGTATGATTTTTTCTTTCATGTTTAAATTTAGAAAACTGCAAAAAAACAGTCGTTTGAAATGTTCTATTAAATTACTCAAAAAAAAAAAAAAATGGGATAATTTTTCATTGACTTCGAGGGAAGCATATATCCCAAATTAAAAATACGGAGATATCATACCCAATGCTAGAAATTTTTAAATATTTTTATTGCAAATTTTATGTTATTCGCATTACAAATGCATTAAAACACAGTGAAAACGATACATGCTAATAATTTGTTTTGCTGATATTTTTAGAGCACCAAGTCCATTCTTAACTGAAAATAAGCATTTTTTTTAATTAAAAGATATCTGTAATTGCAATACATAGCGTACGTAGGACTACGAATAAGAAAAAAAAATCTTACTTTAATTTTCCTTTTCTTTGATATTCGCTACCTATTTTCATTTCACCCCTCGTTTCTATTCTAAAACGGTGGTTCTTAAGTATGGCTGCTGAAACCCTAAATACCTTTTAAAATGATCGTTCTATAAAATTTGAAAAAATTGAAATACATGACTGTGTTTTGTCTTTTTTTTTTCCTTCCATAGAAAAAAATAAACAACAAACTATGATTAGATGTAAAAGAATTAACTTTTAATTTAAAAAATATTATTTTAGATTTACAATTAATATTATATGTATACAGTTTTAAAATGTGATACACTTATGAATTGTGAATTGCAATGTCTTATGACATTACAATACTTATATATATTATAAATGTGAAAGTGTGTCCGAAAAATTGGAATGAACTTGGCTTCAAAACGGATGGATTAATGTCTTTGAATTTTTGTATATAGATAGATTATTGGTCTGAAATCCTTATATCCTTATATATATTATAAATGTGAAAGTGTGTCCGAAAATTGGAATGAACTTGGCTTCAAAACGGATGGATTAATGTCTTTGAATTTTTGTATATAGGTAAATTATTGGCCTGAAATGAACATAGGCTAATTTTTATTTATTTTATTCAAATATTTTTCTTAATAATTCAATATTTCACTATTTTTCATACAGAATAAATTGAAAAAAATTCCATAATATTTAATTATCTTTCTTTTTTCGTTGCCAAAAAATAAAAAAACCGGAATAATTATTTCTCTTCTGTAATTAATTTTCAACTGAAAGATTTTGACGTGATAAAATAAAATGAAATAAATAAATGGATCCTATTCTGTTTTTCGGTTCGAGATTAAAAACCGCAATTTCACCAATTATGACGTCAGAGGAATACTGTTTTTCTTCTTATATCACGCAAACGATTATATAAAATTTCTTTTACACTTAGAAGACTTTACAAGAATATAACTTCACACTTTACAAGAATATAAATATTTTAGTAGTTTTTCCAGATATTAATCCATAATCAAAATGAACCTTTTTCTTTCTTTCGGTTCGAGGCTATAAAATTCAACTTTTTACCAATTGTGACGTCAGAGGAATACTTTCCCTTAAGAATTTTAAAAATATCAATGTAACGTCATATATGAAACAAAGTATAAGTTTTCAAGTTTTCAAGTTTTCATTTTTAATAACACAATGTAATTTTGAGTAAGTGCTAAAAAGAGACGCCTGTGACGTCACATATTGAAAATAAAATAAATATCTCTGATGTTACTATGAAATGAGATTGAATTAGGATATCAAAAGTTATTATTTAAAGAAAATTAAGTTTATCGTCTGAGCGTGGTTAATATTTAATTTTAAAATGAAATAAGTTTTTTTAAAGGTTAAATATTAAACGACTAGAAAATATTAATAATTTATACATATCGTAAATGACGTAATGATCAATGAAAAAACTTTTTATCATTTTTAGAAAGTAAGAAAAGCTCAACTAATCAAAAAAATATATTTTTGTGTGTTAATTCTGAAAATTGTTCTATTCTGAAAATTGTTCAATTCTGAAAATTGTTCAATTCTGAAAATATAAATAAATATCACTTTAAAAATGCACTTTCGGGTTTAAAATCTAAAGATTTAATGTAATTGTGAGAAAATACATTCCCTCAGTCAATATCTCAATTTGGCATAATGTGCTCAAAGTTTACTGGAAACAAGTTTGTAAATGGATATTAATTGCACATTTTTTTTAGCTCTTAAAAAGTAAAAATATGTTGTCACTTTTAAGAATGTTTTTTACAATAAATTTCTATAAATTTTTATGGTATGCAGAGCATATATGTACAAATTATACAAAAATACCACCTAAAACGCAGTTTTGTAGTACCTTTTTCCTAACACTGTTATTTTTTCGTTTTACGAAAACTACCCGCTTTTTGACACTTTCTAACATGGTCTAAGAGTGTTTACGATTTCAACCTGTCGTTATACCGGATGCCGAGTGCCTGGGGTCTGCCGTCTGTCTGTCCGTTTTTCAACTTGGGTAAATATAGTGGAATTCATACGAAAATAACATACGTTATTGAGATTTACCATAGCATATGCGGCATTGAAAATGGACCAGGTAGCAATAATAGCTGAATCACAGGAGCACTCAAAAGGAAACTTTACATTATGGTCTAAGGCGAAAAAATCATTTGTGGTGTATTTTGATAATGTTACATAATTTTAAATGTAATGAAATTTACATGCATTTTTAAGGTTCAGAAAAACATGGTTACTGTCGAATATGTTAAATGTAGTACTTATAGTGTGCGTACAGGGAGCTCAAAAGTATTTCAATATATTATGGTCTGTGAAGAAAAACCATTTGCAACGCATTTTAATAATGTTATTTTATTAAGGTTATTTTAAAACTATTGAAATTGATATCAGGTTCTCAAGTGCACTAAAATAGGATTTCTGTAGAAAATGGGGTGAAAAGATTTAACATTCACTTACAAGATTGCAGAAAAATGTTCGGTAATATAATAGTCTACGGAGAAAAAAAATATTCCCAGCTTATTTTAATTGCGTTGTGCTATTCCAAACATGATGAAATTAATATACTGAGATAATCAATACAATGATAAATACTGAAATTTACTACAATAAGCTTGCAGTTAAGTATTATTCGCATCACATTTGTTGTTCATTTACAGAGACGCATAAAAGATTTTGGACCTGTGTCCAGATCTCAGATATTCTATCCAAAGTATGGTCTATTAGAAAAGATTGCTGAAAAGCTTTTTCAATTATCGTATGTATTTGGAAAACTAATGCATCCTGAAGTTCAGCTACATTTGATATAATAAGAGATGTTTGTAGAATTTAAATAAATCATGTATCGGACTATACAATAAACTGGATTGGTCACCAGTGCAATAGCGATTCCCGAAAATATGAATTCAATAATTTGAATCGGGTTTTTTGTTTGAATAATTTAAGCTAAATATGCGGTCGTATACATATTTGCACGTAATATACAGGACTGTAAAAAAGAATTCAAGTAAGTTTCTGTCTATAATTAGAAATTGCTAAAGGAATTGAATTTTAATATTCGTTATACTTTTTCTCACTAAGCAAAATTTTAACATCGTATTTAGAATATTTATAAACACATAGATCATATACACAGCTGCAGAAAAGAATGCCCCGGTGAAGTTATGCATTATGGTAATGTTGGATATTTTTTTTTTATTACCTAGGTTTAACACATGATTTTTCTTTCTTTGATATGGAATTCTGAAATGCACTACAACATGATTTCTGTACAATTGGGGTGCGTTACAGTTGTTCTACAGTATAAGTGCATGGTTACAATTTCATTTTCGCGATTGTTCATATTATCTAACACATTTTCCTTTTATTTGACTGAGTTCTTTAAGTCCCCTATAAAAAAACTACTGCATAGCCTTCTATAAGATAAATGTTATATATATTTTAAATTACTGTTAATGAACCGTTTTGTTTAATTAAAGCGTTTATCTTTTTTTTTTTTTAATGATACGTGAACGACGTCACGGGTAACAGCTAGTATATTATAAATGTGAAAGTGTGTCCGAAAAATTGGAATGAACTTGACTTCAAAACGGATGGATTAATGTCTTTGAATTTTTATTACAGATAGATTATTGGTCTGAAATGAACATAGGCTAATTTTTATTTATTTTATTCACATATTTTTCTTAATAATTCAACATTTCACTATTTTTCATACAGAATAAATTGAAATTTTTTCCATAATATTTAATCATTTTCTTTTTTCGTTGCCAAAAAATAAAAAAAACCAGAATAATTATTTCTCTTCTGTAATTAATTTTCAACTGAAAGATTTTCACGTGATAAAATAAAATGAAATAAATAAATGGACCCTATTCTGTTTTTCGGTTCGAGGTTAAAAACCGCGATTTTACCAATTGCGACGTCAGAGGAATACTGTTTTTCTTCTTATATCATGCAGACGATTATATAAAATTTCTTTTACACTTAGAAGACTTCACAAGAATATAACTTCACACTTTACAAGAATATTAATATTTTAGTAGTTTTTCCAGATATTAATCCGTAATAAAAATGAACCTTTTTCTGCCTTTCGGTTCGAGGCTATAAAATTCAACTTTTTACCAATTGTGACGTCACAGGAATACTTTCCATTAAGAATTTTAAAAATATCAATGTAACCTCATATCTGAAACCATGTATAAGTTTTCAAATTTTCAAAAATTCTTTTTTTTTCGTTTTACGGAAACTACCCCCTTTTTGACACTTTCTAACATGGTCTAAATGTGTTTACGACTTCAACCTGTCTGTATACCGGAAGCCGAGTGCCTGGGGTCTGCCGTCTGTTTGTCCGCGTTTCAATTTGAGTAAATATAGTGGGATTCATACGAAAATAACATACGTTATTGAGATTTGCCATATCATGTGCGGCATTGAAAATAAACCAGGTAGCAATTATAGCAATAATCACAGGAGCACTCAAAAAGAGATTTACATTATTGTAAATTATGGTCTACTGCGAAAAAATCATTTGTGGTGTATTTTGATAATGTTACATAATTTATAATGTAATGAAATTTACATGCATTTTTAAGGTTCACAAGAACATGGTTACTATCGAATATGTTGTATAGTACTTATAGTGTGCGTACAGGGAGCTCAAAAGTATTTCAATATATCATGGTCTGTGAAGAAAAACCATTTGCAGCGTATTTTAATAATGTTATTTTATTAAGGTTATTTTATTATTATTGAAATTGATATCAGTTTCTGAAGTGCACTAAAACAGGATTTCTGTAGAAAATGGGGTGAAAAGTTTTAACATTCATTTACAAGATCACAGAAAAATGTTCGGTAATATAATAGTCAACGGGGAAAAATATTCCCAGCGTATTTTAATTGCGTTACACTATTTCAAACATGATGAAATTAATATACTGAGATAATCAATACAATGATAAATACTGAAATTTACTACAATATGCTTGCAGTTAAGTATGATTTGCATCACATTTGTTGTTCATTTACAGAGACGCATAAAAGATTTTGGACCTGTGTCCAGATCTCAGATATTGTATCCAAAGTATGGTCCATTAGAAAAGATTGCTGAAGAGTTTTTTCAATTATCGTATGTATTTTAAGGAAAACTAATGCATCCTGAAGTTCCGCCGGTGAAGTTATGTATTATGGAAATGTTGGATATTTATTTTATTATCTAGGTTTAACACATGATTTTTCTTTCTTTGATATGGAATTCTGAAATGCACTACAACATGATTTCTGTACAATTGGGGTGCTTTACCGTTGTTCAACAGTATAAATGGTTGCAATTTCATTTTCGCGATTGTTCATATTATCTAACACATTTTCCATTTATTGGACTGAGTTCTTTGAATCCCCTATAGAAAAAAAAACTATTGCATAGCCTGGTATAAGATATGTGTTATATATTTTTTAAATTATTGTTAATGAAATATTTTGCTTAATTAAAGCGTTTATCTTTTTTTAATGCTACGTGAACGACGTCACGGGTAACAGCTAATTACTATTATATGTATACAGTTTTAAAATGTAATAAGTTTAATTGTTTATCTTTTTGTTAAATGCAATATTTTTTATTAAAACATTTTGTGATAATTTGCGAAAATGGGAGTGTAAATCATCTAAAATATTCAATATTGAAAGAGTGTATATTAATTTATTTTCATACTTCAAAAATTTATTATTTTAATAACGACCACATCAGATGAAAAACACTGTTTAAAACGTACATTATGCTAAGCTATTTCACTGACAATATTTCTCACAAACTGTTTTGCGTCACAATGCATGTGACATATACAATTTCTTTGCACTAGATAAATAATTTAAATTTTGTTGAAATTAAAATTCAATACCCAAGCTGAATTCAAATATCAGCAATTATTGTCTATAGTTCCATTTAAATATTGTTCTCTTTTAATAGTGTTTTAATTAAATTCTTTTTTATAGAATTGTATCTCTTTAAATAACAGATAAATGCTACATATTACATAACCTGAAATTAACATAATGCAATATACATGAATGATGCATATCAATTTTATTCAATTTTAAGTTGTAAACATGTTTGAGGTACACTGCAAAAAATTTTTTCATATGACATATATATATAATGTAATGACAATATTTTGTCCATCTTTGTAAACGAATTACAAATTATACTTTCATCATACACTATGCAAAATATGTTCTAGTTGACAATGGTGATGCATTCCAATTTCATTGCATTTGATACACTGAAACATCATTAAAAAACTACAAATGATTTTTCCATATTCTAACACAGTATTTTTTGTGCATCTGTAAACAAACTAAAACAATCACACATTTTATATTGTAAAAGGAGCATTCTTGATTACATTTTATTGAAAAATTGTTAACCTTACTTAACTTTATATTAAAGAAAATCTATCTCAAAAAATGTATATATTTTTTTCTTTACAAAACATCTTATTCTTAAACATAAAAAAAAACTCTGTAAACAAATGGAATGTACACTGTCTTATGGTCATCTTGAAATTTTACAAGTTTATTTTATCTTTTGTAACAGTTTTAGAATTGTAAGAGATAATGTTTCAACGTGTCCGCGCAAACAGGAAATGGAGTAAAAAAACATCAAAAACTAAATATACTCTTTGATATAATAAAAACTTCTCCAATTCAACTTCTTTAGAAATGCTCTAGGGAATAAAGTTCGTTTTATTTTACAAAGAATGAAATAGATAATATTGAAAATAATGAAGATTAGAAAGAAAATAAAGAATTTAAGTTTTATCTTTTCAGTACAAACATGTTAACAATTCTGTTTTCTGCTATTTACCTTTAATTTTATTTTATTCTTAATGCTTCCTTTTTGGCTTTTAAGAAGGAAAGTACGTTTTGATATAAAGTTAATAAAATGTTTTCTTAGTACTCTGAAAGTATAATCCCATTAAAAATATATGCTTATTTATTTAAGTACATTTACTTTTTTTCGCTCAATCATATTTGTATAAACATTCCTCCATTTTGTTCAGCTGTAACAACAAAATTGATATTGTATTGTAAAAAATAGGTTCTTATGATGACATTATACTGGCTGTGGCAACGAAGTAAGTAATCTATTTATTCGATTAATAATACATATTAACGAAATTAGAGCTTCGACAAAAAAATACATTAAAATAAAAGTATTATAAAATAATGTACTCTGGCCTCCAAAACTTAAGCTTCAACATATTTTTCGTAGCTCACCCCCAAAAAAAAAAAAAAAAAAAAAAAAAAAAAAAAAATGACAGTGAGATTAAATTTCATAGTTTATATAAATGAAAATATTAAGCTTTAAAAAAACTTTCGCAAAAATTACAGCTACCCCTTTTAATTTATAGCAAAGAATACGTATTTGTGAATGAGAGAAAAATTTGCAGTTATGCTTTTTTCGTAATTTCACGTGTAAGTTTTGTTGTATTTGAACTATTTTTGTCACGTTTGTTCACAAAAACCAGTAGGTCTAGAAATGTTTAGAAGAAGGCGTTTGCCCGATTCATTAAGGTGGCGTACGGTAGTATGGATGGAAATGAGGTTTTTACAGGCCCATACTGCCAGCCGACTATATGTGACTCTCAGCGTAGTCCAACGAATCTGGAATCAGTATGAATCCGAAGATTCTGTGTCCAGACAACATGTTTTAGGCCGCCCACGTATTACAACACCTGCAGAAGATCGATTTCTAACTCTTTCGGCTCAAAGGAGAAGAAGCACTACTCTGCCGCAACTCATTGCAGATCACTTTGCAGCATTAGGGAGAAGAATCTCCGCGAAAACTCTTCACAGTGCAGGTCTCTATGCAAGACGACCAGTTGTGTGTGTCCCCCTCAACAGACGACAGAGAAGAGCGCTTATATTGGGCAAGAGGACATGTTTCCGGATCAGACAACAGTGGGATTCTATACTATTCACAGACGAGTGCAGATTCACACTGGTGAGCGTCCCATGACGTCTTCTGATCTGGAGAGAACAAAGCACTAAATACTATCAATGAAATACTGTCGAAACACACAGGTACAGAAACGCGGAATCATGGTTTGGGCAGAGATCTCACTCGGAGGCCATACTGGCCTGCACGTGTTCGATGAAGGAACTCTGACTGGTGCGAGATATCGGGATGAGATCCTGATTCACAACTGCACCCATATGCCGGTACTCTAGGCAATAATTTCATTCTAATGGGTGATAATGCGAGACCATATCGAGCTGTATTTATTTAGGATTGTCTTAAAGATCACGGATTGGAGAGAATGGAATGGCCAGCTCACTCTCCAGATTTGAATCCGATAGAACATCTTTTGGATTATGTTGGAAGACTGGTTGCGGCTTTAAGTCCTTCTTTAAGGTCATTAAATGAGCTGGAACAAGGCTTAGTCTATGTCTGGTCAGCGCTACCTATTTCGGTGTCCGACAATTTAATTGAGAACAGGAAAGTCGATGCCGCCAATGCATTGAACTCCGGGGTGGACATATTCCGTATTAGAACCAGTTTTTTAATGTTTATGTAACATTTTACTGCATAATACTGCGATGTACTGATTTCTCCAAGAATGGAAATTTTCACCATGAGTACTTCTTTGTTGTAATTTCATTTATACGTTTAACTTAAGTAATTTTCTATGTCGCTTTTAATAAATAACTGTTTAAGCATAATAATAGTTCAGCGCACATATCCTACAAATTTTTTTTTCTATATTCTATCATTTGCAAATTAGATACAAAATACCGGTTGTACGTAAATTTTTGGAGGCCAGTGTATTCAACGGAATCGAAGTGCATGCTTAAACATTCAACATTTAAAAGAAAAAAAAAACAGAAAACAAAGCTGCTGTAATCAGCAAAATTGTTTTCGATTCTTTATCTATAAACTTTGTGCATAAAATTAATACGGAAGTATTGATTTTAATATAATTAAAACTTTTCTTTGATTCGGTAATTGATACTTGTCTTAGAAACATGTTTTTAAATATTGTTAATGCTCAATATAAAAAAATATGTGTGGCACTCGGGGACTGCCGCGGTAAAGCTATTGCATAGCATTTTTCATCAACTTATGCAAAAATACCGCGTCAATGGAAGGTTAAGAAAGTCTATCGAAAAAGTCTATCGAAGGATACCGTGCCGAAGTCTGCCAAACTGAAACGTCGTTAGCCGGACTGTTAGGATTTTTTCTCGTCACGGAATTCCTAGATTCGGTCGCCGCGCTCAAAGCCCTTAACACTGTCTCATAATAAATTACCAAACAAAATTTGGCCGGGGTACGAAAATTAGACCGCGAGTTATAAGCCTTTTAAATTTTCCGACCCTCACCGTGGGGGGTCTCCTGTCACCAAAAATTAACAGTCTCATATTAAATTACCAAACAAAATTTGGCCGCGCTACGAAAATTAGATCATGAGTTATAAGCATTTTAAATTTTTCGACCCTCACCGTGGGGGGTCTAATGGCCCCAAAAATTAACACTGTCTCATATTAAATTACCAAACAAAATTTTCCCGCGCTACGAAAATTAGATCATGAGTTATAAGCATTTTAAATTTTTCGACTCTCACCGTGTGGGGTCTCCTGTCACCAAAAATTAACAGTCTCATATTAAATTTCCAAACAAAATTTGGCCACGCTACGAAAATTAGATCGTGACTTATAAGCATTTTAAATTTTTCGACCCCCACCGTGGGGATCTAATGTCCCCAAAAATTAACACTGCCTCATAATAAATTACCAAACAAAATTTGGCCGCGCTACGAAAATTAGATCGTGAGTTTTAAGCATTTTAAATTTTTCGACCGTCACCGTGGGGGGGTCTAATGTCCCCAAAAATTAACACTGCCTCATAATAAATTACCAAACAAAATTTGGCCGCGCTACGAAAATTAGGTGGCGAGTTATAAGCATTTTAAATTTTTCGACCCTCACCATGGGGGCATCTCCTGTCATCAAAAATTAACACTGTCTTATAATAAATTACCAAACAATATTTTGCCAAGCTAACAAAATTAAATCGCGTGTTATGAGCATTTTAAATTTTTCGACCCTCACCGTGGGGGGGGGGTCTCCTGTCACCAAAAATTAACACTGACTCATAATAAATTGACAAACAAAATTTGGCCACGCTACGAAAATTAGATCGCGAGTTATAAGCATTTAATTTTTTCTACCCTCACCGTGGGTTGTCTCCTGTCACCAAAAATTAACACTGTCTCATTATAAATTACCAAACAAAATTTGGCCGCGCTACGAAAATTAGATCGCGAGTTATAAGCATTTTAAATTTTTCGACCCTTACCCCGGGGGACTCCTGTCACCAAAAATTAACAGTCTCATATTAAATTACCAGACAAAATTTGGCCGCGCTACAAAAATTAGATCGTGAGTTATAAGCATTTTAAATTTTTCGACCCTCACCGTGGGGGATCTAATGTCCCCAAAAATTAACTCTGTCTCATAATAAATAACTAAACAAAATTTGGCCGCCGTACGAAAATTAGATCGCGAGTTATAAACATTTTTAATTTTTCGACCCTCACCGTGGGGTGTCTTCTGTCACCAACAATTAACACTGTCTCATAATAAATTTCCAAACAAAATTTTGCCGCGCTACGAAAATTAGATCGCGAGTTTTAAGCATTTTAAATTTTTCGACCCTCACCGTGGGGGGGTTTAATGTCCCAAAAATTAACAGTCTCATATTAAATTGCCAAACAAAATTTGGCCGCGCTACGAAAATTAGATCGCGAGTTATAAGCATTTTAAATTTTTCGACCCTCACCGTGGGGGGGGGGTCTCCTGTCACCAAAAATTAACACTGACTCATAATAAATTACCAAACAAAATTTGGCCACGCTACGAAAATTAGATCGCGAGTTATAAGCATTTAATTTTTCGACCCTCACCGTGGGGGGTCTAATGTCCCCAAAAATTAACTCTGTCTCATAATAAATAACTAAACAAAATTTGGCCGCGGTACGAAAATTAGATCGCGAGTTATAAGCATTTTAAATTTTTCGACCCTCACCGTAGGGGATCTAATGGCCCCAAAAAGTAACACTGTCTCATAATAAATTACCAAACAAGTTTGGCCCCGCTACGAAAATTAGTATGCGAGTTATAAGCATTTTAAAATTTTCTACCCTCACCGTGGGGTGTCTCCTGTCACCAGAAATTAACTATGTCTCATAATAAATTACCAAACAAAGTTTGGCCGCGCTACGAAAGTTAGATCGCAAGTTATAAGCATTTTAAATTTTTCGACCCTCACGGTTGGGGGTCTCCTGACACCAAAATAAATAAGACCAACAAAATAAACACTGTCTCATAATAAATTACCAAATAAAATTTGGCCGCGCTATGAAAATTAGATCATAAGAAGCATATGTTTGAGACTTGATATCCTAATATCTGAAAGATACCGCGTCAATGTCTGCCGGATTCTACCGAAGAATACCGTCCCGAAGTTTTCTGAACGGAAACGACGTTAGCCGAGTGTTAGGTTTTTTCGTTACCGATGTGTTAGGATTTTTCGCGTTACGGTATTTTTGGATTCGGTCACCGTGCTCAAAGCCCGCGATAAAAGCTATGCAATAGCTTAAAATATGCAATAAATATAAATCACTAATAAAGTTTTAGGTAATGAAATTTCCTTTTAACCTTTTTCTTACCCATTGAAACGTGTTCCGTTATTCTGTAAGCCTAGTTGAAAATTAAAGACTATACTAACTATCGATATTTTTTGGATAAATTTCAGATAAATATTCTAAACTTTCTTTAATCCTCCTTATCCATATTTAAAAGAGATACAAAATAAAAGCAACTTCAAGATGTCTTCTAAATTTTGGTTGTTATGGTACACTGTATTCTAAGGCACTTCACATTTCAAACTGAGCAATATGACTTCAATTGAAAGCATTCTAATACTGTAGATATAGGCGAACTAATGTAGTCTTCCGTTATATCCGAAAAAATGCCCTTTTTTTCGTCCTTTAAACTCAGTACCCTTTAAACGGAGAAAAATGACGAAAATATCAATTTTCTATTTTTTCTATAAATTGTACTTTAGTTTCTCTAATATACTCTGATAAATTTTCGGAAAGAACCGAGTCTTATAAATATAGTTTAAAATAATTTTATTATATCGCTGTCCCTTTAAATGTCACAATCCATTTCACTTAAAAGGAATTTTTCTGAATTTTGTGTATTTCTGAAAAATAGATAAGATCAAAGTGATAAAAGGTTTTTGTATATTTTTAAATTGACTCGATTTTTTTTAATTCCTGAGGGTTTATTTAATAAAATTAAGTTACAAATTTACAATATATTATTTTTTCATATAAAAAAGAAAAATGAATTCAGATTTCATTGTATTTTTGCACTTAATTGCACATTTTATCTTTTTTCCTCCCAAACTGATTAGCTTGTGATAAATCCGAAACTTAAAATAATACACCACACATTTACGACTCATTAAAAAAATAAATTAGCTCAAAATGTTGAAAATTGTACGGAAAAACACATTTTAAAAGTCACTTCAATTTTTCAAAAAAAAAATAATAATAATAATTAAATAATAATAATTTTTCGAATTTTGGAATTTAACAATTTTGTGCTAGAATCATTTTCCTTCATTGAATCCTTTGCTATTATTTAAAAAACGCACCTTAAAATGCTTTAATTTTAAAAAGTTCAAAGGGTACTGAGTCCTTTTAATATTTATTGGCGCAGCATGTCCCTAAAGGGACCTTGCGCCAAAATAATCTATACAACCAACCTTTTAATATTTAAAACTTCTTTGTGTATCATATTAACCTGCTTCGTTGCAGCAACTGGAAATGTATTTATGTTATGCGTTTTTAAATTGGGAAAGTTATTGTTCACCTTTATAAAAGGAAAGTTGTTGTTCACCTACATAATTTAAAATCATAATAGGTGATTGTTTCTGCAATTAACCAGTTAATTGACCAATATTTTTTTTAAACACTCTCAAATAATATGTTTTATTTCATCGCTTATGCAAAATTTTTAATACTTTATACCGGTTTTTAAAACAAAAATTTTTGCCTAACTGAATGAGAAAAAAAGATTCGGATTGAATAAGACAAAAGTTGTAATAAAAAATTACTGATGAGAATAAGAAATTCGAATTGGATTATGGATGCCCGTACGCCGTACGGGTGAATCATGATTCATAAAAACACGTTGCTCATATGATGTACATGCTAATTGTTTTTATGTGGGGACATATGAAACATCAATTTTGGTCAAATTGATTCCCCTCACGGTTCTATAATAAACCTTAAAACTGATCTACTAAACTTATTTACCACATTTAACTCATTTAACATGAATACATTAGTGAAAACCAACTTCATGGTAATAAAGAAAATGAGCTTTATTTGCAATACCAACTAAGTGAAAAAAAAATAAAAAATAAAAGTAAAAATTGTTTCAAATATTACTTTTTATAAATTATATTCACTGATAAATATAGTCGATTATAGCAAGTAACGTACGTTCATACTATATCGAAATTTTTAAAATATACAGTATTTCGAATATAGTATAGTATCCGAAATCTTCTGTGTGTCTCTGTAAATACTACACAGTAAAAAATAACGGTGAATATAACAGTGTAAAAGACTGTTTTTCTTTCTAGAAAAGAAAAAAAATACAATTCACAGTCCTTTTTTTTTTTTTTTTTTTTTAGTAAGCGCCATCTACGAAAGGAGTCGTGAAATACACCCACGATTTTAGCAAAAGATACGAGAATATGTCTTAAAAATTTCATTAAATCTAATCATTAATGTACCCCCCTCCCCTCTTCTGCTTTCTACGGAGATTTGTAAGATTTATACAAAAATCTTCAAGTATAGTAGATTCCTATGTAAAAGATTTTTACCCTAGAAATTATCCTCCTTGTTCCCACGGCGATAAGATAAAATAAAAGCATAGATCATTTTCTGAACAATAAAGTGACACTAAAAGAGAATAGCGTAACCTTGGCGAGAAAGATCAAAAGAACTCAGGAGAAGCACGGAAAATTGTCGCTGACAAAAGTCACCCAAGATAAGTTTTGCCGCGGAAAGTTCCAGAAAATATATCCTAAGCCGCCTTAGATATATCACATGGTCATGACAAGTTTCAACTCTATATAATAAAGGTAAGTGTTAGTTTTAATTTGTTTATTCATGCGCATTTCTTTATTTGTTTATTAATTGTAATTAAAAAATCTTCTATATTTAAAATTTAAAGAGTTACAATTTTTGTCCAGCTGTTTACTGCTTAGCGTAAAAGTTTTATTTATTTATTTTAGTATAAAAATTTTAATTTAGCTCTTCTGCTGACAAATCGAAAATCTTACCCGACGTTTGTTTTTAAAATGAATATAATACGTATTTTCTATTTTATTTAATTAAAATCTGAACTAAGTAATTTTAGCATGAACTATACCGACTAGAAATACATATAAGGTACCCTGGGGTAATAACGCCACGTTAAGGTTCTAGCAATTTTCACGGCTCAGTTTTAGTTTGTATTTTTCAAACAAATATATGATTTGATACAGCAACTCATTGACTATCTATATAAAAAAATAATTTAACAGATATGAATACATAAAATGTAATGGCGTGATTTCTTGACCAATGCTATTTGGCGTTATTACCCACCTATATGGGTAATAACGCCATGCAAACAAAACTATGAAATAAGTTGGAATAATTGCATGTAGATTGCCCAATTCTAAAAATACAAACTCTCAACTCTAGAAATTGACAAATTGCATCCTAAGCTATTGAAAATGTTCATTTTTTTGTGAAAGTGTAAGAAAAATAAAGGTGTGGTGTGGGGAGGAGGGATGAGGCAAAAGAATATCAGACCGTGAGCTTCTTTTTGCTTAAAAAACCGCTTAAATAGAATTATTAGAAACATTGCACAGTTTTAACTGTGTTTATTTGAATCAGTATTTAAGATGTAGTTCGGCCACTGTAGAGAATCAACTGGGGTAAAAATTGCAAGGATTGGCGTTATTACCCCGTTATAGTTATTGCGCTGTACATTTTAAATTACAAATTATCTCGAGAAGATATCCAAAACTTCAACAACATTTTGAAAGGCCATGAAATGTACTACAAATTTATGTAATTAACAAAGTATTTCCGGATAAAAAAATAGTCTTCACATCACAAAACGTATCTCGCAAATTTTAGATCAAGCGTTAATTTTAGCTGCTTGTAAAAACAATAAGACCTAAAAATGAAACAAATTAACTTGAAGCTGTTTTTTGCGATTTATATGACTCAAAATCCTTCTGCGCAGAACACATGGGTGTCATTTACCAAATTATTTCATAATTATGCAAAATATTAGCACTTGGCGTTATTACCCCGTCTGGCGTTATTACCCCAGGGTACCTTATATATTTTCCGTCAAACATTCAAGTTCACAAATCTTTCTTTCCTTTAAATTATTGTATTAACCCTTTAAACTATCGTATTTTCCTTTAAATGTCAATTTTTATTCAAAATTTAAGAAGCAAAATAAAAAACCAACCACTTTCTGTTTTTACATTTTTTTCCTTGGCAAACAAAAATATTCATAAAACTCGTATAAAAAGATGCAAGTGCCAACAAATCTATTATTTCCCCAAACTGTCTCAGATTTTCATCCCATCAGCTTACATCCATTTCCTGAATCATGCTTTTCTAACATTTTTTCATGTTAAACATTTTTTTTTCAAATCAAAAGCAGTTAGTATCAGCATGAATATCTATCTGTAGGAAGATCTGAGAAATTAAACTAGTTGAAAATTTTTAATTGCATCAAAAGAAATTTATAAAGTTAACCAGCTGTAACTGAATGAAAATTTATATTCAAAATGTATATTGGAAACAACTGTTGCAGATTGGTTGAGAAAGACTTCCTAACAATTTGGGATGCCTAGGCATCAGCATTATCATTTTTCTCAAGGAAGATACAAAATATCGAACAGTCAGTCACTAATCATTTGGATTTACTGTGTGAGAACTTAACTTCCATTTCATTTAGTTTGATTCTTTTTATCGTTTGTCTTTTTTTTATTCATCCAGTTAAATAATTTGGTTTTATTATCATACATATTTTAATTTATGTCTGAAAATGTTGTACTTTGTTTTAACATGATTTTTTGGGAAGTAATGCGTTAATCGCAAATTTCAATGTTTACATTCCAATGTATAGCACATATAACAGATGTTCATGACTAAATTATAGCATAATTTCATATAAATAAGCATAATTTCAGTATAAAACGTAGAATAAATAACAATTTGCTCTCAAAGCTCTTTCAATTTCAATTTTGATCAATCTTTATACATTCATGTCTTTATACATTCAATCTTTATACATTCACCTCAACTTTCATTTTAAAAAAATGGCCTATACCTATTTTACCCCATATGACAAGAAATGCTAAAAAAAGTTTTTGAGTAAATATATTTACTCATTTTTTGAGGATTCTGTTAGATGGATTCTTCTTCTTTAAAATTTAAACAGTTTATTCTTAAATTTTTTTCTGGAGAGAAGTTTTGCAATCACTAAAAACACGTTGTTCTGTCTTCTCAAAAACAAAATGATTGCTAGGCCCAGAATATATGTTGTCAGATTGTTTTAACCAAGTTCAACTAAAGTCAGGTAGGTGAACATTTTATTCATAGCATTATTTTTTCAAAAAGTATTGTCTAGTAAAATAATAAAATAAATAATGAAAATGTACCCATTTTACCCCGGGTGACCCTAAGCACTGATCAGATTACCTTTCATGATGCTTAGTTTGATTTGCTCGTATAAATATATTTAATATGGTAAAGGAAAAATTTTATCTCTTTAAAGACTGCTTTATGTCATTGTTGAATTTAAACAAAAATAAAATAATTAAAATTTTAAGAATGACACAAATCTTTCAGAAATATGTAATAATCTAATTAAATGTTAGTTTGCAAAAATTGGAGTAGCAGTTTAGAAGATAAATAAATAAAGTAATATTAAATTTCAACTAAATGAATAAGACATGCATTTCAAAGCAAAAAATTCAAAATATCTACTAGATTATTTACAGTTTTATAAATTGTTATTTTTAAGCATGCAAAAATGTCCAAGAATTATCTCTGAAAGGTGTCTGTCTCATTGAGCTTAATTCCTTCCCATTTAAAAAGATACAATTTAGTTGGAGGTCGTTAATAAATGCATTATTTTCTGTCTTGAAAAAATTTTCCTACTTATCTGACCCCCCCCCCCCCAAAAAAGGGGGGGGGATTAGAAAGGAAAAATCTACAAAATGATATGTTTCAAAATAATTATTTACTATTTTTTTTTCTGAAACTGTACACAAATTTATCTTACCGCACAAAAATTTAAAATGCATTTAAGATTCTAGCTAAAAAGTTTGAGATTATAATAAGCTGCAGGTATAAAACTAATAATTATAATAACCGCACATACAAGACCAACATTTAGTTTAACTTCACGAAACGGAACAATTTTTGTCATCATTTTACAAGCCATAATATTGTTTTGGTTTGTTATAGTACATTTTGGCTTATGGAATTTATTATGATACAGTAAACTCCTCCAAATTCGCACATCTTGGGACCAGAGGTTACATGGAATTTAGAATTTTGTTGATTTCTGTTAATTTTTTTGGAAATTCATTATAAGAAATGCTTTCAATATAGTAAAATAATAAACTAAAATGATCAAAACTGAGATAATTTTAAAACTGATTAAATTATTTATAATATAAAGGTCAAATAAATAATGATGTAAAATAAAATAAGCATAATAAAAAATATACACATTCCTTGAATTATTTAATGAATACATGTAGAATGATATAAAGCAAAAAAAAAAAAAAAAATCTGATTTTGGCCCTACATATGAACTGAAAGTTTCATAGTTTACATCTGGAAAGAAATGCGGATTTTTTTTTAAAGATCGCGAAAAAATGCAAATTTTATCAATAAGGCGGGAAAAAAAGAGCTTATTGGATTTTTCCCCCTTTTTGGACAATGTATGATTGTGTAGCGACGTTTATTTTCCTGATTTGAAAAATGGAAACTGATTCATAATTCAGTTCATGGTTGAAGCGGAGAGTGAATGGAACAGGACAAAAACATTTCAAAGTTTTAGCGGATAGTGAGTGGAATGGGACATTGGCGTCCTCCGGTCCTGTGTGGCATGTTTTGGCGAGAATGCAGATTGGCTGGAGAACTCAGTGGAGCTTTTCCAACACTTGCTGTAAGACTTCGTCGATGAAGCGTCGCGTTGTTAAAGGCCGTGGATCGGTCATCTAATATAATATTTAATATGATTTATTTATAATATGTTCTGTTATTTATACAATTGAGTCTTTTATATGTTTAATAAAGAGTTATTTTGTTAAAAAGGAAAGGTGTAATCACAGCTCACCTACAATTCACAACAATTGTGTTAAAAATTCTAAGTATGAAAGTAACTTATTTTAAGGGTTGTAAAAAAGCCTGGTAAAATTTTAAAAAGCAATGCTATGCTGGTGGCTTTTGTTAGTCTTAATCGGCTTTTTTTAAACCAAAATTAACCTTTATTGGCGGAAGTTGATTTTCTACAAAGAATTTAAATTGTTACACTGCACCTTTTTATGTGTTTTTTTTAAAAATTAATTTTAAAGATATTTAGTTGAGGTAGACTTCAATATCACCTGGTTTCTTAATAATGAAGACGTTAACATTGGAATAACTATGGATTGCAAATTTTTCAGCTAAACTTAACAAATCCATACAAATATATTTCTCTGGTTTATACTGATCTTAAGCCCCTCCTTTTTTTTGTCTTTTACTGTTTCATGTAATTAAAAAAAAACAATAGTTGAAATCCAAAGTTTTATATTACTATTCAATCAAAAAGTTACATTTTTACAGGAAAACAAACAATATTAAATAAGTAAAGTCAGCTCTTAGCTTTTTCATATATGTTTTCAATTAAAAACAGTGAAACTTTACAATGGCTTGCGAATGGGGGGAGGAAGGGGACGTTTGCTCTATGCATGAAAATTTAGGGGATGCCAAATTTATACTATCATCATAACTTTTGGCCTGTCATAAAAAAAAGTTGGGAGAAGGGGGCACCAAATTCGGTCTTTGACCCGGGTGCAATTTTCTCTTCGCATGTCCCTGAAATTTTATTCTGCTTTCTAATTCCTTTGACGAAAAATGTAAAAAAAATAATCCAGATTATAAAGCATGCAAGGGAAGGTTAAGAAAAAAAATAATAAAAGTTTAACTATTATTATTTTTAAACACCAACCAAACATTGTGAAGCAGTTAATTGCTGGAAGGCAGTCCATTACTGGCACATCTACCCTATATAATTATACTACCCCTTAATTCCTTCTTAATGCAATTCACCAAAATGGTATACTGTTGAAAATATGTATATGCAATATGTGTTTTTAAAAGTCTTACCTTTTTTATTTATTTTTATTTCCAGGTGCTTGTTGAACATAAATCCAAACAGGGGAAATAAACAATCAAAGAACAGCCTAAAAGATGACATAATGCCACGAGTATCATCATTGTTAAATAAATTGTCGGATTACGAATGGTTGTAGATCATAACTTGTGGCTTGTATTTGTTGTTAAAATTAAACTTTTTTTAATTGCAATTTTCATGTTTTGTTTTTTCCTCTTTTAAATCTAAATTATCTTTCAGACTTATTTCTAATGAAACTTGTTCAATTGCAAGAAAAGAATTTTATATATAATTGTGCTTCCATGATCCCTGTTTATGTACAACAGAAATTTCTGACCTTTTCCAATCAGCAAACAAATGCCGATGGTCAAGGTAGAATTTAGTATCAATGCTTCGAATTTTTTTTAGATTACTTGAAAGTTCATTTATCATAATTTATATTTCTGGTTTGAATTAACAATTAGTACATGTATGGGGAAACTTATATCTAACCATACAAAAGCAATTTTAAAAATGCATTCCTGATTGTAAGTAATGCTAAGTTGAAACCACAATAAGATTTCATGATTTCATGAACTGGAATATTGTTCTGATATCCTCCATTACATTTTGAGTCCTGTAAACAACCAATATTACATATCTTGAAGTACTAATGGAACTCAAATAGGAAGTGCTTTGGAAAGAATTAATAAATTTTCATTTTTTATCAGCAAAGAAATTTAAAAATGCGTTAAGAAAGAAAAAATGTTACTTTTCTGAAAATTTGATCAAGAAAATCAAGCTTTTCTAGAAAAAAATATTCAGTGATGGGGTTTTAATGAAAACAGAGCTTATAATTAAATCCATAACTGTTTTACTATCAAGGTTTCACATTGTATAAAGGTATGTTTGTAGAAACAAACGTACAGTTTCTTTATCCTCCCTCCATCACATACATACACTGCTTAAAATTTCAGATTAGGTGGAGTTTAATTTTAAATTTTGATCTATCCATAAAAGATGCCACACATTTCTTCAATATTTTTTATCTTCCCCCTCCTCTTTTGCCACAAAATGTCAAACTTCACCTTGCTCTCCCTCCTCCTCCCTCTTGTTACATGTCATGCTATGTTACATAAACATATACTTGCCGTTCAGAATCAAAGTACTACCTTATAGAATGTATTTCACACTATATTTTTAATCTTTAACAATCTGTTTTAATGACATTTGTGAGCATAACAGTAAAAATTTGTATACTTATTTTATATGCAATAAGGTTAAAGTTTATAACCAAAAACAACAATGAAATATTAATATGAAAGAGCAATAGGAAAGATTAGTAATTTGCAGTTCAAAATATAATTTAATATATTTGGCTTTAAATCTTATCTTTACTTTATAAATACAAAATACATTTAAAATAACTTGAAAATTTAATCTATTGGTCTTACAGCGCTTTTATTTTAACCAAAATGTGTTATGTTGCATTTCTTTTTACCCCCTTATCATCCCTTTGTCACAGTTTCTCAAACCCCCTTCCAGGCATGACATAATTTATTGACAGCCTCTGATACAATTTCGTTATTAAAACTCACAGTCAAAAGCTTCATAAATCCCTGGATTACTTGTATCTTTTGGATAAATTATGAATGATGAAATATATTTCCTCGATTTCAAAGTGACATATATATTTTTTAATTTAACACTCTATTCTGTAAAAGATCTTTGTTGTTCTTTCAAATTAATTTTATTTACATAAGACCAAAATTATGTAACTATTTAATTTCAAAACATGCATATGAAAACAGATCTACTTTACACTTTTGCATTTCAGAAATTTATTAATCTTCATATAGAAATTTAACAATGAACTTAAGTCTATATTTAAGTATTGCAGTTAAAGAAAAAAATGTACATGTCAGCAAAACTTGTAGAAATGTAGTGTTGATGTACTTGACAGAAATACTGCTTCAGAGAGAGGTGTATTTGTATTACTTTTGTAGTAAACTATTTTTATCATTATCAAAATGTTCTATTTTTGAGTGTTTTACTCTATTGATAAACTTGGTATTAAAAGCTTGTTAATGGATTTGAAAAGAATTCACCAGTTTTTTAGAAGATACACCTGGTTTAAAGATATTTTTTAAATCTAATAATAAATTTTAATAAGTATAATGGCCCATCAGTCCAAAAAGACACAAGGCATTGCATAGTATTTCTTACAACTTCCTTTTACTTAGTATTGTGAAAATGATTGTAGTGAAAAAAATAAAAACCTGAGAGCACTTTAAAGTGTGTATACTATTTTTAAAAAAGATTTTGTTAAAATAACCTAATGTCACATCCCAGTTAACTCATGCTTTAATAGGGATATAATCATAAGTAATTAAAATTTTGTATAGCATATTATTGTCACATGTTTGATATCACTATTGTATGGAGGTATTTTTCTTTATTTCTGAAATTCTGATGTCAAGTAACACAAAATTATAATTAAAAGCAATTACGTTTAAATATTCCATACACTTTTCAATCTATGTCAATAATTTACTAGATGAATATTAAGGTACCGTAATTTCGGGTGTATAAGCCGCAGATTAAACAATTCTTTTTCGACCCAGAATTTTTTAAGAAACAAATATAACTAGTTAGATCGCCGTAAATATTTGTCTTCAATCACTAAGTAAGATTTCTGGGTCCAAAAAGAATTGTTTGATCCGCGGCTTATACACCCGAAATTACGGTATAATTTACAGCTACTGAAAAAATTACAAATGATCTATTTAAAAGCATGTACATTATGATGGAATTAACCAAAAAAAAGGAATCTACAAAAGTTCTCAACTGATTATAAATTTAAAAAGCAAAAAATACTGAGAAAATGCAAAATTATGTAACTAAATAAACTAATTTTATGTTGAATAAGCTGTAAAAAGTTCCAAAGATAGGTGAGTAAAATTTAAAAAACAAAATTTCTTAAATAAACAGCAAAAAGTACTGAAAAAAAGGTTCCATAAAGTCAAAATAAAATTTGCTTAATTGACCTCAAAAATTGCTGACAATCAACGAAAAAGCAGTAAAAACAAATTTTAGTACATTATCTGCAAAAAATACTGAATAACTACAAACGAGCAGATAAATCTGAATAACAAATTTCAGTAAAATAATAACAAAAAATGCTGAAAATCTACAAAAGTACAGTAAAATCTGAAAAACAAATTTTAATAAATTAACAACAAAAAATGCTGAAAATCTACAAAAGTACAGTAAAATCTGAAAAACAAATTTTAGTAAATTAACAGCAAAAAAATGCTGAAAGTCTACAAGAATGCTGTAAAATCTGAAAAACAAATTTTAGTAAAAAAACAGCAAAAAATGCTGAAAATCTACAAGAGTGCTGTAAAATCTGGAAAACGAGTTTTAGTAAATTAACAGCAAAAAATGCTGAAATTATACAAGACTGCTGTAAAATCTAAAAAACGCAATTGCTGTAATTATACTGCAAAATTTACTGGCACCTATATTGCCAGCATTTTTTGCTGTTTAATTACTGTAATTTTTTTACAGTGTATATGCTTTCTATTATACAGGAATTAACGAATAGTAAACCTCAGCAACGTATATCAATTTCATGAAAATATGAAATAGTTTTATAATATTATAACGCCCTTCAAATGCTGTTTTTCTGTATACCATTATGAAATAAAATACTTTTGTATGTTCCTGTAAATTAATAAAAAATACATTTCAGTATATATTTCATATGTGAATATGAATGTTATTATGTTCGAACACGCCTAACATCATTAACCCTTTCCGGCACACTGGGATACCTAATTTTAATTCCAGACTTGCAAATGGCACCAGTACTATTTTGGTAAAATTTTGCTTTTACAATAAAAGCTTAAATTACGGAATTCAAAATATTTTAAAAAATCATTTGTGAATTCCGGTGTCAGTCGAAAATTTCTCATTTTAGTACAGATTTTGCCCGTGCCGGAAAGGGTTAAAATGTACTTGAAACTATTTTTTCCTTTTGATAGTAATGTAACACAAAACTTTTGATTGACCCTGTCTTTGAATTATACTTCCGATTTTCATAAAATTTGAAATGACTCGGCAAAATCATGTAATAATTATATATTTAAATTTCAAAATGATTAGGTTTGAATTGCTTTTGTGTTGTTAAATGCGGCGTATGGACGGACTGAAAAGCAACTATAGGTGATACGTAATTAAATAATTACGAATGCTCATAAAACGATAGAACCGCTGAAATTGAGTTGCATGCTCCTAAGTATTTACCATTTAAATAATAAAAAAAAATCAGCAAACATGTGATTTTTTTTTAAAGTTTAAATAATAAAATGTATATTTCGACCAAAATTTTGTTTTAAAATTCTATCTAAAGTTGTATGTAAACAGTGAAACTCTAAGTAAAAAACTGTAATTAAATTTGATTTAGAACTTTAAGTAACTTTTATTTCAAATTTTTTGCAATAATATTTATTTTCCGGCTTTTACATTTAAGTTGTTATAAAAAAAGAAATTTTTTTTTCAAAATTTAAATGTTGAAAAAATTACGCAAAAATCTACGTTCTTCAATGGGAAACAATTGTTTAAATAATTTAAAGGAATAATAGTTAATTTTGCAATTTTCAGAAAAGGACAATTTCCTTCCTCATTACTTTTTACTTGTATTGTTAAAACAGTTCTATAGTTAAATTCTACAGTTTTTTCTTATATATATTTCTCGAATTTTTATTTTATTTCTATGTACTTTAGTGTTGTTTATTGTATAGTATTTTTTATGACTACAACAATGCAATTAGTTAGGGTACTACTCTGTTATCCCGTCGACTAAAATACTATCGCCAAATTATAAGATTAAATGGCAATAATGGATAGTCGTGCATGTCAATTCAATGAAATTAAATACGATACACGTATTTAACACGTCATTAAGGGATTTTTATTTCGACTTTTTATTTGTATTTTTATTAATATTCTATTAAATATTTGTTTTTTTATTATTTAAAATAAAAATTATGTCAATATGTATAATTTGGCTTTTAGTTTGGCGATTTGTATAATTTGGCGAAATCGGTCGACGGGATAACAAAATAGTACCTTATTTAGTTAATGCTAGTTTATATTAATAAGTTTAAATGCAATTTAACCCTTTTCTTATTACTGAAATAAAGTGTACCTAAACATTTTAAAACTACACATAACATAGATGAAAAAAGTCAGAGGAAAAATTTTTACTTTCATCTAAATAAAGTTCTTCCTACGTTTCCATTTATGGATATAATTCCCGTATAAAACATGACTATCGAACAGAATTCTTTTTTAATATTTCTTACATTAAACAGAAGTACCATATGCCTGACAGTTATTTAATTCAAGATGCACATTTTCGATAAAGTTCTCTTAACATTACAGTTGTAGGGAAAGAAACTTCATGGAGAATCTGGACTCTTTTGTAAAATCCATTAGCAGATTCCTTTAAGGCAGTGAAGAGAAAGGAATGCACCTGTTTCGCTAATCAAAATCTATTAAAATAGAAGCATGAACATGCTGTTAGGAGCATGTACATCTAAAATATAAGAAATTTATCAAACTATAAGTTAAGGAATGGGCTTTCAGGCATTATATATAGGTACATCTATAAATATATAAATACCAAAATAATTGAATGAAAACATCGAAAAATTGAATTTTTAAAGACTTATTTCATAGAAACCATTTTATTTAAAGGTATTTTATCACATTTATATTACACAATATTATTACATGATATAATAAAATCAGACTATGATATGATGCAACTAGACAAAACTAAACAAAAAGATATAGTCTCTTTCTGAAAAAGTTTGTGTCAGAATCTGTTTTTTTCATGACTTATTGATAATTGAATCTCTTTACTTCATGAATAAGTGCTGACATAGGTGCTGACATAGGTGCTACACTGACCTCCAAAAGATAAGTTAGAACCAGTTTTTTGCGTCTAATTTGCAAATAAATGAATATAGAAACAACAAATTTGGAAAAATCGTGCGCTAAACTGTTATTTATTGAACGCGAGATAGAAATTTATTTATGTTAAATGCATAAATAAAATTAGAACAAAAAAGCACTCATGGCGGAAAATTCCATTCTTGAGGAAATCAGAACATAGCAGTATTATGCAGCAAAATGTGACAGAAATATTAAAAAACTGGTTCTAATACGGAATATGTCCACCCCGGACTTGACTGCATTGACGACATCGACTTTCCATGATCTCAATTAAATTATCGGACACCGAAATAGGTAGCGCTGATGGAGTAAGCCTTGTTCCAGCTCATTTAATGACCTTACAGGAGGAAAAACGCCGAGACCTGCCTTTCAAGATAGTCCCAAAGATGTTCTATTGAATTCAAGTCTGGAGAATGAGCTGGTCATTCCATTCTCTCCAAACCGTGATACTTAAGATAATCCTCAACAACCGTAGCACGGTGTGATCTCGCATCATTACCTATTAGAATAATAGCATAGGCATATGGACGCACATATGAATCAAAGATCTCATCCCGATATGTCGCACCAGTCAGAGTTCCTGCATGCAACACATGCAGGTCAATGTGGACTCCGAGTGAGATCCCTGCCCAAACCATGATTCCACCGTTTCTGTACCTGTGTGCACCGACAGTGTTTGATTGATGATATCAATTGTCTTCTCTCCAGATAAAAGGACGTTCTGAATTGCCCTCCAGTGTGAAACTGGACTCGTCGGCGAAAAGTACAAATGTCCACTGTTGTCCGGTCTAGAAAGCATGTTCTCTTTGCCAACAAAAGCGGGCCCTTTTCTGTCGTCTGTTGATGGGAACACACACACAACTGGTCGTCTTGAATAGAGACCTGCATTGTAAAGACGTCTTCGCACCATAGTAGCGGTGATTCTTCTCCCTGATTCTGAAAAGTAGTCTGCAATGAGTTGCGGCACAGTAATGGATTTTCTCTTTCGGAACAAAATAGCTAGAAACTGGTCTTCTGCATTTGTTGTAACACATGTACGGCCTGGAATATATCTTATGGGTACATAATCTTCGTATTCATACTGATCCAAAGTCCTTGGACTAAACTGCGAGAAACAATGAGCCGTCTAGCAGTATAGCCCTGTGATAACCCCATTTGCATCCCTCCTATTGCCCGCCACCTCAATGAATCGGACAAATGACTACTTTCTAGTCTCTACTGGTTGTTGTGAACAAAACTGATACCAATAGTTCAAATACAACAAAACTTATTCGCGAAATTGCGAAAGCTTCTTAATTGTATATTTTTCTCTCATTCACAAATATCTATTCTTTTCTATAAAATAAAAGTGGTACCTGGAATTTTTGCGTAAGTTTTTTTAAAGCTTATTATTGTCATTTATATAAACTATGGAATTTAAACTGACTGACATTCTTTTTCTAGTGAGCTACGAAAAACATATTGTACCTTAATTATTGGAGTCCAGTGTATAACGCCACAAAACTGTGGAAATGCTGTTTTTCACTTTTTTTCCTTTTTTTATTGTAACAAAAAAATGTTTTATTATAACTGTAATATTTTACGTTACTTTTCTGTTTTTTAACGCTATTGAAAGAGTATAAAAAATTCGTATAACTATATTAATACTATTATTTTCAACACAATCTAACTGATTGGTAAAGTAATCATACGAATGAATTAAATATTTCCAACTGAGCGAAAAATTGACAAGGCTGGGAATCGAACCCAGATACTTGGCTTACAAGGTCAGTGCTTTACCTGTTAAGCTACCTGGGCGATAGCCAGCTGAGATTTTTCACTCAGATAACCTTATTGGTCATAACAACTGGTCTGTCATTTAGACAGCTCAACAGAATAGACCGCAGGTAATGGAACTCCATATGACGATGGTAACATAGATATACTATTATTTTCAACACAATCTAACTGATTGGTAAAGTAATCATACGAATTAAATATTTCTAACTGAGCGAAAAATTGACCAGGCTGGGAATCGAACCCAGATACTTGGCTTACAAGGCCAATGCTTTACCTGTTAAGCTACCTGGGCGATAGCCAGCTGGGATTTTTCACTCAGATAACCTTATTGGTCATAATATCTGGTCTGTCATTTAGACAATTCAACAGAATAGACCGCAGGTAATGGGACTCCATATGACGATGGGTACGTAGATATACTATTATTTTCAACACAACCTATCTGATTGGTAAAGTAATCATACGAATTAACCTGTTTACCTGTTAAGCTACCTGGGCGATAGCCAGCTGGCTATCGCCCAGATAGCTTAACAGGTAAAGCATTGGCCTTGTAAGACAAGTATCTGGGTTCAATTCCTACCTTTGTCAATTTTTCGCTCAGTTGGAAATATTTAATTCGTATGATTACTTTACCAATCAGATAGATTGTGTTGAAAATAATAGTATATCAACGAACCCATCTTCATATGGAGTTCCATTACCTGCGGTTTATTCTGTTGAGCTGTCTAAATGACAGACCAGATGTTATGACCAATAAGGTTATCTGAGTGAAAAATCCCAGCTGGCTATCGCACAGGTAGCTTAACAGGTAAAGCATGAGCCTTGTAAGCCAAGTATCTGGGTTCGATTCCCAGCCTGGTCAATTTTTCGCTCAGTTGGAAATATTTAATTCGTATGATTACTTTACCAATCAGTTAGATTGTGCTGAAAATAATAGTATAATTCTCTTATAATTCAGCTTGCATTTGCACACAAGTATACTTTTATACGTCAATATGCGTTACCTTTTATCATATTTTCTGTTTTTATACGAGTTTTGCATTCCGTCTATCTCAAGAATACTGCTTTTTCCTTTTATACTAATTTTGCAAATTTTAAAGAAATCTAGCTCCATTTTACTTTTGTTGCATATTTATAAAATCTTATCAAGAAATTTTTTTAGAGAAATACTTCTAAGTAAAAAAAATGATTTGTGGGAGTCCTGCTTTACGCAGTTTTTAGAAAAAGATTTATAAAAATGATTTTAAAAATAATAACATTTATCAATATTTGCAAAACTATCGATGCATAACATTTTTCATAACTCCTACATAATGTTTCTTGATATGATTAATGGCATAAATTGCAATCATTCACATAACCCTCTATCTAGCGACGGTATTTATAAGTACCATAAAAATATTTATTATAAAATTATTTTAATAAGTCAATTAGTTGTTAAACTATTTAGAATGAGTTATAAATACAATAATTTAATTTGTTCCAAAAGCATTATTGGTTACACAAAACAAAAATATTTTTTAAAGGATGATTCCTTTTGCCTTGTATCTTTTCAGCTTTCTTGGCACTCAAGGAGGGGGATGGACATTTTACAATTCGGAAATATTTCTATATTTATATTGTAAGAATATTATATTTGTACATTTTATAATTCTACAAAATACTAAGAAAACAATTTAAAATAAAAGATTTGTGTACGGTTATAAATATTGCACAAAATCCCTGTACATAAAAATTTAATTAATTTTTTATAATCCTTCAATCCTTTTAAAATCCTTCAAAAATTTATTAAATGATCATGTAAATCTTTTAATTTAGTTTAAGCAATTTACGTAAAACGCTTTAGAATGTAAGATTATCATGAATTCATAATTTGGTAGATAAAGGGTTAATATGATTAATGGCATAAATGCCAATAATTTTTTAAAATATAGTATGAACATCATAAATTCATTAAAACACAACTCTCTTCATCAAAATCACAGATTTATTTTTCTTCAGATGAAGTTCGTTCGAATTTTGGTGTGAGAATGTTTATTTCACACGTATGCCTGCGAACTAGAGTTATGACTGAAATGTAGGATCATATGGTGTAACATTTTCTAGCTAAGACATAATCGTAGATAAATTTTGACATTATGGGTTTATTTATAAGTTTATTATTTCTCAAACTTCTCCCCAACTTATACTTATCTCGAACTATCTAAATGCTGGAAAAAAAATCAACGTACCCGTCTGGCGTGTTTCAAAAAACACAAAGTCTGATCAACAGGAAACATGACAAAATTACTATTTTTCCGTCAATCAAAATTCAAACTTTTTTGGAAGTGATGGCAGACACTACGCCCTATGACCTAAAAACAAAATGTATTATTCGACCTATGTTATTCCTACAATGAAGCATGGCGGAAGACACATTACGCTATGGAGAATATTTTCTGAAAAAAGTATCAGTCCGTTATTTGAAATCCACGGCATGATGAATGATGAAATGTATAAAAATATCTTGCAAGATAATTTGCTGCCTTATTACAAGAAAAATTGTGGTCACAACTATCTGTCTTAACGTGAAAACGACTTAAAGAATGAATGCAAACCTCTACAAGCTATGGCTTTCGCACAAAAAAATTTGCTTTTGAAATGGCCAGCCCAAACGCTTGACAAAAATCCAATAGCAAATCTTTGGAAATAACTTAACAAACATGTGCTAAACTATCAATATTTCAACTCAGCCGAAATTTCCCAAAATTTGCAAAAAGTGTGACAAAAGCGTACCATAGATGATCTTTAACCGTTTATTATATGAATCTCCCGTTGCTGCGCTGCAGCGCATTAAAAAAGGTATGATGATAAAATATGAATTGTATACGTTGTTGATCACTGTGATTTTCTATTACAATACCATATTTTCCAAACTTCCGAAGGTGGCCGGAAACTTTTGAAAACATGCGTTTTCCTTTGTATTTAAATTTGTCAATTAAATTTATTAATATTTATATGTTATTCCATAAATATGTTCCTAAATATTATGTCAATAAAATGTATAAATATCACTTTAAAATTCCTTTTCATATGAGTATATTTACAAATGAACTAAAAAAATTTTACTGGTCGGAAACTTTTAACAGTCACTGCATATTTAAATTAAATATATAAATGTGCAATATAAAATTCATTATTTTACTTTTTTTATATTATTACTATAAATCCAGTAAGATGTTATTGTGTTTGTATTCGAATGATATTTGAACATAATTAGACTGATATTAGTTTACTTAAAAGTTTTAGCAAAATGTTTATATTATTAATGTTTAGTAATTTTTATAATCATGAAATTGCAATATTTGTTTCACTATTATATGTAAAGTAATTAAAGCATCGACAAATAAGTTCAAATACAGATATTATCCAGATAACAGTAATGTCAAAAATATTTATATCCATATTATCCAAGAAGAGTTGTTTTGTATTACAATGTCAAGAATAACATTGAATTATACTTTATCCAGGTACATTATATAAAAAATTTTCTTCATTATTTAATCATTACCAAACTTTATGTATTCATTTTCTTTAACCTAATTGATTTAATAACACGAAATTCTCTCGTATGTACACATAAAGTTACACATAAAGTTTGGAAGTTATTTTAATAACTTTTTTTTTGCAACTTCGCTTCATATTATTGCCGCTGAAACATTATCAAAATAATTAAGATGGAAACGAAGATAATATTATGCTCAATAATTACCATTGATTTTTTTTTTATTTCTAAAAGTGCATTATTAGAATTGTAAATAACTGCGAAATAGATTTAACTTAATATATATGAATAAAATATTAAACTTATATAAGATCTGGGGATCCATAAAATCGGACCTCGAACCATATGTTCTATAACATGGGATATCCAGGTTACACATCTAGTGTACATAAAATTATTTTAAAATAACTTAAAAATCGCGATGCATATTTGTTAAACGAAAGAAAATGTTGAACTTTCAAAATCGTAACGCAGTTGTAAATCTTTGTCATTCTTCAATTTTTTATTTTACTTTACATAGATTCCTTGATTTGAGGATAGTATAGTAGTAATGACAAAAGTTTTTAAATAAATTTTATTTTTAATTGAACTGACTGTTATTAATTATTTATTCATTTATGTCTTTTGTACACATACGAAAATCAGTTACTTTTCATTCATATTAATATTATAAGAATTAATAATTTTATGTTTATTTGCTGGGAAGATTCCCTGGCTAGACTAAACCAGTTTCAAGAATAAATAAGAAATTTAATGATGACACTCCCTGTTCAGCATACATTTCTTATTTTGATGTCACTACTCCCAAGTCGTCGAAGAAGCAAAGGCGTTTTGAAAATGCGATTTCTGTTTCGAAATCAATTCTGTCTTCAATACCAAAATTTTTTTTATAGATGTAGGAATCAAAAATTGCATCTTATATTAAATATGCTAAACTTAATTTTTTTTTTTTTACCGTGTTTTTTATTGTGACTACAATTAATATAATGAAACATTTTTTGTTTACGGTAAATATATTTGTTACAGTGATATATTTACTACATTCATATTTACTACATTCATATTCATTCTAAATTGAAGTAGTCTGAAAGTTATAATGTATGTTTCTAAACTGAAATATTGAAGATTTATATTTAGTACATGCTTTCTAATATTCCCATTAAAAAAAAAAAATATGTTACTCACGTTATTTTTTATCACAAACTAGGAATAAAAAAAATACTTAAAAAAAGTTTTAAAACGTTTTAATATTTTTTTTCAGTTTTTCCCAATGTTGGGGTCGGATCATATAAGATAAATTTTATTTTTGCTACCAATATCTTTTATCAAAAAACTTTATGATATATTGGTATGGCATATCATTCAAAAATGTCTCTTGAAGATTAATAATAAATAAAAAGAATGTTGCCCAGTTAAACTGATGGCATTGAGCTCACAGGCTACGCATACTAATTGTACATTACAGCCTTATATTTTCAAGGGTTAATTCCGTTCGAAAAAAAAAATTAAGAAGGGGAAACAGCTCTCCCCTTTCCCCTTTTTTATACTTAATCATTGATCCTCCTAAACTATCAAGGACATGCTTTATCATATAAAAATCTATATCCAAAATTCAGAGCAGATCGGATAATTCTCAATAAAAAACCCATTTAGCATTTACATAATTTAAGAGGAGTTATCCTTCTCTTTTATACTTAACCATTAAACTTCCAAAACTATTCAGAGATTTGAACGAAATCTAGCAGTTCTGCATAAAAACAAAGAACTTAATGGGAGGGGCATTAGAACCCCCGTTCCCCCTGTTTATATTTATTCAATGAACACCTAATAACAGTCACGGAATCACCTCATCAGAATGATCCTATATCTAAATTTTGAACGAAAACTGTTAATACTGCATGAAAAACCCATTTATATCAATTAAGGGGAGGGGCATGAGCCCCCTGTTCCCCCTCTTATACATATTGAATGAACTCCAAAAACTAATCAAGGAAGCGCCTTATCAGGATATACTTATATACAAAATTTCAAATGGATCGGATATTTTTATCATGAGTTATCGCGTTACGCACGAACGAACATACATACAGAACGAACGGGCACATAAGCTCTCAGGCTATAATAGCCTGTGAGCTAAAAGTAGTCGTAAGAGCAATAATAGTCCTTCTGGCAGTGCCGGGAGGAAGAGGTAGCTTTCATATACTTTTATATTTACGTATTTATTTTAAATTAAGTTATATTAGTAGAACCTGATTAAGAGCTTGGTCGAAATCTTAATTCAGGTGCACATGCACACTCATATTGAAATCGATTAATATACATATGCGATAACTCAGCCATTTTGTAAGATACAGACGAAACAAAAAATGCTCTGAATCTTTGTATCAAGGTCAAATGCATAAAAGAAAAATCTTTTTCAATTTCTCACTTTCTTGTACCTAATTTTAAATTTTCAAATTTATAAAAAATTTTAAATGGCCGCCATTTTGAAATAAAATGGCGGATGGAACTGAGTATCGAACTCTATTCAGGCCTCAGTATATACTATGTACACACAGAGTTACATTCAAATCGATTCATAACTCCTGTTATCGTTACCACGTGACAAAAATCACATCGTTTCAAAATGTCAGCCATAAGAAAAATTCAAAGTGCTCTAACTCGATCATTTTTTAAGATTTAGACAAAATAAAAAGTGTTCTGGAATTGTTGTTTTAGCTTCAAACCCGTAAAAGAAAAATATTTTTCAACTTTTAATTTTTTCGTATTTAATTTTAAATTTTAAATTTTTTAAAAAAATTAAAATGGCCGCCATTTTGAAACAAAATGGCAGATGATGCTGGCCGACGAACTCGGTTGAGACATTTGTATGTACTATGTACGTACCAAGTTTCATTACAGTCCGTTCATAAATACGCGTGTTATCACATGACAAAAATCAGAACGTTTCAAAATGTCAGCCATAATAAAAATTCAAAGTGCTATAACTCAATCATTTTTTAAGATACAGACAAAATAAAAAGTTTTCTGGAATCTTTGTTTTAAGTTCTAACACGTAAAAGAAAAATATTTTTCAATTTTTAATATTTTCGCATTGAATTTTAAATTTTAATTTTTTTTTTAAAAATGTAAAATTGCCGCCATTTTGAAACAAAACGGCGGATGATGCTGGCCAACGAACTCGGTCGAGACATTTGTATGTACTATGTACATACCAAGTTTCATTCAAATCGGTTCATAAATATGTTAGTTATCGCATGACAAAAATCAGATATATATATATATATGGTTATATATATATATGTATGTCAACATTTGAACGGAGGGTGGTTTTGGGGTTTGGGGGTCATGATCGGTGAAAATATACCAAAATTTTCCGGAAGTGCTTTCCTCCGGACGCAATAGGTAGCTTTTTTTTTTTTGTAATGAAAGCTACCTAAAATTTGTCCTATATACTCCGATCCCTGGCCAATGTGGTTTTAGTAGTCTATATTTGCATAAGAAAATGCGTTTGCCTTAAAATGTTAAACAAACATTAAAAAAAATAAATTAACAACTTAAAATTGTTGAATAAACTTTTTAATATAAACATTGTTATTTTTAGAAATTTTTTTAAAGTTATAATGAAATGTTAATAAAAGAAATGTTAAAAGAGAAATGGATTTTAGTGCATTTGTATAAAGTGTGCATTTTTTCCTAAGTTCATATTAATTACTTTCAAATAACCTTTCTTACATCCCTTTTATTTAAATGCATTATTAATTAGAGTGTTTGAAGTCTTGTATTGATAAAATGATTTCCGATGCATTTTTGGATGACGGAAGGCGTAAAAATAATGCAATATAAATGCTTGTCACCTCATGGAATAAAGACTAACCACAAGCGTAACTATCGGCAATCAATTTTAATAAAATAATGACCTATAAAAGTCAAATTAATGTTCCCTTTATTGGCTTACCTTAAATGTCGCATTAAATATTTCTTCTAATTTTCTCCCCTATTAAAACATTCGTAAATAAGCCTAAGTTTATATTAAAGTTTTATCTTTAGTGGTTTATTGTAGTAATATATTCATTTCTACCGCATTTTTTCCCACTGTTTTTAAAGTGCTTCTTATTGCTTGTTCTTAAAAGTATTATGCCTTTAATTTTCTTTTAAACAATAAACTATAATCACTGAAAAGTAAAACTGATTTTTTTAGTTTGAATAACCCTGTCAAAACTAATGTAGCAAAAGCGCTCAAACGCTAGATTATGGTTGAATGCCTTATTGTAATACACTGTGTTTATTTTTATGCAAATAGCATGCATACTCGCTGAGTAATTAAGGTTTTTATAAAAATAGTCCCAAATTTTTCCAAGTTTTTCCCTTATAATTTTCAGAGTTCTTAATATAAAATAACATTTCTTTCAGAAAATATGACAAACAAGACAAACAACATTGCACACCGTACCCTGTAATCAGAATTAAAAAATAATAAAAATTGTATGAAAAATGAGTAGGTTTACTAAATAATTTTTTACTGCGCATGCGTCAAAGATATAAAAATTTCATTTGCATATTATGTTAGCTAAATATATAGAACAACTTTTGTATAAGTCTCAAAATCATAGCTTGAAAATTCTGAAAGTAATCGTCTATAGAAAAAGGACAAAATCCATTGTTTCCAAAATGAAGCAAAAAAATGAGGGATTTTATCCAAATGTAGTAGTACATCCCGTATTGTGTATCCTATATTGACACTAATCAATGAATATATGGATACAACCCCTCTTGTTTTTACTTCATTTTGAGAATAACGGATTTTCAACTTGTTGAATTGACAATTATTTTCAGAGTGTTCAAGTTATGATCTTGTGACTTTCACAAAAGTTGCTCTATACATTTAGCTAACATAATATGCAAATGAAATTTTGATATCGTTGACGCATGCGCAGTAAAAACTTATAAAGTAAACCAACTCATTTTTTACACAATTTTCATTATTTTTTAATTCTGATTACAGGGTACTGTGTGCAATGTTGTTTGTCATATTTTCTGAAAAAAATATTATTTTATATTTAGAACTCTGAAAATTATAAGGAAAAAACTTGGAAAAATTTGGGACCATTTTTATAAAAACCTTAATTACTCTGCGAGTATGCATGCTATTTGCATAAAAATGAACAAGGCTAATAACAATAAGGCATTCAATCATAATCTAGAGTTTGAGCGCTTTTGCTACATTAGTTTTGACAGGGTTATTCAAAAGATATTCATTCTTTTTTAATTTGTTGACGGTCCCCTATGGAGTTTCGGGAAAAAAATCTTCACGGAGACGTATGACTTATACTATTATATTTATACACTAAGAGTTTCGAGATGATTCCTCATGTATTTGTCTAGATATTTAATAAAATGTCTAAAATCGCAAGTGTCGAATAATCAATGGCAATATAGTGTATAATCTTAATTAGTTGACAGCAAAATAGAAACATTAGCATGATTTATTTCTGCCTTTTATGCTTTTAATATAAACATTATTTTTTAACACATGAAAAATATATTTTCCATTCATAATTGAATTGAAATGGATTATCAAGAATCAATTTTGTACACCTGTACGGGTGAGATTAGCTTCTATAATACAATAAGATAAAAATGAGTTCATTAAAAACAGCAAAAAATTAACTAATATCCAAGCCGTTTTGAAAGAACATGTGGTTCAATTTGAAGACATAAGGAAAACGGAAATAAAATGGTGGAATTTGATTTCCACAAAATTCATTCTATGACAAAAATATGACGGATTGCCGATAACAAAATTTCTTGTAAATATTCTATGCCAAATTATATGAATCGTATAAATAGCTGCACGGGTTTGAATATCTGTATACTATATAAAGCATATCCAAGCGATTCCTCTACTTCGAAAATAGAAGCAAGTGTTTTTTTTTTCGACTGACGCAGATTGTTTAGGTGTTTTTAAAAAGTTTTGTACATTTCTCTAAATTGATTGCGTTTTTAAAAAGTTTTTTTTTCATCGTATTTTTTTTTTAATTTCAAAATTCTTTTACAGATTACAAAACTAAAAAAATTATCTTGAGATTTTACAAGAAGCATCGAAAAATATTATTGAAGTAGTTTTATATTTTTCTGTGTTAATTTAAAATTGTTACCGATCCATCGAAACTTGCGGTAATTATTTCCATTTTAGACTAGTTTTCTCAACTTTTACATGCATGTAGTTTGAGTAAATAATAATTAAAATTAGTTTTCTTAGGTATTAAAAGAGTATTATGGATAACACGACGACATTTATAATTATCTTAATTCTCGTATTAACAGAGATATATTGTTTTATTATCTGAATTGTTTATAAATTAAATTAAACGGTAGTAACAACAACGGTATTTTAACTCGTTTAAAAAATATTAAATGTTATATGTGAACTAGATATAATATAATATTCGATATATTTTGTAATAATTATTACCTGTAAGAAAGCGTCTTTAGAATGAAAGATTAACAAGAGTACCTGTCTTCTAATTAATGAGAATTGTCCTACGCTTAAGAAGTAATTAAACGAAACAACAAGGATATTAAAGACCAAAGTGAGTGCAATGTGAGGTAATCTTTTGAGTAACTAATTACAAGATATATTCGTTCAACTATCTAGAGAATTCTAAGAATTAACAAATACAGAAATCTCAGATTACAGCAATCATAAACTAGAATTTTAGGTTAAAATATTATTCATGAATTTCTTTTTTTTTTCAAATATCATTACGACAATACGATATAATATATCTTATACGATATATACTATATATACGATAATATACGATAACTATACGATAATATACGATAACTATACGATAATATACTATATCTTATACGATAATATTAACTAAGACTGAAATAACATTTAAGAAGCTGAAATGTAATTTATAAATTAATGTCTTTACCAATTCAATTTAATGTGTTTAAACGGAAGAATTTACAATTATGGAATTGATATAGTAAATCACATATCAATCTATCGTTAATGTATATTTTAATGCCGACAGCCAAAGATATGTGCAGTAAATTGAATAAAGAAAAAAAGATTAAATATGCTCAAATGTTATTTCTTTGTACTTATTAGTTGAACCGAATCAAATTTATTGATGAAGAAATGAAACAAAATCAATATTTCCCAACTGAATGAAAATGTCCTTGAATCACAGCCAGAGCATTTGGCTTAATTGATCAAAGCTTTTCTAATTATGCTTGTCAAGAGTACTTGACAAAGGATACTTACACTTGGCAAGGATACTTGACAAGTGTAATAAAATAAATCTCAGACATTCTTTAACATAATGCATTTCAACAAAATTAACTCAGTCAAACCCAGGAAAATGACAAAGTACCCGTAAGCTGTCTGTATGGGGGTTCTATCTTTAGGCGTTCTCAAGAATACCTTACTTATTGTTACTTAGTCTTTTTCAAGTTGGAGTGAACTTGTACATCTTAATGTACATCAAATGTAAAAACTATAGTTTGTACCTATAATTATTTTCCTTTGATCTTTTCATGGCACCCTAAAATTCCAGCTTATCAAATCGATATTAATAAATTTGAGGTCAAATGTACTTTTTATAATCTTAAATATTGAGAAGAATTCGAAAATTATTTTTAAAAATATTCGATAGAATGTCAAAAATTGAATGTCCGATCATTAATGGCCAAAAAGTGTGCTCGTCCTCTGACAGTAGGAAAAAATATTGGTTTTCACTTATAATTTGAAAAAAAAATGATAAAAATATTAATGTATTATTCATCAAAAATAATTAAAACCGATCTGAAAACTTAAGTTCAGAGCCTCATCAATACACGGATCTCTAATGTTTTGACAACAAACTTATAATTTGATATACATAAGACGTCAAAAAAGAAGAGAGATCTGTTTAATGTAGTGAAAAAAATTGATGTAGATTGACTGCAATATCGGTATAAATACCTTTCACTTACTTGTGCTGTAAGACATATAAAAATATTTAGTACTTTTACATTGCCGTAACATTAGTACTTTTCCATTGTCACCAAAATAAACGCTAATACATTACTCATTTCTCATTACTAATCATGCAAAGCATATTTATTACATACTCTGACAAGCATTTTGATTTGCTATTATATGAACGTGAATAAATTTTCATTATTATTTGCAAAATACTTTAATTTGCTATTTTTATATGCATTAAATATTATTTCAAAATGTCACGTGTCCGAATATTTTTATTTATTTCTCTTGTCTGCAACAAAAACTTTTCCACTGATTGGCTGAGTTAATATGAAATCGCTACTTTGCATTTTATTATAGATATTTTGAAAAACTGGGACAACTTAATGCAAATTAACTGCTTTAAAAAATGAGGGTTTTATAACCTATATTATTTTATTGTAATATTAGTAACGTAGTAATATTGTAACACCGAAAAAAATTTCAACCATGTGTAAAGGAATAGTAAAATAGAAATTTACATTTTTCACTTAATTTGAGAAAATTTAACGAATGTGTAATTAAATACGTGCAGTTTTATATTCTTTGCACAATATATATATATACATACATATAGTTACGAGCTGCTACTTTTATTGATCTATAATTTAAGACAATAACCCAAAATATTTTCAAAACACATACGACATTTCTTGATAAAAATCCTATTCTAATTTGACGAGAATAATACAAAAAGCTTTATTTGATTTTTTACGCATCTACCAAGTTACACCATCAATCACATCTAACATAAGTGGTTATAGCAATGTACCATATGCTCCTTTCTCACAAACGTTTTCTACTCTCATAAATTTTAACAACTTCAGTCGACGATCGAAATGCCAGATATATTTAAAGATTTGTAGAAATGTTATGTATTATTTCCAAGAAAGCTGGAAACTTTCTTAAAATGATTTTTTACAAAATTGTGAAATATTTTTTTAGACAAATATGAACCATAGGTAAACTTGTATTCTTGAACGAATACTTCATTTTTAAATAATTTGTTTCTTTGTTTAATTTAAAATTGACAATTTTCCAAAAAAATATTAATTCAAATTTCATTTAAATTTAAATTAATTTTAATTTAATTTAAATCTAAATTAATTATAATTTAATTTAAATTTAATTACTTAATTTAAATTTAAATTTCAAATAAATAAATAAATAAATAGATTGCTTATAAATGATGTATACGTTCATAATACATTAGTTTAACATCATTATAAATTATACATATTTTTTTGGGAGGGTTCGAAGATCTTGTATCAATAGCATTACTACAGTCTTGCGCGCTGTGAATGCAAGTCAAAAAACAATTTTGAATTATCAAAAATAAGTATAAGAAAAATAAAATAAAATTTCAATACAGAATATTTAAAAAAAAATTTAAATGGAGGACATATAAAATGATTTGTCTATATTAAAATTTCATGCATCTAACTTTTATAGGTACTGAAAAAATATTAAATGGGACATGTTGCAAAATTATATCACCACGTTAAAAGTGAGACTTGTAAGACCCCTTAATGCAGAATAACTGCTCTATCAAAATGATGTGTTGACAGTCTTAACTAATTCAATGTAATACATACAACTTCTTAAACAAATTTAACCACATGTAAAGGAATAATAAAATAGAGCTTTACTATTTTCACATAATATAAGAAAGTTTAAAGAACATATTGTTAAATAGGTACCAATTTATGAGCTTTGCTCAATATCACTATTCATATGTATATCCTCTTTGCTCCTTGGGTCCTTGTGAACCTCCATTTTGTCTAATTTTATTAATGTTACTCGAACATAATTAAAATCACTATATCAGAATGACATGTTTTGATATCTACGGTGCAAACTAATACAAATAAAAAAAATCTTGCTCTTAAGTCAGATAGGAAAAGAAATAATTTAGTAATAATTAATAATATTGCATTAATTCTCAGTAAAAAAGAGGTTATTTTCGAGCAATTACTCTTATTGCTTTATAATTCAAGGCAATAAGCAAAAATACTTTCGAAACATGTAACGCATTTCCGATAAAAAATCCTATTGTAAACTGAAGAGAATAATCTATAAAACTTTATTTGATTTTTTTTTTTTTTACGCATCTACACAGTTGCAGCATCAATCACATGTGACATAAGTGGCTATAGCAATGTACCATATGCTTCTTTCTCACACACGTTTTCTAGTCTCATAAATTTTAACAACTGCATTCTACGATCGAAATGCCAGATATGTCTCGAGTAAAGTAGAAATGTTACGTATTATTTCCTACAAATCTAGAAACTTTCTTAAAATGATTTTTTACAAATTTGTTTTCTTAGTCGTTAAATATTTTTTAGACTTATATGAATCATAGAAAAACGTGATATAGTTTTTGAATAATAAAAATACTTTATTACCCTAATATTGAAAAATGCGCTAACATACATTATTTTTTTACCTAAAAAAATTAGTTTGAAAATTGTGATAAATTCTTCTCATAAGAAAAAAAAGGAAAAAATCTATTTTTTTTACTTTCATTTTCGTCGAATATATTTTTTTTCAAGCAAGTGTATTATTATTTCCAGAAAAAAATATTACTTAGACTTCAAATGTTTTAGAACTCTCAGATTAGAAATTTGAGATTAATTTATAACATAAAATTTCATTCCTTTGATCAAGAAAAACCCTTAGATATGGTGAAATAGTAATCTCCTTAAACGGACACAGTACCTTTTAAACCATTTCTTCATTTTTTAACATTACTTTAATATATGTGGTGGCACAATACTTAGTTATCATAATAAAATAGAATTTTTTAAAAATCATATGAAACAGGCTATTTTTCAAAAAATTATTATTTTTTAATGAAAATTAACTTTAAAAAATTATTATTCTTTTATCAATATGCATATTTTCTCTTCGATTTTTTTCCACATTCGATAGAATATGCTACATAATATTGTGCATAGATTTTTAGATACATAGGATTTTACATACAATATTTTTTTCCTCTCATGCATATAAAAAATGAAGGATTTTCAACAAGCTTTTTCAATTTAATTATTTTTTTTAAATAACAGTAAACTATAATGTTAAATTCCTGCACATAATATTAAATACACCATGGAGAATATGAAAAAAAATATAACTTCTTTCTAAATTATCAAAAAAACCTTAGTATTTTCGAACAAGAAAATCTAAAAAATGCGAAAAATTCGAAAAATCAGTTTACATTCTACAGTTACAAATTTTCATTTGTATGGGTAATTGCACTGGCCGTATTAACAAAATTTATAGGTAAAAAATTACTTGTATAGGTAAAAAATTAGGTGCAAAATATCCACAATTAAAGAAGCTTTCAGTTAATATTAGAAAAGGAAAGTCGATATTATGTTAAATTTCAAGCTACTGCATCCGCTTAAGCAGTTTAAAAATCTTAATACCCTTTTTTATTATTTAAATAAATTTTATTTCTCAATGAATAATTTCACAGGAACTGAATTGATGGTAAATGGGACCAACATTTTTTATTGATTTCGCTAGGTCATTGAGATCAGTTATATAATTTTCTCAATATTAGAAGAACTTCTGATGAGATACGATAATTGTACCCACCACGAGAGGGGCAAATGGGAGGAAGGTCATGGAAAGTGCATTATATGAATAAGTGGACATTGGGCGCTCCAACCATATATCACATAGGGGAAGTCAGTGGAATTTAGAAAAGTGACTTCCGCGGAGGCAAAGTGAATAGAGAGGAGCGGGAGTTTTTAATATGAAATTTTGGTTATAAAGCTTTTCAATGATATATCACATGAAAGGGGTCGGCCAAATTTAGAAATTCCTACTCAGAATTCCAACTATCACGTCGACAGAAATAGACACTTCAACTCTCCTTGAAATTTTAATGTATGATAAATAATATTTATAAGAGGACATCATAAAAAAATCTCATCTAAAATGATAAAACGCTAATAAAAAAGTTCGAAAAATGCCCCCCCCCCCTGGAAGGGTAAATTAGTGGAGGGAAGAAAGTTTCATAATATGAAAGGGTAGTCTGAGTGCTTTCCGATGATGTGACATAATGACGGGTCCAAAAAATCTTTGGAATTTTTCGATCCCCCTCCCTTTAGCTCCTTCGGGGGAAGGGAAATTTTAAAATCGCTGAAACATGTGTTGAATTATTTTAATAATAAATTTATTTTCTGTCGTTTTAATTTTCAACTTATAACGATTATTGAGATTTGTTAAATGGTCTAAATTTTTCGAACACCTTTTAACCCTCCTTATTTGGGATGATTTCTAGAATCACTCAAATACATGTTTAATAATTTTTTTAGTATATTTATTTTCTTGAATTTCACGCTCTTATCTTAGATAACTGCTGAGATATAGCATGATGTTCAAAAAATGTTGACCCCCCCCCCTTATGGGAGGGAATTTTCAAAAAATCCCGTCTTAGTGAAGGCTTACGTCAAAAGAACTATATTCTCCCTTATTTTCATGCTTCTAGTTGTAGTACATTGAGTTTTGTGTGGCGGTAGTTGATTAAATTCAGTCTGTCAGTATAAACTATTTTATGTATGTATACAGGGCTAACAAAAGTCGGTAGGCCGCCAGGCCGCTAACTTTCAGCATTTTATTTAATAAAAATTATTCTGTATTATAATATTCTGTTTTATTTTTTCTTCTTTTAGCATGTTTCTTTCAAATTGTATATTTTGCATTAATACTTGAAGATGATAAAATATTTCAAATTTATTTCCAAATGTTAATTTAGCTCTGGGCGAATTTTTTTATTATATCTGACGAAGTTATTAAATTTGTGAATGACCCCTAATTTGCAGCAAAAAATATGCTCCAACTTTAAACAGCTATTGCTCGGGCAGTTTTTATCGTAGAACAGCGTTTTTTTTCTTTTTTTTTTGGCATACTTATCAGTCTATCAGAAAAAATTTTCTAAACATAGCTTAAACGGCCGGAAATCCACAAAAATTTAAATTTAAATTTAAAATTTTTTAAGAAGCGTTTTAATTATCCCAAATCTTTTCTAAAATATTTCTTTGACTTATTAAAAACATTTTTTGTGATTAGGATTTAGCCATCGAAAACAGTTGAGTGTGGACACCCTGTATCAATAATTTGCGTTAGTGTAATAAAAACAACAACTAAAAAATCAGGAAATAAAAAATAAAAAACTAAATAAAATAAAATAAAATATCCTAAATAATTTTAAATCGCTTGTTTTTTAAATTATCTTTCCAGAAAATCGTTAAAGTATTCATCTTTTACGCATTATTAAAATTGCTTTTGAAATTGAATTTAATCCGTTTTATTATCACACACTTATTTCCTAAGTTGCCTGATTAAATTTGCAATGGATACTTTAAAATGGTAGCAATAAGCGGAATTAAATGAGTTTGGATAACATTTGGAAATTGAAAACAGATTTTAAAAACAGTTAAATCCAGAGAAAATATATGGAAACAGATTTAATTTTGACCTTAAAGATATTTGCAAGTGACAGAGTCGTTTATATCTTCTATACTGAATGCTAGGTTGACTATTAGACGAAATGGTTCTAATATAAATTAACTGTAATTCACATGCAGATCTGACATAGTCTGCAATAAATTTGTCCAGGGGTTAACTGTTTATTTGCAATTGGATTACTCTCTCTAGTAAGTTAATTATATTCGTTCAATGTGAATCTGGTGCAGGCAGTAGTAAATTACACGAGGTTGAAATTAATGAGTAAGGATAATTATTTCCTTACTGTGTTGCCAATTTGACTAAGATAATCATGAATGAATAGTTTAATAAATTAAAAATATAGAGATGAATAAAAATAAAAATAAAATATGTCGTTTGCAAAAGGAAATATATAAATTAAAGTAACCCTATGATAAAGATATTTCTATTTGAAATACTTTAACACTTTTTATTAATATCTTTTAAGTATCGTTATTTTTCGTAAAAATATATCGTTCATCAGATCCTTTGCAAGAAAAAAATAAAAGATCTTCTTAAATCTCCATTAAAAAATTTTAAATGCGCTAGGCCTTTCGAAAGATCTGAGTCTTTCTTCGTCAAACGCAAAGAACTTCTGCTGCTCATATTGAAAATATTCAATGATTGAGAAAAAGTAGCAAGGAAAAATTATTTTTCATTTATTTATTTTTGATACGAAGTAAATGCAATTAAATTCCTTATAAACTAAATCTGGAATGTTTACATAAGATTTTAACATTTACAAATTACAAAATACAGTACAATAAATTAGGTATGCATTTTTCTGAAACCCATCTAAATATTAGAATAAAGTTTAGTTTGGTTCAAATTATTAGAATATTTTTTACAGAATAATATTGCCTTATGAATATAAGTAAATGAATGGTAATATTTTGTAGCATTCCCTTTAGTTTTCATAACAACGTACAATCAATCTTGCATATACAAGGCATATACAATCATACTATATACAAGGTGTTTGAAAAGATATCTATCAATCTTAGCCAAAATATACATTATGCGTGCCACTAAGTCAGTTTTACTTCAAGGAGGGTTGTTTTGAAATTTTATCTTCATTATATACCATGAGTTTTCAATTGGATTAAGATCTGGTGAGTATGCTGGCCAATAACGTATTTTAATTTTGCGTCGGCGGAACCAAATCTTAGTTGTTACCGAGGTCTTTAGTGCTCTTAAATCTTGACGAAAAATGAAATCATCGTCAAATAAATCTTCTGATGATTGAATCATTTGGGTGAGGGTATTGAGCTCTTAACAATTGGTATGCCTCCCCACCTGGCTGAATCTGATCGAATCATGTAATATTCCAAAATTTCTTTATATATCTGAGCGTTAACCTTTTCATAGTCGATGCATAACTTTTCAGGTCCTTCTGGGGTCATTACCCAGGGTCATGCAACCTCAAACAATGACACTAGTAGCAAATTTTGTGCAACGTTTAAGGCAATCTTTATCAAATGCCTCTTGCTTTATTCTCCAAATTGGAATACTATGATTACCATATGAAACACAAAACATACTTTTTTTACTACCATATATTTTTCCTAACTTCTTCTTTCCATAAACGTTTTAATTTACACCAATTCAATCTTTTGTTTTGCAGTCAGGAGAGGTTTTAATTTCGGTACATGAGATTCAAACTTAAATTTTTGGAATAGAAGTCTTATGCTGTCGATATAGAAACTCCAAGTCTTTCTTCTCCATTTTTTTGTTGCAAGAATCGCACATATTTAAAATGGTTTTTCTTAACTATACGCTTCGCTTTCCTATCATCTCTAGCATACGTTTTTTGTTTTCCTGCACTATTTTAGGCGATTATTTAGAAATTTTATATTTTTCGAATATTGTCTTAGTATTTTACTAACGCTTGACAGAAAATAGTGTAAATAATTCGCTATATAACACTGATTTTTACTGTAACAATACAAACAATCATACGAAGTTTAATAGGTTCAGTAATATGAAAAACACGACCCATTTTAAGATGAAAAAAGAAACTGCGAAAAGAATACTGATTTTAAATAAAATTGTCAGGATATAATCAGATATGTCACTAGTTATAAAATGGTGATATTTAAAGGAGAATTAATGTGAAATATTCTAATATTCTGGATCACTTGAATAAATATTCTAATATTTTGAATCACTTGAATAAATATTCTAATATTTTGACTTTACAAAATATTTTTTTTTCAATTAATCTTTTCAAAACTGATATTAATTTTAAGATAATAAATAAGTTTAGTCAACAATAAGTTCTTAATAAAAGTATTTTATTTAAATATTTAAAAAAAGACATAAATGAATTTTCATTAGAAATTCCATTGATAATGTTCTTTATCACAAATTTGAGATTCTTAATAAAATAACATTTGAAAATGAATGCACAGATTTTATGTAATATGTATGAAGATTATCTATTATAAATATTGATTATCATAAAAAAGAAATCTTAGCAAATGTTGCATTTTAATGACGTAGTGCTTACTGTAAGAAATTTATTTGGTAAAATATACTTTTGAAATGATGTAGATATGTAATTTTCTTTACACAGATATGAGAATTAATAAAAAATATTTCTGGCAAGCACATAGTGAAATTTTTAGGTAACTAAACTAAATAAAATAAGACAGACTTAAATATAGTTTTACTAAAAAGATTAAAAATGCATAGCAAAGCAAAGACTCATCAGTACAATTTAGCCATTATAAAAACTAAAATTAAAACAAATCAAGTACAGTTAAAGTTATAAAAGTTACTAAAGTTAAATTGAGACGTTAAATGTAGCATTGCATAGTACTTAATTTTGCATAGTACGAAATGTTTTTGTTTTTTGCAAGTATCTCGAAAATATGCAGTTTATATTGTTGCAGGTTTTTTTTTCTCATATGTCTTTATATCTTCATATTTCTCTTTAATCCATATCTTACTTCAGTTATTTTAAAAATAAATGTTATCATTTTGTAATTGTGATGGAGCATTATTTCTCTTTAAAAAGAAAGTAGAGTGATTTTTTTATTTTTTTTTATTGACTTAAAATTTTTTTTAAATATTCCAAAATCCTGAATCTTCCATTATGCCCGTTTCGTTTTTCCGACTATTAGGAATAATCGTAAAAAATGAGGGTGTACACTGATTTGGGTGCCAATGCTATTCAAAGTAATTTTACGGTAGCGTTTTATACTTATTTATATTTTTAAATTTCACTCACAACACTATAAATTAAAAAAAAAACAATTTTTGTAGTATGTACCTGTCAAACTTGAAGAATAAAACTTTTCGTAGAAAAAAACCAGTTCTACCTGGAAAAAAAAAATCACGTAAAAGATGCAGGTTTAGAAATTATGTGGAACGTTACATTGAAACGATAAGAGTTAAAATAATACATGAATAATTATATGCTATTAAATTTTATCCAACTGTTTATATATACTCCAATTCACGTGTTTGATAATATTGTGCAAAAACTTCATACAATTTTGAAGTTGTGTCTTTGATTTTGGTCTCGCCTGAAAAATCTTAATTTTCAAGTAATAATGCCATTATCTCGTAAAATAATTAAGAGTTTTGGGTATTTTTTGTGGTAAAGCATAAATGTAAGATCATATTTTGCAGACAGATTTGAAAAAACTTTAATTTCAGAAAAAAAATCTGAAAATGGAAAATTAATAAAATTTTGATATTGCTCTAAAATAAAATTTTTGGCACGGAAAAAACTATCAGCCATAAACCTTGAGATTAATCCAGTGAATATGGGTTTTACATTTCAGGAATATTCGTCGACTAGTTTCCGGAGAATCGTGTGTGAAATCTAACTTATTTATCATAAGATTGCACCCAGATTAATGTTTTTTTAACTTCATTTAATTCATTTGCAATTAAATATACCTTCTAGATATACATATAAAAGGGAGTACAAAAAGTTAACTGTTTATACTTTATGTACATAGATTAAATTTCGCAAATTTTTCTTTGAAGTAATATTAAAATGCGACCGGTATTAAGATATTCATATTTACTTAATCAATCTCAGAGCTCAAAAGCGCGAAACAGAATATGAATATTTATGATCCAGTAGAAAGCGTACAGAAAATTTTAAAAATAATAGTTCTCCGAATATAAATTATTTTAGGACGCTCAAAAGTGTTTTATGATTTTTTGATGTTGAAACATCATACTAAAAGATGCATGAATATTTTCGTGAGTCAAAATGAGAAAATAGATTTAAAAAATAAAAATCTTACATATGTTCTACAGTTTATACATATATAAAAACAGCTAGATTGAGGAATACAATTAATTAAAATATGAAACGATGATAATACATTATCTCATCCATATTAATTTTTATCATCAATCATATATATATTTAGATGAAATAGCTCGAATCATTTTTTATTTATCTCGAACAATTTTCATTTTTTTTTTTCAAACTTAACTGTTATTATTATTTTCTTTAAATTCGACTGACGAATATTAAAAATATTTCTTATATTAATGATTATGATAAACATTAAAAACCTTTTCAAAAGACATACACTTATATGAATGTAAAATTCTTTATTGCATAAAATTATGCTTTACATTAACGAGAATGCCCTATTGAAATGATATACTGTTATTTTACGTTATGGTTTAAGTAAGAATATATTGTAATTCATAGCATTGCTTGTGATAAACATTTAAACAAAAAAAATCTCGAATATTTTTTTTTTTTATCTCGAATATGTTTCAATTCTTTTTTCAACCTTGACTGTTATTATTATTTTCTTTAAATTCGACTGACGAAAATTTAAAATATTTGTTACATTAATGATTAAGATAAACATTAAAAACATTTTCAAAAGGCATACACTTATATGAATGTAATTTTTTTTATTGCATAAAATTATGCTTTTCATTAACAAAAATGCCCTGTTGAAATGATATACTGTTATTTCATGTTATGTTTTAAGCAAGAATGTATTGTATTTCATGGCATTGTTTGTGATAAACATTTAGACAAAAAAAAAAAAAAATCACGAATAATTTTTTATTTATCTTGAATATTTTTCATTTTTTTAACCTTGACTGTTATTATTATTTTCGTTAAATTCGACTGACGAAATATTAAAATATTTCTTATATTAATGATTGTGATAAACATTTAAAACTTTTTCAAAAGACATACACTTATATGAATGTAAAATTTTTTATTGCATAAAATTATACTTTACATTAACAAAAATGCACTGTTCAAATGATATACTGTTATTTCACGTTATGTTTTAAGCAAGAATATATTGTAATTCATGGCATTGTTTGCGATAAACATTTAGACAAAAAAAAATCTCGAATAATTTTTTATTTATCTCGAATATTTTTCATTTTTTTCAACCTTGATTGTTATTATTATTTTCTTTAAATTCGATTGACGAAAATTTAAATATTTCTTTTATTAATGATTGTGATAAACGTAAAAAACTTTTTCAAAAGACATACACTTTTGTGAATGTAAAATTTTTTATTGCATAAAATTATGCTTTACATTAACAAAAATGCACTGTTGAAATGATATACTGTTATTTCACGTTATGTTTTAAGCAAGAATATATCGTGATTCATGGCATTGTTTGTGATAAACATTTTGACAAAAAATAGATTGTCCAATATCTATAACTATTTATTAGATGCAAAACGCGGACGCCAAAACCGACATTAAAAGCAATTTCGTAGTTAGGTCTAATGCTTTCCTTCAATACATATTAAAATAACTTATACTTCCAACGTAGTAACATATTATTACTTAAAAATCTGTAATTTAAAATAAAACTAAAATTTTATTGACTATATATATATATATATATATATATGCGTGTATGCATTTCAATTAATTTAATGAGGATAATGTAGTAATATGACTTATACGTAATCAATGTAAAATATATCAGTCAAAATAAATAATATATTCATTTGTAAATAAAAACGTCTTTTAATAAAAGATTCATCTTGAGTAAACAATTAAAATTCTTAGACATATACAGTGTATATGAATTCTATTAAAATTGCTTGTAACGGCATATATATGATATAAAAATATTTTAAATACTGTTACGAATTTTGTAAATAGTTAGTGCTTGTACTGTAAAATAATTGTAAATAATATTATTAAGCTCCATTTCTTTACTAATATTAGTTTTTGTTACATTGTCTCTGTTATCAAGCAAACTTGTCTATTATTTTCGGTGAATGTCTATGGCAGCTTTGCGAAATATTAGAGATATCGCCAAGTTGGCGTCACTTTTGGCGACTAATTTTGGTCGCCAAATTTGGCGATATATTGCCAAGTTGGCGACAAACTTGGCGATTGTTGGCGATGGTAACCCTTCCCTACTCTATGGTAACCCCCTATTGATATACTGATACGTTGAATGTTGTTCCGTGGATTTTTCGAGATGGTTCTAGAAATTTCCAGCACCTGCTACGAGCCTATATAAGGGGAGCAGTGCGAGCTGTTGTTGTTATTATTTACCAGTCAGTCATTGAGTGAACAAGGCGTTTGTTAGCAAGTTTGCTTGAGTTTCATTTATGTTGTTTTGAATGTTATTAAGTGTTGAGACGTTGTATAAAGAGTCTCAGGGATCTAAAGCTATACTTGTACGATAGATTTGAGCAGTTATTTTTGAATATCTGGTAATATTTGTGAGTTTCGAAGACTCTGTTGTTCTGAAGATCTATAAATAAATTATTTTCTATTTTTCTAAGAGACAAGAGTTTGCAGTCGTCTAACCATAAGATCAAAAGAACCCTATATACGCTGGAACATTTGGTGTCAGGAGTCGGGATCTTGTGGCGAAAACGAAAACTATGGATGGACAACTGAAAGAACTGTTAGATGCTATCAATGGCATAAAGACAGAAATGAATAAAGGCCAAGAAAAGTTGGCGGAAAAAATGAATAAAGGCCAAGAAGAGTTGGCGGAAAAAATAAATAAAGGCCAAGAAGAGTTGGCGGATAAAATGAATAAAGGCCAAGAAGAGTTGGCGGATAAAATGAATAAAAACGAAGAAAGAATGAAAGAGTTGACTGAAGAATTGAAGAAAGAAGTTAATAAAAGTCAAGAAGAAATGAAGAAAACTTTAGAAGAAAAGTTCTCGTCGGTAGATAGGAGAATAGATTCGGTTGAAGAGAAAATAGAGAATGAAATTAGTAAAGTAGAACAGAAAATTCAGAATGAAGTTAGTAATATTGAAGAGAAAATAGTTGAAGTAGATGAAAAGCTAAATAAAAAAATACAAGGTCTTGAGAAGAAGCTTTCAGCGTCCAGTGGTAATTATGAAGAATTTAGGAATCTGTCTGCTTCTCCCGCGCACATCAAGCTGTCGACATACGACGGAAAGAGTTCCTGGCAAGTCTACAAGACCCAATTCACCATTGTAGCCGAAGCGAACAAATGGAGTGACGAGGTGAAAGCTTGTCAATTGGCAGCATCTTTGAGAGGAGAAGCCGCCGACGTGCTGCAAACATTGCCCGATATGACGCAACTCAATTTTGACACTCTAAGTTGTGCACTTGAAATGAGATTCGGAGAAAAATTCTTCAAGGATTATACGAGAATACAAATGAAGAGCCGCCATCAAAAATCGAGTGAAACCCTTCTAGAGTTTGCCTCGGAAATTGAACGCCTTGCAAATTTAGCATTCACTGGCTGCCCAACAAATGTACTGGAAATGCTCTCACTGCAATATTTTGTAGACGGAATAAAAGATCCAGAAGTGCAGAGAGCGGTACGAATGGCAGATGTGCAGGAATTAAAGGCTGCATTACTATATGCCTTCAAGTTGGAAGCAGCTACACAAGCCAGCCGAAGAGATCGTCATTCAGTCCGAGGGGCAACGGTGAACAAAAGCTCAGACACTGAGAGCGACGTCTTGAAAGAAATTAGGAAATTAAATCAAGAGATTGAAGCTTTAAAATATGGAACAACAAGCTGACGAAGACAGAATCTCACGTGCTGGGGATGCGGTGATATAGGACATCTCCGAAGAAATTGCCCCAAAATCCACGAACGTGAGATAAATTCAAACAGTCAGCAGGGAAACTAAATTTTGGCCATCTCGCGGGGCGGAGGTTGCCAGAGAATGAAAAGCCCCATCTGAAGATCCTCCAGATATCAAAAATGAGTAGCGGTGATAATGAATTATATGTGATAGGCTTTATTAACGGAATTCAGTGCCGTATGATTGTCGATACAGGAGCCAATGTTACAATAATAAGAGAAGATTTGGCTCGAAAATTGAAATGTAAACTCATCTGGACTCCACCCTGCGTTACCCTGCAAACGGTGACGGGCGACAAGATAGACATATATGGAAAGGCCAATTTGACCATCAACTTTGGAGGAAGCAAATATTATCATACGGCATATGTGGCTGACATAACAGATCCTTGCATAATCGGGCTAGATTTTCTGAAGAAGTTTGGCTTCAAACTTGATTTTAAAAATAATGAAATGCTATCTAAATCTGAAGAAATAAGCCTTTTTGGATTAAATAACGAAATTGAATATAAACAAACAGTAATAGCCAAAGAAGACATCCATCTAGGTTCAAGAATAGAATTTTTAGTTCCAGCTGTAATTAAAAATAAAACAAATTATCGATTTGGCCACATAGATTACCCTGAGGACAATAGTAAACAAGCAGGAGTATTGGTGGCTTCATCTGTGGTGGACCTCTCGAAGAAGACCATTCCAGTCAGAATTGCTAACATCAGTGATAAGACAAGGACTATCAAGAAAAGAGAGGTGATAGCGTCATGTGCTCCTGTGACGTGCATAAATCAAAATTCCAGTCACTCTGAGAAATCTTCAGATAATTTAGTCAAGGATTTGTTACAAAATACAGACTTAGATCCAAAACAGATGGAAGCTGCGGAAAATTTAATTAGAAAATTCCACAGTTTATTTTCCCAAACATCTGAAGACTTTGGACGAACTAAAATGGCACAACACCGAATTAACACGGGAGATCACTCTCCTATTAAACAGCACCCTAGACGATTACCTTTGCCAAGCAAGAAGAGGTGCAGAATTTAATTAAGGATATGAAAGAAAATGACATCATCGAACCATCGACAAGTCCATGGGCGTCTCCCATTGTATTAGTAAGAAAGAAGGATGGTTCTACAAGATTTTGTGTAGACTACCGCCGACTGAATGATGTCACTAAAAAGGATAGTTACCCTCTGCCAAGGATCGACGACACTCTCGACACACTTGCGGGCAATACTTGGTTCTCGACTCTGGATCTGGAGAGTGGTTACTGGCAGGTAGAGATCCATCCGGACGACCGCGAGAAGACTGCCTTTACAACGGGAGAAGGATTATGGCAGTTCAACGTAATGCCTTTTGGTCTATGTAACGCACTTGCAACTTTCGAACGGCTTATGGAAACGGTTCTCCGGGGGCTGTGATATGAAGCATGTCTTGTTTATTTAGATGATATCATAATCATAGGAAAATCTTTTGATGAACATCTGAACAACCTCAGGCGGGTGCTACAAAAATTAAAGGAAGCTAATTTGAAGTTAAGCCCTTCGAAGTGCAGTTTGTTTCGCAATGAAGTCGCCTACCTTGGACACATCATTTCGGCGGAAGGAGTTAGGACTGATCCAGAGAAGATATCGGCTGTGAAAAATTGGAATCGTCCAGCAGATGTTCACCAGCTTCGCAGTTTTCTAGGATTATGCACCTATTACAGAAAATTTTTCAAAGGCTTCTCGATGATTGCAAGGCCACTTCATAAATTAACAGAAGCCAATCAAAAATTTATGTGGACACAGGAATGTGACGCTGCTTTCGAAAAGCTTAAGGAGGCCTTAACATCCACTCCAATTTTATCATATCCTCAAATCGTTAAACAGTTTATACTTGATACGGATGCAAGTAACGAAAGCATTGGCGCTGTACTGTCCCAGGAAATCGACGGCCAGGAGCGTGTTATCGCCTATTTCAGCAAGTGCTTATCAAAGGCAGAGCGAAACTACTGCGTAACAAGAAAAGAGCTTCTTGCTGTAGTGAAAGCCATAGACCATTTTCATCATTATCTTTACGGTCGAAAATTCCTGATCCGAACTGATCATGCTTCTCTAACTTGGCTATTGAATTTTAAGAACCCCGAAGGCCAGGTAGCCAGGTGGATACAAAAGCTTCAAGAGGACGATATGGAGATACGCCATCGAAAAGGCTCATCACATGGAAATGCAGATGCTCTCTGAAGAAGACCATGTTCAGAGAATTGTAGATACTGCGACCGGGTTGAGAAGAAATTTAATGTCAAAGGTCCTATAGTAAGACAAGTTACAACTGGGTCTATATCATCGCAACATCCGTGGAGTGACGAGAGCCTACGTAAAGATCAACTTGCTGATCCTGAAATTAAGCCAATTCTAGAGCTGAAAAAGGAATCCAACAGGAAGCCCAGCTGGCAAGACATGGCCCATTACCATCCTACGACTAAACGTTATTGGGCTCTCTGGGATTCCTTACATTTGAAGAACGGCATCTTGTACCGAAAATGGGAGTCTGACGATGGAAAGACATGTAGATGGCAACTACTACTCCCTAAATCGAGAATTTCTATAGTCCTTCAAGAACTGCATGGTACTCCCACAGGAGGTCATTTTGGTGTAATGAAGACCCTGCAAAATGTTCGAGAGCGTTTCTACTGGAATAATGTTCGCAGTGATGTAGAGAAGTGGTGTCGAACTTGTGACACCTGTGTAGCACGTAAAGGTCCAAAGAGGCGCACCCGTGGACGATTGCAGCGTTATAATATAGGAGCTCCTTTCGAACGAATTGCACTAGACATCCTGGGTCCTCTTCCTAGAACATCTGATGGCAATAAGTACATCCTCGTTGTCATGGACTACTTCACTAAGTGGCCTGAAGCCTATGCCATTCCTAATCAAGAGGCGGTAACCGTAGCAGACATACTAGTTCAACACTGGGTTTCCAGATACGGAGTTCCTCTTCAAATCCATTCCGATCAAGGAAGAAACTTTGATTCGGCTGTGTTTAAGGAAATGTACGGACTACTCGGCATGGACAAAACTCGAACTACACCTCTACATCCTCAATCGGACGGCATGGTGGAGCGGTTCAATCGTACCATCCTAAATAGCCTCTCTCTCCTGGTGTCTAGAGACCAACAGGACTGGGACAAGAAATTGCCTCTTTTCCTGCTTGCCTACAGGAGTGCCACTCATGAGGCCACTGGTTACTCCCCTTCTCAAATGCTCTTTGGTCGTGATCTTCGTCTGCCTGCAGATCTTTTGTTTGGCCGTCCTCCTGACGCTCCTTTGTCGCCTGAAGAATACGTGGATGAACTCCAGGCACGGATTGAGGAGGTTCATTGTCTAGCAATGAACCGAATCGGACTGTCATCAGAAAAGATGAAGGCACGGTACGACATAAAGGCAACTGGACATGAGTTCAACGAAGGTGACAAAGTTTGGTTGTGGAATCCCATACGTCGTAAGGGACTGTCGCCAAAACTACAAAGAAACTGGGACGGTCCTTACACAGTCGTCAACAGGCTGAATGACGTCGTCGTACGCATACGAAAATCGCCACACACCAAGCCCAAGGTCGTACATTATAACCGGATAGCCCCTTATTTTGGCCAAAGTGATTAGAAATTCAAAACTGGAATTTCAGACCATGGTCATGAAAGTCACTTTTTGTAAATATGTAAATAGCAATTAGTTCTTATTTATGTAAATCTTATTATTATTATTTATTTATTTATTTGTTTATTTATTTTAAGTGTTTTCCTCTAACTCAAGGATTGCACTGCCCAGGACGTGCAGTCTTTGAGGAGGGGGTAGTGTTACGAATTTTGTAAATAGTTAGTGCTTGTACTGTAAAATAATGTAAATAATCTTATTAAGCTCCATTTCTTTACTAATATTAGTTTTTGTTACATTGTCTCTGTTATCAAGCAAACTTGTCTATTATTTTCGGTGAATGTCTATGGCAGCTTTTTGAAATATTAGAGATATCGCCAAGTTGGCGTCACTTTTTGCGACTAATTTTGGTCGCCAAATTTGGCGATATATCGCCAAGTTGGCGACAAACTTGGCGATTGTTGACGATAGTAACCCTTCCCTACTCTATGGTAACCCTTCCCTACTCTATGGTAACCCCCTATTGATATACTGATACATTGAATGTTGTTCCGTGGATTTTTCGAGATGGTTCTAGAAATTTCCAGCACCTGCTACGAGCCTATATAAGGGGAGCAGTGCGAGCTGTTGTTGTTATTATTTACCAGTCAGTCATTGAGTGAACAAGGCGTTTGTTAGCAAGTTTGCTTGAGTTTCATTTATGTTGTTTTGAATGTTATTAAGTGTTGAGACGTTGTATAAAGAGTCTCTGGGATCTAAAGCTATACTTGTACGATAGATTTGAGCAGTTATTTTTGAATATCTGGTAATATTTGTGAGTTTCGAAGACTCTGTTGTTCTGAAGATCTATAAATAAATTATTTTCTATTTTTATAAGAGACAAGAGTTTGCAGTCGTCTGACCATAAGATCAAAAGAACCCTATATACGCTGGAACAATACATTAAAATTACCTTAACAGTACATTGAAGTTATATTAAAATTAAAAAATGCTTTCATGCAAATTACTTGGTCCTCTTAGGTTGTTATTCAAATATTAATATTTCTCTTTGTGCCTATTCCAGAATCGTGCTCAAGAAACCATTATAATTTAAGTTCAATACGGAAGATAAGACGGCAGAAAAAGTTATTTAAATCTAGAAGTACATCTTAATAAATGAAAGTCTATACTTCGTACAACTAATACCCTAAACCATTAGAAGAAATATTTTGAAATATTTTCTAATAAAGATATGGTTTGCAATATTACATTATCATACGAATACATGGAGTTTAGAAGGAACTGCTTCTAATAGATGAAGGTATAAGAAGAGAAAAGAGTTGTTAGAAATTTGAGCACATTTTTCAATCATCTTATCTTCCGTACATCATTAAATAATAATGATCTCTCTCAGAATTTTCTCTAATAGGCATAAAAAGATATAATAACATTTAAATAACCAATGAAGATGGCCATGCAATTCGACTGAAACATTTTAAAGATTTTAATGGATATTTAATGTATTTTTTAAAGTACTTCAATAGTTTCGAATTACATATTTTCATCTGCAAGCGATTTTTATAAATTTTATCTATTCTTTTGATAAAATTATTTAGACCCTCTTTAATTATTAAATTTGAAGCTAAGTCTAACATTACTCTTAAACTTTCTCTTTCTTGGTTTTATTATGAAAAACAAGAAACATTAGTATGCTAGCTAATATAAAATAAAAAAACGCATAAAAAAGATTAAACAAATAAAAATAAATGCAATTTCAATTAAAATACAATAGCATAAAAAACATTAAAGAAAAAAAATACATTTTTTTTTTCAAAAATTATGATAAAATGTAAAATAAACATACAGTGTGTCCCAAAAAGATCTGTTCAACTTTAAAAGTTTATTATTATTATTATTTAAGTGGCCTACAGCAAAATGGTTTCTACAGAAGATAATATAACTCATTTTTTTTTCTAATGCCTTAGTAAACTTCAATGTGAAATCGTTTCGTAGTATGAATAATAACATGATGATTCATATTAAATTAACGAATTTTTTTCGCTTCATTAAACCATGTGTCATATCTGGTACATACCTAAACATACTATAATTTACATTTTGTGTCATGAAATCGCTCTAACTGATCAAAAACAGTCCAAATAAAATAATAATACTTATTTTCTCCATGTCAGATAATTGTAGTTCATAATGAAATTGAAATATGTTCTAAAGAAATGAACAAAAATCGATCAAGCTATTAAAGCAAAACTTATTCTTATAATTTTTACCGAATACTTAAAAAAATTCACATAAATAAAATTTCGGTGTGTTAAGCAGATAAAATTAATTGATTTACGCTCATTTAATTGAAAAATATATTAATACAATATTTAAAATCCTCAATTGTGCAAAAGGGCACTCTCCATAAACTATTAAATTTTAGCTGAAATTTTTAAATTTAATTTTTTCTTACTATTTTTCCCATTTTTAGAACGATATATAGATTTCAAATATTTTTATTTATTTATTGAAAATGAACAAACTGTATTTTTGTAATGCATAGTCTAATTCAATTTATTTAAATTCCTTTCAAAATGCTTAATTTTTAAATCTACCTAACTTTGATTCATACAGATTTAGTTATTTTTATCATTAGAGACTAATTTTCAAGTTTTTTAATCTAAAAGTTTAGAAATTATGTAGATGGGAAATTAACCTCCTAATGTTCAACTACTTTTTACTTCATGGATATACAGGGTGTATCTAAACTACTGGGCAAAACTTTAAGGGGTGATAGTACACATCACGACAAATAATATTAAATGGGAAACTAAGGGTCCCAAACGTCTTCCGAAGGAGATATGCGCCATCAAAGTTTAGGGTCCAAAATTTTAAATGATTATAAAAAACGGAAAAATTGGTCGATTCGTTTGTGGTTTTCACGAAAACTATTCTTTATTTCAGTATTGTCTTGAAAATAAATTATAAAGATAAATTTCAAAAAATGCCGATAGAGGGCGCTTTAGACTTTGGAGTAACGAACAACTATTTTTTACCGTTATTTTTTGCATATCATTAAATTTTTTTACAAGTTTAGACATAAACTTAAATTTTGAGCTCAAAATCTGGGGTTCAGTAGCGCAAACTGAACTGCGTTCAATGGGAGTCGATAGGTTCAAATTTCAAATGATTATAAAAACAGAATAATTGGTCAATTGATTTGCGGTTTTCACTAAAACTATTCTTTATGTCAGTATTCTCTTGAAAATAAATTATAAACATAAATTTCAAAAAATGTCGATAGAGGGCGCTTTAGACTTTGGAGTAACGTACAACTATTTTTTACCGTTATTTTTTGCATCTCATTAAATTTTTTTGAAGCTTAGACATAAACTTAAATTTTGTGCTGAAAATCTAAATCGTTTTGAGAGTGGTTAAGTAGCGCTAACTGAACTGTGTTCAATGGGGGTGGGAAGGTTTAAAATTCAAATGATTATACAGAACGGAAAAATTAGTTGATTCGTTTGCGGTTTTCTCTAAAACCATTCTTTATGTCAGTATTTTCTTGAAAATAAATTTTAAAGATAAATTTCAAAAAATTCCGTTAGAGGGCGTCTTAAACTTTAGAGTAACCAACAACAGTTTTTAACTGTTATTTTTTGTATCTAATTAAATGCTTGCAAAAGCTTACACTTAAATTTTGAGCTCAAATTCTGAATCGTTGGGAGGGGTTAAGAAGCGCAAACTGAACTAGGTTCAGGAGTTGGAATGTTACCCTGCCCAACCTACGAACACAGTTCAATTTTTCGCTATTTAATTACTCAGAATGATTCAGATTTTGAGCTCAAAATTTAAGACCAAGCTTTTAAATCATTTATTTAGATAAAAAAAAATAACGGTTAACAATAGTTGTTGGTTACTCTAAAGTTTAAGGCGCCCTCTAACGGAATTTTTTGAAATCAATCTTTAAAATTTTTTTTCAAGGAAATACTGACATAAAGAATGGTTTTAGGGAAAACCGCAAACGAATCGACCAATTTTTCTGTTTTTTATAATAATTTGAAATTTGAACCTCCCCACCCCCATTGAACACAGTTCAGTCAGCGCTACTTAACCACTTTCAACGATTCAGATTTTTAGCACAAAATTGAAGTTTATGTCTAAGCTTCAAAAATACTTAATGAGATGCAAAAAATAACGGTAAAAAAAAAGTTGTACGTTACTTCAAAGTCTAAAGCGCCCTCTATCGACATTTTTTGATATTTATGTTTATAATTTATTTTCAAGAGAATACTGACATAAAGAATAGTTTTAGTGAAAACCGCAAATCAATTGACCAATTATTCTGTTTTTTATAATCATTTGAAATTTGAACCTATTCACTCCCATTGAACGCAGTTCAGTTTGCGCTACTGAACCACAGATTTTGAGATCAAAATTTAAGTTTGTGTCTAAACTTCTAAAAAAAATTAATGAGATGAAAAAAATAACATTAAAAAATGGTTGTTCGTTACTCCAAAGTCTAAAGCGCCCTCTATCGGCATTTTTTGAAATTTATCTTTACAATTTATTTTCAAGACAATACTGAAATAAAGAATAGTTTTCGTGAAAACCACAAACGAATCGACCAATTTTTCCGTTTTTTATAATCATTTCAAATTTTGGACCCTAAACTTTGATGGCGCATATCTCCTTCGGAAGACGTTTGGGACCCTTAGTTTCCCATTTAATATTATTTGTCTTGATGTGTACTATCACCCTTTAAAGTTTTGCCCAGTAGTTTAGATACACCCTGTATATATATATACACTATATTGCCATTGATTATGGGACACTTGCGATTTTAGACATTTTACTAAATATCTAGAAAAATCCATGAGGAATCATCTCGAAACTCTTAGTGTATAAATATAATAGTATACGTCATACATCTCCGTGAAGATTTTTTCCCGAAACTCCAAAGGGGACCGTCAACAAATTAAAAAAGAATGAATATCTTTTGAATAACCCTGTCAAAACTAATGTAGCAAAAGCGCTCAAACTCTAGATTGTGATTGAATGTCTTATTGTAATAATCTTTGTTCATTTTTATGCAAATAGCATGCATACTCGCAGAGCAATTAAGGTTTTTATAAAAATGATCCCAAATTTTTCCAAGTTTTTTCCTTATAATTTTCAGAGTTCTTAATATAAAATATTATTTTTTTCAGACAATATGACAAACAACATTGCACACAGTACCCTGTGATCAGAATTAAAAAATAATTAAAATTGTATAAAAAATGAGTTGGTTTACTAAATAATTTTTTACTGCGCATGCGTCAACGATATCAAAATTTCATTTGCATATTATGTTAGCTAAATGTTTAGAGCAACTTTTGTGAAAGTCACAAAATCATAACTTGAAAATTCTGACAATAATCGTCAATTGAATAAGTCGAAAATCCGTTATTCTCAAAATGAAGCAAAAACAAGAGGGGTTGTATCCATATATTCATTGATTAATGTCAATATAGAATACACAATATAGGATGTACTACTGCATTTGTATAAAATCCCTCATTTTTTTGCTTCATTTTGGAAACAACGGATTTTGTCCTTTTTCTATCGACGATTACTTTCAGAATTTTCAAGCTATGATTTTGAGACTTTTACAAAAGTTACTCTATACATTTAGATAACATAATATGCAAATGAAATTTTGATATCCTTGACGCATGCGCAGTAAAAAATTATATAGTAAACCTACTCATTTTTCATACAATTTTTATTATTTTTTAATTCTGGTTACAGGGTACTGTGTGCAATGCTGTTTGTCACATTTTCTGAAAAAAATATTATTTTATATTAAGAACTCTGAAAATTATAATGAAAAAACTTGGAAAAATTTGGGACCATTTTTACAAAAACCTTAATTACTCTGCGAGTGTGCATGCTATTTGCATAAAAATGAACACAGTGTATTACAATAACGCATTCAATCACAATCTAGAGTTTGAGCGCTTTTGCTACATTAGTTTTGACAGGGTTATTCAAAAGATATTCATTATTTTTTAATTTGTTGACGGTCCCCTATGACGTTTCGGTAAAAAATCTTCACGGAGATGTATGACGTATACTATTATATTTATACACTAAGAGTTTCGAGATGATTCTTCATGTATTTTTCTAGATATTTAGTAAAATGTCTAAAATCGCAAGTGTCCCATAATCAATGGCAATATAGTGTATACATAGTATAATGAAAGCATTGTAACCATGTTTTTTAATGAGCCTGAAACTTTGGTATAGAGAAAATCTTTCTGAGTTATTCCATATCATGTTGTAATTAGATTTGCTGTAAGCCAATTCTTTTTTTAAAATTATTTTTTTTAAGTTGTTCAGATCTTTTTGAGACACCTTGCACTTAATTTTTTAACAAACAAATCATAACCCTAAAATACGCGTTTCTTGACTGTCAAAGACTGCTTCTATAAAGAAATGCACAATGTATAATTTTTTTTTTATCATATCTGGATAATACCATTTTATACCATTAGTTAATACTTAAAAGAAAATACTTTATAAGATCGAAGAGTTTGAGTGAACAGTGCTTTGAGGTCTATAGCTACAATGGCTGTTACCTCGATTGATCCAGAAAACACAGAAACAAATACAGAACACTTTATTATTACAGAAAAACCAGTACATAGATTTTAATACACATCACAGGGACAACACAGACACCCATGCCGCTAGCTGGACTCGAACCAAAGACAAGCGGTGTGGAAGCAGCTGCCGCTGCCAACCACGCCACTGTGTCGGCTTAAAGATCGAAAACAAAATGAGCGATCATTTCTTCCACTGGCTGGATAACCTCATTGGCTGAAATCCCCCTCATTAAAACTTGGCGACGATTTACTGAGGAAAAGAATTTTTTCACCAGCTAGCTTGAAAAAAAAGCCACGGCCCGTTTTATTCAATCGTCACGTCGGCATGCAGAAAATACGCATTCATTTAAAAGTTCTTTGCAATAACATTTTTCAAATATAATGTGTTTAAAATAATAAATATAGGAAGTTCACAAATAATTTAGTTTTTCAGTGTTTTAATAAATTGAATAAATCAGGAATGAGAGGTATTCATAAAAAAATATCTTCATATAATCTGTTCTTATCGCCAAGCTTTAAGCAATAAACGTCATTTATGGCATACTTAAAATGTGATAACCAGTGGACCAATGAGGTTATCCAGTCAGTGGGAGAAATAATCGCTCGTGAAAACAAATGTCAACAATAAAGAGTAAACAATCGTGATTCGTTATGTGACAATGAAGTCACCCACGGCTGTAAAAAATAAATAAATAAATAAAGCAACACGAATATAAAAATTCTAACAATATTGTATTTAAAACGTACCTTCGCTTTTCTAAAAAAAAAGTTTTAATTAAACACTGTTAAAAAATTGACTGTCTTGCTTCATCGTCATTACACAGCTTTTATAGAAAATGATTATTTTACCGTATTACACTGTTAAAAATTTGACCCATTTGTTGCAGCGTCACTTCACAGCTTTTATAGAATATGTCTTTTATGACCAATGAAAATGCTCCATATCACAGTAAAGTAACCGCTTTAAATAAAAGCAGTGAAGTGATGCTACAGCAAATGGATCAAATTTTTAACAGTTACTGCAGCATCACTCCAACGCTTTTACAGAAAATGGTTACTTTGTGTGTGTTACTTACAGTGTATTCTATAAAAGCTGGGGAGTGATGATGCAGCAAAAAGGTCAATTTTTTAACAGTGTACTGCTAAAAATTTGACCCATTTACTGCAGCGCCACAGCTTTTATAGATTGTCTCTTTTATGACCAATGAGAATGCTCCATAGCACAGCAAAGTAATCGGTTTCTATAAAAGCGGTGGAGTGATGCTTCAGCAAATGAGTCAAAATTTTAACAGTGTGAATATTGTGTTTGAAATAGGGAAAAGATTTCAAAGCACAGTAAAATGTAGTGACGTCATTTACAGCTCAAACTGTAAATCTGGCAAATGAGAACGCTCCATTACGACTCTGGAACGTTTGCATTGGACAAAAAATTTATAGCCTTTAAAATCGGAGATAACTTTTCACAATGGAATTTCTCATTGGTCACAATAAGTGTTTTTTCTCGTGGATGGGTTGACCCCGGAATCGTTACACACGGAGGGATTTTATATATATAATTACTATATTACATTTTCTGTTTTTTTTCCTAAATTTTTGAGTTTCTTTGCTATTTTCTAAATTTAATCAGTTATTTAAGTTATTTTTTGTAGAAATTTTTATGACAATTTCATTTAATTGATATTTATTTTCTACTGGAAAATATTTGCTGAAATTTATAGACTTTTCGAGATCTAAATAAAAGCAGATCTGAAACACAGAAGCGGATGAAACTATATCTGTTTTCGGATTCTTGTGCGATCTTGTATTTTTCTGCAATTCAATATAATATAAATAATCAAATAGTTTTTTTAATGCTTAGAGAAATTGTTGGCAACTGTGTTGACAAATGTTCACAAGTTGAATAGCAAGCTTGTGATTTATTATGATGATTTTTTGCATCTACGTTACTGCCAAATATATTGCTTGAATGTTTTTTTTAAAGGAAATTACCGCGGAACAATTATATGCCAAATTACCTGAACAAACTCTAAAAGAAAGGAAAATCTGAATAATTAGAAGTTTTGAAATAATTTTCCATATGCAGATGAATATTGGCACACATACACATCTATTTAATCATTACATTTCATTTGCGTTTGCTGATGATCATTGCACTCAATTCTTTTTTGTATATTTTTCATATACTCATACATACTTTCATATCAGTGTGTTTCTAGAAATCACTGGACAATCTTACCAGTTTATGACCTTTTCTAACATTTGAATATGTATCACGATGCGTTATTTACTTGAAAATATATATTTTTTTAATTTTCTATAAAACACCAACTTACTAAAGATTCTTTCGTCATTAAATTTCATTAACATATACAAAAAGGTAAAAGATTACTTCGATTTATTCTATTAAAGAAAAAAAAATAAGTTTTTTTTTACATTTGTGTTGACAATGATTTTCGTTCTGTGCAACAAATCATCATCATCAAGTGAGTCATCCATTTCTTATTCATAAGTCATTCATCAATAATCTATCAGTAATCAGCTATCATACATAAGTGTTCAGATTGCACTTATTAAACTAGTTCAAGGTACAGTTCCATAACATCATGCAACTTGATTAATATATACAAAGCGGTAAGCTTCTATTTATTTTATCCTTCTATAGTAGGGAAAAAAAAAAAACTAGCCTTAAACAAATCTCCAGGAATGACTCCTGGAATGATGCTGATGTGTAAGGTTTCCGGAAATAACGCGTCCGGGTGGACCACACCTTCCATGAAACGAATAGACCAATGAGGAAAGGGATCCGTCTATGCTTCGACCAATAAGGAGAGGGATGAATTCCAAAATTGAGTGTACACTGTTAGAAATCTGCTGCATTTTGTTGCAACGTACTCCACCGCTTGTATATAATATCGCTATTCCAACCAATGAGATAACTCCATTTCACGACCGAGTAACCGTTTTCTATACAAGCAGGCAACAAAATGCAGCAGATTTTTAACAGTGTATGGAAAATAAGGTATCGCGAAGCGATTCCATGGGGTATTGGCAAGAGCAGCAAGCAGGGGTAGCCTATAACTTGGAATCGCGAAGCGATTACGCGGGGGGTTGGCGAGCATAGCGAGCAGGGGGGCGAAGCCCCCCTAGTTAAGAAAAAGATTATAAATTTTGACAGTTATGTTGACAATAATTTTCATTCAGTACACCATTTAATCATCATCATCAAGTCAGTTCATACATCAATCATTGAACATACATTAATCATGAAATATAATTTCTTTTCACCTTTTCTAAAATTGGCTTTTTTTATTTAATACTTATAGAAAAATGAATGCTTGTTATTTAAAAATACAACATGAAATATAATTTAAGTGCGTTTTGTATGTAAATTTCAATGAAGGATTAATGGCAGAGTTAAAAATTCATATCATGTATACCGTATTTACTCGATAATTAAAAAGATCTTTCGCGCGATTAAAAAGATCGCGCACTTTTTCTTCCAAAATTTGTGGCAAAAACCCTGAATGCGCGTTCTACACGGAATATTTTTTTTACTGCTTTATATAATCACACGATATACCTGTGAATCAAGAAATGTATTCATAGAATATATTAAAACTGAAATCTTACTGAATAGAAGTATTCCTGCATATTTATTTCACACCTTGTACTCTTTTATACGAAAGCGGTAGTAACAGTATTTAAACATTATTTAGCAATCCTCATTGCCGCTACTGATTTTATGTAATAAATAGAGATTTTCACAATAAATAAAAAACTGTAATGTTAAAAAAAAATTTTTAGGAAACTGTGAAACCTAAAACATTTTATCCAACTGCGATCCAAGTTACAGGTTAAATTTTAGTAAGATTGGTATAATTTTTATAGATTCATTTTTAAAGCTACAGATTTCTTTAGATTTACAAAAACTAGTTTTGTAGATTTCTCTCTCTTTTTATGGTGCGCGTTATATACGACATACAAAAAATCGCCATTTTTCATTCTAAAATACTGGGTGCGCGTTATACACGAGTAAATACGGTATATATTTCAAATTTAATCATAACTATATCATTTTAATTAATATATATATTGTTTAATTACCTAATTGACTCCTTAACTCGAAAATTCAGATCATCATAATTTGTAAAGAAACATATAATTTTCAAATGCATGCCTGTATATAAAAATAATTCTCTATGTAACAACACTAAACTAAATTTTAGTTATCCAATATTACTTGTACTATTTACTGATTTTTAATTTTATATTAAATTAAAAAAAAATTCACCTTATATACTTCAGAAAATAGAATGTGAAGAAATGGTTTATCTTGAAGTTTTTAATAAAACAATTAAATGTAAAAGATTTGCATGTTCTGTGAAAGAGTTTTTAGCATTATATTGAATTCAAAATAGCACATTATAGCAAATGCTTACAAAATTATTCGTTCCTTTTTTTATGCAGCTTCCTGAAATACTAAAATACCAGAGGTATTGTAATGCCATTTATTAACATATTCATAAAAATATTTCTTTAATTTTAACACTCTTGTGGAAAATATGCTCATTAAATATATATATATATATATTTCAATATTAATTTTTGTTTAAAATTTCGTCTATACGAAAATCGCAATCCCGACTGTAGTATCTAGTTAATCAAATCCATTTTTTTATGCAATCTAAATGAAGAATACTTTTCAAAATTATGCTTAAAAAATGAAAAACAAATGTACAGTAAAACTTTTACTAAATTTTAAAATTTATTATTATTATTTTTTTTGTCTTGAAATGTTCGGGATGAAGTTTTCTTGATTAGGCAAAATACAGTTTTATAGGCACGTTAGTTTAAAAAATGAGTTTATTACGATCTTTTGAATCGACGGATAATAATGATAATGCATAATAATCTCACTTAAGAAAATGAAATTAAAGTTTTGTTCCAAATTAATGAAATTCAATTTATTATGATTATTTTCTACGCATATATATTACCATAATATTATAATTATTTATTTTATTAGTTTATTTTGTGTATTCTTGTCATCAGCATCTTTTCAGAATGGAAGTTTTTAGGCTAGTAAAAGATAAAAAGTATTAAAAATTCGTACATTTACATTGACAGAACTGAAAAAAAGTAGTTCTTATTTTAATAAATTTGCTTTTGTATATCTCTTTAAAAATTTTCTGACAAATATGGCGTCCTGTTTACTTTGCCTTAAAAAGATATAACGTTCATTTTCGATAATTTTTTAGGTTTCTATATATCTCACCAGATTTGAAAAAAAAAAAAAAAAAAAAAAAAAAAAAAAAAAAAAAACTTTTATTTTATTCTAAATAAGTGTTAAACCTATAGGTAAAATGAAAAAATTGTAAATTTTGCTGATTTTTCGAAATTTCAAGCATTACACTTATTAAATATAAATGGAAATTACTTTAAGGATTATTGAGTTTAAAGAAATAAAATATCAGAATAATTTATTATTTATAAATAGCGTGCCTAAATTCATAAATATCAACTTTCGGAAAAAAATGCTTCAGTTTAAAAAAAATAAATTACCAGTGTAATTTATTGTTTATAAATAATTTGTTTAACATCATATATATTCACATAATGAAAACTCTGGATTCATTACCTACACTGTTATAAAAATCTGAAATTCACGGATATATTTTTCGTGAATTTCATAGAAAAAGATCCTTTTCACAACAAAAGGTCTTTTCCGTTTAAAATCCGAAAACTCCACCATATTTCCTGGAAATAACGAAACGGATGGAAATAGAAACAAAAAATGGAGACATTCCGCTATGCGGGGGGGGGGGGTCTCCGTGGCCGAGCGGTAAAGGCACCACGCCGCTAATTGCCCGCGAGCACTGATTGTGGGTTCGAATCCCACATGCGCCATGAAATAAACAAAAATAAAAAATACTTTTTAAATAACATTTTTTCTGTTTATTTTCCCATTATTTCTTATTTTAAAAAATCTTTTAGCTAATCAGCCCTAAATAAATATATAAATAAGTAAATAGTGACGAGACAATTAAAAAAAAAGTCGATAAAATTATTTTTTTAAAGTGATTTTTTTTAATTCAAACTAGTTTAAAAATTATAATTGATTTAAAAAATAATAAGTATTATACATCGGTCTAAAATAAAATAAAATAAACCGTTTACGAATATTCTACCGTATAAATTTGAAAGGAAATTTTTGAAAAGCACAGCAGATTTTCCCTCTAACTCATAAAAGACATACTTTGTACAAACTGGTATCAGCAGCTTTGGCTCAGTCAGTAACGTCATATTCAGCTGTGAAAGTAAAATGTTTCAAGTTCGTTGCTCAGGCCGGTTTGAATTAAAGTATTCAAAAAAAGAAAGTTAAATTAAATAATATGGCAGCTCAAAATCGCTCGGAATGTTTGAATACTTTGACGACTGATCGATTCATTAATTTCAAAAATTAAGTTAAATTATTATTATTAAAAATCAAACATTGTAATGGAAAGTTACAGCTTCTTCAAACGGACTTTTCCTTTCTTTTATTTCTACTAAAGGAAGGTAAATGTTAGGCAATTTTGCTGCCAGTAATTTTACCGTAAATTCACACTTTATTTTATTTTATTTATTTATTTATTTATTTTTTACAGAGCTTTAACGAATATGTTCAGCTGTGCAATGCACTTTTATTCAATTTACAAACTTAATTAACTTAATGTTTTTAAATATCGAATATAAGTGTTTTATTTCCTTATCTGTTATAACCTCGACAAAAATGACGGAATGTTGATCGGTGTTTCATTTTCACAAGACTTCATACAAATGAAGATTTTATTATTGAAAAGTTTGTACTGTATTTCCTTATTATCATTATAATACTATTATCTAATTGCTTAAAAATTTTATAATTATTAATTATAAAATTATTATCTAATAATTTTAATGATACACTGCGAAAATAATGAAGTGCTTTACAATTTCACATATTGTTTTTTAACATAAATATTCAATTGATGAAATATGCATTACATGACTTAATAATCTTTATCAAAAAGAAATCGTGTGGAGGAAAAAACTACGAAATCTGTATTAAATTTTACAATAGGTAAATATACAAACCCAAACCTTTTTAAAATATAGTAATGTACAATTATATAACGATTTCCATTACATGTTTTAGATAAATGAGATATACGTTAAATACTTTAGTATATAATATACTTATATACTTTTTTATATAATATATAGCAAATGCTTGTTTAAAACATGTCCAAAGCTTGTTTTAAAATAAATATAATTTATAATTTATAATGATTTTATAGTTAAAATAAACTTCTTTGGTTTGTCTGTTTTCTAGTTTCAATATAAAACATACTCAATCAATTTTCAAATCAAATCTCATTTAAGCATATGCAGTGAACTGTGAATTTTGTTAAACAGATGATAATGTACTTACAAACCTATTATATATTTCTTTGTACGTATTTTTTTAATTAAAATAACGAAATTGAATGTCAAAAATAAATTTGAACTTTTATTATGAAAGTAATTTATTGTCAAAAAGACTCTTTTATATCTTTATTTCATATATTAAGAATTTTACAAGATTTTTTTCAGTTTAAAAAATTATATAGCGTTACCATTAAAAAACTTCCCTTTTTTTATTTAAAGACAATGTTTAAAAATAATTATTATTATTTTTGTAAGCATTAATGAGCAAAAAGTATAATTAAAAACTTTTTTAAGTACATTTATAAAACTCGGGGGATTAAACTTTTAATGTGTACTAATTTGCAAATATTCAAATTCCATTAATTTTATTATTAACGATCTAATATTACAACATAAAGATAAAATAATATTTATTGTTTATAAAATAAAAAAAAAATTGATACGGGTCAATCCATTTCAAGTGGTCCAGCACTGATCGCTCGACTATTTTTAAAAATCTGAAATTTTTAGTACAACCCTAACATGATGGAAGTTCAAAATGACCGTTATTTTAATTCTACCATTTTTTATTTGTGCATGGCGGCCATCTTTGTTTCATCGTGTGCAGCGATTTTCTCAGATACTAGGATACACAAAATTGTAAATATCTCGTATTCTATTTTCGCAATTGAAATGGGGTTTGCAGCATTTTGATCAGAATAAAATAGGCTAAATATGCAGGGCCATTCCATGAAAAAAGGTAAATTGATAGTCATTTTCAAAAGTTTGTGTAAATAAATATGTTTGGTATTTTCTGAATGGCAACATATCAAATTTTATGTTTTGAGTAAGAATTTAAAGTTTGTCTGTTGTGGATTGGCAACACATCAGTTTAAAAATGGCGTTAATGTGCAAACAAGTATGTTGAGTTTTATAATGCATTTTGAGGGAGTTTTTGTAAGAAAGAAAATCCAATGAAACTTTTGAAATCAAGATTTTAGGTAAGTCTAATATTCATTCTTTTTATTTCACTAAACTTAAAAATCTAGGATAATTTCAAATAATTATTACAGCACACACAAAAAGCTTTGTTTCTGTGTCCCACACGTGACACAAAAGATGAATTTTTTTAAATTAGGAGAAAAAAGCAACTCATTTATTTTGTTTAATTGGCATTTCTAAAGCAGTTTAGTGTAGTGCACTTAACCTATGCTAGTTAAAAATTTGGGCCAAATTTTTATTTGGAGAAAAATATAAAAACAAAATTGTCCTTCACGTGACACCTTATGAGCAAGACGATTATTTTTGTTTTCTGAATGCTAAATAGAGATTTATTATAGCATAGGTTTAACAGTTTAATGATTATTTTGTCCTAAGAACATATTCTATGTAACTTAAACGAAATTAAGATTTTTTTAAAAACATTCTTTATGATAGTTCCATTTTTTCTTTTTTTATGAGATGCTAATGTTTTTTATTTCTATTTTTTTATAAATTTATTTTAATAAAATTTGAACACTTTGATGTTTATTTTTATTTTAAGAACGTATTGTTTTCTAGTCAGAATGGATCGACTTAATTTATAGGTTTTTTTTTTTTCTTCTACAATAAGAAAAGTCATGTGTTTAAGAACGTGTTATTATTCTGCAGAAAATAAATAATAAAACTGCTTATTTATATTCTGTTTTTCTAAGTTAAAATAGAATTAAAGTTCAATGTTTCTATGAAATTAAGTAAATTTAGACAAAAGCATTTATAATTGATAAAGTTTGTTATTTATTTAGCAGAAATGGAAAGATTTAACTCTACTAGTGTTAGAAAAATGAAAAAGAAAATCCCTGTCGGCTGGGCCTACAGGCGAAGGTAGATTTCGAAGAGTGCTCATTTCAACGAAAATATATATATATATATATATATATATATGATTAGAGATAAACTCAGTTTAATAACTTCATTTGGCCGTTTATGAAAATTTTTTAATTTCATTTTCTCCAAAAACTGGCTTTATCAGAATCATCTTAAGAGAAATTCAGCTCAAATGCCCATTTTGGCAACATATTTTGAAATAAATTCTGAATTTATTAAAAAATCGACCAAAGCAGTACATTATACAATTCCTAAATAACAAAAAACTGTCAGTTGAATGCATTTGAGAAAAAAATTGAATTTAAAAGTGAGTCATAAAATAACCGATTTGTTGTTTGAATACATTCTTAATTCTTTAATCATGATTGCTTCGGAAAATTTTGTGCGAAAAACTCACTTTGATGGCAATTTTAAAAATATATTCTGTTTTTATCAAAAAATCGATCAATGCATCACATTATATAGTTCCTAAATAAGAGGATCTGTAAATTGGATGCGTTTGCGAGCAAAAATGTATTTAAAAACGAGTCAGGAAAAAACGTAATTTCTTATTTGAGCACTTACTTAAATTTTCAGTCACGATGATTTCGGAAAATTCTCTTCAAAATACCCTTTTTGGTAGCCTTTTTTGAAATATAATCCGTCTTTATCAAAAAACTGACCAATGCATCACATTATATAGTTCCTAAATAAGAGGATCTGTAAATTGGATGCATTTGAGAACAAAAATGGATTTAAAAACGAGTCAGAAAAAACACAATTTCTTATTTGAATACTTCCTTAAATTTTCAGTCCCGATGACTTTGGGAAATTCTCTTCAAAATATCCTTTTTGGTAGCTTTTTTGAAATATATTCTATCTTTATCAGAAAATTGACCAATGCGTCACTTTAAAAAGTTTCTAAATAAGAGGATCTACCAATTGGATGCGTTTAAAATCAAAAATAAATTTAAAAATGAGTCAGAATATAAGCAGTTTGGATTTGAGGTTTTTTCTCCAACTCCTAATTTTGTTTAATTTCTTTTTGCTATACGAATTGGTCCTATGAAAAACTTATATAACTTAACTCAATTTAAAAGTTGTAGATATTTTTGAGAAGATGTAAAATAAATTTAATCAGATTTGAAATCTTAAAAATTGACATAGTTATGGATTTTTCTCTTTTTTCACCTCCCTTTTTCTTTTCGTTTTTAATTTTTTTCATAGGTAAATGTTGGTCCTATCAAAAACTTGTAAATACAAAAGTTTTAGATAATTGTAAGAACATTTACAAAAAAATTAGTTAGACTTGATATCTTTAAAATTGACGAAGTTGTGATTTTTTTTCTCTCAAAACCCCTGTTTTTTTCGCCTTTTGAGCCCACTTCTAAATTTATCAAAAATCTGTCATGCATAAACTTTTGGCCCATTTTTAAGAAGTAATATAAACTTTAAACCGATTCGATATCTCCTTTAATTAAGAAGTTATGGCGATTTTTCGGTTTTCACAAAAACGCCCCCTATTCCGACCCCCTTGGTCCGATTTTGCCCATTAACGAACTTAGCCGAGATTTTAAACCCTTTGATTTTATGTACCAGTTTGGTGGAGATTGGTGAAGAATTATAGAAGTTATCGTGTCCATAAAAAAGTGAGATATATAGATAGATAGATAGATAGATATATAAACTGGTGCGATTGCAATAGGTAGTATTTCATACGAAATTTACCTAATAAGGGAGAAAATGGTGCTATGAATCCTCCAGGAGCAATTATATTAAACATGTCTTTAGAAACAGCAACTTTTTTTAAGATGGGTGAATGGGTAGTTGTAAAATATGATGGCATTAATTATCGTGGTGAAATTGTTACAAGCACCAACCATGATAGTATTGAAGTATCTGTCATAATAAAGAGTGGTAAATTCTAGAAGCGACCACAGTATCCAGATAAAATTCTATATTCATTTAAAGATGTGGTAAAGAAAATATCAACTTCCACTGTAACTAAAAATAGAGGTTGTTTCAAATTTATGGAAAACTTTTGAGTTTCTGTTTATACATTTACTTTATTTTATGTATAAAAATGTCAATTTGAACATTTATTTTGAACAAAAAAAAGTTAAAATAAATATTTTTTATTGTAAAATGTATAATATGTATTTTCTTTTTTGTATTCCTTTATTTTCTGATTTTTGAAAAGGTTACTTGAATGATATTTGCAAATGTCCCACACGTGACAATCGTGTCCCGCACGTGACACTATACGTTATATATTTTTTAGCAGTTTAAAAATTTATTTTTCAAAAAATGATGTTTATTTCACGAACATTAGACCTTTAGCTTCTAATATATATTTTTTCTTTTGAAATTGTAAAACTAGTAGAGCAGAGATGTTAGCTGGATCATAGAGCAAATTACAAGTGGTTGACTTCAGATGTCTTGCACGTGACGCATGCAAATTAATTAATAACTAAATCATAAAACCCTTTAGGAAAAATATGTCCCTGCCTGAGATATTGTTATACCAAATATAAGCTTACAAAAATGTGTTTATTCCTGTTTCTGAAGAATTTTAAGCCCTATAACACAATTTTGGTGGAGTTATGGTGTCTGATTGTCCCGCACGTGACAGTGGAATGGCCCACAGTGTAAGAAAATTTTTGAAAAATAAATTTTTACAGGTGAAATTTTAGCACAAAATTTACGATTTTTTCCAAAATCTATCCGTTTGCACAAGGAAAATTTTCATGCAAGGGAAACTGTCAACCTTACACAATTTTTTCTACAAATAAGTCAAAAGTGCGTGTACTCATACACCAAGTCCCAAATCTGGGAGTTAATTTCTCTTTGCGAAAAAAATTCCGAAATTCGTCAAAAATTTCAAAAATCGCACTTTTTAGGCTTTGATATCTCTGGTGGGGCACGAGATAAAAATCTAAAATTTTGGCCTATGATAGTATCGTGTAGTAGCGTTATGTACAAAAAATTTCAAGAAGAAGATTTGACTACAAGCTGAGATATAACATGGACAATATGTGAAAACAATACTGCCAAACTATTGTAACATACTACGTAATTGTTCATACCTCCAAAATTTTAAATTAATTATTTATGGTACAAAGTTAAATGTTAGTTACAAATATCTTTTTCAAATGCTTCTGTGCGATTTAAACAATTCAGAATGTATGCTAAGCCAATACACTATTTGTCCAGATGAACAAATTTACTAGAAATGCTATTGCAACAATTTTACTCGGAACACATTTCAGGAAAAGTAAATTACAGACAATGAATTGCAACTGATCGAGTTGACATGGCTTCAATTATTAAACCTAGATAATTTCATTCAAGTTAACAAGGGATGACAAGACTTGGGGGGCTTCAAATAAAATTTTTAGAAAGAACAGCCTGATGGACTGATAACAGTAACTGGTCGAACTCATAACATCTCTCGTAAATATTGTTAAGCTCTTTGTTGAGCATATATAGTATTTTGTAAATTAAAGCTTATTATTTAACTGTTTTCAACAAACGATATTTTCTGGGTAAATATTGTAATAAACGAGACTAATCTCATTTCTCCTAATGCACTCGTAATAGCATTTCTTAACATTTCTTTAATCACCGTATCTCAGCTTGTAGTCAAATCTCCTTCATGAAATTTTTTGTACATAACACTACTACATAATAATATCAAAGGCCAAAATTTCATATTTTTATCTCGTGCCCCACCAGAGATATCAAAGCCTAAAAAGTGCGATTTTTGAAATTTTCGACGAATTTCGGAATTTTTTTCGGAAAGAGAAATCATTTCCCAGATATGGGACTTGGTGTATGAGTACACACACTTCTGACCTATTTGTAGAAAAAATTGTGCAAGGTTGACAGTCTTGTTGAACAATTACATAGTATGTTACAATAGTTTGGCAGTATTGTTTTCACATATTATCCATGTCATATCTCAGCTTGTAGCCAAATCTCCTTCTTGAAATTTTTTGTACATAACGCTACTACACAATACTATCACAGGCCAAAATTTCAAATTTTTATCTCGTGCCCCACCAGAGATATCACAGCCTAAAAAGTGCGATTTTTGAAATTTTTGACGAATTTCGGAATTTTTTTCGCAAAGAGAAATTAACTCCCATATATGGGACTTGGTGTATGAGTACACGTACTTTTGACCTATTTGTAGAAAAAAATGCGTAAGGTTAACAGTTGCTCTTGCATGAAAATTTTCCTCTTGCAAACGGACAGATTTTGGAAAAAATCGTACATTTTGTGCTAAAATTTCACCTGTAAAAATTTATTTTTCAAAATTTTTCTATCACTGTATATTTAGCCTATTTTATTCTGAAGAAAATGCTGCAAACCCCATTTCAATTGGGAAAATAGAAGACGAGATATTTACAATTTTGTGTATCCTAGTATCTGAGAAAATCGCTGCACACGATGAAACAAAGATGGCCGCCATGCACAAACAAAAAATAGTAAAATTAAGAGAATGGTCATTTTGAACTTCCGTCATGTTAGGGTTGTTGTACAAAAAATTTCAGATTTTTTAAAAATGGTCGAGTGACCAAAAAAATATTTTCTGGACCACTTGAAATGGATTGACCCATACAAAAGTCTCAATTTTGGTGAGATTAAAAAGTCCATATTCACTTCCATAAAAAATCTTTTCACGATTACCTTTTAACTTTTGATAATAATTTAGTGCGTTTGAGGAAAAAAAATCTATTATTTTTTTAAAAGCTTTAAATAATCCAGATCTATATAATATCAGTAATCTTCATTTTTTAGATATTACATCAAGGAGTTCCTGAAAATATTAAAACAAAAGAGGCGAGTATTATTTAAAAAACATATATCTCTTAAATTTAGTTTGCAAAATCATTTTGCAATTTGATTAAATTACTTTCTTAAGGGAGCTCAGGGGTTGAAAACATTTAAAAAAATCGATTTTTTATGATCTAGTTTGATTATTCAATTAATTCTTAACTGCAAAAAAACGCATAAAACTGCAAATTCAATTAATTCTCACTGCAAAAAACCGCATAAAAATATTAGCATTTTTAACGGAGTTATAAGCATTTATGTATCAATATTTACATAGCCGCATCCATATAATTTCAACTTTAAGTCGTGTTTTCTCAAAACTTGATTTTCAATTACTAACACCAAGATTTAAAAAAAACCTATTTGATGGAAGGGCTTAATTTTTTTTTTCATGCATATAACATCATTATCTAGATTATGAATTAAGGATATAACTATCATTTAAAAAAAAACATTATTAAAAAATCTCTCAAAGATGAAAATTTAAAAAAAACCCTAAAAATACAACTTTTTTCCCATTAAAGTACTCAAAATATTAAACTATCTAAAATATATTAATTCATAATCTATGTAATGATGTTATATGCATGCAAAAAAAATTTAAGCCATTCCATCAAACAGTTTTTTTTAAATCTTGGTGTTAGTCATCAAAAGTCAAGTTTTGAGAAAACGCGACTTAAAGTTGAAATTATGTGGATGCGGCTATGAAAGTGTTGATACATAAATGCTTATAACTCCGTTAAAAATGCAAATATTTTTATGCGGTTTTTTGCATTGAGTTAAGAATTCAATGAATAATCAAATTAGGTGATAAAAAATCGATTTTTTGAAAAGTTTTCAACCCCTGAGCCCCCTTAAACTTGATAAAAGTGATTTTAAAAGAATCACATAAGTTTCGATGCTTATTCAATAATAGCAATTTCTAGATTTTTCTTACTGTTACTAAAATTCTTGGATATGTTAAAATTGAAAAAGTAATTTATGTTGAGATGTAATTTATTTCTAACAATGTAGCATTTATTAAAGAACTGATTAAAGCAAAAAAATTCTACTTTACCAGTGCGTTAGAAAATAATGAAATTGACAAAAAGTAAACATTTGAATGAATCATTTATCTATAAAATAACAAGGTTGTATGTCAGTTTAACATAGATTGAAAAAATGTCCAGATGAATCTACAATATCATAATATCTGTTTTTTTTATCACCACCAAAGGAAAATCATTCGCTAGGTTTTTTTTTCTAAATTTTTCTCTGGCAAAAATAAATAAATGATCTTAAAAGAATTACAATTTTCATATGAATGTCAAAATAGCAATAAAAAAAAAAAATAAATAAATAAATAAAATAAATCATTATTCCGACCTCCTCAAAATACAGTTTGGCCAAAATTGCAAGTGTCTAGTGTTTGTTTATCATTCTATAATCAATCGTTATGCGAAAACATTTTTTATTATCTTCTTTCTTTAGGACAATTTGTTGCCACAGAAAAAGGCCTATTTACATTTGAAAAAATATTGCATTTGTTTTGTGCTGTAATTTTTCGATGTTGCGTATAGATTTTCGGGATGCTTGCGTTTAATATGCCGAAATATAATATACCATAATTCAAAATTTGCCGTTTTTAAAAAATGACATAGTAGTGATAAAGTAACATTACGTAAGAAAATTTTGAAAATACTATTAAATTTGTTATCGTTTTCAAAGTCACACTTTAAAAAAATCTGTATTACAATAAAATGTGCTATATTATACTAGTCCATAATACAATAAAAAATACTGACATCCTGGATGCCATCACAATTTCTGTAATTTTTTCAAGCAGCTGTCTTAGAGAATGCTTTACAATTTTAGAGTAAAGTCAGTTTACTATTGGATGCATTGAGCATATGACAAAAAGATTTCGATTTTTACTTCACTTGTTGGTTGAATTCAATCTCACAACGAACTTTCAAAATTACAATAGCAACTGCAGAAAAATCCCAACATTTCTGTTTAACGTGCGCCGCATCTAATTTCTTGGACATTTTAATTGATCAGCAGGAAAAAAAATTACACATTTTAATTGATAAGTAAGAAACATATATGTATGAGCTGTGTTGGACTTTCTTACAAAGCCAGTAATTAGCTATGAATAATGATCTTACTTTTGTCGAAATGATCACATTAATCATATACACTGTTAAAAATTATTATGTGAATTCACGGTGAAAGTACCGGCAGCAAAGTAGCCGAACTTTCACCGTTCCGTTAGTAGATTTTCCGTTTGGAAAATAAAAGAAAGGAAAACTTTCGCATGGAAAAGCGGTAACTTTCCGTTATAAACTTTGATTTTGTAATGATAATAATTCAATTTAAATTTTAAAATTGGAGATCCGGACATTCGTCAAAGAATTTGAAATTTTCGAGTGACCATATACTTAATTTAAATCATTTTTAATCATTATTTTTTTTTGCATAATTTATTTCAAGCCGTCCTGAGGATCGAACTAGGGACGATTGGATAGCGGATCAAGTCCTTACTGATTCAGCCAAAGCTGCGGATGCCAGTCTGCACAAAGTAAGGTGGTCTGGGGTAATAACGCCAGGCGGGGTAATAACGCCAGGCGGGGTAATAACGCCAAGTGCTAATATTTTGCATAATTATGAAATAATCTGATAAATAACACCCATGTGCTCTGCGCAGAAGGGTTTTGAGTCATATAAATCGCCAAAAACAACTTCAAGTTAATTTGTTTCATTTTTAGGTCTTATTGTTTTTACAAGCAACTAAAATTAACGCTTGATCTAAAATTTGCGAGATACGTTTTGTGATGTGAAGACTATTTTTTTTATCCGGAAATACTTTGTTAATTATATAAATTTATGGTACATTTCATGCACTTTCAGAATATTGTTGAAGATTTTGGATATCTTCTCGACATAATTTGTAATTTAAAATGTACAGCGCAATAACTATAACGGGGTAATAACGCAAATCCTTGGCATTAATACCCCGGTCGATTCCCTACAGTGGCCGAGCTACATCCTAAATACTGATTCAAATAAACACAGTTAAAACTGTGCAATGTTTCTAATGATTCTATTTAAGCGGTCCTTTTTAAGAAAAAAGAAGCTCGCGGTCTGATATTCTTTTGCCTCATCCTCGCCCCCACACCACACCTTTATTTTTCTTACACTTTCACAAAAAATTGAACATTTTCAATAGCTTAGAATGCAATTAGTCAATTTCTAAGTTTCTAGAGTTCGTATTTTTAAAATTGGGCAATCTACATGCAATTATTCCATCTTATTTCATAGTCTTGTTTGCGTGGCGTTATTACCCATATAGGTGGGTAATAACGCCAAATAGCATTGGTCAAGAAATCACGCCATTACATTTTATGAATACATATCTGTTAAATTATTTTTTTTTATATAGATAGTCAATGAGTTGCTGTATCGAATCATATATTTGTTTGAAAAATACAAACTAAAACTGAGCCGTGAAAATTGGTAGAACCTTAACGTGGCGTTATTACCCCAGGGTACCTTATGTCTTTTATGAGTTACTGGGAAAATATGTTGTGCTTTTCAAAGATTTCCTTTCAAATATATTTGTTAGAATATTCGTAAGCGGCTTATTTTATTTTATTTTAGAATGAAGCATAATACTTATTATTTTTAAAACCAATTTTAATTTTTTTACTATCGTAAATAAAATAAAAAATCATTGTTTAAAATCACAATTTTTTTTAATGTATGAAAAAAAATTTTGTATTCATTTTTTATAAAAATTAGACAATTTTTTGAAATTATCGCGCACAATTTATTTATTTTTTGGGAGGCTAATTAGTTAAAAGATTTTTTTAATAAGAAATAAGAGAAAAAAGTAATTAAAAGGGACTTTTTGTGTTTTCATTATTTTATGGGGCTAGTGGGATACGAACCCACAATCTACGCTCCCAGATGTTTAATGGCGTGGTGCTTTAACCACTCGGCCACGGAGATCCCCGTAGAACGGAGTGTCTCTGTTTTTTGTTTTTATTTCCATCCTTTTCGTTAGTTTCAGGAAATATCGTGGAGTTTTCAGATTTGTAACGGAAAAAGCCCTTTTGGTGCGAAAAAGGATTTTTTCTGTGAAATTCAGAAAAAAATATATCCGTGAATTACAGATTTTTTTTTAACCATGTATTAATAGTTTTTCTTCAACCTTTGTTTATGTATTGAAAATATGTTCTCCAACAATCCTTGTATTTTATGGAATAAAATCAATTTGATATTTTATGGAACATTTACCTTAAATCATATGTGAGTAATGAAAAAAAAAATATGCTCATCACTTAAAAAACATAGTATTGTCAAATAATAATAACGCTTGCAATAGTATCGTTTTTAGGTAGATTTCGTATGAAATACTACCTATTGCATTGTCTCCCATGTTGGAATTTCTGAAAAATTTTTGCGGATCTACACGAATCATGACTCCTAGACCCCAAAACTACCATCAGTAAAAAAGTTTATATATATATCTATCTATCTATCTATCTATCTATCTATCTATCTATCTATCTATCTATCTATCTATCTATCGGTGTATATCACTTTCTTCTAGACACGATAACTTCCATAATTATGCTCAGATCTTCATCAAACTTTTACATAAAATCAAAGGGCATAAAATCTCGGTTAAGTTCGTTAATGGGCAAAATCGGACCAAGGAGGTGAAAGTTAGGAGGGTTTTTGTGAAAACAGAAAAAACGCGATAACTTTTTAATTAAAATAGATATCGAATCAGTTTAAAGTTTATATTACTTCTAAAAAATGAGGAAAAAGTTTATGCGTGACAGATTTTTGATAAAGTTAAAAGTGGGCTCAAGGGGCGAAAAAAACATGGTTTTTGGGAGAAAAAAAATCATAACTTCGTCAATTCTCAAGATATCAAATCCAACTAAATTTTATATAAATGTACTCAATATTATCTAAAACTTTTGTATTTACAAGTTTTTGATAGGACCAATTTTTACCGATGAAAAAAATTAAAAACGAAAAGAAAAAGGGGGGAGGAAAAAGAAAAAAAACCATAACTTACTCAATTCTTAAGCAATTAAATCTAATTAAATTTATTTTACATCTTCACAATAATATCTACAATTTTTATATTGACAAGTTTTTCATAGAACCAATTCTTATAGCAAAAATAAATTAAACAAAAATAGGAGTTGGAGAAAAAACCTCAAATCCAAACTGCTTATATTCTGACTCATTTTAAAATTCATTTTTGATTTTAAACGCATCCAAATGACAGATCCTATTATTTAGCAACTATATAATGCGACGTATTGGCCAATTTTTTGATAAAGGCAGAATATATTTTTAAAAAGGCTGCCAAAAAAGGTATTTTGAACAGATTTCCCGAAGTTTTCATCATTAAAAAATTCATTAAGTATAACAAATTGCGTTTTTTATGCGTCATTTTAAAATTCATTTTTGTTCTCAAACCCATCCAATTTACAGGTCCTATTATTTAGGAACTATATAACTTGACGTATTGGGCGGTTTTTTGATAAAGGCAGAATATATATTTTAAAAGGCTGCCAAAAAGGGTATTTTGAACAGAATTTCACGAAGTTATCGTGATTAAAATTTGCGGAAATTTAAGAAATTGCGTTTTTACCGAGTCATTTTTAAATCTTTTTTTGTTCTCAAACGCATCCAATTTACAGGTTCTCTTATTTAGGAACTATATAATGTGACGGAGTGGCCAGTTTTTTGATAAAGGCAGAATATATTTAAAAAAAGGCTGCCAAAATGGGCACTTCGCACAAAATTTCCCAAAGCGACATGATTAATGAACTGTGGGTATTCAAATAACAAATTGGTTATTTTATGACTCATTTTTAAATCCAATTTTGCTCTGACACACACTCAATTGACAGTTTTTTGTTACTTAGGAACTATATAATGTGCGTATTCGTCGATTTTTTGATAAAGGGTGAATATATATATTTTAAAAGCTGTCAAAGTAAGCACTTCGCAAAAAAATTTCCCAAAGCGATCATGATAAAAGAATTGAGGTTGTATTCAAATAACAAATTGTTTATTTTATGACTCATTTTTAAATTCAATTTTGCTCTCAAACGCATTCAATTGACAGTTATTTGTTATTTAGGAACTGTGTAATGTGCCGTATTGGTCAGAGTTTTGATAAAGGCTAAATATATATTTAAAAAAAATCTGTCAAAGTAGGCACTTCGCACAAAATTTCTCAAAGCGATCTTGATTAAAGAATTGTGGATGTATTAAAATAATAAATTGGTTATTTTATGACTCAATTTAAATTCAATTTTGCTGTCAAACGAATTTAATTAACAGTTTTTTGTTATTTAGGAACTATATAATGAGCATATTGTTCAATTTTTTAAATAAAGTAAGAATATAATTCAAAATATATTGCCAAAATGGGCATTTGAGTAAAAATAGGCTTTTTTTTTTTTTTTTTTTTTTTTTTTTTGAGATGAAAACTTTTCGAAATCTACCTCCGCCTATAGGCCATGCCGAAAGGGATTTTTTTTATACGCGCAGAATAAATAAAACGGGAATTCATATACCAACGATTAATATATTTATTTTCTAATTATTTAATTCTTCTGCAATATATTTCCTTTTTATTATTTTCACAAAAATTTCAAAAAATTTCATTTAATATTATAAAAAGGATTAAAATATTTGTAAAGTGTGAATAAATCTTATTATTGCATTATATATTGTTCTCAATACAATTTCTCGTCTTCCTCTAGAACAAATGCAATTCTATAAATTCGATAATTTTTCTAAATCTTCTTATCACGTTACAATAGTTTAACCTAGTCTTTCATTTTCAAGTATCCAATCACAGCAGATTACTCGTCAAGTGATAAGCGGATGAAATCCTCTTTGTCTTCGGTTAAACCAACTTAAGTTGTGTCGAAAGTAGTTTGTGTATATTATTCTGATTAAAATTTACCTGATCATAGATTTGGATAAATGTAAGTTAAGAGAAAGGGTCACAGAAACCAATGAAATATTTTTCTTTTAATTTTATTATATGTATCTTTTATTCATTGTAGCAATAATAAAATAAAATTACAGGATGTTTTTAAATAAATGTATAACTATTTGAAAAATGAAAACGAAATACTACAAGCATACATATACGCTTAAAAATAGAATACGCCCTATTGTTGCTTCTGAAATCAATCGTATATGCGGCATACCATTCATACATTATATGGCCTAAGGTGACCAGACTCTTGCAATTTTAAACGTTTCGTTAAATATCTAAAAAAATAACGGGATTATTCGATTACTCTGAAACTCCATGTGTATAAATAAATTAGTACAAGGGATATATTTTGACAAAGAGTTTTTCCTGAAATCCCATAGGAGACCGTGAGCAAATTGAAAGAGAATGAAGAACTTTTAGATAACTCTGTGAAAACTAATATCGCAACAGCGTTTAAGATGTAGATTACGATTAAGTGGCTTATTGTAATAAATGGTGTTTTTTTTTATGAGGATAGAAGGAACATTCGCAGTGAGATTAAGGTTTTTATAAAAATAGTCCCAAATTATGCTAAGATTTTTGCTTATAATTTGCAGAACTCTTAATATAAAAAATGCTATTTTCAGGAAACATGACAAACATAATAACCTGTTATCAAAATTAAACATAATAAAAATTGCATTAATAATTGAGCAAGTTTTCTAAGTAATGTTTCACTGAGCATGCGTGAAACGCAGTCGAAATATAATGTACATAGTATGTTAACTAAAGCATAGAGCAACTTTCTTGAAAGTCTCAAATCATAGCTTGAAAATTCTGAAAATTATCATCTATAGAATCAACTCAAAATCCATTATTCACAAAATAAAGCAAAAAAGTTGAGGGGCTCTATCCATATATTCATTTATTAGCATCAACATAGCACACACAATATTGCACTCACTATTATATTTCGACATAGCCCCTCATATTTTTACCTGCTTTTGGGAACGACGGATTTTGATAGGAAGAAACACTAAATTTATGCAATAGTCTTTGGGACCACTGTTTTCATTTTTATATTAAGTTTTATAAAATTCTAAATTCATAAAAAATTATAAGTTTTTTAATATATATTTTTAAAAGCACAATTTAAAAAGAAGAAAACTTAAATTGATGACAAAACAACACAACAGTGTACAAACATTTATGGATCATTTTCAAAAATTACAAAGAATTTTCGAATGATTTGTGCAAATGAATAAATCAATTAAAGCAAAAATGAATAAGTAAATTAATGTCAAAATGAATGTATAATAAAAAGTTTATATGTATCTAATAATAAAGAATAGACTAGATGTTCAACGAGTATATATATTCAATGAAAATTTGCTAATACCTAATGAGCCTTATGAAGATAGTGCCTCGATCAGAACTCAACGAATAGGACCTGTTCAACGAATAGAGATCAAAATAGTTCTTCAATTAGTTCAAAATTATATCTTCTTATATATAAATTCTAACATAAAATATATTAAGTAATAACGCAATTAAAAACAGAAAATATCGTACATAAGGCAGTTTATCACAAGTACTAATAAAAACATAAATATTTGACAAAAATAAGTGTTCAGGCAAATAAAATCATTTTATCTTTTGATCATTTCAAAAGTTATTATTCTGTAACGCTTTTTTAAAAACAAGTGAAAAATACTTTAAAGTTGAAATTAATTTAAATTTTATCTTTGTATGGATTATTTGGGTTTAATATTTGCAAATGACATTTGAATAGCCTAGAACTTTGATTTGTAACTTCATTAACGTTCGTTGTTATGTAGTATACTAAAACGGAGTAAACAACCCTTATAAATAACGAAAATTATGATATATAAATGAAAAAAGAACTAAGAATTCTCTATTTTAATGACGTCAATATCAAAGCAATATCGTTTAGAAAATATTCACGTACCGATAATTTGATATATCATAATATTTTTATACTTATTAAATGTGGAATCACATAAAATTATTCATTTTTAGTGATGTTTGTAATGTTTTTTTTTTTTTAATTACTTTTACAAATTTTATCTTATATTTTTAACATTATCATCTGTAATGTCGTAGACGTTTACTTCTGTATTTTTATGACAATACAATTGTAAACAGATCTTTGAGCTCTACGCAAAAGATGTCTATTGCTTCGTAATTACATATTTGACTTTAAATACGAACTCATAGAAATCTAAAATAGCAGCAACATCTAAATGACTTAAAATGACGATTATAGAAGATACTTTATTTCTTTAACAGTGCTTATTCAATAGCAATAAAAAATCTTGATATAAAAATGCATCATATGATTGTCAAAAACACTTCATATATACAGGGTGTTTCCAATTTTTTTTTACAATAAAAGAGGGGTGATCGTTCACATCAAGAAAAACAATATTAAATAGGAAACCAAGGATCCCAAACGTTTTACAAAAAAATAGCCGCCATTTATTCAAATAATCATCGCCAAAATTTCAAATAATCATAAAAAACGGAAAAATCGGTCGATTGATTTGCGGTTTTTACTAAAATCATTCTTTATGTCGGCATTTTCTTGAAATTAAATTATAAAGATAAATTTCAAAAAATGCCGATAGACGTCGCTTTAGACTTTGGTGTAACGAACAACTATTTTTTGCCGGTATTTCTTGCATCTCATTAAATGTTTTCGTAAACTTAGATTCAAACTTAAATATTGAGCTCAAAATCTGAAAGTGGTAGTTTTTAAGTAGCTGTTGAGATTTAAAGTGAATTAACATAGAAAATTGATTTTTATTTTAATAGAATAGAAAATAAAGTACCTTTTATTATCTTCTGGTTTTGTTCGACGTTTTCAGAACTTAGGATATATCCTTCTTGGTATAATATTGCCGGTTGTGGAATAACTTGAAAAACATTGTCTTGAAAAACATTCGTTGACTTGTTTGTTGATTTTAGACCTTCGAATATGAATTGTTACAGAAATAAAAATATGATTTTATGGGATTTTAAAGCGATTTAATAGACTTCCGAATTCGTAAACATACTTTGAATCAGAACATATTCTAAACTGTCCCGCAGTCAACTGCAGAATAAAGAATACAATCTAAAAAAATAGATTACAAATGGATAAATACAAAACACATATGAAAAAACATATTGGGAATTTACCAACACAAATGAGTGAGAAATAATGAATATAATAAATAATTAGAGTTATTTAACAGTCTAGTATTATTAGGAACAAAGTTTTAGTGCTGCCATCTAGAGCCATTTTTCAGAAGTAATAGTGCCATTTCTGAGGATTCCTTTTAAGATTCAACATCCTCCGCCCCCGGCATTAGAGGGGACACTTTGGTAATAGGACGTTTGATGTCACCGTCCGCTGTTTTAATCAAGACGACATGAACTCTTTTGTCCTGTCCTGGGAAAGTTTGTAGAATGCGGCCCATTTTCCATCTCATGGGCAGGGATCTATCATGAATTACCACCATGTCTCCTTCTCGGAGATTAACATTTGGAGTAGTCCATTTAGGGCGCTGTTGTAGATGTTGTAGATATTCTCTTGACCATCTATACCAAAATTGGTTCTTGGCCCTTTCAATAAGGCGCCAACGAGCATTTAATGATAGAGCTCGCGAATTAGAAGCTTCTGGAATATCAAGGAGCGGTGCTCCGATTAGAAAATGACCTGGCGTTAATGCGCACGGATCTGATGGATCTGATGACATCGGCGTTAGAGGTCTTGAATATATGCAACTTTCTATTTGACATAGTAACGTGGATAATTCATCAAAGTTTAAAATACTGGATTTACATGCCTTTAACAGATGATTTTTTGTAAGCTTTACAGCTGCCTCCCATAGCCCACCAAAGTGCGGCGCATATGGAGGAATGAACTGCCAATTGATTTTTTGGCTCGAAAGAAAATCTTGAATGTCTCTGTCCCTCAAATATTGGAATAACTGCTTTAGTTGATTTGCTAGACCTACGAAATTCTTACCATTGTCTGAATAAATATCAGACGGCAGGCCTGTACGTGCAATAAATCTCTTTAGGGCTGCTAGCAAGGCTTACACAGACAAGTCTCATACCACTTCCAGATGCACTGCCTTAGTGCACATGCAGACGAATACAGATATGTAAGCCTTTATTTTTATCTTACTTCTAGGCAAATTTGGCTTAGTTGAGCAGAGGCCGCAAAATCTATGCCAACCTTGGAAAATAAACGGATTGGGGTGATTATGTCAACGGAAAGATCTCCCATCATTTGTTGACAAGCTTGTGTTTTTAGGCGTTTGCAAAGTACACATTTGTTGAGTTCTTGTCGTACAGTAGAACGACCATTAACAAACCAAAACTGTTGGCGTATAATAGAAAGTACTAGCTGTGTACCTGCATGCATATGTTTCTCATGTACATGCTTTAATAATAGTTTAGTGACAAAGTTATTTTTTGGGAGTAGCATCGGGTATTTTCTGTCAAAGGTTAAAGACTGATGTTGTGACGAACGATTACCTACTCGAATGATATCACTTGAATCTAAAAATACATTTAGTGATAACAGCTTACTGTTGCTTGGTAAGGGTTTTCTTTCCTTTAACAACTTAAGCTCTATGTTGAATTCAGACCTTTGAATTAATTTTACAATGCATTGAATTGAATTAGAGATTTCTTCTGAACTTAGATTTCCAAATTTTTTCGATGTACTATGTCTAGCATTATGAATAAATCTAAGACAATAGGCTGTGACTCTTGACAGCTTAGAGAATTTCGAAAACTTAAGAAGAAAGTCAGGAGGTGCACTTACTTGTGTTACATTGCTGACAGAGTCAATTACTTGAGTTAACTCTGAAATCGGATCAGTGAACTTTGGTATTGGGATTTGCTTATTTGACAGCAGCCATGGAGGCCCATGCCACCACAGAGAATGATTAAAAAGCTTTCGTGGAGGAAATCCCCTAGAAGCTACATCTGCAGGATTTAAAGCACCTGGAATATGATTCCATTCATGGGAAGACATTAATGCCTGTATTTGGCATACTCTGTTAAGTACGAATTGATTTCCCTTTAAAGTTGGTGCCTTTAGCCAACTGAGAACAATCTGCGAATCTGACCACAAATAAATATTGTTAAAGTTTACTTTTAATGTGTCGATAATTACAGAACATAACTTAGCTAGCAAAAGAGCTGAACAAAGCTCAATTCTTGGCAATGTTTGAGGTTTAATAGGGTTTACCTTAGTTTTTGCAGCAATCAAATTAACAAATACCTTTTCAGGTGTAACCACGCGTAAAAAGGTAACAGCACCATAAGCTTTATTCGAACCATCGCAAAATCCATGCAGTTGAATTTGAATAACTGCTTCATTAAATAAATTCATGTATCTGGGAATTTCTAACGATTTCAATAAATGCATTTCAGATGAAAATTCATTCCAAACCTGTTGTATGGCATGTGGGATTTTCTCATCACAAGAAATCTTATCCTTCCAAAGATCTTGCATCATGATTTTTAACTTTATTGTTGTAGGAGCTAGGAAACCCAGAGGGTCAAAGATTGTAGCCACTACAGATAACAAGTCTCGTTTGTTTTAACATCCTTTAAATCAGCGAACCTAATTTGTAAAATATCTTTGGAAGAGTCCCAAAGTAAACCAAGCACTTTAACAGTATCATCTTCCTGAATGACCCTTTTTGTGGAAGCCTTCATTTCATCAGGTAAGTGAGCTATTACATCAGGATCGTTACAGGTCCATTTTTGTAGATTAAAACCTCCACTTTTCATAATTTTTATTAGTTCTGTCACTAAAATCTGAGCATTTTCTCGTGAATCGGATCCAGAAAGAAGATCATCAACATAAATTTCCTCTTGAATAATTTGGCAGGCCTTTTGATTATATTGTTCATTATCAATGGCCAACTGGCGTAATGTCCTAATTGCCAAAAAAGGTGCACAGGAAAAACCGTATGTAACGGTCAACAGCCTGTATGATTTGATAGTGTCTTCTAAATTAAATCTCCAAAAAATGCGTTGATAATCAATATGCTTCTGATTAACGAGGATTTGTCTAAACATTTTTTCGATATCAGCACTAAAAGCAATTGGATTCATTCTAAACTTTAATAATAAAGGAAATATTTCCGGCTGCAATTTTGGACCTATCTCTAGATAATCATTTAAATAGCGGCCTGATGAACCAACTGCAGATGCGTCAAATACTACTCTAAGTCGTGCAGTTGAACTATCTTCTTTTAATACCCCGTGATGTGGAAGATAAAAATGATCCGGATTTGAAATTTCTGAATTTGGTATAAGTTTCATGTGCCCCAAATCGATATATTCTTGCATGAATGCTAAATATTGCTCTCTAAGCAAAGGGTTTTGGTGGAGTCTGTTCTCCAATAAATAAAACCGCTTTAGAGCTTGAGATTTTGAATCACCGAGGATTGGCTTAGATTTAAACGGCAAGTTTACAACATATCGTCCTGATACTGCGCGTGAAACGGTTCTAGAATATTTATCTTAAACAAGAGAAATTGGATCAGAACTGGGAACCGACTCAAGTTCCCAGAACTTTTGCAGCTGAGAAGTAATCTGCGTAGTAACATGACAACTAACAGATGAATTTTGGTTTGATTCATTCGAATAAATAATTCCCGATAATATCCAACCCAGTTTAGAATTAATAGCGCTCGGTGATCCTTTAGGTCCTAAAATAGACTCTCCTATTATGATATCTGCAAACAAATCTGCACCTATAAGAAGATCAATAGGACTGGACACATGGAAATTTGGATCCGCAAGATTCAAGCCTTCAATATGTGGCCAAACTAGTCGTAATCAGAAAATTTGGTAAATTTGTTGTTATCTGATTAACAACTAACGCGTCTACCTGAAAGACTTCACCATTAAAATGGGGAGAGAATGTCAAAGAAACTTCCTGAAGAGCTGTTTCTGCAACTAAATTATTTATACCTGAGATTTTATGATTTGTAGGTCTTGATGGAAAACCTAATTTTTCACAACAAGTTTTAAAAAGTAGGCTCTTTTGAGAACCACTATCGATCATCGCCCTGCAAGGAATGAATTTGCCTGATTTGGATTTTACACGTATAATGGCAGTAGCCAACAATGTTTGAGAATTTCTACTAAACGATTGATTAGTAAAACAATTTAATTCATTTAAATTACATACAGCATTTGGGGTTGTTACATGATATTGTTGTCCAATAATTTGTTGTTGTGCAGGCGCAGATTGATCACGATGAAGGAGTGTATGATGTTTCGAATTGCAATGTTTACATGTGGTATTTATCAAACAATTAGCAACAAAATGGTTAGAACGCAAACAGTTCGTACATAACCTTTTAGATTTTACTAAATGCCAGCGTTGCTCAACAGATAAATTCTGCATTGATGGGCATCTATGAAGTTGGTGGGGTTCATTACATTTTGGACAAATAATTTTTTGTGATTTATTTACATTATCTCCGTTACAACAGTATTCGATACCGATCTTTTTGGAAAATGTTGAGATTTAGGATCAAATTTATGATTAAACTTAGATTCAGTTTTAATAAATTCATTATTACAATTCTGCAGACTACGTGCTTGTTTTTCAAGAAAACCAATTACCATTTCATAAGTGGGAAAACAATCATTATTTAATGATAACTCCCACTGTTTTCATAAATTATCATCAAATTTTGTTTGAATTAAATAAAATAAAATAAAATCAACAAATTCATTAAATTCAAATTTTAAAGATTTCAAATTCCGAATAACTTCATTACAAGTGTCCAATAGCTCTAGAATTGATTTTTGCGTAGGTGATTTTAATGATTTAGCATTAATGAATTTTGACATTAACGAATATGCCAAATTCTTACGATTATCATAGCGATTAACAAGAGTTTCCCACGCTTCCTTATAATTATCACCGGAAATTGAAACTCCCGAAATTAATTTAGCAGGATAATTTTTTACACTCGCTATTAGATAAGAGAATTTTAACTGATCTGATAAATTTTTATTATTATGAATTGCAGTCAGAAATGTTTCCTTAAAGGTAATCCAATTACTAATATCTCCATTAAATACCGGCAATTCAAATTTTGGCAATTTTAAAGTGTTATCTTTAATAGACATTCCTGAATTATTGCTAGTTTCGTTCATATTTTCTTGTATTTTTACAACCAAAAATTCTTCGATTTTAACTAAATCGTCAACAACAATACCCTTCGCTTTAGTAAATGAATCGTATAAAGCATTAATACTTTCTTTGGCTATGCCAAAATAAGATTTCTTTAAATCAGCTTCTAAGCTGATTAATTCTGCTTTAAGCTTCTCAGTTAATTTAACATTTTTATTTTCTATTGCTTCAGCTACTTGAATGTTATATCTATTAATTTCTTTAATTGTGAAATTAAATTTCGATTCACTTTGAAGTTCCGGTTTCGTCTTCATCACGTAATTAATTTTTATATTTAAACTTTAATGTATTTCTCTGAACGCTCCTGCGTAAGACGGACCAAACACTTTATGTTGAGATTTAAAGTGAATTAACATAGAAAATTGATTTTTATTTGAATAGAATAGAAAACAAAGTACCTTTTATAATCTTCTGGTTTTGTTCGACATTTTCAGAACTTGGGATATATCCTTCTTGGTATAATATTGCCGGTTGTGGAATAACTTGAAAAACATTGTCTTGAGAAACATTCGTTGACTTGTTTGTTGATTTTAGACCTTCGAATATGAATTGTTACAGAAATAAAAATATGATTTTATGGGATTTTAAAGCGATTTAATAGACTTCCGAATTCGTAAACATACTTTGAATCAGAACTTATTCTAAACTGTCCCACAGTCAACTGCAGAATAAAGAATAAAGAATACAATCTAAAAAGATGGATTACAAATGGATAAATACAAAACATATATGAAAAAACATATTGGGAATTTACTAACACAAATGACTGAGAATTAATGAATATAATAATTAAATAGAGTTATTTAATAGTCTCGTATTATTAGGAACAAAGTTTTAGTGCTGCCATCTAGAGCCATTTTTCAGAAGTAATAGTGCCATTTCTGAGGATTCCTTTTAAGATTCAACATCCTCCGCCCCCGGCATTAGAGGGGACACTTTGGTAATAGGACGTTTGATGTCACCGTCCGCTGTTTTAATCAAGACGACATGAACTCTTTTGTCCTGATTCAATAGTAGCACAAACTGAACTGTGTTCAGAGGGTTCAGATTTCAAATGATTATAAAAAACGGAAAAATTGGTTCATTGATTTGCGGTTTTCACTAAAACTATTCTTTATGTCGGTATTTTCTTAAAAATAAATTATAAAGATAAATTTCAAAAAATGTCGATAGAGGGCGCTTTAGACTTTGGAGTAACGAACAATTAATTTTTGCATCTCATTAAATGTTTTCGGAAACTTAGACTTAAACTTAAGTTTTGAGCTCAAAATCTGAATAGTAGGGAGTTGTTAAGTAGCACAAACTGAATTGTGTTTAAGGGGGGGGAGGTGTTCAAATTTTAAATAATTATAGAAAATGGAAAAATTGTCGATTCGTTTGCGGTTTAAAATAAAACCATTCTTTAAGTCAGTATCTTCTTAAAAATAAGTTTTAAAGATAAATAAAAAAAATCCATTAGAGGACGCCTTAAACTTCAGAATAACCAACAATTTATTTTAACCATTATTATTATTTTTTTTGTTCTAATTAAATACTTGCAAAAACTTATTAAATGTTTTCGGAAGCTTATATTTAAACTTAAATTTTGAGCTCAAAACCTGAATAATTAGGAGTAGTTAAGTAGCGCAAATTGAAGTATCTTCAGGAGTTGAAATTTGACACCCCCCCCCCCCCTCCTCGAACACAATTCAATTTTTCGCTACTTAAACACTCCCAATGATTCAGAATTTTAGCCTAAAATTTAAGTTTATGCATTTGAAAGCATTTTATGAGATTAAAAAATAACAGTTAAAAATAGTTGTACGCTATTACAAAGTCTAAAGCGCCCTCTATCGGCATTTTGTGAAATTTATCTTTAAAATTTATTTTCAAGAAAATGTTCATTAAAAAATTATTTTTATTATTTTTGCGGTTTTAGTAAAAACCGCAAACGAATCGACAAATTTTTCCGTTTTTTATAATCATTTGAAATATGAACCATCTTAACACAGTTCAGTTTGTCGTTAATCATTTGTTCGTTACGTTTTGTTTTTTACGTTTTTGTTCGTTACTCCAAAGTCTAAAGCGCCCTCTATCGGCATTTTTTGAAAATTATCTTTATAATTTATTTTTAAGAAAATACCGACATAAAGAATAATTTTAGTGAAAACCGCAAATCAATGAACCAACTTTTCCGTTTTTTATAATCATTTGAAATTTGAACCCTCTGAACACAGTTCAGTTTGTGCTACTTAACCACTCCCACTTTCAGATTTTGAGCTCAAAATTTAAGTATGAGTCTAAGCTTATGAACACATTTAATGAGATGCAAAAAATACCGGCGAAAAGTAGTTGTTCGTTACTCCAAAGTCTAAAGCGTCCTCTATCGGCATTTTTTGAAATTTATCTTTATAATTTAATTTCAAGAAAATGCCGACATAAAGAATAATTTTAGTGAAAACCGCAAATCAATCGACAGATTTTTCCGTTTTTTATGTTTATTTGAAATTTTGGTCCCTAAACTTAAATGGCGGCTATCTCCTTTGGAAAACGTTTGGGACCCTTGCTCTCCTATTTAATATTGTTTGTCTTGATGTGTACTATCACTCCTCTTTTTTTTGAAAAAAAAAAATTGGAAACACCCTGTATATATATATATATGTATATACAGGGAGTCCGAAAAGTCTGGAAACGATCAAATAACTCGAGAAATGCATATGATATTGAAAAACGAAACTATACGTGTTAAATATTTTAAAATAAACTACTCAGAGAGATCAAATTTGAAATCTTAAATTATAACCCCCATTTTGATTGCAGATTCGGATTCTACGGACAAAAATACGTAACTTTTGTATTTGATGTTTATTTCGAATCCTCGTTTATTAAGGTGTAATTGAGCATATTAAATCGATACATATTTCTATTTTCCCAACCAGGTTTTGCGTGATTGGCCAGAATTTTTACGTCAAATTCCTCGTCTTTTACAGGAATAGCGTTTCTTGAAAATCACCCGTGGCGATTATTTCGATAATGCTACGATGTTAAGAATTTGACCCATTTGCTGTAGCGTCACTCCACAGCTTTTATAGAATATCTCTTTTATGACCAATGAGAATGCTCCATAACACTGTAAAATAACCGTTTTCTATAAAAGCGGTGGAGTGACGCTGTAGCAAATGAGGTAAATTTTTCACAGTGTATAGTGTTTTTTTAAGTTTTTCTCTACAAATATTCATTGAAATATATTAATTTAGCTTTCTATTTGGATTTATATTTTATCCAGTAAATGGTTTTTAAATACGGCTGATGTGGGTGTATGTTTTTTTTAATTATTTGCTGTAGCGTCACTCCACCGCTTTTATAGAAAACGGTTACTTTATTGTGTTATGGAGCATTCTCATTGGTCATAAAAGAGATATTCTATAAAAGCTGTGGAGTGACGCTACAGCAAATGGGTAAAATTTTTAACAGCGTACACTGTTAAAAATCTGCTGCATTTTGCTGCAACGCACTCCCCTGCTTGTATAGAAAACGGTTACTTGGCCGTGAAATGGAGCTTTCTCATTGGTTGGAATAGAGATATTATATACAAGCGGTGAAGTGCGTTGCAGCAAAATGCAGCAGATTTTTAACAGTGTAGCATTATCGAAATAATCGCCACGGAAGATTTTCAAAGAACGCTATTCCTGCAAAAGACGAATAATTTGACGTCAAAAATTCACGCCAATCAGGTTCCCCCAGAGGATACCTTCTTTAGGTATTCACGGGCTTCACAACCCCGGGGCACCTGAGTGATCTTTCTCCTTTCGTTTTCCTCTTACTCCTCTGGTCTTCCTTTCCTCTTTGTTACACTCTCATTGTGGTTTCCTCTTTCTGAGGTGAGAGCAATTCTGCATGGGCCGATACATCCTGTTTATCGGCTCATGGAGAATTGTAAACCACCCACGTGTTGGCCGTGCGTGGCGACCCGTGTCCCTGGAAAGGGGGATCCTGGCAGTTGAGGGAAACCGACACACTGCTTTGGCCTCTGCTTCAGGCAGACGGGAGGTGCATATTGGTCCCGTATGCATCAATCGGCTGGTCAGCTGGCTTTTGTCACTGGCTTTAGGGATCAAGCGAGCGAGCAATTACTAGTCATCTCGTTAAGGGTGGAGACTGACATAGGATTGTCTTGTGACCGTATAGGCCCTGGCTAGCACTGGTGCACGAATGTGCATCCCCTTGTTGGGCTCGGTAGTGGGTGGTGCGGGCGGGGCCCGAATTGATCTTTTCTTCCATGGATGGAAAAGCTTCGCTTCCTCCCACTTCTCTCCCTCCCGGAGAGCAACAAATTGTGTAGAATACTTCATTTACTCGTTTTTTTATATTTAAACGCACCGATAGCCTCTCAGATAGTTCTTTCAAGAGAACCTCACCATTTCTTATCGCAAAAACATTCCAGTCTGTTTTTGGCGACGGTCACACTCTTAAAAAACTGCAATCTGGGGATTTATTGGTTGAGGTTTCTTCAGCCAGCAAATCACAGCTTCTGGACAATTGCACTACAATAGGTACTTTTGCTGTTTCTGTTAAAGCCCATCCAACTCTTAATACTTGTCGCGGTGTAATATCTGAACCAGATCTTTTATATTCCTCAAAAGAAGAGCTTCTCTCAAATTTAAAAGAACAAGATGTAATAGATGCACGCCGCATTAGTATCCGAAAGAATGGACAAGTTATTTGGACAAAACACATAATACTAACCTTCAATAGCCATAATTTACCTTCTAGAATTAAAGCTGGATACCTAAGCTGTCCAGTCCGGCCTTATATCCCTAACCCTTTACGATGTTTCAAATGCCAGCGTTTTCGTCATACTAACACTAACTGTCGTTGCTATGTTACCTGTCCTCGTTGTGCAGAAGTCGGCCATGATGGTAAATTGTGTGAAAAACCAGAACGCTGTGCGAATTGCAAAGGTAACCGTACGTCATACTCTCGCTCCTGTCCAATTTGGAACCGGGAAAAAGAAATTCTTGCAGTAAAAACCAGTCAAAATCTTTCATACCCAGAAGCTCGAAAACTTGTTGAAACCAGAACCCCATCTATAGGTCTTTCTTATTCTAGTTTACTCAAACAGCAATCAAAATCTGTAAGACATATAAGCACCCAGACAGAATCACCTAATCCACCTAGTACCCCAAAGAAACAAACACGAGATGTCAGTTGCCATACTAAATGTTCTGCTATCCCTAAATTAGAGCGTTGGTTACCATCTTCAGAGCCTGTTACAATAGTCCATCAACCTATTCAGCCACAAAAACCGAAAAAGGACACTGAACCCCAGATAAGAACTAATACATTTGCATCTACATCTAAAAATAATCCTAATCTCCCTGCATCAAATTGCCAGAAACCTAACGCTCGTCAAAAGATTAAAGCAGTTACACCCATTAAAAAAACCGTTGATCATTCTGCTTCTAACCACCAAAAGACCAATTCTGCTCAAGCCGTTAAACGAAACCAAAAGACAAAAGAAAATAATGCGCTTCGTAATTCTCACGAATGGCAAACTGTAACTAAAAAAAACAGCGAAAATCAAATAATGACTCATCTGTTGCTTATTTGAAAGATCCCAAAAAGCTAAAGAACTACATGGAAGAGGCTATGGAAGAATCATGTGAGTCAAGTGAAGACGAAGGGAACATTGTTTATGAGGAGTATATGCCCGACTGATATTACCACTTGCCTTTTTTAACTTCTGTGTTTTTTAAATGTTGTCGTCATTGTTTTTACGTTTTACTATTTCTTATCATGTATCACTAGTTTACTGTTCATATTGATTGTTCAGTTTTTATCCAGTCATATTTTCTTTTCTTAAAACCTTCCTCTTCACCCTTTGATTGGTTATAAGTATTTTTTACTCACATGTGTTACCAACATTGCATCCTTGTTTTTTTAAACCTGTTTTTATGTCAACTTATACAACTGTTTGTATTTTAACTTTTTACTATCAATTTTTATGGTTTTTAATTGACATAATTGTTTTTTTAGCTATGAATTTTAGCTTTTAATTGCATGTTTTATTTACCTATTATTACTGGTCGTTAACACTATATAGTTATAGATGTGTTTTCTTTTTGACATTGTCTTGGCGCAGCATGTCCCAAGGGGGACCTTGCGCCATTAAAACCAAATCAACCAAATCAACACGCCAATCAGGAAAAACCTGGTTGGGAAAACGGAAATATGTGCTTTAATATGCTCAATTACACCGTGATAAACGAGGATTCGAAATAAACAACAAATACAAAAGTTATGTATTTTTGTCCGCAGAATCCGAATCTGCAATAAAAAATGGGGGTTATAATTTAAGATTTCAAAGTTGGCCCCCCCCTCTGACCCCCAGGGGGTGAAAGTCAAATTTGCTATCACTGAGTAGATTATTTAAATATATTTAACACGTATATTTTCGCTTTTCAATCTCATATGTATTTCTCCAGTTATTCGACCGTTTCCAGACTTTTCGGACACCCTGTATATATATATATAAACAATTTACCTACATTTATATTAATTCCACAGAAGTGGAAAATGCTTTGCGGTCTAAAGATACAATGGCTGTCGCCACGAATGATTTCTTATTTTCTACACAGAAATAGTTACACAAACTGGTATTAAAAATGTCATCATTATACAAAGATACGGTAGATAAAGGAAATTTACAACATGGAAAATTACAGCTTAAATATCCACAAACAGTGTATTACGGAGAAGGCGGGAATTGAACTCGCAGACTACATACATCGTCAAGCGATTAGCGGAGTGGTGCCTTAATCACTGGGCCCCGATTTTACCTATGTGGACAGAGCACAAAGACCATAGACGCACCTTGCAATCTCTAGAGATGAGAAAAAAATAGTCATGAAATGGAGTATTTTAAAATGTTTTTACCTGTTTTTCCATTTCTTCAATGAAGTCTGAAATCTTGCAAATATGATTTTCCAATTTTATGAAGAATATTTGATAATTATTCTGTTAGATATGGAGTACGATAGAATGTTTTTACCTTATTTTCCATTCCTTTATTAAAATTTAATCTAAATTCTTGCGAATATTATTTTCTAACTTTATGAATATTATTTGGTACTTTTAGTATTACATGTGGAATATGATAGAGTGTTTTTATCTGATTTTCCATCCTTCTAATAAATGTCTAGTCTAAAATTTTCAAATATGATTTTCTAACTTTATGAAGAATATTTGATACTTTTAGCCTTATATGTGGAGTATGGTAGAATATTTTTACCTGGTTTTACATTTCTCTAATGAAGTTTATTCTGAAATCTTGCAAATGCAATTTTCTTACTTTATGAAGAATTTTTGATATTTCTAGTATTAGATGTGGAGTACGGTAGAGTGGTTTTACATGATTTTCCATTTCTCTAATGAAATATATTTTAAAATCTTGCAAATATGCTTTTTCTAAATTTATGAAGATAATTTGATACTTCTAGTGTTAGATGTAGAGTACGGTAGAGTGTTTTTACCTGGCTGTTTATCCCCTTAATGAAGTTTATTCTAAAATCTTGCAAATATAAGTTTTCTACCCTTTTTGTAGAACGTTTGATACATCTATATCACCCAAATAAAAATCCCGTGAATACTCTTTTTTCCGTATAAATATTTTCTCACGCGTGAAACTTAGAAACGATATTTTGAAAATTAAATAAAATCCTGTATACCTGACTTATGTATGCCATTATATCTGGACATTACTTCTATTAACATGGTAATTCTAGACTTTAAAAAGTTCAATGTTAATGTATATCAAGAGAGTAATATCGATGAAAACACACAATGTTAATGTATATCAAGAGAGTAATATCGATGAAAACAATCTATATTTTTGGTCTAACATATTGATATTATGTTGGCATTTTTTAAACAGCATTTTTTTTAATAAAAAAGTTTAAATGTATTTTATAAGTATATTTTCAACGGAGGCTAGTGTTATTTGTTTCAATGTAGGAATATATCACTTTAAATCATTGATAAACTTCTTTATTCAAACATGTTCTACTACAACATTTCTTTAAATGTTTCCAAGTAAGTTGCGTATGTGGAAAATTTTTTGAATCACTTATTACTAGTGAGATATAAAAAACATCAATTAAAAAAGTTATTTAACGCAGAACGTTTGAAACATGACTAAAACATTTGCTATAAAAAAAGAAACATTTTGTTACATTTCGATACAGAATAAGTAAACGTTACTTAATTCATGTGTTTATTTTGCAATTAACTCTCAGAAATATTTGCTGAACCTGTTATCCTATTCTAAATGTTTAACCTTTAAATATTTGTTTCATTTTAAAAATCTTATTCAAACAAATTTACATTTGACAGTGTAAAATTCTTAATTTAAAAATAAGTAATATAATTGGAGTTTGTTGTGTAACTGGAATTTTTATTTTCTTAAAATATCATCATATTGTTCCAGGGACACATTACTCTTCTACAAACGCTAAGCTTTTAATTTATTCTTTCATAAGATAATCTTGCTAAAATATGCACTGAATATGTGGTAATATTACATGCGACTTTATAAAGACTATTTACCATTTCTTATCTAAAATTAAAATATTTAATTTTAATGAAGTATTAGCATATAACAAGCATGAAGATACCTCCTTACTAAAGTATTCACTCAAAATGTTGTTATTTTATATGCCATCTTATAAACACTATTCAACATTTCTTATTTAAAATAAAAATATTATAGTTTAATGAAGTATTAGCATATAACAAGCATGAATATACTTCCTCTCCCTAACATCTGAATATAAAAGATTTCATTTTTTGAAAGGAAAAACAACGGCAAACAATACACATATTTCTAAAAAATGTTACACAGATACAATGTATATTCTGATAAAGCTCTTTAAAGTCGCGATAATACGTAATTTACATACACAAGCAAAAAATTTAAATTTTTTGTTATTCTAAATTAAAACAAAAGTTCTTCAAAAAAAGCAAAGAACATAACAACACAAGAAGCTATACAACTCCACATGTAAATAAATTTCAGCATATTATTGTTTGACACGAGAAAAGTTCAGTTTTTCAAAGAAAAATATCAACAAAACATTAATCATATTTAAAAAATAATAGCATATACGACGTTACTATTTTTGTTTTTAACTCCTTAAAGCCATTATAAAAGACATAATTTGAATATACAAACAATTACTTTAATGTTGCTGTTGTGAATAAATTATGCACTTACTTTTTGTTATCATCATTTAACATAACTTTATACAATAAAATACAAAGAAAGTTGACATGTTGAAAGAAAAACAATGCTATAAAAAATGAAGATAAAATCATGAGAGGGACTGGAATATAAAACCACTTTCGTGATCGTTTTTTTCTTCTTCAAAAAAGCTTTTAGATGTTTAGTAGAATTTTTTAAACACGTATTTTTTAATGCAAATTTTGGCTAAAGAGATTATACCTAGTAAAATGGGATTAAAATCCGGGAAAATAATGGGATAAAAATTATTTTCCTATACAGATAGAAATTTTGGTGACTTAATTATTTTATTTTAGTAAATAAGTCTTAGTTTGAAAAAAAAATACGGAGAATAAAGAAATACATAGAAAAAATACACAGACTAAAGAAATAAAAAGAAAAAAACAGAAATATTAAAAGAAAAAAATTAATGAAAGTAAGGAATTACTAAGCAGATATAATAGATTAAAGTTTAAGAAATTTCATTGTCCATTTCTAATTTTTTTCGTAAATATTTTTTAAAATCTTAAAGTTAATAATGTTAGAGGATTTTAATTGGCATCTCTAAGGTGTTTCTTATCTAATACAGTCGGACCCGATTAATTGCATACATTTGGTTCCACTGATTTGTTTGCAATTGAGCGGAGTGTGCATTTAAGCGAGGGCAGCAATTCATGTTACTATTACAGGTTATCCTTTGATTCTGTTCCACAGATATGCACTGTAAAAAAAATTCTGTAAAGGTACTAAACATTTTTTAGGAAACTGGGATTCCGAGAACTTTTCATGTAACGATAACAGGAAAAATTCATGTAACCGATTCTGAAACTTGAATTTTTGCTGTTATCTTTACAGGAAATGTTCTAGGAATCCCAGTTTCCTAGAAAAAGTTTAGTACCCTTACAGAATTTTTTTTACAGTGTGATAAATATTAATTAACAATAATAATTTAAAAATTAAATATTGTAATATCCAGGTAGGACACTGATATCGGCCAATGTCCCTATCGATATTGGCCAATATCTGGAAAGTCACTGAACGTCAAACATCAAATTTACAATATCTGCCAATATTCACAGATGTAACTTAAAATTAGTTTTTAAAAGAAAGCATTCAACTGAATTTTTGCATTCCTTATAACATTATTATACATAAATAGAATTCTCATCAATAAAATTTAACAATTTTGCCATTTTTAGAAACTTAATTTTTTAATGCCTTCTTTTTAATATTTTATTTACATTGGCCATGGCCAGTGTTGTAAAAATGATATTAGTATTCTAACATTCAGAGATATCTATAGACATTCGTAAAAAAAGCATCATTTTTCAGACATTTCAAGAGGTCTGTCGACATTAGCATATCTGACGAAGTTTGAAATTCAAAACGTAAACATACATGAAATTGTATTTAAAACGTAAAAATACATGTTTGTTCTTAATGTATTGATTTTGTTCTGATTTGAATGATCTGATATGATGGTCTCTGATTTGAATGTTCTAATTGAATTTGTTGATTTAATTTTCTGATTTTCTTCTTAACTCTAATCGTGGTCTTAACCAAAATGAGTGGAAAATTATGAAGGACTGTCCATTTCTAGTGTTTTCATCAAAGCATATTTGATTGTGCCGCCTACTATGAAATTTTTATTGCACAAATATTTTCTTTGTACATCTATAATACACTGCTCAAAACAATTAAAGGATATTTGAAGTTTTATATAAAATAAAGATATAAACGAATTTTTTTTTGCCGAAAATAGAAGAAGAGAATCACAAATGCACGTTTCTCTGGTTTTCAAACTGTGGAGTATGCAAATTTTGAGTTCGACGCCAAAAACGTCGCTTCAGCGGCAACGAATGAAATTTGACTTTCAACTGGATAAAAGAGAATGAAGACAAGGATGATCGGCATTCAGTGATTGCTTTGTTTCAATGAGTACGATGGCTCAGCGAAGTCATTTGACAGATTTAGAAGCTTGGAGAGTTGTTGGTAGGTTAGAAGGGGGCCAAACTCAAGCCGAAGTAGCGCAAGCCATTGGAGTGTCACAAAGTGTCATTTCCAGGATTTGGAACCGTTTTTTGGAGAGTGGATGTGCAGGCCGAAGACCAGGGCAAGGTCGTAGACGGGCAACAACGCCCAATGAAGATCGGTATTTAGCGTTAACAGCACCGGAACATGAACGCTACTCTTCTCCAACAACACCTTCGCTCGGCTACAGGCACCACGATTTCAACTCAGACTGCCCGAAACCGGCTCCATGCTGTAGGTCTGTTTGTTCGCCGACCGATGGTATGTGTTAGATTAATATCAAGGCATTGTCGCGACCGCAGGGAGTGGGCAACCGAGCGTGTCAACTGGAGAACAAATGAATGGAGCAATATTCTGTTTTCTGGTGAGTCCCGTTTTTCTGTGCATCCGGATAATAGGCGTATTTTCATCTACCAGTCAACGTGGCAGTAGGAATAATCCTGCGTTCGTGCACGAAAGTGTCAGATTTGGCGGTGGAGGAGTGTTGGTGCATGGTGGCATCTCCATTGACAGGCGCACTGACCTCAACATCGTTCGAGATGGAGCTCTGTCTGGTCGTCGATATAGGAATGAGATCCTCAGACCTATTGTAGTCCCTTACGCTGCAGCAATCGGAGATAACTTCATTTTAATGGACGATAACTGCAGGCCACATCGTTCAAACCTGGTGGAGGATTTCCTTTTCGAGGAAGGAATCGTTCGAATGGAATGGCCAGCGTGTTCTCCTGACATGAATCCAATCGAGCACGTTTGGGACGCTCTAGGAAGACGAGTTTCTGGCCGCCAACAACCCCCACAAACTCTCCAAGAACTAGAAAGAGCTCTTCTAGAAGAGTGGGGCAGAATACCCCAACTCGTCATTAATAGCCTCATTGAGTTCATGCCTCAAAAGTGTTCAACGTTGCTGGCCGCCCGTGGAAACCATACCCCTTACTGAAAATGATTTTCTTTGAAGAAAACACCTTTTCTTATTCTTTTTTTCTCATATGCACAAATTGTGTTTTTTTCCTTTTGTACACAAATGCGCAATAAAATGCATTTTTTCTGCCAAACATGTGTAATTTATTCTCATATAACCTACTATGTCTGTCGACCATGCATCAATCAGCTAAAAAGTTTCCCAGATACAAAATCCACCTAAAACTGCAATATCCTTTAATTGTTTTGAGCAGTGTATATATATGCATATATGTAAAAAAAGCCATACTGAGATTGATAAGGAAAATTTTCTGAAATACAATTTATTTAGAAATTTATAGAAATTGAAATAGAAAAAATTCCCAAGAAAAGCATTTCATAATAAAAACTATTGATTGAGTAAATAAAAATATAAATAAGGAAATCTGCATTTATTGCTGTCGAATTATTTGCGTTAAAAAATAATGTGGTATCTGTAACGATTCTAAAATATAGCAATTGTTAATTTTATATAAAAAAATCTAAAGATGCTTTCTTCTTATTACATAATGTTTTCACATAAAACAGAGATAAATTTATGCATTTTTTAATGGATATTATGTTTATTTTCTAAAAGTGGTCTCGAATGTAAGTGTTTTAAAATGATTTTATTTTTTATTCTTGAAGGAAAATAAGTTTAGTTTCAAATATAGGTTATCAGTTTGGAACATAGATTCTTTTAAAAAATCTAACAACCTTAATAATAGAAAGGGACATTTAAATAAATCTAAAAAAATTGTGATTAAAAGAATATTTGACATAAGTAAATTATAACTTATTCAAGCACTTTTTTTTCCGTCACTAAGAGAAAAATCTGCTCCCACCACTTTATATTGACAATTCCTTGTTATAACATTTTTTTCGGGTATCGTAATTTAGCCTTAACCAGAATCAGAGATCTATCACTTCAACAGTTGCGATTAGCTGTTGAAGCTCAAATATGAAATTAAACAATAATTTCATGTTTAAAAATGTTATTCTAAAATGTTAGAAAAATATGTCGTTAAGTTTTAACTAAAGATATTCAGTACATTTTTTAGGGGGGGGGGCGGGGTCATTTAACATTGGCAAACATTACATTTTGACATCGACCAATATCAAAATGATATATTGGCCGATCTATATCTATATGCTACCTGGACAGTAATTTTATTCAATAATTTATTATTACTTTATACATAACAATGTATATGTTACCGTTAAAGGGTATAATTCAGTTACTTAATAAAAAATTTAGCTATTTCATAAAGTAACCAGCCAAGTTCTTTAAAGTGTTTAAAATTAATGGATTCTATGATTTAACTAGTTAGTTTATAGAATAACGATTACCTAACCGTTAAAATGTAAAATAAACAATTAACATTTAAAAAAAGCTGCTTTATAAATTAACTATTGATAAATAGTTAAAGACATTCGAAAAATATATTTAAAATTATTAATAGATGATTTAGTAAATATTATATAAAAACTGGATATACAATGTAAAAATATTTACATTAGTTAAAAGCAAAAAGTAATTCAAAATAACCGAATGTAGTGCGGGAATATTTGTGTAAATTTTTATAACTCATATTTACATAAGTATTAGATTACTTTGTCCTGCTGTAAAAAAAATCAATTTATGAAGTATTAGAAAAATTATATCCCAAACATAAAATATAAATACTGCTTACAAAGGAAATAAAAATAACTTTAAATACTATTAATGCTAACAGGAATAATTAGGTTTTATAATAACAACATTTTATAAACTTTTTTATAATTAATAATGCAAGAGCACATTATTTTAAAAAAATATGAATTACCTTTATTTTATTTTCATTATATTTAAGAACAAGAATTGCCGTAATATGACATTCATTTAATTTCTGTCGCTATATCTTGGTGTTATAAAAAACATCGAACAGAATGTACCTTGAAAAATAAATTATGACAGCATGTTTTGGCACCACTGTTAACAGACGGTGGCAACAATTCATGGCACAAATAAATTTTTCTACCTCCTGAACTTCTAGGCTATCATAAGACTGGATTAAACCAATAATCACGTGGTATTTTTTCTGTCCATCTTTGGCATAGTTTGCTATAACTATCGAATTTAATAATTTTTCACGAGTACGTATAGCACTATTTTTCTTAGTTCACGCTTATTTAACAAGAATTCCAGCAGCTGTTCCATTAAAATATTTCGTACTTACCGATTGATCTCTCATTCCTGCAGAAGTCAATATTTAAAAAAAAAAGGCAAAAATATTTGTGGATAATCTCAAATGAAGTATGCTAACACAGCTATGCCGCTTTCAAATTCATGCAAATTCAATACACATATCGACAAAACATGAAATAAAGTAGACACGACATGGTAATAAAGTAGAAATCAGCCATAAACGATTCAAAACTATCTAAAATCAATTATAATCGATTCAAATAGTCTTTTTTCCTGCCGTCTTTAATACTTTAACGGTTGGACAATCGTTATTCTGTAAAATAACTAGTTAAATTGCAAAATTTAATGATTTTACACATTTTAATTGAAGTCGTTAGTTACTTCATGAAATAACTACGTATTCTATGAATTAATTGAAAAATTAATGTAAAAAATGTACATGACCCTTATCATGACCTTTATCATGTGGAAACAGAATAAGAACTAGTCATTTAGACTATTCGACTATGTGGGAAAGTGTCTACATATTGATCAAACGAGGCTATTTCATAAACTCTTTTAATTTATATGAAAACTTTAAATCTGATATTAAAATTAGAAAATCTCAAAATGTAGAATGCTTGTATTTTTGTAACTCTTGTGTAAAAATTTTCTTACTGAAAAGCAATTTATCAATTAACTTCTTATAAATACCATCCAAATTTATTGTTTCTTAAATTCACCACAAATGAAATTTTAAAAAGCAATCTACCTACAATTTCCAAATATGAAATTATGCATTGTTCCAAAGCTATATTTAAAAGTTATTTTCAAAGTACTTTAGACTTTGATTAAAATGTGAATATTTTACAGCTGCATCTGTTTCGAAAACACTTTCTTAAAGGTGGTACTTCTACACAAAAGATTTTCTCGTGAATACTTACAATTTCTTTGTTATCTCAGACTGCTATTGTTTCGTAATGCATGAATGGATAATTCTATTTAACTTTCAAATTTCGGTTGCTTTGAAGGTAAATTTTAATTGCATTTTGTTCTTCCGAGATTAAGAAAACATAACGTTTTAGAATACAAATCGAATGTATTTATTATATTAACACAAAGATCTTCCAATGAGATAAAGTCTAGTTATTTTAAAGGAATGTTTTTAAATATTCCTTCGAATATAGAGTAGTTTCTAAAAGTGTTCGTACATTTACGAATTTTTATACAATAATGCTTTATCCATTTATCTAAATTAGCATTCTAGAATGGATATTCAATAATAAGTCTATAGTTTATTCTGAACAAAACCACATACATTATTATAAAAACATAGCAAAATGTTATTTTAGTGAAATAACTAATCAAAAATAGCAAAAAAGATACCTTACAAAAATTTCGCACACTTATAAAAAATCTATATACATTAATAAATATTGTAATATTGCGTTACATTTATACTTCGAAATATATCTTATACCTTTCACAATAACACATGAGAACACATTCGGCAAATTTTTTTTATACATTTTTGATCCAATATCCATACAGTTATCGAACATTAATATTTTAATTATGCTCTTCGTTTTAACCCTTTTTCTAGCGAAGGTACTAATAAGTACCTTAAAAATTACTTATTACAAAATTCTTTTAATACGTCAATCAGTTGCAATACTGTTTAGAAAGAGTTACAGATACGTTACTTCATTTTGTTCTAAAAGCATTATTGGTTACACACACACAAAAAAAATAATAAAAAATGGACGAATTTTTTTTTTTTTTTTTTTTTTTTTTTTGGCGGTGAGGGAGGGGAATGGGGATCTTTCAATTCTGAAATATTTCTATATTTATATTGTAAGAACATACAGGGTGATTCCAAATTTTTTTACAATAACAGAGGGGTGATAGTACACATCAAGACAAACAATAATAAATGGGAGACCAAGGGTCCCAAACGTTTTCCAAAGGAGATATCCGTCATTAAAGTTTAGGGATCAAAATTTCAAATAAACATAAAAAAACGGAGAAAACGATCGATTGATTTGCGGTTTTCACTAAAATTATTCTTTATGTCGGCATTTTCTTAAAATTAAATAATAAAGATGAATTTCAAAAAATGCCGATAGAGGGCGCTTTAGACTTTGGAGTAACGAACAACTATATTTTGACGGCATTTTTTGCATCTCATTAAATGCTTTCGTAAGCTTAGACTTAAACTTAAATTTTGAGCTCAAAATCTGAATAGTTGGGAGTGGTTAAGTAGACAAACTAAACTGTGTTCAGAGGGTTCAAATTTCAAATGATTATAAAAAACGAAAAAATTGGTCGATACGTTTGCGTTTTTCGCTAAAACTAATTTTTAAATGAGCATTTTCTTGAAAATAAATTTTAAAGATAATTTTCACAAAATGCCGATAGAGGGCGCCTTAGACTTTGGAGTAGCGTACAATTATTTTTTAATCTCATTAAATGCTTTCAAATGCACAAACTTAAATTTTAGGCTCAAATTCCGAATCGTTGGGAGTGTTTAAGTAGCGAAATATTGAATTGTGTTCGAGGAGGGGGGGGGGGAGGGTTAAATTTCAACTCCTGAAGATACTTCAATTTGCGCTACTTAACTACTCTTAATTATTCAGATTTTGAGCTCAAAATTTAAGTTTAAATCTAAGCTTCCGAAAACATTCAATAAGTTTTTGCAAGCATTTAATTAGAACAAAAAAATAATGGTTAAAATTAATTGTTGATTACTCTGAAGTTTAAGGCGCCCTCTACTGAAATTTTAAAAAATTTATCTTTAAAATTTATTTTCAAGAAGAAACTGACTTAAAGAATAGTTTTATTTTTAACCGCAAACGAATCAACAAATTTTTCCATTTTCTATAATTATTGAACAAATTAAAATAAATTTGAACACCCCACCCTTAAACACAGTTCAGTTTGTGCTACTTAACTACTCCCTACTATTCTGACTTTGAGCTCAAAATTTAAGTTTAAGTCTAAGCTTCCTAAAACATTTAATGAGATGCAAAAAATAGTTGTTCGTTACTCCAAATTTTAAAGCGCCCTGTATCGACACTTTTTGAAATTTATCTTTATAATTTATTTTTAAGAAAATACCGACATAAAGAATAGTTTTAGTGAAAACCGCAAATCAATGAACCAATTTTTCCGTTTTTTTTATAATCATTTGAAATTTGAACCCTCTGAACACAATTCAGTTTGTGCTACTTAACCACTCTCACTTTCAGATTTTGAGCTCAAAATTTAAGTTTGAGTCTAAGCTTACGAAAACATTTAATGAGATGCAAAAAATACCGGCAAAAAATAGTTGTTCGTTACTCCAAAGTCTAAAGCGCCCTCTATCGGCATTTTTTTTAAATTTATCTTTATAATTTAATTTCAAGAAAATGCCGACATAAAGAATAATTTTAGTGGAAACCGCAAATCAACCGACCGATTTTTCCGTTTTTTATGTTCATTTGAATTTTTGGTCCCTAAACTTTAATGGCGGCTATCTCCTTTGGAAAACGTTTTACCCTTGGTCTCCTATTTATTATTGTTTGTCTTGATGTGTACTATCACCCCTCTTTTATTGTAAAAAAATTTTGGAATCACCCTGTATGTGCACATTTTAAATTATACAAAGTACTTAGAAAGCAATTTAAAATAAAAGGTTTGAGTGGGGTTATAAATTTGCACAAAATCCCTGTAATTTCAAATTTAATTCATCCTTCAATCCTTCTGAAATCCTTCAAAAATTTATTAAATGATTATGTAAATCTTTTAATTTAGTTGATACAATTTACGTAAAATGCTTTAGAATGTTAAATTTTCATGAATTCTTAATGCGGTAGATAAAGGGTTAAAGTATTTTTTCCTTACTATAATCTCCAGCTCTCTCAAAATATGTTTTTAACTTTTAAATTCGGCGATTAAAATTATGTTTTCAGAATTTGTGAAAAATTATGTAGACACCAGAGATGAACGTTGAGAGCCATGAGCTTAGGATCGTTATATTGACAAAAAAACAGATTCTTTCCAGTGCCCAAATTTTTGTCCACTAACAATAAATTGTCTTTTAAAATATTAAAACAAAGAGCATGATTCATTATGCCATCAGAACATACCAAGTTATTTCATCTGGATGCTGCCATACACCTCCACAGATGGACATCTCCACCGTCATGCTTAAATTCTTCGCGACGAGAGACTTTTACGATATTTTTGATGTTTTGTCACCGGTTTTTAAAAACAAAAATTTGTGTCTTGTTATATCTAGAAAATACTCCGATTAAATATAGCTATTTTTATGGTATAATTTTACAGGTGCGGATAAACAAGGATTCTTAACCCTTTTTGCGGCACGTATACGCATCGATCGCTCCAAAGGGTTAAATGTTCTAACTAAGTTCTTAAGATTAAGCAATTATACACCCATTGGAATCAAAAATGTTAAATCTGCTTTAATCTGTAAATCAAACATTATTCCAATATGATTTTTTTTTAATTTATATTACGAATGAAAGCTTAAGTTTTCTGATTTGGAATAGATCAAACTTTAAAAATAATAATAATAATAAATAATAATAAGCACTTTTCAAAAGAATTAATATATACTACCGTCGATTGGGTACAAATTTCTGAAAGCCAAATTTAAATCTATTAAGTGTTGTGACACTTCACAAAATAGTTTAAGATGTTTAAGAATTCGGTTTGTCTCTCCGTACTCTAATCTGTTATTATAGTTGGATTGATCTATAATTGATACATGTGTGCAATGTAATTGATATATAATCATATCATATTTTGTATTAACACATTTCTCAAAAGAGTGTAACAGCTATTGCATCAAAATCTGAATATTTATAAAAAATGTTTTAGTATGAGTGCACCAAATATGCCAAATTTGTCGTGCAATTTTCAACTTATTTTATTATTTTATTGTTACAGATTTGTATTTTGAAATAAGAAAAGGACTTTTTTTGTTTGGTGTATAGTTAGAGATTATTAGAGTATAATTATTGGATACTTAAAACTGAGTGGTAAAAGTACCTTTTTACCTTTTTGTACATTAACATATTTTGGCAATTCTCTTTTATTTTGACGGTTAGTTGGTTTGCTTTTTTAATATTGAAAAAATAATATTCATATTTTTTTCATCATGTAAATCACATCTATTGTTTGAACAACCTTTGGCAGCAATAATTTGTAACCACTGTTAATCACATCCTATCTCAATTATCTTCGAAATTAGTTTCAGTTATAGAAAATTGGGGGAAATTTTTGAACATGGTGTAATGATTTCCATGAATGAATGCAATGTTTCGTATTCGATCAAAATACTCTATAATTCAAAATACTTTATACTTAAATTTTCTTTTTAATAAATTTATTTTATACATAGAATAATAGTATAACTGGGACGTTTGAAAAAATACTGAATTGAAACTATTCACATATATACAAAATATAAAATCTTTTTACCTTAAAAATTTCGGATCATCGTACTTAAAACCGGAAAAGATGATCTTATATATATCTGTGTGCTTATCTCGAAAATTCTTATCATACCTTTGCAGAAAATAACAGAACTCTTCAAAAATGCTTAAGACACACGCGACAAACAAAAAACATAAACAATCTCTCAAAAAATTCCTTTTCCTTCCATTTCCGTCGATAAAAATATTGATACCAACTTTTTTCCCTGAATTTTTACCTTATCTCGTAAGATAAAAAAATATAAAAGAAACGTTAATAAAAAAAAGCTTCGCTGCCGTATCAACGGGTCGCGTTTGATAAATAAAATAAATATCACAGTGGAAAATTTGCAAAAGCTGCGAAAATAAAATAAAATATTAATTTATCAATTCCTAACATACTCCCACTTTAATTTAGGCAAAAGGCAAATTAAACAAAAGATCATATTTGATCAAACTAAACACTAATTCAAAATAAAAAAATATGTAAATAAATCTATATTATGAAGACCAAATGTATCTGTGCGTAACGCATACGTCATTTTGCGAATGGCATCACTTTCCCATGATATTCGGTTTTGCAATTTTTGCCACTGCAGTTTTTATACATCTAAACACCGCACATTCTCAATTTTTACATCGGCGTAAAGAGAAAAATATGTACTTTTAAATGCAATTGGTGTTAATTTTTTATAGTTTTTGTGCGAATTTTGTAGTTGTGGCAACATAAGTGCGTCAATTTTTCTTAAAATTGAAAAAAAAATTAAAATTGCGTATGTAAACTTTGAGAAGATGAAAATGATGACGAGTTTAGATTTCACATAAAATTTTATGATTGTGTCAGTTTGATTTTTTTTTACATTTTTACCAAGCATAAGAGCCTCAATTGATAACTTTATCATAATAGCTTATCTTTATCCATGTTTTACTGATTACGTATGCAATTAAAGTTTAATTTTTATAAATGGGACAACTGAATTTTAATAGAAATGGTATTTTGTTAATTTTGGTTTAAAATATTATTTCTTTTATAGTTAAACTGACCAATATAAGATGCATTTTTTACTGTAGCTAATTTTGTACGAGTTTTTATAAATCAATGCAACAGTTCCTTCTAAAACATTTTTTTCCGTCGAATTTCGACTGGTTCAACCTCGTAAAGATAATAACTAAACACAAATAAAACAACAATGAAACATTTAGAGTTCAAGAAAAGTAATTTCGGAGTTTTAGAAAAGTCAGTTCAGAGTTTCAGAAAAAGTCATTCACAAGTGTCTTTACTACTCTGCCATTTCTTGTTTCACTGTTACTCACAGTCTGGATTACGGGGTTATCGGTACTTGATATCTCTAATGAGTACAGCTTGCGAAGTGAACGTACCTAGGTTCTTGAACTTGCTGAACTTCAGCCGCTCTAGCTGCTCCATCTCGACTTGGGAAAATCTTTACAATTGTTCCTATAGACCAATGAAGTCTCTTTTGGTTTAGTTCTATCAAGACTACTTCACCTATTGTGACACCTTGTCTTTTCTGTTTTTATTTTTGGACCAATTCTGCTAAATACTCTTTTCTAAATCTGTTTCTAAGTTGTTGCCGAATATTTTGACAGTGTTTATACCAAGATTAAAATTCATTTGAATCTATTGCATCTAAATCAGGAACACCTATTTCTTCAATGTCTTGTAAAAATGATGGAGTCAAAGGTACAAATTTATCTGTTTCTTCAAAAATATAGGTTAGAGGCCTTTTATTTACTGTTGCTTTGACGTCACATAGAACAATCATAAGTTCTTCAAAAGTTAAAATTTAAGTACCAAGTGTTCTGATCAAGAGAATTTTAACACATCTAATTAGACGCTCCCACCATCCACCCCACCAAGCTGCTGCTAGAGGGATGAACTTCCATTTGATAGGAGACAGTTCTTTTGAAGAAACTATTGCCTTCCAATCCAATGATTTTAAAAGGTTATTGGTTCCTCTAAAATTGGAGCCATTATCAGAGTATATAGTAGTCGGCCTTCGTATCCTGCACATAAATCTTCGAAGTGACTGAAAAAATCCTTCTGTTGAGAGACTGGATCCAAGTTCCAAATGTATTGCGCTATACATGCCCTGCACATGTAAAAAGTACAACCCAAACTTTGGATCTTTGCTTTACAAAAAGAGAGCCAAAAAGATCAGCTCCAACAACTTCAAAAACTTTGGAATCTCTGACTCTATCTAGAGGTAAATGAATTGGGGGTGTAGTATATGGTTTTGCAGAGTATATTTTGCATCTGTAACACTTAGACAATTGACTTCTAATGTTGCGTCTAGAAGAAATTATCCATTATTCTTCTCTTAAAATGGATCCAACTGTTTGAAGTCCAGCATGACAATTCTTAAAATGACATTCTAGAATCAGACAATTCACTACATGATGTTTTGAAGATAATAAAATTAGATATCTGAATAAAAACTCGTCATCCCGCTCTAATATCTTTGTTTTTACTCTCAAGAATCCTTCTTGATCTTTCATAATCTTTAATCCTTTTATTGCATCAGTAGCATTACCAAAATTTTCAGATTGTATTATAGACCAGAACGACCTTTTCCGCATCTTCCTTTTCTTCAATTGACAATTCTAATGGAAAACATATATTTCGATTTCTGCATTTCATTAAGATTCTCTTCACCCGACATAAGACATTGATAAATCTACCTAAGTTTGAAATTCTACTACATATCACAAATTCATATGTATTAGAACATAAGAGAGTAGATACTGCAGTTTTCTTCTTTTCCATCATTACTAATACTTCGTTGGGACTTGCCTCTGAATGTGGCCAATTTTCTTCTGATAACTTCAACCATTCTGGTCCCACCCACCATCTCATCTTCAGCAGCTGTTTAGGACTACATCTTCGAGAAGGTAGATCAGCAGGGTTGAGATGACCAGGTACGAAGTTCCATTGTTGAAATTCGAAAATTTACACATTTCTCTTACTCTATTGCCTACAAACGTTCCCCATGGATCATTTCTTCGAATCCAAGCGAGAACAGTCGAAGAGTTGGTCCAATATTTTACTAGTATGGAAATACTATTAAAGGCTTTGAAAACAAAGTTAGTCAATATTACTCCTAAAATACAAGCGAGAAGCTCTAAACGTGGGAATGTTATATTTTTCTTTGATGCAAGACGAGATTTAGCTCCTAAAAGTTGTACAAAGACTGTGTCTTTATCTCTATTGCCTATAAACATTCTCCATTGATCATTTCTTTGAATCCAAAAGAAAACAGTCGAAGATTCGGTCCAATATTTTACTGATATGGAAATACTATTAAAGGCTTTGAAAACAAAGTTAGTCAATCTTATTCCTAAAATACAAGCAAGAAGCTCTAAACTTGGGAATGTTATTTTTTCCTTTGGTGCAATACGAGATTTAGCTCCTAAAAGTTGTACAAAGATTGTGTCTTTATCTTTACAACGTAAAAAAACTGCTGTTGTATAAGCTCTGGTACTTGCATCCCAAAATGTATGAATATACCATTTTTCTTTACGACCATAGCCTACACGTCTATCTATCTTCACGTCATTTAAATATTTGAGTTCATTATACCAATTTTGAAAATTATTCTTGACTTCTTCTAGAAGTGGAGTATTCCAATCTAATTTCGTTAAACAGGCCTCTTGAATTATCAGTTTGGCTGGCAAAAATGCTGGGCTAAAATTCCTATTGGATCGAAGATTCCTTAGGTTACATCTAATATCATTTTTAAACAGTTTTTCTATCGCATCACTAAATTTATGAGCAATCTTCAAACTACCCTCCATTAAATCACACTTCAACTCTAAAACCGGAACTATCGTGGTTACATTTTTGCTGATCAACTTTTTTTCGCTAAGGAAACTCCTGTCTTCACTTTTAATTGGCCCGAATTCCCACATTCTTAATTCCATTTTCGCGTCAGCCATGATTTCTGTAGATTTTGAAATAAAATTTTCTAGTTCAGGCACATTGTCGACTGAAGTCACACAGTTATCTACATAGTATGATTTCATAAGTTTCTCAGCTATATGTTTATTTTCTTCATCAACATTACTGAAATGATATCTTATATCTGCACCTAGCAAAAATGGGCTACAAGTTGTTCCAAAAACGACTCTATTGTGATGATAAATTAGAAATTCGTCAGGACTCGTCCACCATAAACATCGCAAGAAATGCTGATCTAATTCTTCGACTTCAATTTGAAGAAATGCTCTTCTTATATCGGCTACTACCCCAATAGCTTTCTCAAAAAGTCTTATTAACACTGCAGGAATTTGTTCAATGAGGTTTGGAGAAACTTCTTTAAAGAGACAATCATTTAAAGAAGGAGACCTGCCTACCTTACACGATGCATCAAAAACTGGTCGAACACTGGTAGTAACATTATCAGGTTTGATTACGGGAGGATGAGGTAAAAAATGCCCTGGAACCTTAAGCTTTTCATTTGGAACTTTACTGATAACGTCTTTTTCCCATTCATAGAATAATTTAGCATAATCTTCAAACTTCTTCAGCGATTTTAATTTCTTTGTTGAATTTACCAATCTTTCTTCAGCCATGTATCTATTTGAAGCAATCTCACGTTTGTCGTTAATCCAAAATAATATCTACAATATAGCGAGCTTCTCTGTTTCTATCAACTTCTTTTATAAAATTATCATGAGCGAGTTCTTCTTCTTCTGCTTTAGACAAAGTTTGACAGGAATCTGTTATACTGATTGTTTTTAATTTCCATAATTCTGGAATCTTCAAATATTTCAATGCTAGGTTCGTGATAAACATATCTCCATAATTTAGACAAGACTTAGATGTACTTTCTAAACGACCACAAAGCGTCCATCCAAACTTCGTCTCTATCGCTGTAAGACCGCTCTTTAGCTGTTTTACTCGACCTGTAAAGAGTTGTCCGCTTCCAATCAGAAATTCAATTTTTTGGCTTCCTGCTCCTAATTCTGAGATCCATATAGTTTATTTCGCTTAAGCTCTTTAATTACTGATTCTTTCGGTATCCGAGGAATATTATTACACATTTTATCTTGATTCAAAAGTTCAATGACTTGTTTCGTTTGTTTCTGTCTATCAAAAAAGCTTAATTTAACTTGGAATTTATTGTGAGATTTAGTTTATGTTTGCGCACGACCAAACAAAATGTGTACAATAGCTTCAGAAGAAATGGGATGTAAACCTAGCTCTTCGGCTGTACCTTTTAAAATATCACTCTTTTGCGATCCACAATCAAGTAACGCTTTGTTATTCGACCTTTAATAATTATTTCCAAAGTCATAATAGCTACTTCAGCAGAACACTGCTTATTTGCTATGGTGCTTTGAATTATTTTGGGTTTTTAGCTGTATTTTTTGGTTCTTTTCACATTGAAATTTCAGGGCATAATAACTTGGTATGGGGTTTAGAGCAAATCTGGCAACATAAAAACTTCGCAAACTTTAGCATGCTGACCGAAACGAAAACATTTTAAAAACATTTTAAACAGCATTTTTTATTCTTAATTTTGGCCTTCCATTCATTAAAGGAAAGAGATCTAGCCCCAACACAGTCCTTACGTTCATGGGGTTTACTGCAAAACAAATAAAAGGGTTCTTTTGCGCTAAATAGCCCTGCCGTAGGTATTTTACTTTCTGCTTTTCTTAACTTTTCTTTAGGTTTGTCTTTAGAACCCAGCTCTATAAAACTCATTTTGGCTAATTTGAATCTTTCCTCCTTTGCAATTTCTTGTTTCCGGAATTCCATCAAACTTACTGCATTTGATTTTGTTGACAATACAGAATTATTACTAACAGCGTTTGATGTGGTTGAAATATTAGATCGCTTCCATGCTTTTAATACATCTTCCGATAAGCTAGATTCTATCATGGGATAGAGCCGCGTCTAATTGCTTTCTAAACTTAAACCAATTAATTCCAAAGATCTTAAATATGCCTCGACAATTGTGAATAAATTTGATAACGGAAGTTTATCTTTGCCGTGCGCCTGTGCATTAGTTACAACCAATTTTATGAATTCTCTGACATAGGTTCTATTAGTAAATCTTTATTCCCCAAACACTCTTGAAATTCCTCGACAGCTTTGGGATAATTAACTGCGGTCATTGAATAGCTGTCTAACAAACACCTGGCACTGGTTCTAGTTTCTACGCTTCGACTGAAATTTGTCACTCTCATCCATATCTATGTCTTCATGAATTTTCTGAAACCGGTATCAAAACGAAAGATAATTTATTAACTGTTAATCGAATGGCTTAATATTTAGTTTAGGTAATTTATAATGCTTTAATTTGGAATAACCGTAATCTGTGCTTTTTTCACTATCATCTTGATTACGTTTATTTGTACCCAATGCTTCACTAACTTTACGCTTAATAATAATAAATTGATCTGAATAACTTTCATTTTCCACTTCTTCATTACCAATAGCCTCTTCATCGCATTTATCATCATCTAACATAAGTTCAATTATAGCTTCATTGATGGATTTAATTTATTGAATCAAATTGTCTAATTTACTAAAACAGTCTGAACTGCTACCCTTATCTAATGACTCACTGTTAATTTCTTCTGTCAAAACATTTAAAGTTCTGGTAAATGACTCACATAGCGGTGTACGCTTTTTCTTTAACTTATTCATCTTAGAAAAAATAAGTAGTAATGCACAACTTGAAAACACTATACACTTTAAAAACAACTCAATATCTCAATACTGTTATTTAAACGTCCGTGTTCGGGGTGTCAGATGTTTCATATGCAATCAAAACTTAATAATTGGGTTCAAAATACTCTATAATTCAAAATACTTTACACTTGAATTTTCTTTTTAATGAATTTATTTTATACATAGAATAATAGTATGACTGGGACGTATGAACAGATAGTGAATTCACATATATACAAAATATAAAATCATTTTACCTTGGAAATTTCGGATCATCGTTATTTAAAACCGGAAAAGATGATCTTATATCTATATGTGTATGCCTATCTCGAAATTTCTTATCATATCTTTGCAGAAAATAACAGAATTCTTCAAAAATACTAAAGCCACACACGACAAGCAAAAAACATAAACATTCTCTCAAAAAAAAATTTTCTTCCTTTACCGTCGATAAAAAAAATTATGCCGACTTTTTTTTCCCTAAATTTTTACCTCATCTCGTAAGGTGAAAAAATGTAAAAGAAAAAAAAAATAAAAAACAGCTTCGCTGCCATAGCAACGGATCGCGTTTGATAAATAAAATAAATATCCCACTGGCAAATTTGTAAAAGCTATGAAAATAAAATAAAATATCAATTTATCAATTCCTAACAGTGGCACAGGGAAAGGGAGGGGGCAACTGGGGATTCGAATATTAAATTTTATGATGGGAAGGTTGTCATATCACTAAAAAGACCTTCTCGAGAAAACTATTTAGTGAGGAACACAATAATATGAATAGTTAAAATTTTACATTAAAGATATTTTAGTAAATTTAGGTTAAATTATTTGTATTTTAAAAGCTAAACTAATCAATGTGTGATGCATTTTTTATTGTAATTTTGAAGTTTATTTATAATAATGCCGACTGCTCTTTTTTAAGCATTTTTTCCTTCAAAATTCGGTAGGTTTTACTCTTTTATTCTACATTTATTACTAGGAAATTTGCTCAAAATAATTTTGGCACAAACAAACGCTACATTCCACTGTGATTATCAATACATATGATGGTACATTCAATGTTATGCAAGAATAGATTCTTTCACTGTTTACTGATTACATACTAGAATTTAGATTTATATTCCCAAAAGGGAAGATACTATTATTGAATATTTTTAGCTATATGTCATGCGATTAAGAAGGCTATCCTAAATCGATATACCAGGAGAATTAAAGAATATTGCTTCGAAATTCAGATATTGATTGAAATACTGATAATTTTTATGTTAATTAAAACTGGGAAATTTAGTTGGAATGGCAGGTGACACACATACATATCTTTGATAATAGTCAGAAAATATAGATAAACTGTAGATCAACAAAATTTATTTAGTTGATAAATTGCACGCAAATTATTCTTGCTCGCATATTTTAAAAAGAAAATTATTATCATTTTTTTAAAATATCGTTGAGCGTTAACTTTAATTTAGTTTTAAAGTATTAATTATAAAGTAATTGTAACGTAAACAAAAATAATTGTAAAGAAAAAATCATAAAACTTCTTCTAATAAAATATCTGCTTATTGGAATGAATTATCACCAAAAATATCACAGAAATCGTTCTGTTTAGGGCTGGGCTCGAACCCCCGTCCTCTACAGAAATAAACTACTTTAAGCTACTGCTTTAAACAAGTTGCCAGAAGAAAGCTTTCTACTTTCATCTAAACAATAGACACAAGCGCAAACGGACTGATTTCGATTTACTTACATTTGTATCTTTGTATTTTAATGTATATGACAAAAATTGTCTGAGCACTTTTTTCTCTTTTGGATCTAAAATCATGCACTTCAAATAACTTAAAAAAATTTAAATATATATATAAAAAAATACATGACTGTTTTACCAGAAAACTCTACAAGCTATTTATTATACTTGGAGATTTTAAACAAATTACGTTATTATTATTATTATTATTATTTGTAATAGATTTTTTAAAGAAATCCCCATATCGAAAAAGGGATAAACTTGTTAAAAGTATGTATAACTCAATTTAAGAAGGTATTTTTTCGAAGGGCAGCTGTAGCTTTGAAAAGAAACTTTTGTTTAGCGTTCTTTCGCCAAATTCGAAATAATGGATTTCAAATTTGCTGTTATTTTGTAAAATTATACTAATAAAACAATTTACTAATCAATAATACTCTAATAAAACAATAAATTGAGATTAAGAATTCATACTGTTTTTGAACTCTTCATTAGTTTATTTTTCTTAGGTAGAAAACACACTGTTATAAATGATAAATACGACATTATTCTAATTATATTTACTTGTATCTCTAGAACTAAATGCATAATCTTAATAAATTATATGTTTTATATCTTTAAATTAAATTAAATTAAATTATTTTAATTTATATATTTTAATTTATGTACATATTTACTAAAATATTTATATACATATTTTTTAAAATGCGCATATTTTCCAATTTACGTGGAAGCTTAATTGATTTATTATCATTATTATTTATAACATTATTATTTTACTAAATATACAGTAACTATATATATTTCTTCATATGCACAAAAGTTAGAAATAAAGTGTTTTGAAACATTACACTTATTTTTAATCATAAGTCTGTGTTTCGTTACATAGTTCGTTAAAAGATGAATTATGAAATATGCATCCTGTCTATAAAAATCTTAGACAACTGCTTAAAGAACAGTTAGGGTAATATGTTATTATGTACTATCTTATAAATTAATAAATAAATATTTTTCGCACTGAATACAGACTACCGTATAAATTAACAAATAAATGTATTAGTGATTGGTGATAAGGAGATGATTTTATCGATTTTCTCGATTGTATAAATACCTCGATATGTTTTATTCTGGAAAAAAAAATCTTGCTTATTCCAGTTTCCAATGGCATTTATTTACCATATCCGAATCAATTTTATCAAGAGTCGCCTGTGAATGAACTGGAATGAGTCGGCGTTAATAAAGACTTGGCAGTTTCACCCGCTAGTGAGCCCATCGTCTAATCAGGGCCACTAATTTACACGTAATCTTATAATATAAAATCTCGAACTGAATTCCGGCTGCATACGGCATCGTATAACAAACAGGGTACGCAAACACTGAAAAATATTGTAAAAGAATCTTACAAAAAATAATCTATAACCGAATAATTCTCTGACCGGTTGCTTGTGGGGAGGGGGGGATTAAGATGGGGAGAGGGACACAGAAACTGCATAATATGAACAAAGTAGCAGAAAAATTTGGAAAAGTACTTCTGGGAGGGCAAAGTGGAAGGAGGTTCACCGAAGATGCATAATATCAATAGGTGATCACAGGCCTTTCGAACCATATGTCAAATGAGGAGTCTCGATTTAAATTCATAAAAATGCCCTTCCTGTGGGCACAAAATGTGGGGAGGGGCACAAAAGCTGCATAACATGAATAAGTGATCACAGACCTTTCTAACAGGAGAGATCTTGGCTAAATTTAAGAAATTGCTGCCTCGAGGTTAAAGTACGAAAAGGAACACCGGAGGTTCATAACATCAGAAAGTGGCCATAGTCCTTTCCAACCTTATGTCACATGATTCGTCTGCATCACTATACTCCCATGTCCTTTACTTCCATGTTTTCATAATTTTTAGTGCAGGAAAGCACAATAGTAAATCTACGAGTAAACCTTTAAATTTCGGTTTTTTGCAGGCCAATTGCGTTGTAATACGCGGATCGAGATTTAACTAATCCTAGATCTTTATCCAAGAACTCGACTAGATGACTGTCTGTATTGTCGCCTCCTGTGGTACTTTTGATAACTTTAATACTAAATATAATGCTGCCTGCCCTAGTAAATATAACATTATCAATATCGTTGGGATAGACTATTTTTCCCTTTAGTTAAGCTTGAATAACCCGAGGGTCACGATAGGGAACACATATCGAAAACTAAACCAGACAAGGAGAAATATAAAATTCATATCTCCATTTTCATATGCCATTCAAAGCAATGATTTCACAGATTTAGTTTAGCCAACTGCATTTGCATTGCTTTTATTGCTATTATAAATTATTGCCACAACCATCTAAAAGTAGTAACTGTTCCAAAACAGGATCGAGAATAAAATTGAAAAATAAATTCGCCATAGCACTGCCACTCTCCATAACACTATATTAGCGTTTACTCACCATACGTATCAGAACATTATATTAGCTGCAGTAAATTATAACTATAATACAAGAGATACTGCTGCACGATATTTAAGAAATCACTACAAAAAAAAGAGAAGATGCTTACTAAAATGTACATTAAACCAAAAAACAAAAAGCGAAAAATACTACAAAAAAGCGAAAATATATAAATAAATACATAAATAAATAAACAAATAAATAAATAATTTTTCTACAAAAAAAGCAAATAAATAAATAAAATAATAATAATAAATAAATAAAAAATGCATGTCGAAGAAGCTGTTTTCCAGCCAGCCAATATCTGGTCAACTCGCCCAACCATCATTCTAGGACTAAATGAACCAATCCTTTTCTCATCTCAGCAAAATGTGCCATAGAGCAAAGAGTTAAATTTGCAAAAATACAAAACTAAAAATGATAAAGTACAAGTAAAAGTATTTACTCTTAATTCTTTTAAATTATTAACATACTGGTTAAATAAAATAAATTCATATAAATTTTAATGTTTGTAATCTATTTATCCAAATTTTAAATCAATAATACAATAATGGGTTTGCATGAAGATTCTTTTAGAATTTTCTTTTTGAATGGTATTCAAAATTAAAAACTAATATATATATTTTCTATATATTGGCTTAACTTATTTGTTAACGAATTCTAGAAAACCAAGACTTTTTCCACTTATCATGTAATAGGTTTTTAAGAATATTCCAAAAGATTTAGATTTAAATTTGCTTTTATTGAAGTCAAGATTAATTTTATTCATATTGACTCTTATACTAACTCTTTGTTTTAATATGCAAATAAATATAACCAGATAATAAACGATATTATATTACTAATGAATAAAAATATTGCATAGATGAAAACTATTTCTTTCTATAAAACTATTATAAATACATTTTTAATGCGCACCATTCTGTAAATAAGTCATTGTTTTCCAAAATAACAAAACGGGTTTTGAATTTAATTTTATAAGAATAACATTGTATTATTTTTTCAGTAAAATAACCAAGAAATATTGCTTTTTTATGTAGCTGTTTATGTAAATATTTACCACTTCAAGTAATCTTAAACAAATTTAAAATAAACATGTGTAGCATAAATATTGCATATAAAAATAACAAAGTTTTGTATTTATATTTGCGAAAAATTCTCCCCGGGTTTTCTGCTTATTTTTCTCATGAAATGTTAATATTTTCATACAAATATAAAAAAATATTTTTCAGATCAAATTATGAATATATTTATAAGTGATTTTTATGTTTTTAATGTATAGTTTTAAATAGTTTATTGAAGAAAAAACTTTCTTCAAAAAAGTATAAAATTTTATTTTATCTGAGATTATTTGAGGACATGAATTTCAAAAGTAGTCTTTTCCAAAAGAAAAGAAATTTTGAGAAATCGCAAAAAACTCTGACTGCAACCATTGGTTTTAGTTGCAAAGCAAGATTTTACAAGACCAGTTTTTATTTCAGATTGTAGAATTTTTTCTATGCATATTCATCAATAGAATCCCAGCAAACACATACCTTTCGGCACACGATCGGACTGCAGCTGGCAGTGTTTGTTATATGTCGGCATGGACACAGTCGTTTCGGTAAAGTGTCGGCAGCAAGTCGTCAACTGAAACATAAGAATCTGCTTTTACAACTGCCGGTTATTGTAAACGGGCCTTTTATGATTTTATATCGGCAAGTGATGCAGGACTGATACGTGATTTCTGATAGTGGTCCGATTAGATTTGCCAACATTGGTCCGAATTAAGAATTCTTACTCTTAACCGGCATTTATTTTTTCTTCTTCTAAATTTTGTTTGGGTTATTTTGACAAGATATCTAATTTTCATGTATTTCATAATGCTTACAGGCATTAACAGAAAAATTTTCAAAGACAGCCAATATTTATTTGTATACATATCTTCATTCATTTAAAAAAGGACTTACACTTATTTGAATTAGCAAATAATAATAATAATAATAATAATAATAATAATAATAGTAATAATAATAATAATAATCGCTCCTTAAAATTATTTTCTAATTATTTATTAATTTTAAAAGAAATATTTTTTTTTAATTTGTTTAAAAAACAAATTATTAATAAATGTTTAAAATTTTTTACAAGTTATACAAATATTCTACCCAGCTTTTAGCCTTAAAATAAATTTAAAAAAAAGATTCTGAATTCCCCCCCCCTTTAAAAAAATACTAAATGAAAATAAATAATATTGATATATATTCACTAAAAATATATTCTACAGTAAATCATCAAAAATTACATAATGATTTTTTTAAAAAAAAGTGATTAATTACAAACTTATTTTATTCTTATTATTTTTTCTTTGGTACAAGTACATATTATTTAGTCTAACACGTTTAATTACATTATAATTCTTAAAACAATAATTGTATCGACGAAAAAAAAAATTAAATTCACCGATTTTATTAAATAATAAAGTATCCTTAAATTTACAGATGTATTCAGATATATCCTCCATTATAAAAATTATCTACCTAAAGAAAATACATTGATATAAATTAATATTTTTGTTTTATTTTTAAATTAAAAATATTAATAAATAATAAATGACATAAAATTAATTCAAATTAAAATTTATAAATTACCAACTTGGGTCATTCCACGTGAAATCAACCAATTTAAGGAAAACTTGTTGCATCATAGTGACAGATTTTTTTTTAATTTTTATCATAGACAGACATAGTACTGAAACCCTCAAATCTGAAATTTAAAAGTAATTTTCACAATATTGGCCGAGATATGGCCATTTAAAAACTGGCCATTTTTACAAAATGGCGGCCATCTTGGAATTGTATCACTGTCTAAATATGGCCATAACTTGACAACTAATGGCTCAAAGTTTATATATCTGGTACCAATTTGAAGCTATTTGTACAAAGAATGAATATTTCACATCAAAACAATAATAAATTTTCATTTTTTTACTTTTTATTATGTGCAAAGTGAAAATTTCACCCCAAAAAAGGGCAGATTGTAATGGCTCATAAAAAAATGAATCATCATGAATTTTTCTGAAACTTGGTAAAAACGTTGCTCCATCTGTGTGCTTTAAATAAAAAAAAATTAGAAAGGTAAAATTTGTTGTTTTAAAATAAATGGTTTTTTACAGATAAGGTGTCATTAACCAAATAATGATATTTTTAGAATCTGTGAGCATTCCTGATTCAAAAAATAATGGTTAAAATAAAATTTTCTAACATCTAAATTAATGTAAAAGTATAATCAAAACCTCATTTGTACTAATTTTGTAGAAATCTGCCTCCAGCCCCCCTCCCCCCCCCCACACAAAAAAAAAAAATTAGACAATTCAAAAAAATTTACACTGAAAAAGATAAGATAATAATTAAGGAATATAATGTATAATTATAAAATACCTATAAATGCAATGCATACATATGGTGATTTACTTCACATATAGGGGTAAGTGGGGTAGAATGGGACAGTAGGTTTTTCTCTTTATGTATCATTCTAAATATTTCATCAATCACATATTAGATGAAGTAATGGTACCCCAATCTTCAGTTGAAAAAAGTAGCTAATTTACACAAGCTTGCAATTATATAAAGAAAAAGATTATTTCAAGAAACAAAACATGAATTCAAAATTTTAAATTTTGAATTCAAAACATGATGTAAAAATTTCATTATGTTTCTATAAGCTGATGTAATATTACATCATGTTCTATATAAGCTGATGCAATTTAAAGAAAAGATTGCTACTGTACCTTCATCTGCTTCTTAATTGGCTATAATCAAAGTATGATGCTATCTTGCATCATGTTCTATATGAGCTGATGCAATTTAAAGAAAACATTGCTGCTTTACATCATCTGCTTCTTAATTGGCTATAATTAAAGTATGATGTAATCTTGCATCATAATGTCCAAGAAACTTAAGTAATTCCTTTTAAATACCATATACCACTTCTAAAGTTTTCAATGAAGTGTATTTAGACATACAATAATTATTTTGTACTTATTATACAGTGGAGATGGAGTGTTTTGTATGTAAAAAACTCAATGTTTCTCTGAGTACTGATGTTATTTCTGTTCTTCAATTATCCCCACGGGATTTACATTTATTAAAAAAAAGGTTACATTATATAATCCCAGATGAAAAAAGTTTTTTGCATGCGAATATATGCAAGGTTCACAAGGATAAATTTCTAAAATTTTATAGTTTAAATCAGAGACAGTGTTGTGATCCATTTAATAAACATCCAAATAGTAACAGAGCAAAATCACTGAAAACAATTTCTTTAGATATGTCTATGACAAATCCAGACATCCTCATTCCAGGAAAAAAATTATGTACTTCCTGCTATTCATCAATAAATAAGATGATTTCTATTGTTGACATGAAAAGCATCTCTGATCCAGAATTTAGTGAACCCACAGTAGTAATGGAACAATTAAACAAAAGCTGTGAAATGTTAGAGTTATCGCCAATAAAAATGAATAGGCGTAGCTCAAAGAGGAAACTTGGTTATTTGCAGACAAAAGTTACAAAAATCAGCAAGTGTATTGAAACTAAAGCAGCTACAGTATTAGGTGTTGAAACCATCAGTAAGCCTCAAAATATTAAAGACATGACTTGCCCCGACTGTACATCTATGATGGAACGATTATTGAAGAAGTTTACAAATGCATCTTTTAAAGAAAAGCTTCAAATTTTGACACTAGTTCCAGATTCATGGACAATCCAGCAAACAATGATTTATTTTAATACCACACAATATTTTGTAAAAAAGGCAAGAAAGCTTAAAACAGCTGAAGGGGTGTTATCAATGCCTAGTGAAAGAAAAAGTGTTAAATTGAGTCGAAAAAGTTATTAATTTTTATTATGATGATAGTAACAGCCGCATGTGTCCCGGAAAAAAAGATTTCATATCTATCCCAACTGAAAATGGAAGAATATTAAAACATAATTATGCTTTTAAAAAAAAAATAGTAACCGACTTCAAAAAAGAATCAAGCTTGGCGACAACCTGGCGCTAACGCATATGAATGCATAGTTTTAATATGCTTATGATTTGAAAACGGTTGCAACAATGGAAGATTATTTGCGACAAAACATTATATTTTTTTTATCAAATCCACACTTTTTACTTAAAAATATTCTAATCATCAGAAATTAATGAAATTAAAATGGGGCGGGCATCTTATACTTTCAAACAAAAAAAGAATTATCAAAATCGGTTCATTTTTAGGGAAGTTATGAGTGAACAAGAAATACATACAGATCGAAATCATAACCTACTCCTTGAAAGTGGTTGAAAAGATCTTTTACCGGTGTAAGAGTGATAGCCTGAAATTTTATTTATTTATTGTACACACATATCTGACTTGTGTACTCGACATGAAAGCCTGCGATTAACTGAAAATTGAACGCTTTTAATTGGATGACTGCTTCAAAAAATTGGAATTTTAATGTTTTTGTTTTTAAAAAAGTTCTAATCGCAAGAATTTGATAAAATTTAAATGGGACCATGTGGGCGTCTTACATTTTCTAACAAAAAAAGAATTATCAAAATAGGTTCATATTTACGAAAGTTATGCGTGAACAACAAATACATACAGGTCGAAATCATAACCTCCTCCTTGAAGTCGGTTAAAAAGAGATTGATTTTGCACAATTTAAAGGATCTATATATTGCATTTAAGGAACAACATAACTTAAAAGTTCGACTGTCTAAGTTTTGCTCTCTACGTCCAAGAGAATGTGTTACTGTTGGAAGCAAAGGCATTCATTCTGTCTGTGTGTGCGTATACCATCAAAATGTTAAACTCATGCTTCATGCTATTCATATTAATGACTACATAGCACTATTACAGAAACTTGTTTGTTGCATTGAATCTGAAAAATGTATGTTGCACAGGTGTGATAAATGTCCATCTCCAGACATTTTAAAGAAAGATTTAATGCTTTTAGACGAATTGGAAATGAGCAATGAAGTTATTTATAAACAATGGGTTAAGACTGATGGTGCAGAATTAAAAACAGTGATTGCATCAGTTGATGAATTTGTTGAGGATTTAATTACAAAACTCCATGATTTATGTACACACAATTTTTTTGCAAAATCTCAAAGTTTATATTTCAAGAAAGCAAAGGAGAATTTGAAAAAAGGTAATGCTGTTATTTCAGCAGATTTTTCTGAGAACTATACTTGTATTGTGCAAGATGCTATCCAAAATATTCACTGGAAAAAAGAACAGGTTACAGTTCATCCCTTTCTAGCCTATATAAAGGACAATAACACTGATATTGTAAAATCTATTCCTATGTGTGTAATAAGTGATCATTTGGTTCATGACACTACAACATTTTGGTCTTTCCAAAAAGTAGTTGTTAAGTATTTGATTAAAAAATTTCCAGAGATTAAATACATACAATATTTTAGTGACGGATCATCGGCTCAATACAAAAATTATAAAAATTTTACTAATCTCTGTCATCATGAAAAAGACCATGGAGTGAAAGCTGAATGGCATTTTTTTGCCTCATGCCATGGAAAAGGAGCTTGTGATGGTATAGGTGGCACTATAAAGCGCTTGGCTACCAAAGCAAGTCTTCAGCGACCATTTAAAGATGGTATATTAAATGCATTTGATCTCTATAATTTTGCAAAAGAATCTGTTAAAGGAATTGAAAGTTTTTTTGTAACAAAATCTGAAATTGAAACTGCAAACAGTCAATTAGCAGGTAGGTATGCAAAAGCAGATACAATCATAGGAACAAGACTGAATCACTGCTTTGTACCAATCAATGATTGCCAAATACTGGTTTCCAGGGTGTCAGACAGTTCATCAACAAAATTTATTGCTACTTTGGGAATCAGTGAAATTGTCAGACCATTGACATTTAAAAGTGAACAATATGTTGCATGTGTATATGGGATAAATTGGTGGATTGGGGAAATTTTAGATTACTGTGAAGAACTGAACGACTATAAAATTATGTTCATGCATCCTAATGGCCCCAATTCTTCATATTCATGGCCAAAATCCTCAGATGTTTGTTGGATTCCGTATGAACAAATAATAAAAGAAGTGTCTATTCCTTTAACTGCTACAGGAAGAACATATACTGTTCCACCAGAGGAAACTCGAACAATTCAAGCATTATTTTTAAACTTTAAAACTAATTAAATCCATTTTAGCTTAAATCTGAAGAAAAAACTGCTATATTATAAAGTTATATGCATGTAAGTAAATATTTTCTTCAACAATTAAACAAAAGCTGTGAAATGTTAGAGTTATCGCCAATAAAAATGAATAGGCGTAGCTCAAAGAGGAAACTTGGTTATTTGCAGACAAAAGTTACAAAAATCAGCAAGTGTATTGAAACTAAAGCAGCTACAGTATTAGGTGTTGAAACCATCAGTAAGCCTCAAAATATTAAAGACATGACTTGCCCCGACTGTACATCTATGATGGAACGATTATTGAAGAAGTTTACAAATGCATCTTTTAAAGAAAAGCTTCAAATTTTGACACTAGTTCCAGATTCATGGACAATCCAGCAAACAATGATTTATTTTAATACCACACAATATTTTGTAAAAAAGGCAAGAAAGCTTAAAACAGCTGAAGGGGTGTTATCAATGCCTAGTGAAAGAAAAAGTGTTAAATTGAGTCGAAAAAGTTATTAATTTTTATTATGATGATAGTAACAGCCGCATGTGTCCCGGAAAAAAAGATTTCATATCTATCCCAACTGAAAATGGAAGAATATTAAAACATAATTATGCTTTTAAAAAAAAAATAGTAACCGACTTCAAAAAAGAATCAAGCTTGGCGACAACCTGGCGCTAACGCATATGAATGCATAGTTTTAATATGCTTATGATTTGAAAACGGTTGCAACAATGGAAGATTATTTGCGACAAAACATTATATTTTTTTTATCAAATCCACACTTTTTACTTAAAAATATTCTAATCATCAGAAATTAATGAAATTAAAATGGGGCGGGCATCTTATACTTTCAAACAAAAAAAGAATTATCAAAATCGGTTCATTTTTAGGGAAGTTATGAGTGAACAAGAAATACATACAGATCGAAATCATAACCTACTCCTTGAAAGTGGTTGAAAAGATCTTTTACCGGTGTAAGAGTGATAGCCTGAAATTTTATTTATTTATTGTACACACATATCTGACTTGTGTACTCGACATGAAAGCCTGCGATTAACTGAAAATTGAACGCTTTTAATTGGATGACTGCTTCAAAAAATTGGAATTTTAATGTTTTTGTTTTTAAAAAAGTTCTAATCGCAAGAATTTGATAAAATTTAAATGGGACCATGTGGGCGTCTTACATTTTCTAACAAAAAAAGAATTATCAAAATAGGTTCATATTTACGAAAGTTATGCGTGAACAACAAATACATACAGGTCGAAATCATAACCTCCTCCTTGAAGTCGGTTAAAAAGAGATTGATTTTGCACAATTTAAAGGATCTATATATTGCATTTAAGGAACAACATAACTTAAAAGTTCGACTGTCTAAGTTTTGCTCTCTACGTCCAAGAGAATGTGTTACTGTTGGAAGCAAAGGCATTCATTCTGTCTGTGTGTGCGTATACCATCAAAATGTTAAACTCATGCTTCATGCTATTCATATTAATGACTACATAGCACTATTACAGAAACTTGTTTGTTGCATTGAATCTGAAAAATGTATGTTGCACAGGTGTGATAAATGTCCATCTCCAGACATTTTAAAGAAAGATTTAATGCTTTTAGACGAATTGGAAATGAGCAATGAAGTTATTTATAAACAATGGGTTAAGACTGATGGTGCAGAATTAAAAACAGTGATTGCATCAGTTGATGAATTTGTTGAGGATTTAATTACAAAACTCCATGATTTATGTACACACAATTTTTTTGCAAAATCTCAAAGTTTATATTTCAAGAAAGCAAAGGAGAATTTGAAAAAAGGTAATGCTGTTATTTCAGCAGATTTTTCTGAGAACTATACTTGTATTGTGCAAGATGCTATCCAAAATATTCACTGGAAAAAAGAACAGGTTACAGTTCATCCCTTTCTAGCCTATATAAAGGACAATAACACTGATATTGTAAAATCTATTCCTATGTGTGTAATAAGTGATCATTTGGTTCATGACACTACAACATTTTGGTCTTTCCAAAAAGTAGTTGTTAAGTATTTGATTAAAAAATTTCCAGAGATTAAATACATACAATATTTTAGTGACGGATCATCGGCTCAATACAAAAATTATAAAAATTTTACTAATCTCTGTCATCATGAAAAAGACCATGGAGTGAAAGCTGAATGGCATTTTTTTGCCTCATGCCATGGAAAAGGAGCTTGTGATGGTATAGGTGGCACTATAAAGCGCTTGGCTACCAAAGCAAGTCTTCAGCGACCATTTAAAGATGGTATATTAAATGCATTTGATCTCTATAATTTTGCAAAAGAATCTGTTAAAGGAATTGAAAGTTTTTTTGTAACAAAATCTGAAATTGAAACTGCAAACAGTCAATTAGCAGGTAGGTATGCAAAAGCAGATACAATCATAGGAACAAGACTGAATCACTGCTTTGTACCAATCAATGATTGCCAAATACTGGTTTCCAGGGTGTCAGACAGTTCATCAACAAAATTTATTGCTACTTTGGGAATCAGTGAAATTGTCAGACCATTGACATTTAAAAGTGAACAATATGTTGCATGTGTATATGGGATAAATTGGTGGATTGGGGAAATTTTAGATTACTGTGAAGAACTGAACGACTATAAAATTATGTTCATGCATCCTAATGGCCCCAATTCTTCATATTCATGGCCAAAATCCTCAGATGTTTGTTGGATTCCGTATGAACAAATAATAAAAGAAGTGTCTATTCCTTTAACTGCTACAGGAAGAACATATACTGTTCCACCAGAGGAAACTCGAACAATTCAAGCATTATTTTTAAACTTTAAAACTAATTAAATCCATTTTAGCTTAAATCTGAAGAAAAAACTGCTATATTATAAAGTTATATGCATGTAAGTAAATATTTTCTTCTTATTTTGACTATATTTGTTCCATGTGTAATTTTAAACTTTGGCTTATTTCTCATCATATTCAATGTTTTGCACTGGATTTGTATTATATTATTGTTATTTATTTTTTTGTCTCATCATATCTAGATTTTTGTTCATATAAATTTTAATTCAGTGTGAACAAAAAATAACAAATGTCAACTCAATTAACTCATTTATATATATTTATTGTATTTAAATTACACAATTGAATAATTTAACTCTGTAATTTACAGCTAGTATTTCTCCAACATTTCTGGAGAAAATATTATGTGCCTTTTTTTTCATGCATTCCATAGTAAGGTATTTAAAATATTTATGTAAATATGTTTTGAGAATTATATTATCATATTTTGAATGAAATGAAATAAAAAGTACTGTAAAAGTAAATATTTAGTGTAAATAACTGCAAATTGATATTTCTTTATTGAATTATATAATATAAACACAATACTTTAATTTAGATGCTAGAAAATTTCATTTTAACCAATATTTCTTAAATTAAGAATACTTACAGATTTTAAAATAATCATTATTTGGGTCAATGACATCTTATATGTAGAAAACCATTTTTAAAACAACAAATTTTACCTCTCTAATTTTACAGTATAATGTTCCATATATAGAGAAACTGTTACATCTATGCATAATCAAATCATTATACAGAAAGCGTAAAAAGTATATGAACTAAATTTACTTTTCATTTTTGAAATAATCTTTTTCTTTATATAATTGCAAGCTTATGTAAATCAGCTACTTTTTTCAACTGAAGATTGGGGTACCATTACTTCACCTAATGTGTGATTGATGAAATATTTAGAATGATACTTAAAGAGAAAAACCTACTGTCCCATTCCACCCCACTCGCCCCTATATGTGAAGTAAATTATCATATATATACGCACTGCATTTATAGGTATTTTATAATTATACATTATATTCCTTAATTATTTTCTTATCTTTTTCAGTGTAAAATTTTTTGAATTGTCTAATTTTTTTTTGGGGGGGGGAGGGGGGCTGGGGGCAGATTTCTACAAAATTAGTACAAATGAGGTTTTGATTATACTTTTACATTAATTTAGATGTTAGAAAATTTTATTTTAACCATTATTTTTTGAATCAAGAATGCTTAGATTCTAAAAATATCATTATTTGGTTAATGACACCTTATGTGTAAAAAACCATTTATTTTAAAACAACAAATTTTACCTTTCCAATTTTTTTTTATTTAAAGCACACAGATGGAGCAACATTTTTACCAAGTTTCAGAAAAATTCATGATGATTCATTTTTTTTATGAGCCATTACAATCTGCCCTTTTTTGCGGTGAAATTTTCACTTTGCACATAATAAAAAGTAAAAAAATGAAACTTTATTATTGTTTTGAGGTGAAATATTCATTCTTTGTACAAATAGCTTCAAATTGGTACCAGATATATAAAATGTGAGCCATTAGTTGTCAAGGTATCGCCATATTTAGACAGTGATACAATTCCAAGATGGCCGCCATTTCGTAAAAATGGCCAGTTTTCAAATGGCCATATCTCGGCCAATATTGTGAAAATTACTTTTAAATTTCAGATTTGAGGGTTTCACTACTATGTCTATCTATGATAAAATTAAAAAAAAAAATCTGTGACTATGATGCAACGCCCATTGGTTGAATTCATGTGGAATGACCCACTTACTATTTATGAAATTAAGTTTTTCAATGTTAAAAATATGTGATTTATAAATTAATGCAATGCATGTAGTTACATTATGAATCCTAATGAAAAAATATTAACTAATACAAAGCCTATAAAAATAATTCATTTTATTAAGTATATAATTCTTAAATTTGTAGGAAAAATAATTTCGTTTGCTTTAATTAATTCCCTATGATTATTGTTTCATTCGTTTTAATATTAAGTTAAGCTTAATTCAGCATAAGAACAGCACAATATAAATAAATTAATAATAAATAAATAAATAAATAATACTACATAAATTAATAATACACAAATAAAAAATAATATAAAAACAAATAAAAATTGCAACTTTTCCATCAACTATTTACCATCAACGACAAACGCATCCCTTAACGAAATGCCTTCCTCTTATTCCTCCATAAAATCACCCTGGACGAGCCTCTGTGGTGTGTTAGTTAAAGCACTCACCTTCCGGACTTGGGAACCTGAGGTCGAACCCAACGGCGCCGACGCTGAAGTACATGCTGAATTACATGGGGATTTTTAACAAATATAGTTTCAAGATGAGTCATAGATGGCGCCAGCAACACTGTTTTTTTTCATTTTGTGCCGGGGGTGCGAAAGCGGACCGGTTGGCATTTTTGCCGATCCCACCGAAGCTAGCATAGGGGAGAAAAATACGGGCTTCTGATTGGTCGAAAAATTGTTTGCAAATAGATCATCTTGAATGCTAATGTACGTATTAGGAGCGTATATGGGTATATCATTAAAATAATAATAATAAGAGGAAATTGCATTTTTTTTTAAAAGTAATATAGAATAATTGAGTTTGACGCCATAAAATGAAAATACTGTTGTTTCTAAATAAATTTTTCTAATTTTGTATATATGTGCATATCATGTTAAAAAAAATGGAAAGAAGAAATGACAATTCTATTTTTATTATTTTCTAAAATTAATGCAGAACAACTGTTAAACATCCTGATTAACTTCTTTAACTATAAATTCCGAATTATCTATTTCGTTATCTATTAATAAACATGTAAAAACAGAAAGAAAATCCAGCTTTCAAAAACTTTTCAAACAGAAATTGATGATTAAATAAACGTAAACTCAAAAATGAAGGAAAGCAAAATTATTCGACCAATCAGAAGCCCGTATTTTTCTCCCCTATGCTAGCTTCGGTGGGATCGGCAAAAATGCGACCGGTTGTGCTCCTAACAGTCTGGCGGCAGTCGCCCGGCGTTTCAAAAAAGGCAAGGAACCGATATGGCGTGCGGTATCGTGCCGAAATCGTCAGTAACAGCAAAGCGACTGTGGATCGATTGTTTACTAATAGCTCTGTGTTTGCTGGGATATCTTTTCAGAAACAATTCGATTTTTTAAATTTTGGATTAGGGAAGTTTCAAAACACATGTCCTCATATATAAAAAAAGGTTTTGTACGCAAAAATTTATAACACTCTAATTATCTATATCAATGCTTCATACAATATTAATCGCAAAAAAGTTAATATATTTAAACTAACTATGAAGCATGAGGCAGGCTTGAATACATTTAAAAAGTAATTAAATATAAATTACACACATAAAGACATTTAATTAAAATCAAAACCGTACAAAAGTATACTGTTGCTATAACATCGAATAGCCTCATTATTACTAATATCAACCACAAAAACAAAATATCAAATACACACTGGATTTAGTCGCTCATAAAGTTCAAAGAAGCATAACATAACATGTATTTAGGTAGATTTTTGGCATACTTAAAAAGTGCAATTTAACCCTTCACTAGTGGGAATAATATTAAAAATATTAATCTTCAAATTTTAAGGTAATATTGGATATTTTGTAGCGTGTACCCTATATGCATAATTAGAGTTATTTTAGGGCATAATTAAAACATTAAATTGTAAAATCTTGCAACTTAATTATCTTAAAATAAATAAATTTACCTCCGCAACTTTTGTTAATTCAATATTTTTAAGTATTCTGTAAAAATAATGAAAGTAAATTTTTCCTTAATAGCTTAAACTTTTTTTTTTCAGAAAAATAAGTTCTAATATTTATGGAACTTAAAGAGAATTATAGTGTTTTTAAGTATGTGTCCGATGTGGCATACAGTGCAGTGAAGAGTTAAATTCCAAATTATTCCAACATGCTTCTGACATACACAATACCCAATTGATAACGATACCTAGTATTAAAGAATTTAAATGAAAATACTGCCTATTCAATTGTCAATTAAAATTTAGTGCATTTATATGTGCAAGTCTAAAATTAGTGAATTTATAATTAAATGCTTGTTATGTTGAGGATTGATCTTTTTTTCTAGCACTAGTGTATATTTAAATTTTTTCAATAACATAAGAGATTAAGGTAGCAGTTTATTAATAAATAACTTTCTACGGAAAAAATTTAAACTTATTGCTTGATTTATCAGAAACTGTTTACAAGGGGGAAAAATTAAATTTCTCCTCTCAACAGCGTGAAAAACTAAATCTTTATCTTGCATGTCGAAGAAAGATTTGGAAATAGTTCGAAATGTTTCTAGGGAACATAAAATATGGATGAAAAAAGAAACAATTTTTACTAAACAATCGAGCACTACATTTCAATGAAGTTAAAATTCCCAATTTACATATATTACACTTTATTCGTGAGAAATGAAATAATGAGAGAAAGTAAAAATGAAGTCGATCAGTGATCGTTTCACCAATTTAAAAATGTACATGAAGAAAAAAAGAGAAATGTATTGATGGTTTACTATGACGGTGGAGAAGTATTTAAAGAAAGCTACATGGTATTGCTCCTTTGTACTTCTATGAATATTATTCAGGAGAAAACTTATATGGGCGGCCAAAAAAAAAAAAAAAAAAAAAAAAAAAAAAAAAAAAAAAAAAAAAACACGCGACTACTGCCGGGTTAAACAATCCTACGACTTACAATGCGGAGATTAAAAAATAACCGATATTAAACACCTGAGTATTTTTTTAGATTACTGTAATTCATATTTGTTAGTTAATATGTTCTTCCATGTAAATAAAATACATTTTAGACCTTTCTAGAGACATATATATTTAAAAATCTATTAAATAATGTAAGTTTGCGCTTTTTAAAAACCTTTCAGTCGCACCTTATAAGAAATTCAAAAATATTATGAATGAGATTTACTAGATTCTTGTGGTGACTCCAGGGTATCTAACTCTTTTTAAGTATCCAAATCCATGTCACTATTATCAAATACACGAATGATTAGAGCTTACTTGATAATTGTGGATGACTACTGATTAGCAATAAATTACTACCTCTGACAAAAAAGTTCGGTAAATGAATTCAGAACGACAGATCTGGCAACACTGGGGAAACAAAACGCTGCACTTGCATAGAGGCAAGTGTTGACCATATTCCCCCGCCGTTGCTCAGTTGAGCTCCGTTTATGTTCAGTGTAAGACGTGCTTTAGTAAGTACTTGTTCAGTGTGTTGGTTCTTAACTGAGAACAGGAAAATGAACGAACGAAAGATTAGTTTAACGTTTGGTTTTAAAGTTTGCAAGACACCGATAGAAATTCATGTGGGGTGGTGCAAATTGAACATTCACCATACTCGCCACATCTCAATCTGCCAGACTTCTTCCTATTTTCACGACTCAAACTCTCTTTGAAAGAGATTTGACCATATTCCTAACATCCAATAAAACGTGACGAAGAAACCATCCCAACTCTAAACTCCATCCCAAAAGAAGACTTCTTACGAATTTCCCAGGACATGTATAGCAGATCTCAGTGGTGCATAGTTATGGGAGATGACTATTTCGAAGGATGATATGGTAACTTTCGTTAATATTTCATCTACATTAATGTTACATGACTATTCACCGAACTTTATTGTCAGAGGTTGTAAAAACACCTTCGTTTGAGTACTTTTTGGAATTGGATTCTCTATATCTTTTAAAATATTTGTTTCGTGCTTCTTGTACCTCCTCATTTATGTGACCGTTTGGAACCATTTGCACTGGTATGATCTCTAAACCATGTATGAGATAATTGTGCACAGCATGTGCAACATTATACCATGCATCCTTTTCAACAAACTACCTCACGTTATGATGAGTGGAAGTTCTACATTTTTCACCATTGATTTCATACCCACTGAACACACTTATTGCGTCTATGCTTTATTTTTTAATAAGTTGTATAAGATTTTAAAAGCTTCGTGATATCTGCTAAAATTCTGCCTTTCTAAAAACTTTGCAATGTTTCCACCATGATCATCCTAAATTTCAGTTATAGCAATTCTGGCTATTTGTTCCTGTGGTACCCTTTTGTTCACAGATTTTAGATCTGTACTTCAAGAAATCCTGAGAGGCAACTCCCGGCTAACTCAAGAAATAATTGCTTTTACAGACATAGTTACAGCCCCATGAGCTTGTACTTACTCTACAATAGATACCGGCTCTCGGAAACATTTTCGGCAAGGAGCAGGTGGATATTCTGGCCAAAGAAGCCCGCAATTCCTGCCAACTTTCAAATAGCCTAACCCTTATGAACGCTGGTGTTATAGCCAGAAGTAAACTTGCCTACCAACCAGCTAAGAAAATTCTATTCCAGAACTAAACTACAATCGCAAAGTTTCAATTACCATAGTCAATCTAAGCACAAGACACTTTAAATGAATTAAAATATCTCCAGACGGTCAAAAAAATTACAATACTTGTCCTCACTGCCTTAATCCCCAACTATCTCAGAATCATGTTTTTATTGTCCCTCCTTACTGATTAAACTCTACTAAATAGACCTAAACCCTATTAACTGTCATCTGCTCTATTCGTCTAAGGCTTTTGACATTGCCAAGACTGTTTTCGACAATTTCGGTTCTATTTGATTCTTGTACTACATATCCAAGACAACAACAAAAACAGCATATCTGGGATCAAACCACATCGCTCGCTAAACTCTTTTGTGTGTAAGAGTTTTTTTGTTTGTTTGTTTCATTTGTATATGTTTGTCACCTTCTCGAAATTGCCACTTTAGTATTGGTAATTTATGCGCAAGATACATGACACACTCGAATGTACGATTACATACGTGTAAGACAGATAAACCAAAGCCCAAGTTGTTGGCACACATTTTTTATTATTTATTATTTATTATTTATTTTTATTTACTTTTCTTATTATTATGCATTTTAGTACTTATCCGTAACTTCTCATTATGCTAACAAACACTTTTCATTTAATAAATATCGTTTCAGAACTCATTCCTGAAACAAATATAAATTATAATCGGAATACCGACTAGAAACTTGCTCTGGCCTCGCCCACTAGAACGTTTCTTACACAAAAGAGGCCAAACATGGGCCATAAATCATCTTGTTCTCAAATTGAGCAATAAACAAGCTTTCTAAAACTGTAAAATCTAAAGCTTGGGCAACCTTGGAACGAAACTACAAATCTTAATTCTTATGAGCAAAGAGGAAATGTTTATAAACCAAAGCCCGTTGTGTGTTCATGGTGTTCCAATCGTTTTTATGTCTTCGATCTTAAAAACGATTGGAACACCATGAACACACATTTATAGTAATTCCAAGTTCTTGAAATATTTCTCCATACCTGAACTTGATGATGCCATCAAAAACTATTATTTATTGCAACTATTTATTGCAATAAAAATGGCGTACTACAACTCTCAAATTTTTCAAACAAACCGCACATATTGTCTGGCGGAATAACCCCTTGCAACTGTGCGTTATTTGAAACGCGGGTTGTGCAATAAAAGAGACATGATAACCATTGCTTAAAAGTTAAGTTTTAGGAAAAAAATAAAAAAATGAACATTTCTTGTTCCCATTAAAATAAAAATATAATTTAAAATAAATTTTTAGCTGGAAAAAGAAAGAAAAAAATCGTAATGCAATAAATTGCTTTTAGAAATTTTAAAAGATTTTCGTGCCCTGAACCCCTGTAGGAATCTTTAAATGTGCATTTAAATAATTTAAATAACTTCAATTTTTGAGATTATAGAAATTACAACATACATATCTAAAGATTTTTAAGAGCATAATTTAGTATAATTTTGAAAAGGGGAACTTAAATATGGTTTTAAGAAATATTTATTTCTCTAAATAACATAACATAAAAAATGGTTATTAGATTCCTTGTAGATTATCAGAATTAACAAAATTTTCCGTTTTATAACGCTGTACAATGTTCAAAGGCTATGAATGAACCAGATGATTGTAATTTGTTTAAAGGAAAGAATAATACAGATAAATTTTGTAATTTGAAATACTGGTGCCGGTTTTTTAAAACAAAATTCCTAAGATATTCTATGTGGGATCGCTTATAATTTACGCGGCTTCGTGGGTGTAAAGAATTATCAGTTTACATTTCATAGAATTTCCTAAATTTTTACTGCTGTTTTCATAATGTAAGAGGGTACTTCACTCATAAGCGCTTGATCTCTAATGATAATCCTATGGCAGATTTTTGGCAATTTTTTTCGATTTATTTTTCCTTATGTTTTATCAAGATACTGTCACTTTCGAAAACAGTTCTAAATGAAAAATAATTTAAAAAACTGCAGTAAAAACAAAAACAACCTTTGCAAAGTTCGATCCCAGGTATCCAATATAAATAAAAACCTAAAAATATTGAATTACAAGTTAAATATGTAAAATATTCTACTAGAGGATTAACCCTTTCGTTAAGAAAGAATTGACAACGGTTATAGATTTATAGTATAAAAAAATTAGTTTGGTTGCACTGTACGGCAGTATAAGCCAAAAAAGTGTATTTTGTAGCATTCAATGAAATCTGGAGCGTGATTGACAGAAAACTTTTCATTTTTACAGCGCGAGTGATCTATGACTGACGCAGCTTTTGACGAGTTTAAAAAACATTGTTGGTAAATTTCTATACTCCTTTGTCATAACTTGCACATTCAAAATTATCTATTCTATTTTCATAACTACCGCGTTCGACATCTGGCTCCATTCAAGAATTACACAAATGTAAAAATTGTTTGAAGTTAATTTCACTTTGTTCGGCTACATATTAGTATTGACAGAGTAAACACTAACGAGTCGTATTTCTAAGTAACGATTCATTACTTCGTATCTTATATAATACCCGTTACTTTGTAATGAATATGTGTGGTTTGTAATAGCTCTATTGAAAACGATTCAGTATTATATTACATGCATTCATTTATTTAAAAATGGAAAATAGGCAACACTTATCTCTTTTTTCCAAATGTTTTTCAAGAATACTATTTTAAAAAACAGAAAGTAATTTACATTTCAGCCATGTTTTTTATTTGGACGGTTGCCAGCTGCAAATAAAATAAAAATTTTGAATCTAAACATTAATTTGATAACTTAGCATATATTTTAAAACTTAATTTATAAAATTTATATAAAAAAACTGATCGAAATTGACACTTGTATGGAATTGCCTTACAGATATGCATTTTGAAAATCAAATCATCATAATCTATATTATAAAGGCCAAACGTATCTGTGCGTAACGCGTACGTCATTTTGCGAATGGCAACACTTTCAAATTTTAAATACATATATTAAAACTTCTAAATACCATACATTTTCAATTTTTACATCATCGTGTAGGGAAAAAATGTACTTTTAAATGAAATTTGTTGTAAAGCTGTATCTTAATTTGTTTTTGAAATATAAATTTTTTTTTTTAGTTTTTAACATCGCTTTTCCATCTGTGGCAACAGGTGTACTCCACTTCTTTTAAAAGCAAAGAAAAAAAAACGAAAAAAATTGATTACTGTATATTTATGTTGCTATTTTCTTATTAGAAAGGAAAAAATGAAATATAAATATCTTCTGTTATAAAACCCAGTAAATTTTAATTTCATTTACAAAATTTGATTTACACGCAGAAGAATATCAACAGTTTAATACCTGTTTCAGCTAATAACATTGAGACTACGTTTCGAATCAAAATGATCAAATTAAAATACCATTTTTTTAAAGATAAATACAGATACGAAATGTGCATTTATAAATTTTGATATGGTGAAATTGATTCCGGATTTAGATTTAATGGGAGAAAAATTCTATGATTGAATCATAGTTATATAAATTTTGCTTTTATTCATTTTTGAATGCTAGCATAAGAACCTTAATTGATTACTTTATCATAATACCAGATTTTTATTATTTTTTACTGCTTATATGTACGATTATGGTTTAACAATTTCTACAACTGAGTTTTTGAAATAGTATTTTGTTAATTTGACGTTAAATATCGTTTGTTTAAGAGTTAGATTTACCAATATAAAATACATTTTTTATTATAATTAAATTTGTAGGATTATTATAAGTCAATGAAATAGTTCCTTCTTAAACATTTTATTTCGTCAAAATTTGACGGGTTTTACCTTGTTATATTTAAATTGGTTCAGTATTTCGGTTTGCTAATGTGTCATAACCTCTGATAGTAAAATTTAGAAACATCCAAGTAATGGAAAAAACATTTGACAAATGCAAAAAAATGTATATTTTTAAATCTATTTTTAATGATTGTATACTTTTTTTAAAATGCGCTTCAAAATGAAAAATAAATGTATTATACTATATTCTTTGTATTTCGACGATTAAACTGAAAATTTTATCACATAGACAAAAAATATATTAACAAAAGACGACTCGTTTGTGTTTAAGCAAATAAAATCCAACTTAACTAAATTGTAGAAAAATAATCGCGTGATTTTGTGGAGAAGTTAGGGCAGAATTTTTTCAGATTTTCAAGGGCATTTCAGAATTAAGACTCAATTCAAGTTTATTTTCAAGAAATAGCAATGTAACATAGTAGCTTAGTGTAACATAATAGGATACAAAAGGGCAAAATTTTATATAGAAAATTTTACTTCAAGTCTGCATTAAAAATATTTTATATTTCACAAAAAAGGACAACATTTTTTAACGCTTTTCAACAAAGTTGAAAAGTGTTTATGCTTTCGGTTTGTCTGTCCGTCTAACCGCATGGTCGTATGGCCGTCTGTAACCGCTCTGTATTCCGCTCTCGAACTCTCTTGGCCGTCTGTATTCCGCTCTCTAACTCTCGTAAATATACTCGTATTGTCATAAAATTTTTGTACGTTATTGATGTTTATCTCAGCAAGAAATCTACTGAAAATAAACTTTCTACCATGATTAGTTTATTTACAGGGACAGTCAAAATACTTCCGTTACATTAGGGTCTATGGAGAAAATTCGTTTGAAATGAATTTTAATGATATTACACCCGGTAAAACATATTCAAATTTATATGCATCTACGAAGTGTACTAAAATATGCATTTTGTAAAGTATGCAGTTAAAAGACTAGTTATTATTCATTTACAGGCCACACAAAAGAATTCTAATACATAATAATAAAGGAGGAAATTATTCGCGACGTATTTCAATTATGGTAAAAGGATTTATATGCAATTTTATTATAATACGTCGCTGATACTTAATATGAGTTATTTCACGATAATACAAAGTGCATAGTATTTACAGGGATACACGAAATATTTCAAATATTATATTCTATCCGAAATATAGTATTTACGGATGATGATTGTTCGATGGATAAAATGGATTTTTAATTACGATATGTGCTTTTAAGTTTCATTAAAACTAATTGTATGCACATTATATGGTGTGTATAAATGCTAATAGTTACACACTTTAGATATATAGTGTTACACAAAAGTGCTCGGAAAGGTTACTGAATATGAGTGTAATTTGCTTAAAGGTGGCTTTAAATAAGTTTTGCATTTTTTCCGTTGACTTGCATTCAGTTTACTATGAAATATTTGTAGAATATAAATAAAATGATAAACAGAGTCACGCAAAGAAATAGATACAGGTCCGCCTATGGATGATAATTCCTGGAAATGTGATTTAAGTAGTTTAAAGAGTAATTTTGTTTGAATTAAATTTTAGCAAAATAGTTTTTATGTAATAAAGGAGCTAGGTAAACTACAGGGATGAACAAGAGTATTGAAACATGTTTACATCAATAATATAAATTGCCAAAAGAAAAATTTCAACCTATTAGGCGTTCTCTTAAAAAACTAAATTTCATATCATATAATATGTATATCAACTGACAAATCAAATACAGGACTGTTCAAAAGTATTGGAATACATATTTGGTTATGAACACCCAGGTCAAAATTCCTGCTGGTATTTCTTTGCTAGGCAAGCATTAATTGCTGTATCTCCAGCAAGTGAAATAGCATAAAGTACCATAACATATTTGCTGGTTCTACCAGAAATACCAGCAGCTCATGGTGTGTATTGGCCCACTTTAATGCTTGGATAGCATATATATTCCAGCATGTGTTGCTTGAATATGTTGCTGGCGTAGCAGGCTTTTAAGACCATCACTTGCTTGTACTTTCTGCTAGTCTAGCATTATTTTTCTACCATCATCTACTTTTAATTTTTGCTATTCTAGCATTAGATTCCTAGCATCAGTTGCTAGTTAAAAAAAAGAACTGGTAGCGCCATCTATTGACTATTCCGGAAGCAACTACGGATATTTTCGGGAGAAACTGTTGCAGATTTTCTTCCCCGGCGAAGGATCGAACCCATTACCTGTGGTGTGGGAGACGCGCACGTTGCTGACCTTGCCAGTGGGGACTTGCTTTTAAATCCCTGTAATTGCGATTGATGGCTGTAGAAGCTAATTCTACAATGCGTCAATATTTCGATGCAGTTAAAATTCCTCTAAGTTTTAATCAATAAGATTAATTTATTGTAAGAGTTTTTTAATGGTAAATTAATATTTAGAATATGGCTTGATTGATTTAATTCAACTTTAATATTGAAATATTTTTCTTTGCTTTATAAATAAATTGAACATGTTTGGAATTAAGTTTTGCGCAAAAATAAACAATTTTTAAGTGCATTTTTGATAGAATAAATATCAGGTAAATTCAGCTTAAGGTGGGGATTTTTAAGGAGAGAGGGGGTGGAATGGATTATGGATATTTTTAAATCGATTATTGTAAACATATTTCTTAAATGAAAAAGTGCTTTTTTGAATACTGAAATTTAAGTGACTAAATTTTATTTTTTACGGATTTTGCAAAACACTTTTTATTATTATTTTTTAAATAATTTTAGATAATTAAATACTATCAAAATTGATGACTAAGAATTTTATGATGGGGAAGACTCACATTTCCCAAAATCATCCATGGAAATTAATTTTGATTTTGTTTTATATTTATGTGCTAAAATTTTATCTCGAACGGGTGAACGAATGAAGTTTTGAATTTACGTTGTAGTACCCCAAAGATATAATGCCTCTTGATTTTGAAATTTAAAAAGCGCATTTTCCCCTTCTTATTTTAATAAACACAGAAAATTTAATATTTTCGAGTAACTAAAAAGAATTAAATACTAAGAGAATGTGCAGATTTGATTTTCCATTCATTTTGTAATCGTGGGGGGGGGGGTTGGTTTATTTTGTCTCGGCCGATTATCTCCTCGAGAGGTATAGACCCAGGGAGAGGTGCCCTTCGTGGGGGGTCTTTCTAAGGGAACCTAGCCCGTATTTAAGCAAAGTTTGAAGAAAACCACGAAAACTCCGAACGGTTAGGCCGACGGCCGGGCTTGGGTTCGAACCCAGCACCTGCCGTCTATCAGTTGAGAAGTCAGTACCTCTCAGCCTTGGTGGGGTCGGGGGGGGATTTAAAAAATTAATTGTTATTATTTTTTAAAGTTTGTGTGTTAAAACATTATCCTAGCAAGTTCATAAAGCAGCGGTTTTTTTTTTCAACGTGGTGATGACAACTATTCTACTTCCTGCCCAGCTTTTTAAATTCTATTAAAAAAAATCTATTTTGCCCCTATTCTTAAAGACATTGTAAATTTATAATTTTCAAGTAATTTAAAGTAATATAACACCAAGAAAAAGATGAGTTAAAAGATCAATTAAAAGGTATTCGTATAGTGCGCCATGCTATTTTCTATCAAAGCTCCCTGCATAGCATATGCTTGCAAGCATTAAAAAGCATATAATTGCAGATTTAAGTTCCTACCTCTCCACGCTTTGGAAAGCTTAAATAGCAAATAAGCATAACATGCTTGTACATAGCGTATCATGCTATTTCTCCCTAAACTGGCTGCATATTATATTATGCTGGCGAGCATAAAAAAGCATATTATAGCATGTTAAGTTACCTAAATCTGCATACTTTAAGGTAGCTTAAACAGCAAATAAGCATAAGATGCTTGAACATAGCTTTTCATGCTATTTCTCCCGAAACTTGCTGCCTAGCATATGCTATGCTTGCATATGCTGGCAAGCATAAAAGAGCATATTATAGCATATTAAGGTACCTACCTCTGTATGCTTTGGAAGAAGCTTAAATAGCAAACAAGCATAAGGTGCTTGTACATAGCTTGCCATGCTATAGCTGTGTAAGCTAGCTATATAGCATGTGATGCTAGCTACCAATTTCAAGCATATAATAGCAGGAAAATCTAGCAGGCAAAGCAATATATAGCAATAACTAGCATGTTTTCGTTGCTGGTACTAGCATGAATTTTGACCTGGGCAGTAACACTTTATTTTCTTGTACAACGAAGTTTTGTTATAGGTATCAAAAAATGTTGGAAAATGTTTCATAATCTATGCTTAACACACGATTTGTTTTACTTGTTAATTTATAAATTAAATTAAAACACAAGGTCACATACTATAAATTTATATCCACATGTTTAACTAAAGTGTTTATGCGCATATCTTTGTAGGAATTTTATGAAAACTGTCTTCAGGAATAATAATATAGAAAACCATTTACCTTAAAATGGTCTCAAAATTTGTTTGCTCTTATGTAGATAATTACCATCAGAACATCTTTCATCTCGTTGCATTCTCGAAAATGAAATTTTAAACTTTTCTCGGAGAGTCTTTCAAATTATCTGGGATTAAAATATGATGTTTGTAATAACTGTCATTATTTCGAAAAACAATTCCTTCAAGAGAATATTTTTATAGAAAATGCTTTCTCAGAAAATCTACTGATCTTTATTTTCCAAACTCCTTTGTAATTCTAAGACAAAAGTATAATTAATGTTGTTTATCTTTAAAGTTTTAATTGCTGCAAATATAAAGCATAATTTTATTCATTTTCGGTTCTTCAATGTTCGTCATGTAATGCTGGTTGAAAAGTTGAACACAAAATACTAAAAAATCCTTTAAAGAAGTTTTTTCACCACTTTTTCACTTAATTTAGACTTATAAAAATATACATGGTATTATATTATCGTTTTTTTTTAAAGTTTTCTTCTCGCATTAGAGTTAAAATATCGCATTAGAAATATTTTATGAAATAAAACTTATTAGGCATTTAGGATTATTTTAAAATAATAAATGGTTCCTAGAGAAATAAATTGATAGTTCACCAACATGTGATTTAGTATAAATGGTAACATTTAATTTAAGAAACATCTAAAGTCTTAATGTAGAGATACGTTTCTTTTAAATTTCCAATTGCCTGTTAATCTCTTTGTTTCACGGTAACTGCCATAAAAAACATTGGCTTATCCCACTGGCTTGGAATTAAGAACACATATTGGCGAATCACTTGGATTGAGCTAGGTAATTTTGGTAATGATTCATTTATTCCTTCGTAAAATATGGAAATATTTGAAACTTTGAATATTTATCAGATTTCTCAAATTATATGTATAACTTTTGTGAAATTTTATACACATGCTATAACAACATAAAACATTCTTTTATCAATATACCTATTTAATATAATCCATGTTTTTTTCTCCTTTTTTTGTCTTTTTCTTTTTTGAGATTGCCAGTAATTGCATTTCGTAGCCCATAGAATAAATCATTCTCATACTGCTATGGGAAAAATTATAAAGACATGTTGAAAAATGGGTAATATGTGTTAAAATAATCATCATCTGAAATCAAAATTAACATAATCAATGACTGGTAGTTAACAAAAATCAAGAGTATATTAATGTGAAATTAAATTACAATAAATTATTATAAACTACAGAATAATCAAAATACATGATGTGAAACATAGAAAAAATTACAAGGACACATAATGAAATATTTCTGTGAATGTATTATTTTTCTCAAAAATCACCTTTTTTTACAATGAAATTTATTAATCATGCAGCAACTGGCTCAGAAAATCAAGTTAAAATTTGTTTAGAATAGTTTTTCCCTGTTAATTTGACGCATGATGACAAATCTATATTCGCATATTTTGTGCCATACTTATATGCGTTTCTATCTAAAATGCTCTACAGATTCTTTGTGGAGTGTGGTGTGAATAAATGTGAATGAGATCAGTAGCGGTGCAATGATGGTACGATAGTTCAAATTTATTACAATTAAACATATTCACTGAGGTGGACGAGAACATAGACCATGGAGTGCATAAAATTTCTTTTTCATTTACAGAGACTCACAAGAAAATTCGGTTACAGAAATGGGTGTTATCGAAAGCTGCTGGAGGTGTGTGTTCTGCTTTTGAATGTATTTTTAAATTTATCTAATTTTTAGAGTATTATAAGCCGTATATATTTTTTTAGATTGTACAGGGATTATATTTTGTAGATCATTTACAAGGCAGACAGATTTTAAGAACATTACAGCATTTGGACAATTAATAAATAAAATCGATTTGCACTGATTTATGTGTTTTTATAATACTTATTAAAATGTTATATTCCACTGTATGAAATATATATTATTATTATTATTATTTATTAATATTCTAACACTATTCTTATTCCTTCCAATTAGCAATCCTTTACGGTTTAAAAAGACTTCCTAATCTATACTTATTTTTTTTCTTTTTATATTTTAACTGCGAAATATTATAATTCAAACAAATAGCAATCTTAAATTAGCACTCTTATGTTAAATATTTAAATAAATATCTTTAATGTTTATCCTATATTTAATTTCCTTTATAATAACCTTATTTGATTTAAAAGTATATGATATTGCATCTGGAATATTATGCAGAAATAACTTATCTTAATTCTACTTTGCAATTAAATGCATACCAGCTGTTTTATTTATATTCTCAATGGGAAAGAAATTTCATGATTAATTACTTCAACCAAGTTTCATGTGATTAATAAAGCAACGTCAAATAAAATGATTCAGTTGAGAACTGATTGTTTCAACGTTCCAATATTGATTAGTTCTATGATAATCCAAAAGTTAATTAATCTAGTAAAGATAATTAGAATAAAGTGGATCTAAATTCATACACTTTGCCAGATAGAGCATAGTATAGATTCATTTTTATGACATAACGTACTGGAATTTGTTTTATGTAAAAAAATATAAAAAGATTTTTTAATGATCTTATGATTTAATGGCTGATCATATTATTAAACAACCAACATCATCATTTGTTATTTTTTTATTTTAGTTATTTATAATTTATTAACAATGTACATTTATAAATAAAAATCATTCTTATTATAGGAACATATAGTAATAAACATTTTTGATGTCATAATTATCCTACATGATCCTTATGGAACAATCCGGCAGAAGTATCATTAACACTATTTCTACCAGTATCAAATGGCACCTTTTCAACCCCTTGAGGGGGGATGTGTTTTATCCAACCTAATTAAAACTAGATTCTCACCACAAATTCTTAACAAAATTTTATATTTTTCACATTGGCGGCAAAATGTTGAAACAAAGCCTTTTCTTATTTTAAAATAAAAATTTTCAATCTTCCTGGTGAGAATTCGATATTACAGTGATCTTATTGCCTGCCTCTCAAGGATTTAAAGCGGTGATTTATATTTATTTCGCTTATAGATTTTAGAAGTAATAAGCAAAAACAATGCTGCAATTGATTGAAAATGATTTGCAATTATATCAGTCTAAAAAGTGTAATTAAAAAAACATAAATTGAAATCTTTTAAAAGATGCCTTTTGATACTGAAAGAAATAGTGTCAAATACCACCTGACATCGTCGTTATTCATTTAGGATTCTTATCAGTTCTTTTAGATTATTTAAGCTTTAATGGTCGACAAATGACATACAATAGATTCATCTTATAATGACCTCCACAGGGCTTCTAGAATGTTTTCTTATAATGGATTTATTATTAATTCATTTAATGCATTACATATGCCCGTAAATTTAATATCTAAGAACGAATTACTTCTCAATTTAACGAATTTAAATATGAGACAAGTTAAAATACCATCATAATAGTTATTGTAATAAATTCAATATTAAATATGTCAAATTAAAACCTACCCCTTTTTTAGTAGTACTTTTTTCCAGAAAAATATTTTTTTCTTTGTACAAGTAAAAATATAGTTAACGATAACAATAAAAAAGAATATTACCCAGTTAAACTGATGGCATTGAGCTCACAGGCTATGTACACTAATTGTATATAAAAATTTTATTTTTAAGGATTAATGCCGTTTGAAAACAAATTAAGGGAGAAATAGCTCCCCTCATTTCCCCTTTCTATACTTAATCATTGAACCCCTTAAACTAATCAGGGATATGCTTTATCTTATAAAAAACCTATATCCAAATTTCAGAGCAAATCGGATAATTCTACATAAAACACATTTATATAATTTAAGAGGAATTATCTTTTGCTTTATACTTAATAATTAAAGTTCCAAAACTGTTCAGAGATTCACCTTATCAGAAAGAACCTACATTCAAAATTTAAAGCAAATGAGATAATTCTGCATAAAAACCCATTTATCATAATTAAAGGGGGTAGTTGCCCGCACACCCTTTATACTTAACAAAAGAGCCCCGCAGCTAATTAGGGAAGCATCTTATCACTTTAAATCTGTATCCAAAAATTTAAACAAATCCGTTAATTCTGCAAGAAAAATCATTTACCTAAATTAAGAGGGGGTAGTCCCACCGATGCCCCATTTATACTTATCCAATGAATTCCCAAAACAAATCAGGAAAGAGCTTTATCAAAATGAACATATATCCAAAATTTGAAGCAAGTCGCTAAATTCTGAGTGAAAAACTCAACAGACAATCGTCTCTATGAGCTCACGGTTGAAAATCTAGGATTAGTTCAATCTCGATTCGCATATTACAACACAATCAGTCTGTTAACTTATATCTTGGTGGAAATTACCTAAAAACCCGATTTTAACGGTTGACGCATAGATTTACCATTATGTTTTCCTGCTCCCGGACCTTCATGTTTTCATGGATGCAGGAAATCACAATGGTAAACTTACGAGCCCAATGCTAAAAGTGGATTTTTAAATATTTTTCACCAATATATGACTTGCCAGGCCGATTCCATTGTAATATGCGAATTGAAGTTTAACTAATCCTTGATTTTCATCCGTGAACTCGATGTGATGATTCTCTGTGCTGTCACCTCTCAGTCTATTTAGGAATAATTTTATATACTAAAATGCGTCAATAATTAATGTCTCATGTATCGTAAGAACTTTATTAATGAACACATTGCCGCAGACGTTATTCTAGATCATCGCTTGAACTATCTCCTACACAAATATATTTTTCAACATAGTAAACATTCATTCGCATGCACTTGCGGCATTGATTAATCTAGGCAACAAAATCACTTTGTAAAAAATAAAAGTTTTTCTCTTTAACCAATGAACTCACTCAGCTATTATTCCTGGACAGGGCCGTATGAGACATCAGCGATTTCTGATCTGAAACGAATCAATTCATTAAGACGTCCTCAATTTACCTCTGTGACTGCGGCTGATATTGTCGATCTGCCGCGTCTCGTTGATTAGCAGTTTCAAAACTTTTCACCTAACACCGTACATTTCTTATCTCTATTACAACGTTGCCATGAAAATACTTCAAAGATTATGGATTTCTTTAGTTGCACAACCTTAAATTTCCTAATAAAGGAGAGAGAGAATTAGTCTTGTCTGACTGGGTCTTTAAAAGTTAATTAAAAACCTATCTTTAAAAACGTGGAACAGACCAAGGTGTAATTACAGATTTGCGACTTCTTTTCGAAATGCACTTAATACAGTGCCAAGTTTAAACTTTGAACAAGGAATTTGTTTTAGCTACATTGTAAAAAGAAAAGATTATTTCTATGATAAATTTGTTTTATTAAATGCAAACGAAGTTTAAATAAGCACATCCTTTTTCCCAGTACCGAATTAAGTTCATTATAAGTGGATTGAGATAAGATTTGAAATGAATTATGCAGTGTACTAACACTTACTCACAGCTGACCGTTTATTTCGATTATATAAAGAGGATACCCGATATACGAACGCACAGAGAGGGATTTTGTTTATCAGTATCCCTGACTTCTGAAATATGTTAATCCGTAAAAACCAGAAATTGGAAAACATTAGATTACAATACATTATCCTTCAAAAAGATAAAATGAGAAAAAATGAGCCCAAAAATGCTGGGATTGTAACGGAATACCTAATAAAATGTTTTTACTTAAATCTTTGAGATTTTTGCAATTTGAAAAAGGGCCAATTAAAGTGTCGTCTCAAAAGGAATATTCGTCGTAATAAAATTTGTTATTATGGGAATCTATTGTAATATCATGATTAATATTTGTTTTTCAATGCTTCGTTAATTAAAAAGTAATTTAATCTCAATTTTCTTTAAACTATATATTAAAATTTCTTGAACTGTCTCAAATTTAAAAAAATATGTTTTACATTAAATGCTTTTATCTTTATTTTTAAAAATAGCATAATTTGAATATTAATAAGAACAGAATTTTCAATAAACTTTTCTCTCATATTCTCAGGGCTCATTTATTTTAATTTGACTTTTAAATTTCACAATTCCTTATAGAGATTGAGAGGGATTTAAACTTTCGAATAACTTTTCATATTTATTAGAAAGATCGTAAATAAGTGCTATGGAAATTAATATCCCGTTAAGCTTGTAAACGTTATTTTAATTAAAACTTAAATTTAAAACAGAAAATTAATTTTTAAAAAAGAAAAAAAAGAAACTTTTGATGATTGTTTTGCATAAATGTGTCTGAATTTTGTTGACGCAGCGTTCATTTTTTCCCTTTAAGACACGAATTATCCTGAACTTATTCGCATACATTTTTAACTTGAAAAACACTGCAAAGAGAAAAGTCCAACGGCGTTAAAAAGGGTTAGTGAACCTGATGGCATAAATTTTAGACTTAAAAAAATTCCAATGAGAAAGATTCATTCATCAGCGTTAAATATGAATGATTTTTCAAGGTTGATCCTGAGATTATTGCATACATTTTAGATTTTAAAAAAATCTCCAAATAAAAAAGTCCATCTACGATAAATAGTACGATTTGGAAAAGCAATCCTGATCACCAAAACGATAATTAACACGACTAGAAAATGCTTCATACAGTAATTGAATTGATTTTACGGCTGTGAGATATCTCGCACCATGTTGATTAAAGCACACTTCGTCCACATCCATATACTGCAATTTAGGCACAAACAATGTAAGCATAAAAGCGCAAAAATCAAAACTTGCGAGAATACTTTAGACTTGGAGATGGACTCTATATATATTCCATACATAACCCTTTAAACTATACTTTATGAATCAATAAAATATTTAAAATTTTTATTTATAAATGTTCTATAAAAATATTCTAAATATGTTTTCGATAAATTTTCTTTCTATGTAAACCTTATATAAAAAAATCTTGCGTGAGTCTTGTTATATCTTATGTTTTGTTAAAAAATGCTTTTTTCTAGATTATCCCATAAAAACAGTATCACATTTTCTTAAATAACAAACGATAAAATTTATATTTTAATTTAATAATTTGGTAGCATATTTCGTAACAACTGCAACATATGAGTCACTGATGTCCTAATTACATGTAATAACGTTATTAAATTTAAAGGGGGGATGCTTTTTAGCTCACAGGCTATCATAGTCTGAGAGCTTATGTGCCCGTCCGTTCTGTATGTACGTGCGTTCGTGAGTAACGCGATAACTCATGATAAAAATATCCTATCCACTTGAAATTTTGTATGTAGGTATATCCTGACAAGGCGCTTCCCTGATTAGTTTTTGGAGTTCATTCGATATGTATAAGAGGGGGAACGGAGGGCTCATGCCCACCCCTTAGTTGATATAAATGGGATTTTCATGCAGAATTAAGTTTTCGTTCAAAATTTAGATTAGGATCATTCTGATGAGTCGAATTCCGTGACTGTTATTAGGTGTTCATTGAATAAGTATAAATAGGGGGGACAGGGGTTCTAATGCCCCCCCCCCTTAATTTATATAAATGGGTTTTTCAAGCAGAATTTTCAGATTTCGTTCAAATCTCTGAATAGTTTTGGAAGTTTAATGGTTAAGTATAAAAGAGGAAGGATAACTCCTTTTAAATTATATAAATGCTAAATGGGTTTTTATTAAGAATTATCCGATTTTCTCTGAATTTTGGATATAGATTTTTTATATGATAAAGCATGTCTTTCATAGTATAGGAGGTTCAATGATTAAGTATAAAAAAAGAGGAAAGAGGAGAGCTGTTTCCCCTTAATTTTTTTTCGAACGGAATTAACCCTTGAAAATATAAGGCTTTAATGTACAATTAGTATTTGTAGCTTGTAAGCTCAATGCCATCAGTTTAACTGGGCAGTATTCTTTTTTTGATTGTAATGATAGCTACCTAAAAATATGATATTTTCCCATGAACGATAATGTAATAAAATTGTTTTAAGTGTCTCAGCAAATAAACTACAAGCTTTACGCACTTTATTTAAAGGTCTAATAAGAAATTGTAATGTTCTCGATTTTTAGCTCACAGGCTATCATAGCCTGAGAGCTTATGTGCCCGTCCGTTCTGTATGTATGTTCGTACGTTCATACGTACGTTCGTGCGTAACGCGATAACTCATGATAAAAATATCGGATCCACTTGAAATTTTGTATATAGGCATATCCTGATAAGGTGCTTCCCTGATTAGTTTTTGGAGTTCATTCGATATGTATAAGAGGGGGAACGGGGGGCTCATGCCCCTCCCCTTAATTGATGGAAATGGGATATTCATGCAGAATTAACAGTTTTTGTTCAAAATTTAGATATAGGATCATTCTGATGAGGTGATTCTGTGACTGTTATTAGGTGTTCATTGAATAAGTATAAACAGAGGGAACGGGGGCTCATGCCCCTCCCTTTAATTGATATAAACGGGATTTTCATGCAGAATTAACAATTTTCTTTCAAAATTTAGATATAGGATCATTCTGATAAGGCGAGTCCGTGGCTGTTATTAGGTGTTCATTAAATAAATATAAAAAGGGGGAACGAGGGTTCTAATACCTCTCCCCTTAACTTGTATAAATGGATTTTTCAAGCAGAATTGTCAGATTTCGTTCAAATCTCTGAATAGTTTTGGAATTTTAATGGTTAAGTATAAAAGAGGGGAATAGCTCCTCTTCAATTATATAAATGCTAAATGGGTTTTTATTAAGAATTATCCGATTTGCTCTGAATTTTGGGTATAGATTTTTATATGATAAAGCATGTCCTTGATAATTTAGGAGGTTCAATGATTAAGTATAAAAAAGGAGAAAGGGGAGAGCTGTTTCCCCTTCTTAATGTTTTTTTCGAACGGAATTAACGAAATTACAAGGCTGTAATGTACAATTAGTATGCGTAGCCTGTGAGCTCAATGCCATCAGTTTAACTGGGCAATATTCTTTTTATTTTAAAGTTGACCGTACATACCATGCTGTAGCTTGTTCTTTAATGCTTTATAACTAAATAGCACATGAATGAATATTTCGGTTACGTTAGACAATTATCTTTAACAGGACATCCCATAATAAACAGATGGATATTGCAAATGTTGCCCATAATAAGAAGTTGACTGTTCATGGAACTCTGTGGCGTGTCCAGATGTGACAATATGCAGCATAAGTACACTCAATTAGTTACTTAAAAATAAGCAGCGTGGATTAAATATTAATGTAAGTAGTTTTTTTAATGAAAATATTACAATCGTTCATAACTTGTGTTAAATTATTAAAATATAAATAAAAATAGTCTAGTATAAATTAGAAAAAAATAATTTTCAAATTGATTTTTTTTTATTCATTTTGTAAAGGAACTGATACTTAAAGCGAATTTGGTCTCAATAATTTTGTTACATTTACTACTTTATTTTTTTTTCTCTTCTTAATTGTTTTTATGTAAAAAATTAATTATCATTTTTAATTGTTAGAAAATTTTCCAAATTATAATCAATTTGGACAGAAGCATTTAACTGGCATCTTTAAATCCTTTCAGTGAAATAAGCTGATTCAGTTTTGGATAGGGAAGCTACTGTTGACACTTCCTGTTTCTTTTATTTGAACATTTAAGACTTGTTTAAGCACATCTAAATTATGAATGTTAGTTAGCTAGTTAGTTTGGAATTCATTATCCTCTTTTTTTCTAATTTTTTGTAGTTAATACTACAACCAAATTCATGTCAGATATGTCAAGCACTTACTAACAAACACAAATGATAAAGACTAAAAGCCCTTTAAACTGAAAATGAATGATATTACGGTTTTTAATCCTTAAATGCCGTGTGTTGCCTTTCGGCAATATACCCAATTTATTTTTCTAAAATGCTATTAAATTAATATTGAAACTTTAATGCCTAATGTTGCCAAATGGATACATATTGAAAATGTTATTAAATCAGTTTTTAGTGTGTCAATGTCAATACTAATGCTGTTTAATAATTATGATAGACAAGCATCAAATTTTTGCTACATGTGCTTTTTATTTTGTTTTTAAGCCTGTAAAACACACCATTTTGTTCTGCAGTGAACATATATATATATATATATATATATATATATATATATATATATATAATTAAAGTATGTAGCTCATACGTATGACTACTTTTGGAAAGTTAATTGTGAAATATCTGTTGTAAGCAGATTTTTTCGTGTGTTGAACGACAGTCGTTAAGCACGGATTTTTCGTATAAAAAGCATTTTTGATTTTGTAATGATAATAATATTAGCATACCGTTATAAAAATAAATAAATAAATCCATCAGATTTTTCAAATGAAAGTATCTCCTAATAAAATCAAAGGGTTGTAATACATTTTGGTACACGTATGAAAAATTTCATAAAAATTCGCACTGAAGATTTTAAAACATACACATAATCATATCATATTGAAAAGGTTAAGCTTAAATCATTGTATGATACTTATGCTATACAAAGTAATATATTTTAAATCGCCATTCGGAATTTTGTTAAACTATATAGTGCTTCTGACAATATAATATTTCAAAATATTATATGTTTAATATACCAATTTGACCACCTTTAGTTCGATAATTAAAGTTAAAAAACTTTTTAAGTTCGGATTATTAACTTCCATATTTTTTCACAAATCTCTCTACGAACTAACACATACTATTAAGGAAAAGAAACTCTCGGTAAAGTTCGTAAATTGACAGAATAAAATTAAATGAATTGAAATGGGGAAGGTTTTGCCAAAAACGAAAAAACTCCACAACTTCTTAGTTCTAATATGTAACAATTCAATTTAAATTTCTTTTTACTTCTAGAACAAGGGCCAAAAATTTATGTATCATAGATTTTTGATAAAATTCATAAAGAGATCAAGGAGCGAAAAAATAGGGCAAAAAAATCATAACTTCGTCAATTCTCAAGATATCAAGTTTAAATGAACTTTTTAAAAATCCTTATAATACTATCTACAATTTTTAAATTGTCATGATTTTGAAGGACTAATTCTTACACCAAAAATTAATTAAGCGGATATAGAGGTTGAAGAAAAAATTTTCGCGTTAAAGGTATGCCCTAATACAAATTGCTTTTTTTATGATACATTTTGAAATTCATTGTTTCTCTCAAACACGCTCAATTAACATGTTCTATTATTCAGAAACTATATAAAGTGCGGTATTGGTCGATTATTTAATAAAAACGGAATGGGTTTTTTAAAAGGCTGTCAAAATGGGCATTTTGAATCGAATCTCTAAAACAATAATATAGGAAACTAAAAAATAGTGGATGTAATCGGAAAATATTTTTTAAAATCATGTTATAATTATTGAACAACAACAACAATTAAATTAAACCTTAAAAAGTCACTTTTCAATCTCTTCAAAAGAACATGTCAACTGGTTTCATGTTTTTACTTTAAAAATTTAGTCTTAAAATGTGTCAGAAAGTTTCGTGCTGTTGAGCATAGAAAATACATTTTTGAATAATTTCTTTCTATGATTCTCATAAAACCAGGTTTTATTTTAAAGTTAAATTCAAACTTGTCAAAAACTCAAAAACGACATGATAAAATTGTTAAACTGGGTTTATCTTTAATCTTGATTTAGTTTTTGCTAGTGAAATTAGTACTTAAGTTAAAAATTTATCTCCCCTTATAGGCCATGTCATTCGGCTGGATTTTTTGTTTCGTTATTTGTTTGTTTCCAACATTACTGCTTCAGGAAATCCAGAGAAAAATGCACACTTTGACAGCATTAAAAAAATATGTATTCTGCCATTATCACGCAAAATCGATAATTATTGCATATCATATCGTTTCTGAATAATAAAACCTGCCAAGTGGATGAATTTGAGAGCAAAAATGAATATAAAAATGAGACAAAAAATAAGCAGTTTGGATTTGTGTTCGCTCTTTAATGATGCTAAAACTCTTGTTTCATGCAGCCCGCCAAAGTAAGTATAAATAATGCGCATATTTTGAGGGCATACTTTCAAAAATATCCCTGCAGTTTTACTTTATGTCTTTCACACATTTATGTATTGATTCTATCAACATGTAAAGTGCCACCACTTTAACTTTCTCTATTTTAAATCTCAGACCCTCCCGTTGTAATGTATAACACAGCTCTGTAATATTTACGTTTTTTTTTTCAATTATTATACTGATTCTGTACTTTTTTGAGATGCTATTTTAAAAATGATGATGAAAATGTTTCGTTTTAGGTTAGTATCACGTACAGTGTTTGTCAATATGCGTACATAGTATGTCAGACCTGGTGATACCAAATACATGTATCAATATCTTTTCAGAATATTTGCATATGTATACATATATGTATAAAAATACGCTACTTTTACTATTTTTATGACTCGTAGTTATTTTGCTTCGCAATGTTTTTTAACATTTATTTCACAGCAAGATCAAAAGATAAAAAAGTTTAGTTTCAAATCGCAATCTCTCAATTGCAGACTTCAAAATTGGAGAGAATCACACAAGGACTTTTTATTTTATTCTTACAATTTCGGTCGTTCCTGCCATATGCTATAATTAATTGCATTTTAGTCAAATATATAACTAAGAATTCTAAAAACTTATTTCAATAAATTATCTTTTGTTGCTTAATAATTAATTTAATTGGAAGTTTTAATATTTCTAATATAATAACTGCATAAAACAGATACATTTATATATATTTTTTAATTTCAATTAACTATCAGCAGTGAAAGTTCGCTTGGAATTATTGAAAACTTATTAAATGTTATATAAACACAGTACGAAGAAACATATACCAAAAAAAATATATTAAACATTCACTTTAATTACTAACCAAGTGCACCGTTATTGTATTTTATCTTTCTATATTATTTCCATTTTTAATTACCTTCAAGTATTTTTACGCCACACTTGTTATTAATTTCAGTTATTGAAAAGTCTTGCTGACAACTCAATATCTATCACGCATGAAAGTTATGCTCCAGTGAACATCCCCAGATTCATCCAAAGTCCTAATTATTTATATTATCTCGATGGCAGATTAGAAGTTATTTGATCGACTAATACTATATCACAAATTAATTCTTCACTAATCAATAAAGAAACAAACTTTCTAGATATTTGGAATACGTTAGAATCATAAATTTCTATTTAGAAAATGGTTACTGTATGTAAATTTTTCAACTTATAAATTTTCATCCAATCGATGAAAATTTATGAAATAATGTAAACATGCTTCATTCAATTATATAACAGTAAAGAATTTCTCTTGAAATCTATTTGAAAAAAATTATTTATGTTTTCTTTATAAAATATAAATTTCGGATGGTGTTAAATGTTTGTTGAATGTACTTTTAATAAATCTTATCTGTTTTAAATATTTTATTTTACTTAATCTTTCTTTTTATATCAATTTTCATAATAACTTATATATTTTTAAAATATATATAGCTTAAAATAGAACTTGATTTTTGTACAGTTGAAAACTTTATACTCTTCTCTACTAAGTATTAATGCTATATATCTGATTAGTACTGAAGTATTTTATTTTTCAATTTAACATCAGAGTAAGAGTTTTAAACTATTTGCATTAATTTGAATCTTAGATATCTAAGCAAATTATTAAAAGATCAAAATTGCAATTATGTTTGGGTATCATTAACAAAAATAAAATGAATAGAATTCCACAGATGTCCTACATAGCAGTTTTAATTTGCAGAATATTTCCAGCAGTCTTTCTTTGCAAATTTTCAAAGTTGCAGCAAGTTTGGCATGACAAGATAGAAAGTTTATAACAAGACTGCAACAACGAAATGCGACCGGTGAAGTCACCACACTTTGAAATTGCAGCTAACTTGTCATGCAAGTTATTCTATTTTTGTATCAAATTTATTGCAAATCAATGGCAAAAAGTATAAAATGTAATCCTATTATGTCTAAAGTACTTCAAATTCTTTGCAAACTAGTAGATAGTTTAGCTTTGTTTTGCCAAAAATACAGCAAAGTAGAAACCATGTGATGACACAATATCTGTGTACAATTGTCACACTACAAGTACAATCCCTTAAAATGTCTATTGATCCATATGCACTGTCGGAAAGAGTATGTACCTTTTATATCAGTATTGCCAAAAAAAGGTGACATTTATCCTTTTAAATTAGAATCTTAGTTTTTGATAGTTGATATGTAAAGCTTTAAAGAATGCCAACCGAATAATATTTGTGTAAGTGATGCAGTTCTGAAAGTTGCCTATTTACTCAACAGAGGGTTTTTTTTTTTTTTTTTTCGTCAGTTTCGTGAATTAAAGACGGCTTGCATTGATTTCACAAAAGAGCTAGTCATGCAAGTGGATGTTAGTCTTCCTTGTGGAGCATTCTCTGATATTTTTTCTAGTCAAATTGGTCACGACAAGGAAATATATGAAAAAATCAAACTTACTAGTAATGTGCATGTTATGTAGGACGGACTCTAGTAGCAAAAATGATATTAGGCAATTAAAGACTTATATTCTACAGTATTTCTAAGATTTCTACCTAATAATAAATGAACTGTTAGATTTTCTTGTATTTTTTAGATAGAGTATTTTAATCAAGTGTTTAAATGACAACTATTTTTTCATTCTCTGAATCATTCAGTAAAATTTTATCAAAAAATTGCGACGCTTTACATGTAATTTCTTAAATTGATCATAAATCTTACATAATGTTAAACAAATATCTCACTACATGGTTAATCAACACATTTCGTTACGTAAAATTTGTATATTTAAACGAATATTTTCAACTACCGGAAAAAGAATTTTTCTGAATAAAAAATTAATCTCCGTTACAATTTTAAGTTTACGGTGCATTGAATTGAAAGAAGATGTAATACAATAACAATAAAATTTCTTCTCAATCAATAATGAAATCAATATGAAATAATCCCAAGACCTTGAAGAAATTTAAAATGTTTCTGAATCAGCTTAAAATACATTTGAAGCAATAAAAAATACATACATAATAATATACATTTTAATATCATAATTAATCATTAATTTTGTGTGCTATTTTATATACGAGAGATTTTCGATTTTTTTAATGAGATGTGAAATAGGTTATTATTACAAATTAAGAAGGGGAGGAAGGGATAGTGATACTATGGTAATAAAATTTAAAACTTAAAAAATATATTGTAATATATAGATACATGGATAGTTTTTAAAAAGAGCAGCAATCCTTCTGTAACAATCATGCAAAAAAGAAATTTGTAAATTTGGCATTGATAAAAATCTATTAGAAGCAACATCTATTACTAAATAGTATACATGAACCAGTATTTAAATTTCGAATTAATATTAAAATGTTTACTAAATTTAAAAAATTCAAAAACAGTACTCGCTGTTTTAACAAATATACAATTACATAATTTTTAAAATCTACATTTAAGCGCGTGCACTGATACCCCATTTTAATTTAAATGAAATTAAAATACTTGAACTAATCAATTTTTAACCTTTAATACTATATTTCTATATGCATGTTTAATGGTTCTCTTTAAATAACATTATTGCCATTGTCATTTGTCGCAGCAACATATTACTTAAAATACTTCTTCTTTTCTGCATTGTGCTACTTTACTCAAAGAACTCATCTTGAGAATTAATAATTTGAATATGACGTAATAATGTTTAATATGTAAAAATCCTTTAATTTTCGTAAACTAACATAATTATTTCGTACGTAGGAGAAGGATTATTTAGATTAATGCTAATACTAAAATAAACCCCGAAAAAATTATTTTACCATTTGTTCCGCAGGTTTGTTGACAAGTATACCCATATTAAAAAAAGAAGTATTAGTAAAACACCACATAGTGGGAATTTATTGGTAATTTTCCTTAAATACTACATTCATAACTCTTCATAGTATAAAATATCAGCCTTGCAATCACCGCAAAACATCTATGATTGAACTGTTTTTGAAAGAACATGCATATATTTAAAGATCACCAAAAATATTTTATTAAATTTTAAATAAAATTGCCTGTTTGAGCCGTGTAACTACTTCCATAATACGTTATATTTAAAATGATAAATCTGCCTCGTGCCACCTTTTTTCTATTAAGAATAATTTTACTAAGTTGTATCTTTAAATTTGTTGTGTTTTATGAAGGTGGAAAACTTGCTAATTCTTTTCTTTAAAAAGGAACTGAAATTTTACGAAATGAATAATTTCAATCCACATTTTAAATTCGATTGAATTTCTTGATCGTAAACCAACAAGTACACGTACCAAAAATCTACTTCGATTTTTTTTCTGTCCAAAATTTTAATAATCAATATTTAATAATACTTTACGCTTTTGTTTGACAATATTACACAGGGTATTTTTATTACGTAATGCAGAGATTTATACTCCTTAATATATATAGGGTGAGTCATAAATATCGAAACAATAGGCTATCTCCTTAAATAATGCCCTTAGATCCATACTTCCAATTGCAAAAATTCATAAAAAAAGGAAGAAATTTTTCATAAGATAAATTGCGATTCCATGGGGGGTCTAGTGGAAAAAATACCAAAATTAAATTTTTATACGGCCCCCGTAGGATAAAAATTCCAATTAGGAAAACTTTCCTTATTCAGTCTTGAATAAGTCACAAAAAGTTGCATCTTTTCATATCTTCATAGTTATAGTCGTTTAAAAAATTCATCAGGTTTTAAGGAATTAGACACAAATTGAAATGTGCGCAATTCGGAAAACAATGTTACTTTAACAGTTCTAGGAAACGCATAAAAAGTCCATTTTTTGAGTTGGAATTTTGATTTTTTTCTCTTTTTTTTGTGATGGTTAGCCTTATAATTTGCTAAGAAAATCACATCCTAAAATTTCTCATACAATATATAAAAGGTTTCATGTGGTTAGTACTGGTTTAAATGGAATAGTTAAGAATCGTTATATCTCGTAACATTATTTATCGGATTTCAATTTCTTTCCATTTAATTGAAGATGAAACTCTGATTTTACTTTTGTTCCAGGGTTCTCGTTTTTTAATATTAATTTTAAAACTACTAAAAATATTTATTGAAAAAATAATGTAACTTAAAAAAAAATCATGTATTCAAAAGAACATTTTTTTTAATTTGCCGAAACAAAGCTAACGTAAAAAATGACGTGTTTCAAGTTCTTTTCTCTTTAAAAATTCTTAACATTTAATAATTTAAAGATAAGAAATAGTAGGAAAAAAATCATTATACAGAAAAACGAAGTGTACTTTTTTAATGTCCATCAGTTATTTAAAAGAATGCTTTTTCTAAGATACAGCTTAGTCTTTTTTTTTATTTAGCTCTGACAACACCAGGCTTTTTATCGTCCTGGAGAGGATCTGTATCTGTAAAAAATCTATATTTCTGAAGATTCGCTAGGCCGGGCTTAACGTACTTTTCATAAAGGAGGGGACTGCTTCCTTCTTCTTAGGTGTACATTGGACGAAATTTTCAATCCCGGTCTCGACAAAACCCGTATTTAAATCACTGTCTCTGGATGACTTAATACATGCATAAAATAAATAAAATTCTGCGCAATTGAAAATTTTACGAAAAACATATATATTTTAAAATCTTTATTTTACAAAAAAAACCCCTCTAAAATTATTTTTTAAAGAATAGTATATTCAAAGGCTAAAAAGTTAAATGCAATAAAACTAGTGAAAAAAATCAGCCTATCACGGAATTCTGTCTTAACGGAAAATATGTTGATCACTGCAAAATAAATAAAATATTACCTGAGAAAAAAATAAACTCCAATTACGCCTCCTAGGGAGGGCATCTCTCTATAACGTATTTTTTCTTTCCTATGTGATTCCTTATTAAAAGGTTTTACTGTATAACATTTTTCAATGTCTCCAAAGCATGCGATATGGATTAACGATATATAAGTGAAACATTTACATATAGAAAATCATTGATAATAGAGATTCATTGATAAAATAAATATATTACAGCCTTTGGCGCTTCTTTAATAATAAAAAGTATAAATATAAAAAAACGAAAAGCTATAAAAGGAATTTTTGGTCAGAACTCCTCCATACAAAACATTTTTTCCCAAACTGAAGTAAATAAAAACTACGTAGAAATTTGCTGCTGAACCGGGCTATGATTTAAACTATTTTCCAGACCGATGATCTAAACATTTTGTCAGGCCGGACTGAACTTTTTCCCCTATGGGTCGGTTTGGTACGAGACCTAGATATTTCGATCCATGCAGACCTCCAGTGCAGACTACCAACATATTTTGAAAACAAGTTTAGATTTAATTCAATACGCTGCTTTGTTATGTCAAAATGAGAGGCACTGTCTTAAATCGATATTTAATAAGGGATAATTTATGGACGATCCCTCACTTGCTTTGAAAATAAGCGAAAAACTCTTCGTTTACAGGCATGGTAAAGTGATGTAAGTCACGATTTTTTTTAGAATTTCGTATTTTAATATCTCTGCCAGGATTTTAGATATTTAGATGAATTTTTTTTTTGTTCAATTTGAGAATGGATAAAGAATAATTTCTTTATTGGGAATTTCGCAGTACGGGGGGCCGCATAAAAATGTAATTTTCGTATGTTTTCAAATAGACCCCCCCCCCAAGGAGTTGCAAGTTATCTTATCAGAAATTTCCCCTTTTTTATGAATTTTTGCAATTAGAAGTATGGGTTTAGGGGCAATATTTGAGGAGATAGCCTATTGTTTCGATATTTATGACTCACCCTGTATATAGTATTTCTTTCTTTACACGTTCTTTCATTATTTGTATCCTCTAAAACTAATATTTTAAAGTCTTAACATTTGATCTGCGTGGGTGCTAAGAATAAATTTCTATTCAGTCGTAAATACGTTAATAAACATCTGGGCTTAGAGGAACTATTTCTATATGGTAAACACAGACATATGTAGCAGGTATAACTAAACCGAAAATAAAGAAATGTTTAAATTAAATTCTTTTCAAACACTTGGTGCGTTATTTTTTGCCAAAAGAATGAAGTGAAATTTTCTATTTAAAATTGGGGTAAAATAAAATGTATTATTTGCTTAGTTGAAAATGGCAGAATTCATGTTTATCTATCTAAATGTGTTAAACAATGCCACTAAATTCTTGAACCGGCTATGAAACCATAAATGGTTAGTATTATTTACATCTTTGATTAATGCAGACATCTGCATATAGTATAAATTTGGTGTTTCTACCGTAGTTTTGATTTAATTGTTTCTAAAATCTCATGTTTAGGTTACTTGTTATACAATGATTTATTGTTAAAAAGTTAGCATTTTTATGTGTGATTTAAAAAGCTACTTCATTTTATAAATATTGCAGAAAGCTTCGAAAATTTTGTTTTCGTAAACACTTGCATTTTGCTATCTAACTCAAGGTATGGGTAAAAGAACCTGGCCGATGGGAAGAACTCCTCCTTCCACACACACACATACAATGACTTGAATAAGCGATGATCCGGGGGTCATTTATACTATTTATACAAAGGTATCATTACTTTTTAAAAGCATCAGATTTATTTCTCTGGTAATTCAACTAAGACTTATATAGACAATACAGAAGTCATGTAAAAGATTTTGCAACTTAACTGAATCTTTAAGAAGAAATAGCAATAAAAAAGCACCTTAGAATTCGTAAAAAGAACGCAAATGGAAATTAAAGTATGAGTAGAGAACCATCTTGCTTACAACTGAGCGATTTGACTTTTGTCTTACAATTCCTTCGCCAATGAAAACTTCATAATACGGCATCTTGTATAACACGACATCTCATCTAAAGTTACCCTATCTTCCAATATAAGCAATAAAATTAGAATATGTCTTTAATACACCACTGATATAGGGATCCATTAGATGATATCCAATGGTTTTGAATAATTAATCTACCAATTTTCAACGAGCTGTTGCTCTACCAACAAATAGACAAACAACATTAGAAAATAATGTCTTCTTTATCCTTCTATCCACACCATTCTTATTTCATTTTTTTCTATTTGAATTATTACATTAATTTTAGCTTTGATTACTTTGATTTATTTAAAATTTGTCGCAATTTCTTACGTTTACAATAAGGTTAAATGAATCATAAATCGTAGTAATTCACGTCCATAGCGTTATTTGATGTTCAAAGAAAAAAAAAACTTGAGCTTGTTTCGAGATTTTTTCCCCACATATTTAGAGAAAATGGAAGTGTTTTATAATGAACGGTGTCTAGTTTAATGGAAATTGTTTTCTTAAGAGGATGCTTTAAACTCAGAGAAGCGCTTTGGATTTTCATTTATTAGAGATTCTTGAATTAAGATATTAAGTATCAGTATATTGTCGCTTTTAGAGATCATCTTATTTAGGCACAATGACTTTAAGAATGTATTAAGGAAAAACCCTATTTATAACAGAAAAGAAGTACGATTAACAATGATAATATGATTTAAGTATAATTTTTCAAATGATTTATAAATATTTTAAAAATTAAATCTCAAAACGAAAAACGAGTGTATTCGTTATATATATATATATAAATCATTTTACACTATCCACTTAAGAGAGACAGTAATTAAAATGTGTTGCAGATGAAAATTTTCAGTGATTAACACCTGTTAATATATAAACCTTCTTCTTTTATTATAATAATCCTTTCTAGGAATAAAACTAAGCTCACAGAGTTAAAATTATTCTGAATCGTTAGTTGGAATGGATTAATTTTCATTTAGTAACATTTTCATTAATGAGCATTCCGGATTACTTAAACTTGTTTTGAATAAAATAAATGACTATACCAATTAACAAGTATATTATATAAAATGTTTCCGCTAGCTTTGCTTGCACATATTAATAAAGGAAAGAAATAGGTATATAATAACGATATAGAAAACATGATATTTTGTTTTGCTTAGGTAAAAAATCTGTTAATCATAATATGTATTAAAGCAAAACTTAACGCAATTTGTTGAATTTGATACACCATATATTCTGCCATATTACCTGCTCTGAGATATAGCATAGATCAACACTGTAAAATTTACATATTTTTTCTCTGGTTAGACATGTATTTCGTATAACGCGCACATATTACATTTTAAATAACTATTCAACAGATGCGCAGCAAAGCGAATAATAAAGATTATTATTATTATTATTTATATTTTATTATCTATATAATAAAAGTCTCAGACATGTGACTTTACATGCCAGTCGCCCGTTTTGTTACTTCTATGTGAGCCAGGTGCAGGTGATAAATCGCCAAATAGAGTTCCATCAACATCGTTTCATGAATATTACAATAGTCCAAGTCCTATGAATGTCAGGAACAATTACGGGCAGACCCCTTCGCTTTCCATATGCAAGATGACCATTTTTAATCTAAATTATTTTTATGAAGAAAATTACTTAAAAGTTGCCATGAGCGCAAACAATTCGTGGCACTTTCATGTTAGCCGAGCACAAATCTCGCCAATGTCATTTTAAACCAAGCAGTTGGCATTTTCACAAAATTTTGTAAATTTTTGTAGCCTTAAATAAGTTAAAATATTATAAAAAGAAAGGAAAAAGTTAAATGTTAAAAGAATTTGGAAGGAATTAATTAAGGATTAAGGCGAAATTTTTTATTATTATATATCTCCCCCACCCAAAAATATTGATGAACTGGTAGGTCTTATGATCCATAAGTTCATAGAAGGGAATTATTGCATTGACTTGTACAGTGAAACCTCTGAATAAGGGACAACCATGGGACCGGAACTTTTGTCCCTTAAATAGAGGTGTCCCTTATTCGGAGTTTTTACATTTTTTTTAAAATTAATCATTCATAAGGACATAAAAAAATAACAAAATATTAGAATGAAGTTTAAATGTACCCAAAAGTTATAAATTGCATTAATTAGGAACAAAAGTAATAGATAATTAATTTTTTAATTCATTACTTAATTAGTAAATGATTTGTTGAGTTATTGATTTGTATTTTTTACGTAAATGTTTCTATGATGCAAAAAGTGCAATAATATTTTAAAAAATCATCAGTGTTGAATTCAGGGGGATGACATCCCCCCGGAGCAATAAAATGTCCCCCCCGGAAAATTTGAAATTTTGCATTTTCAATAGTCAAAAAGTACAATTTCACCCCTGGAACTCTATAATGTCCCCTCCCTGAGCTACTAAAGTCCCTCCCGGAGAAAAGTGCCTGAATTCAACGCTGAAAATCTTACTTGCGAAGTAATCCATAAAAAAAGTGACTGTTTTGCAGATTTCAATTTTTCTACTACTAAACTTTTCAGATATTCACTTATCATACTTATAACTTTTAGTCATTCATTATAAGAAATATTTACGAAAAAGTAATCAACTGCTTTGCATATTTTAAAGCATCTGTGAAGTTCTTTATTTCAAAATTTTCCTTTCTCTTTCATTTTCAGAATTATCCCTCACAATTTTCAGCATTCTTTTCAATATAGACTGGAAGAATGGCAGCACAGACAATCACCTCATCGAGTTCAGGACAGAAATTCTAGAATTAGTTAAAACTCAATATGTATGTTAAAACGCAATCGGTCTACTAAAACACCTAAAAATCTGAACTCTGAAAATCTTAAATTTGACTCGTAGATTTACCATTATATTTTTCTGCACTCAAATCTATGAAAATATGGAGGACTGGCTGCAGGATACCCCAATGGAAAACTTACCACTCAACGACTAATCACCAAATCAACCTCTAAAATCGGATTTATGTGTTTTTTCCGCCTAGATATGACTTGGCAGACCAATTGTATTTTAATATTTGAATTGAGATTTAACCAATTCTGGAATTTCAGCTGTGAACTCGATGAAGTTATTGTATGCACTGCCACCTCTGGCTCCAATAGGGATAAAAGCACTTCGATATCTTCATCTGAATTGTGGATAAATAAATGCTCATCAGTTGAGTTGCATACCTCTGTACCAACATAACTGCCTATCTGATGAGTTCACAAAATTCTGTATTTTCATTTTCATCACAGATTGCTTCATTATCTCAAATGCAAAAATCAACCCCTTTAACATTTTGCACTCATATGACCAGTGTGAATGGGCAGCATTTTTCTTTGCAAAATTTGTTTTTGTCATACCAGTAACAAAGAAAATTAAATTTGTTTATTTAATCAAAGCTGTTTTCTTCTTCTTCTTCTTCTTTTTGAAATAATGTATTTGAAGGAAACTTTTTTTTTTTTAAAGTTGTTTCAACTGAATAAAATTTGTGTAAGAAACGCCGTCGGAACGGTTGATCTCATTTTCAAGTGTCCCTTAAATCGAGTGTCCCTTATTCAGAGGTAAATACATTACACTTCTTATACCAAGGGACTGGGACCAGAACTTTTGTCCCTTAAATAGAGGTGTCCCTTATTCGGAGTGTCCCTTATTTGAAGGTTTCACTGTATTACAATATTGTCACCTGGAGTCGAAAATTTAAAAAGAAATATTTTTAAATGCCAATTAAATTTAAATCTAGCAATTATAACGCAAAATAGTGGAATTCTTTATAAAATACAAAGACAAGATATTAATCTTGTTTACAAATTACAAAGATAAAAATAATAATAAATAAAGAATAAATAAAAATTTCTGCATGGACTTTAGCATGTAGCCAATTTTTTACCATTTTTATATTATTTATGTCATTTGAGAAAAATCTAAGTATGCTATGGCTTATAGTTATAAATAATAGCTCGAGCCATAGTCATAAGTAATAGTCATTGACGTCAGAATTTGTAGATTTTGTTACAGTAAAATTCCGAAGATTTATTTCTACAGATTCATCTTCAGTCTTCACACATTTTTCGATTAAAATATCTAAATATTCCACATATATAGTTTCTGTAAGAATCTCATCAAAAATTTCACTTCGGCATTTATACATCTTTGAATTAAATTTATTTTATTCTCAAAAGAACTAATATAACCAAAAAAATTTTATCCACGATAAACCTTTTCAAACATTTTGTAGATTTTGTCGGCAAAATGATAATTATTTTTTACAACATCAACATCAAGTAATATAATATATCTCAATCTAATCATTATTTTAATTCAAAGTATTCAATTGATACAATTTATCAATATTCCAAGTAATTTTAACAAATATTCAAGTAAAATTTTATCAACGTATAAATTCAGCAATACCAGTAAAATTCAAATATTAATAATCTCTCGAGTATATAATTAATATCTCATTCATATTAGTGAATGAGGTATGAAAATATACCAAATAAAAAGACATAATAAAGAATAAAGGAATAATAATGTTTGTGAAGAGAAACTATCAACAATTCAGCATAATTATGCAATCATCTTGTTTCCAATTAAACAAGAAAAACATAATTTATTTCATTAAAAGATCATCATAATTCCATTTTTCCTACTTAATTCTATATTTATAAGAAATTGGGAATTAAAGCTTAACTCTAGCCAGAAAACCTACCAAATAAAACATAGAAATTTAAATATCACAGGTTATATTTTAAAAACTTTAATCAATTATTGAAATCTTCTAATTTATAAGTCATAACAGGCTGAAAAATTTAAATTATAGGTTATTGCTTAACTAAAATTGCAAAATTTAATGAAATTTCAATTGTATTTTATCTGTTAAAACTCTCGTAGCAGCTTTGCATTGTTACAACTTTTCTTACTGAATTATATGAACTATAAGAATCTCGGAACCAAAACTAACTACCGCCAAAAATTCTATCAAGTAAAAATACAAATATAAATGATAAATTAACATTCTGACTGAAATATCTTAGTAGTTGCCCTTTAAATCACAAAAATATAGCATTCTAAGTGTGATACTTTATAATTAGCAAAAATAAATAATTTAAAAATTTAATGTTCTGAAAACTAGCCATTAATTTCAATTAATAATTACCAACCGAACTTATATACGAATTTATAATACAATATTATCATAAATTTATCTTTAATACCATACAAAAATAAGAAATACAAGAATAAATATTTTAAGAAATAATAATTCAATCTTTACCAATGAGAACAATTTTAACTTTAAAACTTTAAATCGAATAACAAGAAATCTACTATATCAAACATTAAATTTCACTAAGATCTTCTATCAATTGCATATATATATTCAAACAGTCATATTCAAAATTTAATCTGGAATTTAATGGAAAATCTTCAGAGTATTTAATTTCGAAAATTGTAGTTATAGCAACAAAACTATTATAATCCTCAGAATAAATAATCAACCTAAAAACAAAACTATTTTTCTGGAAAGTCAACAATAATAATAAAATCAACATTTTAAATAAAGAAATCGAATTAAAATTTCATAAACAACAACAAAATAAAATGTTAAGTAGAACTTACAAAATGTCGTGCTCCAAGTCATTACAAAGAAAACTAGATTTTATTGAAAAAAAAGAAAGAAAGAAACGTGCTGTAAATATTATCCCGAGGACTGGTCACTTTGTCATCAACCACCTTTTCATTTTTTAACCCTTTGCGTCGCGGTGGAATATCTATGAAACCACAGAATTTTAATTCACAAACGCCATATTGGCATCGGAATTTTGATTTTAAAAAATTACTGCTGATTGAATGTGTGAAACTTTTTCTTCTTTACTAAAAGATTCTTTTCAATTTCCGGTGTCAGTCTTTAATTTCAACACTTAAACAAAGAATTTATTCTGCACTGCAAATGGTTAATGTGATAGATTATATATCTGTATTTTTTTTTTTTATCTTTCTTTACTTCTTCATAGAGAGTTTTGGCAGCCGTTGACACTGTGATGCGGATATTGAAGACATGGTGATATTTATATACCCAAAAAACTTTTAAAAATACAGCACACAAAAATTTTTACCGGCTTCTTTACACACTAACGACGCTTTGAAAGGTGCACTAAGTTTTCATAGATCCTGCTCGACTGGTGTAATATTCCGCTCGATTCCATGTTATTTAAATATTCCATAGAAGAGTTCGCACTCGTGCCACATCAATGTAGTAAGGCCAAGAGACTACATCCTAAGGGATATTTCTCTTTTAATTCAGACGGACGCACTGTAAATTTTTTAAACACATTTAATTATACATCAAACAAAACAATTCCACTAGGACGAGCCTTAGAATTTATAAGATATAAAAAAATGATGTTGATATCGTAGAAATCTGCCCATTGAGTAATCTCTAACCAGGTGACATGAACACACACATAAGAAACTAAAACTGATTCTGATTCCACTTGGACGAGTTACCCGCCAAGCAGACGGTTTCACACACCAGCAGACGACTGTTCTCAGAGCGCACGTAAACCCATTCAATGATAAATGATCTGGAGTATTTATTTTGATTCCAAAGCCAATGTAATCCGTCTTATATAGTTTCATTCGGGGGGGGGGGAGAATTTCACAACAAACTTCTAATCTGTCAGAACTCACATTCTATCAATGAAATTTAACTCGCCTAAACAAAAATTAGTAACTTTTCTCATACATCCGAATATGGTGTCGCTGGAATTCCTTGTTCAAACAAAATCAACCGCAAAAACAATCATCGGAGTGTTAATTTCTGAGGCATAAAAAAGTTTGTTGTCTGTATTAACAAAATCTACCAGTTGATAAAAGGTATGGGCTCATGTGTCTGTTCATGTCGTTATTGAATTAAACCGTGTTTGAGGACAAACCTACGAGGACAGCCAGTTGTGGAAATGGAAGCGTTGATTGAAGAACGCTATGCGATTAAATTTTGTGTTCGTCTACAAAAATCAGCATCGGAGACATTTGGCATGATATGGAAAGCTTTCAACAATGAAGCAATGTCAAAGGCATGTATTTTTCGCTGGCATAAAGCTTTCAAGGAAGGAAAGCAAAATGTGGAAGATATTAAGCGTGAGGTACTGCAAAATGTTTTGCAGCAGAACAAAGTAGAGATTTTACTACAACCTCCATACACTCCTGATCTTCCTCCATGCGATTTCTGGCTATTTGCTCAACTTAATAAACCATTACGAGGCAATAATTTTGCAAACAACAAAGCATGTGTTAAGGCTGGATAGGCGGTTTTGAAAAAGCTCTCAAAAAACAGACTTTTACATGTTTTTAAGAAGTGGTTAGAAAGTTGGGATAAATGCATTACGTGACGTGATAGATATTTTGAAAAAAACATGTAAATAATGATGATTAAAATATTCTGTATTTTTTTATTTTAGTCTTATTACTTATTGAACAGCCATCGTACTTTTCATCCAAATGACTTGAAATTTTTTATACAGACATAGTTTGAAATGAAGACAGACAATATATTGTCAAAACTAGATGTTGTATTAAAAATAATAATAACAGTAATAAAAATAAAATGAAGATTTGTCTGGTATTGATTTGTAGAGGAAATTTTAAGCACATTTTTAAAACATCATTTAAAAATAAACATTTTTTCCAATCGATTTTTACCACTAACTTTATATTACGGTAAATTGTTGCAGAATTAGTAAGGATTTTTACTTTGTTTTTCCCACCTTTGTGCATTGCCAGAAAAGGATTGGCAGTTTATAAAATTAAGTTTAAAGGAGATTACAATCATCTAATTCAAATTTTTACATGAATTTCCACTACAATTGGTGATTGTATACACGATATTTTACAGATTTATTTCAAATTAATATAATAGAAGTACTTTTATTCATTTTAATTATATAAATAAGTACAATAAAAATCATAAGTTAATTTTAGACAGAAAATTACAAATTATCTAGAATTTTTTTCAGAACTTAAGCAAGACTTTTCTTCAAGGGATGCAAGTACTTCGCCACAAATGACTGATTGGTTCGGCTAAATTTTAACAGAATTTTTCGTTTTACATAATGACTAGATTTCTGTTGTTTGATAAAGCAAAAAATACTATTTACCTTTAGTGGTTAAATTCAGCCAATTGTATTTCAGCGGTTTCATCACTGTATTCCATTCTATTTTTCTACAAAGAGAAAAATAAATATTTTATACGGCAAGTATTATAACATTATTCATGCGTTATCAATGCCAAGTCATTTAGTTTACTGTTCAGACAATTAAGTTCTGGAATATAACTGAAATAGTCTTCTGTCATAGAAGAATGATTCTTAAGATATATCATTCCTGTCAGTGACTTTGATGAATGCGCTTTTCACAACAGAGCTGATGACTATGTAGATAATGAGTGCACTAGATCGAATTTTGATGGATAGTATAATCGAAATCGTTTCTGCTTTATAAACACTGTTATTGTGTATTGGAAGTTTTGTTTTCATGTCATAAATTACTAAATAATGATGATACACGGTAAGTCAATGTATATAATGAAAAATTAATAAAATTTAGCATATCATATTGTAACCACAAGGGTGCTACAGAATCTAAACTAGATTTATTAAATAAATTCAATTCAAGTAATATATATCTATATTTAAATCAGTATCTCATTCAAAAACTTCAAAGTAGCTAAAACTTTAAAATACCATATTAAATCATTTAAAAAAATAATTAGATAAGTATTACAAACATAACTTGTCACAAGAAATTTTAAAAAGTGCTGTGTATATTTTTAGTTTGAAAAATTTGTATACCCATATTTAGACTGTCTTTTTGGCAGCTAAATAATTTAAAACTAACTAATATATCCAGCGCAAATCTCCCATCTTCTTTTAACACAGAATCTGAAGATGAACAAGTTATTTACTAGGACTTTTACTAAACTTTATATGCATTTCAACAAATTTTCCTCAAAATACAAAATGTATAAAAAAAAAATCCTCCAATCAAAAAACTCTAAATTTCAGTTTAATGGACATATCTAAAACCAGGCATCAAAGGATGTCGACATTAATTCGGCCGCTTTTCCAAATTATCGGCAGAATATCGGTAATCGCCCACTGACATTATTATGATGTCAATAGAACGTACCCTGTTCAAAAGTTTAAAGCTAGTATCGGCAGGACATCGCACTAACTAATAGATTTGATTTGATAATATTTGCCCTAAAAATTTCACTGGCCGTCTTTCATGTGGTGACTAGTTCCCGATAATTTGTGTCCCTGACCAATGTCCCCTGCAATTAGAATCTATTTGCGGATCACGTGACTGCTCTTTCCCTTTCAAGGTATTTCTTTCCAGCCGTATTCAACATTTAACCCTTCAAAGTTCTTTTTATGTTGCAAGCAAGGTCATTTTTAATCTGACTTTGGAAGGAGATAGGCATGGGAGGAAATTATGAGATGTGATAAAGTGAGTATAAATTTCTTAGCATTTTCTTCAAAAATTAATAATTTTCCCATTTCAAAAATAAACGATCACTCGATGTATACCGCAAGTGTATCTAGAAATTTGAAGGAGTTTGCACATCCTTTTTGTGGAATTGCGTTTATTTATTCATGTTTAAAAATTTACTTGAAAAAAAAAAGGAAAAGGAATTATATTTTTTGTCTAAGACTTTCTTTGTTTCTTTGCTTTTCTTTGTTTCTTTCTTTTCTTTTTTTTCGGGATTTATGGAAATTCTACTTAATATCAAGAAATTTTGATGCATTTGAAGAAATAAAATAATAAATGGCTTTATTTTCCAAATTTAAAACAATGCAGAAAAAGTGAAACTTTTTAATTTATTATTCATATATTATTAGTTTAAACCTGACTAAAGTCTTAATGTTCTAAATTATTTTGATAACTTAAAAAATATTCTTTCAACATGTTTCTCAAAAATGTGATGCTAAATTTATTGTTTAAACTAATTTTCTTTTCTTTTTTTCTTTTCTTTTCTTTTTTCTTTTCTTTTCTTTCTTTCTTTTTTTTCTTTTTTGCGGGATTTATTGAAATTCTACTTAATATCAAGAAATTTTGATGCATTTGAAGAAATAAAATAGGATATTGCTTTCTTTTCGAAATTTAAAGCATTGCACAAAAGTTAAATATTTAAATTTATTATTAATATATTTTATTAGTTCAAACCTGACTAGTCTTAATGTTCTAAATTAATTTGATAACTAAAAAATATTCTTTCGACATGTTTCTCAAAAATGTGATTCTAAATTTATTATTTCAACTAATTAATTTGATTTTTTTCTTTTTTTTGCGGTATTTATGGAAATTTTACTTAATATCAACAAATTTTTATGTATTTGAAGAAATAAAGTAGAAAACTGCTTTTATTTATAAATTAAAAGCATTGCAGAGAAAGTGAACCATTTTAATTTATTATTATATATATTATTAGTTTAAACCTGACTACAGCCTTAATGTTCTAAATTATTTTGATAACTTAAAAATATTCCTTCGACATGTTTCTCAAAAATGTGATGCTACATTTATTATTTCAACAAACTAATTTTCTTTTCCTTCTTTCTTTCTTTTTCTTTCTTTCCTTTTCTTTCTTTCTTTTCTTTTTTTACGGGATTTATGGAAATTCTACTTAATATCAAGAAATTTTGATGCATTGAAGAAATAAAACAAGAAGTTGCTTTCTTTTTTTAAATTAAAGCATTGCAGAGAAAGTGAAACATTTTAATTTATTATTATTATATTATTAATTTAAACGTGACAAAGGCATAATGTTCTACATTATTTTAATAACTTAGAAAAGTATTCTTTCGAGATGTTTCTCAAAAATATGATGCTAAATTAATTATTTCAACTAATTAATTTTCTTTTCTTTCTTTGTTTTGTTTTGTTTTCTTTAATTCTTTCTTTTCTTTTTTTACGAGATTTATGAAAATTCTACTTAATAGCAAGAAATTTTGATGCATTTGAAGAAATAAAATACGAAATTGCTTTCTTTTCGAAATTTAAAGCATTGCAGAAAAAGTAAAAGATTTTAATTTGCTACTAATACATTATTATTTTAAACCTGACTAAAGTCTTACTGTTCTAAAATATTTTGATAACTTAAAGAATGTTCTTTCGACTGTTTCACAAAAATGTGATGCTTAATTTATTATTTCAACCTATCGATTATGAAATCTTTCTTTAAAAACAAATATGACAAAAATAATTGTTTTAATATTCAAAATTTTGTCTCTTGTCTTCATACATTATTTTCACTTTTTATCTCTCACAGGTTTAATCACAGTTCCTTCCCCCCCCCCTCCCTCCTTAAAAAATTAGTATTTATACCAAGTATTTAAAGTAAAAGTACAAAGGTGTATTTTATTGCGTTCTACGTATCAAGATATTTTTTAACAATGAATGACTATTCATAATTTCTAAAAATCAGTGTATATATTTTTTTCTAATACGAAGACTTGCTTTGCAACATTTGCCGAGCTTTTATTTATTTTATTTTACTTTAGATGAGGGTGTACTAATTTGTGAAGAAATTGTGATAAGTAATTTATATTCACCAAATAAAAATCCCTTTTACACATATATTCTATTTAAAGAAAAATAATTTCAAAGTTACAGATTAATCATCCATATAAAAAAAAAATATTTTTTATGCATTACTTTCAACATAAAGAGAAATTTTAAAGGATGCTGTTTTCACAGATAATAAATCTCATGGACAAGAAAGCAAGACATATGGGCGGGAGGGGGGAGAAAAAAACGAGAAAACCACATAAATTCAGTAGCCAAAAAAGAGGCCGGCAATACATCCAAAACCTGTGCACACAGTTGCGGGATTCTACGATCCTCAGATCGTTTGCCGTGCGGCCAAAAATTTTTTTACTGCCGATCTCAAGAAATGAGGTCGCGCGGACGAAAAATAGTCAGATTGGGATATTTGGCGGACGTATGGCCGGGAATTATTTGCTTGTTTGGGAAGTGACGGATCTCGTCGGTACTTGCAGTTCAATTCTGGAAAAGTAGAAAACGGAAAGATAACAGTATGTAATGGTAATAAAACTAGAGCTTCACATTAATCTCATGAATCGTTAAAATTGATGAGATTAGATAGGATCCGAATTTCGCTGCGGAAGTATTTTCAGGGGAGGTCACCGACAGATACCTCTATATGACAGTTACAACATATGGTTTATAAAATTTGATTCTTTAAGGCACAAAGCGAATTCTGGGATAAAGCAAATCGCCAGGAATATTGGCATGCCTCCCGTATAATTTAGGCATGTATATTGCAAAGATGATTACAACTTCTAAATCAATCAGCGATTATTATCGAAGTCAACACGCTCACCGAGTTACTCCGCCCACTGTCAAATGGAAACATCTTCCTTTGGCTTCACAACAAAAGAATTCTACCAAACGACCTGTCTCTTTATTTTTGTTAGGATATTTTTTAATTGAAAAGATGGAAAATAGATGTTATTCTTAAATTTATTTAACAAGTAAATAAATAGCAAAGAAAACATTTAAAGTTTTCTGACTACCATTTTTTCCCTGTCAGCTTTATTCGTACATAATATAATAGGACTATACTATACACCAATTTAAACAAAATTTAAATACAAAGACCACCATGTGTATAATTTCTAACTGAAATAAATATAATTGAAAATAATTCTTTTTTTCTTTTTCATGGCGACTTATATAAATAGTAAACATACATTATCGGTCGTCCACGTGATCATTGTCCATTAAACTGTATAGGCGTGTGTGTGAAAGTGTTGATGAGAGTCGCTGATTGGCTTAGAAGCTGTAATCGTCCATCTTAGCGATTCACATATCTGAAATATGCATACCTGCGTTCTATTATTATCGTCAAGACTTTGTTCCCTTTACTCATGAAACTGAGTATTGATTTGGTAATTCAAGGTATCGTTCGCATAATGAAACTTGTCCAGACGAATATCGCCAAATGTTGGAATGGAAGTTTGAAACACTTGAAAAAAGCAAAGGTAGAAAAAAGAAGCATCTTTTTTACCACCGTATGAGCGTGTACATTGAAAATCATACAGGCACTCTGCTTTACTAGAAATAAATCTGTTACTAAACGATAAAACGATAGCCTCGGTATCTGATATATTGAGGCTAACGATAAAGACAGGTTACTGCGGTGTTTTAGAGGAGTTTCGTACAACAATACCATCTGTAACAGCGACATATCTTTTCCAGAATTTTAATTTACAAAATAATCAGCAATATAAGTTTTTTTATTGAATTTTGTGTGAATTCTTCCCTTTGAAGTTACGGAGCAATTTATTTATATAATACACTAGGGTGACGATATTGTGTCGAGTTCAACCTCAAAAAAGAAAAAAAATCATAGCCATTATTCTGATGCCGTAAAAAATATTTCTATATTTTTTTAAAAATAAAAATATCCAGCTACAAACAACAAATTTACAGATATAAACAAACGAACATTATAAAAATTGTGATTAATTGTACGGATGAAATGTAAACAATGTGTAGCGAGTAATTGATAAAAATAAAAAAACTTTTATGCATTGAATATTTTAATTCCTGCAGTATCAATATGCCTTTGACGTCATTTGCCTACGAATCAATAAAAATCTATATATATATATATATTACGCTAAATTATGTACTACAAAAATCACGGTTAGTTGTTAATTGTTTAATGGCAATGCCCAAATGGAACGCATCTAAGCCGTGGTAAATTGTGTTTACTTAAGTTTTCTTCTTTCGCTGCAATATGGAGCTTTAAAATATTGTTATTTTTGTTTTGTTTTATTATTCTATTAGCTTAATAAATAAATAAATATCATGAATTTTAAACGTGCCAGTTTCAAATTAAAGTTATGTTAAAATAGATTAAATGAGTGAAAGGATTATACTATTAAATATACTTTTTATGAAATACAAAAAATTACCACGGGACAATATTTGGCGATGCACAAAGTTAACATAAAAATACCGAGTTCTTTATTTATCGGCACAGATGTCATATACGCACCATAGTGGTGCAATTTTTTTTATGCCAATTTGGCGAAAATGTCGTTTACAATACCAGTTACACATATATTTTAAAACTATTTTCTGTTATTTTAAAAAGGAAATAACATTAAATTTCCTTTAATTAATAAAGGTTTAAAAAAATTTTAATTAATAATTGTAGAATAAAACAATTTACATCATTTAAAAAAGTAAATGAACAGTTTATTTAAGAATAAATAATAATTGCCTGGTTATCATGCGAGGCATATTTTTGCCTTTTTGTTGCAATTGCACCAATGCGCCTTATTCTTAAGTAGAATCTTCTAATTTAGGAAAAAATTGAGCAATTAAAATAAATTATGGATAAAAGCAACATAACATAATGCTTAGTATGCACTTAAGAAGGACGAAACTGGCTAGTAGTTTTTAATATAAGAGCAAAGTCTTAGAAAACTCAATTCTATTTTCAATACTTTTATGCTAATCGGTGACAAATCTTTGCAATAACTATTTTTTTTCCTATCGCATTATTTTTTTCGCGTAGGTGACTTTAAAACTATGCTTTGAAGTTGTAATAAAATACAGCATTTATTATAACTGCTATGTATTTAAAAAAAAAAAAAGGATTTTATGGGTTTTATGTGTACGAATTATATGTATAATGAAAGTTCCTGTTGTAATTAAAAATTATGCGTTTTAAACTAAATGTTTTAAAATGCTTATATTTTAATTAACATTAATGAAATATGAATAATGTCAATAGGAACATTTTTTGGCTCTTTAACTTATCATTCATTTTTCTAGATATTCGATGAAATGTTGAAAACCGAAATTTTTAAACAAATAGTTTTTGTGGAAGAACAACAAGGACACAATTGTTTAATGCACCTTTATAAGCGAATTCAAAATTTTCGTCTAGAGTAATTTATAATGTAACCGTAATAAAAGATCTTTTAATGAAGAACAGGTGCTCAAATATTTAGAAGTGATCCACAGCTAATAGTTAGAAAAAATCTTCACGTGTTACTTAGAAAAAAGAAAGTGTGTTTTTTTTTTCTAATCAGTGATGAAATGTGTAAAAGATGATAAAACTTTCTCAGTAAATTTACTATTTCCGAGCAGTAATATTCGAAGCAATAAGCAAAAAATAATCTAAGCTAAAATAATATTTCAAATATACGTAACCAAATACAAAGGAATTTTCGGACACTGATAAAAATCTACATACGATAGCTGTGACAATGCGACAAAATAATAGGGAACTTTTCTATACTTAAATATTAATTTTTCTCCATAAAAACTGTCTTTTTTCTATCGCCTTATATCATCAATAAAATAAAACGAGTATTTTTGAGCGTAAACATTTATATTTATGTATAAATAGTTTCCATATCACTCTAATTCCTTCAAAGATTGAAATTTCTCGATTTGAAATTAATACAATACATTATAGAAATGAATAATTTGATATACTTAGGTATCGAATTTCGTGACTAAGTATGACATTAGTACAAGATTCGCCTATAAAATTAAGCTTTAGGATAAGATTTATGTAATACTCAAAAGATAAATCAGTATTGTGTAAATAAAAACATTAATTTCATGGTTTTAACTTTTAAGCAATTCCATATGAATTTCTACAGGCGTTTACCTATAAAAGTGGTATTTATGAATGCAAATTTCCTGAGCCACTCAACATTCCTTTAAAAATCAAAACTTGTTAATATGAAAATAATGTCATTTGTAATACAAGTTCTTTAATATCCTGGGATATCTATTGTGTAGTTGAAATACGAGATTAAATTCTGTTATGAGATTTGTAATTAGAATGAAGATTTAAGATTCGATTTCTCTAATTCTTCAAAGTTAATATGGCATTTCATAAATAGATGTAGAATATTAGTAAGAATAATAGTACTAACCGTTTAAGTAAATGCAATCGAGTTTCTACGTAAATATAGATTTAAAAGTTGAAGATTGAAGAGAGAGATGCTGAATATTAAATTTCAAATCCTATTTTAAAGAGAATGTTAAAGGTGTAGTTCCTTCAAATGAAATCGAACTGTTTTAAGTAGTCAGTGATTGGAATTTCTTTATAACTATAGAAAAAATATTTTATTCGGTTTTGAAAATTTTTATTAACTTATTATTTTATTAATATTTCATAGATAATGAGGTATACAATAACTGAATAAGAAATGTTTAACTATGCTCAAAGCGAAAATTATTTTTTTCGGTTTTGGAAATTTTTATTAACTCAATATTTTATTAATATTTAATAGGTAATGAGGTATTCAATAACTGATAAGAAATATTTAACTATGCTGAAAGCGAAAATTATAGCTATAATAAACAAATAAATAACATAATACAAATAAATACCTTAATATATTTAGATGTTTAATTTTTGACTAAATATGAGATTAAATTGGATTACTAGATTCGCAATCAAAATTAAGATTTAGAATACGGTTTCTCTAACACTTAAAAGGCAATTCGGTATTCTAGAAATAAATGCATACTAATTCTATATTTTTAACTTTTAAGCAACACCATTCAAATTTCTGCAGGCCTTTACCTATAAAAATGGTATTTATGTACGCATATTTCCTGAACCACTCAATATTCGTTTGAAAATCAAAATTTGTTGATATGAAATTAATGTAAGAGATAAGACAAATTCTTTAATATCTTGAAATATCTAATTTATAGATGAAGTATGAGATTGAATTCTGTTATTAAATTTGCAATTAAAATAAAGATTTAGGATTTGATTTCTCTAATTCTTCAAAGGTAATGTGGAATTCCATAAATAGATGTACAATAATTTCATAGTACCAAACCTTTAAATACTCGCAATCAAATTTAGACATAAGCGTAGATATAAATTTCGAAGATTGAAGAAGGAGGTGTTAAATGTTATTTTGAAGGAAATATTAAAAGTATAGTTCCTGCAAATGAAAACAAACTGTTTTATGCAATCAGTTATTGAAATTCCTTAACAATTCCGGAAAAAATACTTTATTAGCTTTTTTAATTTAGAGTTAACTCATTATTTTATTAATATTTAATAGGTAATGATGTAATAATTACACATTGCTCAGTGGTGCACAAAACAGGAATTTTAATACACATTTGTACAAATAAAATAAAATAAAACTTTCAACGTTTCGCGCCGTCTTCTGCGGGCGTCTTCAGGAAAATATGATAATAGAAGGACTACGTTTGCATCTTGATCGAGAGATAATATTTCTACTAAATTAAAATCTAAATGAATTAAAATTTAAAAAAAATGTTGCCACTTACACGCGAGTAAAAATTGAAATATTGCAAGGAAATAAAAATTTTAAGATTTTATGATGTTATGCCATATTTTTGGTATATCGTAGGATAAATTATCATTACATGGTTTATTTTCTCGTGCTATGATTTCGATGGATTCTCTTATTTTACCTTAAACTGGGTTATTGCATGGAACTATGATTTTGGCCTCCTCAAAATTAATATGGCAACCCTTGTTCGCCAAGTAGAAGCGAGAAAGGGCAGTATTCTGTTCATATTGTTTTATATCTCTGCGATGCTCTTTAATTCTAATTAAAAGTTTCCGCGTAGTCATGCCGATGTAGACTTTTTAAAGATTATTAGATAAAGTGATGGGGATTTCATAAATACCAGATTTTTTATCTATCGGAATTTTGTCGATCTTATCTGTAACGAGGTCAATGAGATATGGAGAAGGAATGGCGACAAGTTTTATGTTATATTTTTGTGCGATCTTTGAGCAATGACTCGACCACTGAGCAATGTGTAATTATTATTTAAATTTTATGGTGCAACTGTCATATATATATTTAGGTAATGATGTATTCAATAACTTATTAAGAAACAGAGTTTTTGTTAAAAGAAGCAATTGTTTCTCTAAAAAATTTCTCTCGTGCGATCTGAACATACCACATGTTTGCAAAAGGTTAAATGTTTAAATATTTTGGAATCCACAAATTTGGTTTGTATCTTATCATATTGATAACGTTAACTTGTATCTACAGAATAAAAACAGAGAAATATAAGACCGATTTATCTCTCTAAATACATTGAATAATTCCTTAAACTTAATTTCCTTATTCAAAATTGAAGTAAATATTTCACAGATCTAATCTGGCTGTAATGTATTTGATGCTGCATAATTATTCCTATCTAGCTGAGACACACTCTTGGAAAGTCTTTCTCTAGAAGAATGATTTCAACAAAACTCATGTCCAAACGTATTGCATATTTTAATAACTCGTTGTTTTCTGAAAAAATATTCATACACATAAGGAAACAAGATGCAAAATAGGGGTAATTATGCTTTTTTACTAACCAATCAAATCTGTCGTTTCAAAGAAATGCACGACAAAAGCCTGAATTGAAAGATAGATGGATTGGGAAAGTGGGTGTCTCTTTTTCTTTCTAGTGGTGTCTTGTAATGTTTATGTTAATGACATGCTAAATAGATGCCAGATGGAGGAATTACTACTGATCACATTATCAGTGTAATAGATACTGGTCGAAGTAAGTTTTGTGATGCCGAATCTGTTTGTAGTTTGATTGTAGCAACGCAACCTTTAAATTAAAAAAATAGTGAAAGTCATAAAAGATTTTTTAGACTGTCACTCGCGTATAACATTACCTTAAGATTTGTGGCATTACGTGACTTTTAGCGATGACTATTATCGAAATTATGACAGCAAGAACGATAGCAGTAGAATAGCGTTAGTGATCCGATCGTTTCTAAATAAACTGCATTAGAGGTCTGCACGGGCCGGGCCGCGGCCCGAAGCCCGAGCCCGGCCCGGCCCGCGGGCCGGGTTCGGGCCGATTTCCAATAATGGCATTCGGGCCGGGCCGGGCTCGGGCCTTACTTCTGAAAACTCGGGCCGGGCCGGGCTCGGGCCTTAATTTTTTTGCTGGACGGGCCGGGCCTAACTTTTTTTTCCGTACGAAGCCGAGACTGATTCCATTCTTCCTAGTTTTCATGGACCAAAATAATCAGTTCCTATTTAATCTTCCTACATGAAAATCCTTTTCTCGACTTTTTATAAATCAGTAATATTTGGCTTTGTCCAAAAATGTTTGCAAAAAAGGCATATACTTTTAAGCCGTCATTATTCTATAATTAAACATTAGAATTTATTCCTTTTAAAGAATCGTAAATTACTAGGCGTTTTAAAATAGAATTAAACACACACACACACACACACACACACAAAAAAAAAAAAAAAAAAAAAAAAAAAAAAACAAGTTGAATGTAGATTCTGCCATTCCAGAATTCAGTTTCGCCTCCGATTAGAAAAAAAAATAAAATCGATAGAGGTTTTTCAGAAGGGCGACCCCGTTTAGATTGCAATGAACTAACTTCATTTTTCTTGTGTTTATCAATATAATAGCAAACAGAACGGCGTGAAATACCCAATTCAATAGCAATTTCTTTCTGAGACATTGGAATTGCGGAATAATAAAGAGATACAATTTGACTTGCTACTTCTTCATTGACTAGATTCATCAAAAACGGATTTTTTCTTTAGTTTAAACGATTTTTTATAGACTCTGAGTAAAAGGAAATGCAATTTAACAGTAAAACGAGTGGAATCCCGTCAAATTTGACAAATGAAATGTTTAAAAGACCCGATGGATTTGGTTTAAAATAAAAAGAATATTGCCCAGTTAAACTGATGGCATTGAGCTCACAGGCTACGCATACTAATTGTACATTACAGCCTTGTATTTTCGTTAATTCCGTTCGAAAAAAAAAATTAAGAAGGGGAAACAGCTCCCCCTTTCTCCTTTTTTATACTTACTCATTGAACCTCCTAAACTATCAAGTACATGCTTTATCATATTAAAAAATCTATATCCAAAATTCAGAGCAAATCGGATAATTCTTAATAAAAACCCATTTAGCATTCATATAATTAAGGAGGAGTTATTCCCCTCTTTTATACTTAACCATTAAACTTCCAAAACTATTCAGAGATTTGAACGAAATCTGACAATTCTGCTTGAAAAATCCATTTATACAAGTTAAGGGGAGGGGCATTAGAACCCCCGTTCCCCCTGTTTATACTTATTCAATGAACACCTAATAACAGCCACGGACTCGCCTCATCAGAATGATCCTATATCTAAATTTTGAACGAAAACTGTTAATTCTGCATGAAAATCCCGTTTATATCAATTAAGGGAGGGGCATGAGCCCCCCGTTCCCCCTCTTATACATATCGAATGAACTCCAAAAACTAATTAGGGAAGCGCCTTATCAGGATATACCTATATACAAAATGTCAAGTGGATCCGATATTTTTATCATGAGTTATCGCGTTACGCACGAACGCACGTACATACAGAACGGACGGGCACATAAGCTCTCAGGCTATGATAGCCTGTGAGCTAAAAAAGGCAAAAGTAATTACATTATTGAATCAATATATAATAAATATACTTACAAACTAAATGTCAAGTTTGCCAGTTACAATTTTGCATGCAAATATTCGCACATATTCAGTTAAAATTGCAATCTGAGTGTCGGCGAAATCCAGAAATTATATTTTATATGCACTCACAAAAAATAGTTTTATTTAAAAAAAAAAAAAAAAAAAAAAAAAAAAAAAAAAAAACTAATTTTATTTTTACTATGACATTATTTTCACTAACTGAAGTCATCTGAAAGTAAAATCTCAATCTCAGTGTCCATAATGAAAAGAAATATTGAAATGTAATATCGGGAACTACTAGGTTATCCCGTCGACCAAAAAATTATCGTCAAACTATAAGATTAAATGCCAGTAAAGGATGATCGTGAATGTCACATTCTATGACATTAAATAGGATTCACTTGTTTAAAATGTCATTAAGTGATTTTTATTTCGACTTTTTATTAATATTTTTATTAATATTCTATTAGTTATTCGTTTTTTCGTTATTTAAAATAAAAATTATGTGAATATGTATAATTTGGCTATTAGTTTGGCGATTTGTATAATTTGGCGAAATTGGTCGACGGGATAACAGAGTAGTAACTAATATCGTTATGAGTAAAAATGCGATGTTTTAAATAGTGACGTCATTTTCTCTTCAAATGTTTTTTAAAAGTTACTGTTATTAGTAATATGAAAAAAGCATCCGTAATAATATTGTAATTCCCATGTATCTGGTTGCTGAATAATATAATTTTCCTCATTTGAAATTTTTCTTATTTTGCTTTAGACATTAATTATTATCATAAATTATTTTCTGTTATTTTATTTACATTATTAATATTATTTCTCAGCAAATATATTTTTTTACCTATAATTAGTGCATAATTATACGCAATCATTTTGGAAAATAAATTTTTATTATCGAGAGAAAAGCTAAACTAAGTTGCCATCATTTTGAAGAAGTATCGTAAAAAGCATTTAAAATTAAAAATAAAATATAAAAATGTAAATAAATTAAAAAATAACTAAAATGGGCACAACTACAAATAAATAGCTTTCATTTAAAAAAATAATCATCAAAATCGTTTGAGTAGAAAATTCAGGGCTGATGACACGACATTTTTTAGGTTGTCTGAAAGAAATAGCATCGGAGGCTAAAAAACATGATTATGACGGAATTTTCTTCTGAAAACTGAAAGTTTCTTTTAAAATGTTCATCCATGCAAAATGAATACAACAATACGGGAGAAAAAAATATATTAAACATTTACATCTGTTAAGAAGGGAATGTATTTTTTTTTTTTTCGTTCCAAAGCAATTTTGTCTTTGGAAATTTTACCATATACCGCTTTTTCGACTTTTTGTCTCCATTACAGGGAATATGGATTTATAATACTAGTGATAACTGAAACATTTACATACAAAAAAAAAACAAAGATTCATTTAAAAGCGTAAATATCGCAGCCTATGGCACTTCTGCATAAATGGAGATTATAAACATGGAAAAAAAAAAGACTAATATAATTTTTTTTATTCAGAACTCTTCCATAAGATTAAAGATCAATGCTCTGTAGAAATTCACTTGAGCCGGGCCGGGTTCAGGCCGAATTTTAAACTTTTTTTCGGACCGGGCCGAGCTCGGGCCGAAATTTTAACTTTCGGGCCGGGCCGGGTCGGGCCAATATTTTTTTCGTTCGGGCCGGGCCGGGCTCGGGCCGAAATTTTAACTTTCGGGCCGGGCCGGGTCGGGCCAATATTTCTTTCGTTCGGGCCGGGCCCGGGCCGAAATTTTAACTTTCGGGCCTGGCTCGGGCCTGGAAATTTCGGCCCGTGCAGACCTCTAAACTGCATACGCACGCGTTAGTCAAAATGGTCATTATCCCAAATCTCCAAAAATAAATATCACATTTACGTTTCGTCACACTGATTGGTATTAAAAGCACAGAGAAAACTTAATATCAACCGCAAAAACTTGAGCAAAGTAATTTTGTCTGACGAGACCAGGTATAGTTTGCGGAGTGACAATCGATGTGCCATCACATGGAAAGAGATGTCATAGGGTTTGCAATTTAATGTAGTATTTATCTGTTAATAGCAAGCACACAGAAGAGGTGAATACGCATATGGAGAGTTATTATGCTCAATGAAAATACGCGTCTGATTTATTCATACCAGTTACGCCTATTACCAGATGTAAGTGAGACACATATTTCAAACGTCTGATATAAAAATCATGTTGTAATACTTTAAGTATGCTTTTTGTCGCAAAACTAGCGGTGCACCAGCAGCATTTAACTCTTCTGTTAATAACTACTGGTATTGTTCAATTACGCAGGGACGTTAAATTAATAAATCTATGATTAGATGGTTTTTATAAGCAGGCGACCTATTACAAGCTTTTACTGGCGTTTCTCATTGAAACGTAGCTTTGCAGCAGCCTCGGAAGTCTTTTGGTACATACCAACAGCTTTGACAATATTGGCCTGATACTAACCAGACTCAAAAAGATATAAAATTCGATAACACGTAAATTTATCCATTTGGTACGTAAATAACTTATCATTAAGAAAAAAGATGGAACTTATTTATAGAAATAACAAATTAAGAGTCATTCATTCTCAAATTCTAACTATTTTGTACTTCCAGATTTTGTAATCCAATTCCCTTAAATGTCTCATCTGATCTATTTAAAATAGCAGCGCAATTACATCCCTACATTACGTACTGTTATTTTATGTGTATGACTTTTCAAGATTTAACAACAAAAAGTATTTATAAAGTCAATGATTTTTTTTAAATGTGCTACATTTTTGGTTGGTGTAATTTCTGTTTTCTCTTTTTTTGCCATTTACTGGAGAAGATGGCAAGTATTTATCTAATAGACATCTCAGTGCTTTTTTTCCGTGCTACTCTTGGAACCACATTTTTCGCTAAACAGATCAAGAACTCCTTTTGTTTGAATCTAAATGACCATCAGGTAGTTGCTGTTACTATATTCCATTCCTCCTTCTTTGAAATAATGTCAAAAGATGATGGAGCTGTATCTTCTAATCTTCCCAGAATGGGAAAGAAAATTAACCGTTTTCTGTATTAAAAAAATTTTACATAATCTGTATAGGAAATTTTAAACTTCAGTAAAGTGGATTTGTTTCCTAAAGCTTTATTACTTATACCAACATTTTGTGATATATTTAAACTATAAAGGTGTAGAACTTACACAATAAACTGGTGAAATATTTCACATTGAATCGGCAAAGTTATCAACTATGATCAGGTGAAACGTTGAATCATGACTTGGCTAAATAAAAATCCTAAAGTCGCTATCACTATGCTTTACAAGAAAGACCTAATCAGGTCAGAACACCAATTTTAAGAAAGATTGGATTTAGAAAAATTAGGTTCATAAAACATTGAAATCAAGAACTTGGAAAAAATAAGTGAGCTTGTGAGGGAGTGTCACGTTGTAAAAAAGGCACTCTTGCGTTTTAAATGGGTTCGCTATGTCATTGATCTAACATTTGTGGCGCAAAAGCGACATCTGTATTTTATGAGACTTTAACTTTCCGAAACATGCGAGGCGCTCCGGGTTCACAGTTAAATGTGATTTGCGAGTTTTATGCAAACTTCTAACCCAGTTCATTCAGTTTGCAAAGTATAAAAGCTGTGAGTGCGTGTGCAAGACACAGTTTGTTGTCTTTCTGCGCCCTCGGGTGCTTTAGACCAGATTGAGCTTAGAGCGGAAGATTCGAGCCAGTTTGGCAGTAGTGGATGGGGATTTGGGGCAGAGTGGGAACCACGGTAAGGTGTTTTAGAAGTAACTTTAAAGTTGATTTATTTTTGTAAATAAGGAGATCAATAACAACCACGGGCTGTCATTCTAACGATAGCTAGAACAAACACCTCACGTTTTGCAGCAGGCCAGGGAAAGTACCTTGAAAAATTGGAAGGAGATCGTGAGTAAAAATGTTCTTCTTTAAAGTAATTATATGTTATCAGTGTCAAGCCATTTTTAAATTTTCATATATATATCCCCACTCCACTAATACAAATACAGCTAAAATAAAAGTATTTTAATTTTAAATTGTGATTATGTCTTCTTTTGTGCGTGGCGGTCTAGCCGGGGCCGTCACAAGCTATTTGTTAGTTTTTCGGATTTTAAGCCAATAAAGTCATGATGTTCAACGAACATTTTTGAGGGTATTACTTTGAAATATTTACGGGGTGCATAAAATAGCACAAGTTATAAGAACTTAAGTTTTTAGAAGTAGAAAATAAATATATTGTTATTAAATATCTTCGTGTTTCCTCATTCGACAAGATATATTATGTATATTTTGGTTGTTGGATAAAATAAAATATTACCTTGTTTCATTTAAAATGCATGATTTTCTCTTTCTTATTTTGGTTATCATTTATTAGAAAGTTATTAGGACAGTTTCACTTACTTAATCCTTTTAAATTCGAAATTTCGTTTCAACGGTCTTACAATTCGCAACTTACAAATTACTTCCATGCTAAATTTCTATATATTAGACACCTCAGTATCACGAAAATACAATTTAAAACATTTTTTTCTCCTGCAATATCCAGGTGGTCGTTTCAAGAAAATAAAGATTATCCTATGTTACACTGTTAAAAATTTTAAACTGTTGCTGCATCTTCACTCCATTGCTTTTCTAGAATATTTCTGTTTTGATCAATGAGAATGCTTTACATTGAAATAATCGTTTTCTATAAAAATGATTCAGCAAATGTTTCAAACTTTTAACAGTGTAGAGCAACTGTTTTCAACATCAATTTCCAAACATTACTTTTGAAATCTATTTGATACTTCCTGGGATTGCGTAGCAATCGCTATTTCCTACGGTTTTAAAACGTTTTTTTAGGTGTTTTTATGACTTTAAAATTAACTTTTTTAATACACTTGAAAATCACGTATGTTGTATAAGTAACTAGCATGCCTAATTACAAGTTGCTAACCCCTGCAATATCACTAAATTGATATTTAGAACATTTTTTGCTCCTTCAACACTCAGCTGTTTTGTGACACTAATACAAAATACAGCCTATATTAGAAGAAGCGTTGCCAGCATCAATCTCCATCCATTATCATTGAAATCGGTTTGATACTTCTTGAGATTTCTTACTAATCGGCTTATTAGTTAGACAATTGAATTTTTTACATTATACTTCGCTACTATTAATTTGACTATCATAGAATATCTGCCTGTTACATAAACTTTATTTAAAGCATATGCACTATACATTACATCCTAAAATGCAATGTGATATAAAGTATTCAATAAAAATGTTTCGTACACATGGACAAGTGCATGAAAAATATTTTCTTTGAAAATATGATTAGAATTATTTTTTATGTTTAACTAACGATCATTTGTATTTGTTTTTAAGTAAATAGTACATAATGTAATGCATATGTATACTTTGTTACTTTTTAAACCCTAAAGAATATTTGGTATATAAATATATGTATCTGAATTTAATAACAATAATGATAATAATAATAGATTATTCTACTTCTGATTACATCATTATTCATTTTGTTCGGTAATCAATGTAAAATCCTTTAGTCATTAGTTTTATTATTTTCTTTTCAGTATTATCCTGCACGTGTATTACTACATGAAAAGAATTCTGTTTAATGAATCATTTCAGAATGAGCTTTTATTTTCTTTATTACCATTTACAATCAGTCTGCTCATCGATCAAAGCAAAGCAATTTCATTACCCGTACCCATAATTAATAGCAGGAAAACAAATCAAGAACATAAATCATGCTTCTATACGTTATTGTAAAGAATAATGAGCTTTATTTTCTCTATTCGCAAAAGTGGAACTTCATATTTTCTAGCAAAGCTGTACAATGAAAAAATGTTAATAGATTGTACAGATTTCATTTAGTTTATGAAATACTATTAATTATACTGTTAAAACGTAAGATAAATGTAAGCAACAGAATGTCCCTCTAAATTTGTTGTTAATATTGGTGCATCTTAAAATAAGCATGTAAGAACGAGATGTGAATTACTAAATGCAAAAGTATAATAGTACATTAAAAGTAAAAAAATCATGCGTCAAGCATACATTATCAAACATTTTCTAAAACATTTAACAAACTTCGTTATTTAGTTATTATTTTCGTTATTATTTTAATCTATATTATAAAGACCAAAAGTTTCTGTGCGTAACGCATACGTCATTTTGTGAATGGCAACACTTTCCCATGCAATTTCAATTTTGAAATTCTTGCTACTGCAAATTTTACGCACCTAAACATCGCACATTTTACATTTTTACACCATCTTGTAGAGAAAAAAATACTTTAAAATGCAATTTGTTTGAAAGCTGTATCTCAATTTGTATTTGAGATATTATTTTTTTTATAGTTTTTAGTACCAATTTCGTAATTGTGGCAACAGAATCACTCCATTTGAATAATAAAAAAAAATAGAAATCAAAACACGTATATTTAGTTAAAAACGTCGTCTGTTATAAAATTCCGAGATTTCGGTTTTATTTTGTTTTTATTCATCAATTAAATGGGGGGGGGGGGGACTTCAAGTTTTGAGTTTATTTTAAAATACTCAAATTAAAATACCATTTTCTTAATCTCGATGAATACCGCTATGAGAAATCGTGTGTAAATTTTGAGAAGATGAAAATGATGACGAGTTTTAATTTCGCGTGAAATTCTACGATCGTGTAATTTGAAATACATATTTTTTTTCATTCGCATTTGTACCAAACTTAAGAGCCTCAATTGATAACTTCATTATAATAACTGATCTTTATTATATTTTACTGATTACAAATGCGATTAAAATTTAATTTTAAAATTTGGACAGCTCAGTTTTATAGTATTTTGATAATCTTAGCTTAAAATAATATTTATTTGCGAGTTAGACTGATCAATATAAGATTAATTTTTTACCGTAACTAATTTTGTAGATTTATTATATGTCAATTAAACAGTTCTTTCTTAAACATATTCTTTCGCCGAATTTCGACGGTTACCACCTCGTTTTATTAATAGAAATAATTAAACATTTTAGAAAACAAATAAAACATTTTAAAAACTGATTTCAACAGTTAATGTCCACAGCGAAATATGTATGCGAGACATTTTGAACAGCCATATATTTGATCTGTGGGTTGACATATTTGTGAAAATTTAGTTTAGCATGAAAGTGCATAAACGGTTGAAATCTGTGTTTCAGCACCTGTACTAATAGATGGAACATGAGTAATTTTCATCAACAACAGCATTTATACATACCATGTACTTTGCATAAATGTAGTAAAGCTTAAAAGCGAATTGATAAATAAAAATGCATTTCCTACTATTATCGCGAATATACAGTACATCATATAGAATGTACTATCTGAAATTTATTGTGTGTTTCTGTAAATGCTATTCTCTTCGCCTATTACAGGAAATCAATTATGATAAGAATCAGCGACGTACATAAATTCCGTTATATATGAAATAGTATAATATATTTTAAGTACATTGCAAACAATTCCTCCCCTCCCCCACATATATATCATTATGTAACGGAAATCTTTTGTGTGGTTCTCTGTATAAGTAACTGGTATTCGCTCTGAATATACTACACAATGCATATTTAGTGCACTTCACAAATGCACATGAACTTTTTTTTGAAAGTGTGTAACATCTTTAATATTCCTTTGAAAACGTGTTTTCCTATTGACCATAATGTAACGATTTAATTTTGATTGTCTCTGTAAATAAACTAATATGCTACAAACTTCCTTTGAAATAGGGATTGTGATCTGATAAGGGCCAATAATACACAAAAATTTCAAAACAATCTGATAAAATTGACGAATGTTAGAGCGTAGACAGACAGACAGATTGCGAGGCAAATCAAAACTATAAACACATTTACCTTTGTTAGAAAGTCTTAAAATGAAGAAAGATGCATACGCTATGCGTTTTATGCATCGATCTGTTTCTTTGCTTAAAACTAATGTAAAAAAAACGCACTGAATCTATTAGCCAAGAAATTTTAAACTCTCTGCAAAAATTAAACATTTATTTGAACATATAGATATTAAATTTTGCATTATTAATTTCATATACATATACATATATACATATACAACTCTCTAAATTATTTACTGGAAATACCTTAATCAAAAATATTAAAAATTTATTTTAATTGCGCATTTTAAAATCTAAAACTGTATATGTGAGGACATCTCTTGCTATTTTAATGTATTTAACTACCTTAGTCGTTCTTGAATATACTTACATGCATTAAAAAATTAAAATAATCTAATAGGTAACAAAACAATAAATCCTGTAAAAAAAATGCGATAAAAAATGACGATGAATAGTGATTACAAACTTAAAATTACTTATGTCTAATTACCTTTACATTTGCAGGTAATCTAATAGGCAACAAAAGAATAAATAGTTGATGAAGAAATGTGATGGAAATAATAGAAATAAAATCTTATAGATCATTTCAAATACCACTAAGTTTAACCGTCTTAAGAAATACACTTATTCTAATATACAACAAAACTATAAAAAGCGCAAAAAATGTGATGAAAAAAGTAAAAATAAAACTAATGATTGTATTTAAAAAAGTAAAATATTTTACAGAAATTTTAAAACTTTTTTCTTTAAAAAAATACTGTATCTTTTAATGTAACAAAAATAAAAAAGTGTTTTTTTTTAATTAAACAACAACAAAAGAACTGGATTACAATACAATTTAAAAATGCCTGCTAATTATCTATTATACATTTTTTAAATTTTATAGCAGTAATAATTTTAATACATCTGGAATTAAAATTCGACGTATGATTTAATATAGATTCTATATTAGCATGATTTTATAGCTTTAAATTTATTTACCTCAAGATTATTTTTATAGCTGTAGCAAAAGCACTTTAAACATTAACTTTAAAACATACTTTTTATCTTAGTATGGTATATATGCTTGCAATTAATTCAAAGAATTTTAAAGAAGTTTTACATTATACTTTATGCGATAACACAGGTCTGCAAATTGAGAGTCATAACTTCCTCTTTAGAATTTGAGAGCTGATTCTAGGGTATTTTGATGCGCTGATTACGAATATGTACTTAGTTTTTTCCATCACCTTCAGATTTTTCAAAAAAGATACAGATAGAAAAAAAAAACACAAGTTTTCACATAAAAAATATATATTTAAAAAAGTCATTACTTTTAACATAAAAAACAACTAAAATATAATAATAACTTATTACTGATCTAAATTACATGTAAGTTTTATTTGTGGAACCTGATCCTTTTTTCCTGGAAGCTTCGGTTGTACGATTTTTGTTTAAATTTCCGGTTTGGATCGTCGCGCTTCAATAACCAGCAGTAGTCCGCCATCATGCTTGTATTCCATCTTTCTTGATACCGGACTTCTAGCTCTTTCAAATCTTGGTGAAAGCTTTCGCCTTGTTCTTCGTTAACGGCTCCTAGATTTTCTGGGAAATAATCTGTGTGCGAATTTAAGAAATGAAGTTTATTGCTCACATTACAACCCATTACACCAAAATTTGTAACCATTTTGGCCACTATTTGTTTATAGTTGGAGCTTTTATTGTTCCCCAAAAAGTTTTTCACCACTTCCTTAAATGACTGCCATGCTTACAACTCGATATCATTAAGTTTTTCATCGAACTTTTCGTCCGGCATTAATTTTCTTAAATCAGGCTTAAAACGTATCCAAAATAACTTTTGTAAATATTTTTTACAAAGTCTGTAATGCTGTTTCATTGTTTTTTCACCATAAATTTCCCGTAAATATAACAAAAACAATTCGGAGAATTTAAACAGCTTCGCGATGACATTTTAAAGGTTATGTTGCAAGATGCGCACTTCAACTGTTAATTTTCTAAATCAGTGCGGGTACTTATACAAAAACCCTTTGGTTTATCTTTATTACACTCTTTTCGACTAATATTTACAACAATTAGGTTATATTACCTAATCATTATGTATTAATGAGCTCATTACTAAATTAAGCCAAAATGATCCGTTTTCAACATGGTTAATGTGAATTACTTATACTTATTATGCAGTAATGAACAAATTACTGTTTTGAAGTAATTTCTATGTCACCTTACACTAATTAAATGCAATAAAAATTAAGCTGAAGAAATTTAATGACTTTTATAAATTTTAAAATGTAGACGCTCAGACATTTTTCAGCAAAATCTTAAATATTCAATATCAAAAAATCCTGTCGTGATGGAATTTTTTTATTATTTTTCTCGTAATCAGCACATCAGAAACTATAGAAAACGTTACTCAGATTTCAAAGAGGAAAACCATTGCAGACCTGTGTAATACATCACAATTTCAATAGACAAGAAAATAGATTACAAAATATCGTCAAACAAATTATAAAACATTTATAAAAAACAAACGTAATTAATACCATTAAAAGTGAATTTTACGGATGGCGTAGAAAAGACAAACTCCCTATAGTTGACGATAAAAATTAAAATTATATATTAAACTTACATTCTTTATTCACATAAAACGCATGGCATTAATGTAATTGTATGATACATACGTTTCTTTTAGTTAATCTTCATATTTTAAAATTTTAGAGTGTATGTATATCATGATAGTTATTTGATGGTGTAAATAATATTTTTTATATGTATATAATCAGCATTAACCTCTTGATTGTGACGAAGGTAAAACTCATATTAGTTTTATTGCTTTCAACTTATTAAGTATCATAAATTACAATTTTCATGGTTGTAATACATGAATGCAAAACGATAAGAAAATATATAAATATTTTAGAGTTTTAATAGAAAAGTATTACGTCATTGTGTAAGAAATAATAATCATGTTTAAAATTGAAACGTTTTATACGCAAAATTAATAAGAATTAACTGTCAGACTGTTTTTAGTGACATGCGCTTCTAGATTGGGTATGATGTTACATTTCATGTGATATAAATTTTAATTTATTGACTTGAGATTTTCACTTCAAAAAGAAAATTGTAGCCTGTATCTAACAATTTAATTAGTTATTACTCTCTTGAAACTTCAGCCACAAAATAACTCAAGTTGAGCCGAAATCCACTTTTTGAAAGTGAGATTCTCATAAAGTGTTGAAACAGCTCGAATGAACGAGTTGGTTTTAAGCAATTTTAATCAAAATGAGTAATTTAAATAAGCAATTTAAATCAATATGAGTAAAACTTAAAAATACAACTCCTTTACGATTCAATAAATTACAACCTTTTCCTGAGAAGCCAAATCTACTCATTCGTTTTACAGTGCATGAGTCAGTGTATGATAAAACAATCTTTAAAAAAAAGGAAAATCATTTTTACATGGTCAAATAAGAAAAGATGAATTATTTGAATTAAAAATGTGAGAATATTTAGTATTTAAATTTATGCATATTTAATAAGATGTTGTGTTTAATTTATTATAATATGTAGAATGATTTTACTTATGAGATTGATATTTTCATTTTAAAAAGGCATAAACATGTAGTTTAATTTCAGCTAAAATATATTTACATGTACCCTAATTTTTATAATGATTGCGCTGAAAAATTTCCACATTACCTTTTATTAGCAATTCCTTTTGTACAACATATGATATCGATTTCATTATTAATATCAGTAAACTCTATTTATCTTTGCGAAATTATCAAAAGACAACATATTCCATTTTACGTTAAACATATCTTAAATCTTTTAGAATCCCATTTACCCTAAGATTGAAGAACAAAATATCATGATAAGACGTCAGGTTAATGCGCCACGATGCAACTTAGATAATGTTCCTCATTGCTGAAACAGATGAAACAATCTAATGTTTCTAATATCGATTTTCTTTTAATAGTATTATTCTGAAAAACTAGTTGCAACAGCTTTTGTTAAATTACCTATTTGCAAGATAAATATCCTGTTGGTTGTGTAAGATATATCCTAACGTACTTAAATATTTATGGACAAATATAAAGTGTTTTCTGATACGAAATCTTGTATTCATTAAAGATGTGAAAAGAGAAATAAGAAAGAAGTAATATACTTGTTGTATTTGATATCTGAAGTAAATGATGGCGATTGAGCAGGAAAATCTTCAAATATTTTAATGCTGCCGCTAGAATTTGGGAAAATTGTAAAGGAATATTGATTTCGGTTTGTCTGTTCGTCTTACTGTACGTTCTGCTATTTCGTAACTATACTTAAATTATTATTAAATTGGTACACGTTATTGTATTTTAAATTAGCAAGTTTTTTATTAAAAATAAAGTACTTAGAATGTATAGAATGCTTGCAACGATACACAAAGAAATTCTTTAAATTATGCTCTATGTGGGAATGAATTCCACAATTCAAAATACGTTACACTTCTTCAGTTATAATGAATTTGATACGCATTACTATTGGGCACCCTTACAAAGATTTTAATAGAATGTGCAGTACACGACAATAACAGCTCATGTACAGGGACATTTTTTTTTTAGAATTTTACTGACAATTTCCTAAGCGACTAAGATATTTACCTTAAAATAGAGTACGTTAATTTTCAAAAGTAGTATGATATTCTCAGTTTAACTTAAAAAAAATTATGTGGCATTTATAATATTTGTAAATTCTATTTAGTGATAGTGAACAAAATTTTGAGCAATTGTGTACATGAAAGACCTATCACTTGGTTAGACGCTCAAAGCGCCGGTCATTGATCCTGAAATTTCAGCTCCTAATACCAAAAAATTTTTATTAAATATGCTGTTATTGAAGTATGATAAAAGATTTATTAGCAAAGTGGACATATTAAATGAATATTAAAATGCTCATTATACGTAATTATCTTTGAAAAGAGATACGATTGTTCTGAAGTTGCGGATATTCAGATTTAAATACCTCTGAACTGCAATTAAATTAAAGTCGGCTCCTGAAGTTATTGATGTGCATTTGGCCACAAATTATGTAAATGAAGCATTATCTCTGCGAATATTTTAAATATGATTTTTAACTGTAGTATACATTTTAAAAACAATATTTTTTTTTACTTTTTTAAGATTTGTGTCAAAATTATAAACAAATTCATATACAAGGTTGCTCAAAGTAAATTATTATATTCCGCCTGTGAATGCTAATTGTTGTGAATGCGTTATAATAAATGGAAACATTCAAACAATTTAGTTAGCGATTTATCCAGAAATTTAATATTTTCGAATCTAATTTTTCTAATCTATGGTTTCAACTTTACTAATTATATCTCTTTCCTTCCCTCCCACCCCCAACTTTTCTCCTTTTTGCTTCGACTCTCCCAGTGAAAATGTTCACCCCTGATTGTCTCCTCGTGAACTCGAGTATTCGACTCCACAGTTGCTTACCATCTGATTTTCGCATTTCTCCGCCGACATGCGACAGTCGGGAAGTGAGGTTCCCCTCGCGGCTCTTCTGTCCCCCCTTTTAATTCAATGTTTTAATGTGATTTTAATTTAGATTTTATTTACTGATGCATCTTAAAGGGCTTGAAACGTCATTTGCATTAAATAATATATATATATATATATATATATATATATATATATATATATATATATATATATATATATATATACATATATTGTGTGTGTGTGTTGTAAAACGTTGTATTTTATTCTTTATTAGATTATTGTGTTTGAAGAATGTGGTCTTTCCTTTGCTGAGATTGCAAGAGAGTTCGATGATTCAGTGATTAAGCCTGGATTCCGAAAATTTTGTTTACGATCTCAAGAAATAAATTCAATAAAATACACAGCGTGAAAATGCCGCAAAATGATGCACCACATCTGTTGATTACAGAAGAATAAGAAGATTATGTCTCCAAGATAGAAGAGTTTCATTAGCGGCCATCAGAAGAGTACCAAATCATGCTGGTGTTTTTATCAATTCAAGAATAATTTGGAGAAGATTATCATATGTTTGAATAAAAGGTATATATCCACAAAAAATTATTATCTCAATTTACAGTAGTGCAAAAAGACTTCTGTGGTCAAAGGAATATATTAATTGGACAGATGATCAGTGATCACATCGTAAATGGAGTGATGAAACTAAGATTTTTTTGCGGTAGTGATGGGTGAATATACGTAAGACGTAGAATAGGTGAACAGCTGGGTCAATCCATTTCAAGTGGTCCAGAAAATATTTTTTTGGTCGCTCGACCATTTTTTAAAAAATCTGAAATTTTTTGTACAACAACCATAACATGATGGAAGTTCAAAATGACCGTTATTTTAATTTTACTATTTTTTGTTTGTGCATGGCGGCCATCTTTGCTTCTAAGTGCTCAGCGATTTTCTCAGATACTAGGGTAGACAAAATTGTAAATATCTCGTCTTTTATTTTCCCAATTGAAATGGGGTTTGCAGCATTTTGTTCAGAATAAAATATGCCAAATGTACGACGGTAGAATAATTTTGAAAAATAAATTTTTATAAGTGAAATTTTAGAACAAAATTTAAGATTTTTTCGAAAATCTATCCGTTTGCAAGAGGAAATTTTTCATGCAAAGCAAACTGTCAACCATACACAATTTTTTCTACAAATAAGTCAAACATGTGTGTACTCAAACACCAAGACCCAGATCTGTGAGTGGATTTGTCTTTGCGAAAACAATTCCGAAATTCGTCAAAAATTTCAAAAATCGCACTATTTAGGCTTTGATATGTCTGGTGGGACACGAGATAAAAATCTGAAATTCTGGCCTTTCATAATACTGTATAGCAGTGTTATGTACAAAAAATTTCAAAAAGGAGATTTGACTACAAGCTGGCATATGGTATGGTAACAATACTTCTAAACTATTGTAACCTACTATGTGTTTGTTCATACCTAAAAAATGTTAAACTAATGGTTGATGATGTAAAGTTGGAAAGATCATCTTCCAATTCTGTTTAAATCGTGATTTAAATAATTCAGGTTGTATGCTAAGCCAATGCACTATTTGTCTAGATGAACAAAACCTACTAGAAATGCTATTCGTCCATTTCAATGGCCCCAAAAATATTTTGGTTTATTGACCGGTTTAAAAAAAAATCTGAAATTGTTTTGTACAACAACCCTAATATGAGGGAAGTTCAAAATGACTATTATTTTAATTTTAATACTTTTCGTTTCAGCATGGCGTTCATCTTTGTTTCATCGTGTGCAGCTATTTCCTCACATTCAAGTTTGATATCTCTTGTGTGGCGTGAGATAAAAATCTGGAATTCTGGCTTTTAAAAATGTTTTACGGTATTGTTATGCACAAAAAATTTCAAGAAATACATTTGACTATAAGCTGAGATACGGTGATTAAAAATGTAAAAAAATGCTATTACGAGTACATTAGGAGAAATGAGATTAGCATCTTTTATTACGATATTTACATAGAAAATATCGTTTGTTGAAAACAGTTTAATAATGAATGTTTAATTTACAAAGATACTATGTATGTTCAACAAAGAGCTTAACACTACTTACGAGAGATGTTATGAGTTCTACCAGTTACTGTTGTCAGTCCATCAGGCTGTTCTTTCTCAAAATTTTATTTGAAGCCACCCAAGTTTTGTCATCTCTTGTTAACTTGAATGAAATTCTCTAGGTTTAATAATTGAAACCATATCAACTCGATCAGTTGCAACCCATTGTCTAAAATTTAATTTTTCTGAAATGTGTTCCGCGTAAAATTGTTGCAATAGCATTTCTAGTAGGTTTGTTCATCTGGACAAATATTGTATTGGCTTAGCATACATTCTGAATTGTTTAAACAACACACAAGTTTTTTAAGATGATCTTTGTAACTAAAACTTAACTTTGCATCCTCAATCATTCGTTTAACATTTTGTAGGTATGAACAAACACATAGTAGGTTACAATAGTTTGACAGTATTATTTTCACATATTGTCCATATCATATCTCCGCTTGTAGACAAATCTCCTTCTTTAAATTTTTTGTGCATAACACTACTGTACAATACTATCAAAGTCTGGAATTACAGATTTTTATCTCGTGCCCCACCAGAGATATCAAAGCCTAAAAACTGCGATCTTTAATATTTTTGATGAATTTTGGAATTTTTTTCGCAAAGATAAATCATCTCCCAGATCTGGGACTTGGTGTATGAGTACACGAACGTTTGACCTATTTGTAGAAAAAATTGTGTAAGGTTGACAGTTTTCCCTGCAGGAAAAATTTCCTCTTGCAAACGGATAGATTTTGGAAAAAATCTTAAATTTTGTGCTAAAATTTCACTTGTAAAAATTTATTTTTCAAAATTATGCTACCACCGTACATTTGGCCTATTGTATTCTGAACAAAATGCTGCAAACTCCATTTCAATTGGGAAAATAGAAGACGAGATATTTTCAATTTTGTGTATCCCAGTATCTGAGAAAATCGTTGCACACGATGAAACAAAGATGGCCGCCATGCACAAACAAAAATAGTAAAATTAAAAAAACGGTCATTTTGAACTTTCATTATGTTAGGGTTGTTATACAATAATTTTCAGATCTTTTAAAAAAGGTCGAGCGACCAGTGCTGGACCACTTGAAATGGATTGACCCAGCTACATCACGACTACATGCATTTTTGCCGATCCCACCGAAGCTAGCATAGGGAAGAAAAATACGGACTTCTGATTGGTCGAAAAATTGTTTGCAAATAGATCATCTTGAATGATAAGGTACGTATTAAGAGCATATATGGGTATATCATTAAAATAATAGTAATAAAAAATTGCAATTTTTTTAAAGGAATATAGAACAATTGAGTTGACGTCGTAAAATGAAAATACTGTTGTTTCTAAATAAATTGTTCTGATTGTGTATATATGTGCATATCATGTTTAAAAAAATAGGAAGAAGAAATGACAATTCTATTTTTATTATTTTCTAAAAGTAATACAGAACAATTGTTAAACATCCTGATTAACTTCTTTAATTATAAAATTCGAATTATCTATTTCTTTATTTATTAATAAATATGTAAAAACAGAAGGAAAATCCAGCTTTAAAAAGCTTTACGAACAGAAATTGATGATTAAATAAACGTAAACTCAAAAATGAAGGAACGCAAAATTATTCAACCAATCAGAAGCCCGTATTTTTCTCTCGTATACTAGCTTCGGTGGGATCGGCAAAAATGCCGACTACATTCAGGCAACTATGATGAAGACAGTTAAGGTTAAGATTCGATCATGCGTGAAAGAAGACGGTATTGATCGAATTCGTCTATTCGATGAAACATCCTAAAATGACAAATTTTGTGTTATTGGAGAGGTTACAAACTCGATATTCGAAATGGTGGTTACATCTGAGATGTAAATTAGCCTTAATAATGGTTTAAAAATATTCATATTTAAAAGCATATAAAGAGTAAAACTCCTACAATGGTTCTAAATGACGAAATTTTTGAATGTTTAGTGACAGAATCTTTAATTTTTACAGGTGTGTTACTTCTAAAACATAGATTATATTGAATAGCACATTTTTTAAAAGCATGGAAATTTAAAAATGTGCATGATAAAGAAATATTCTAAAATGTCCGGAAATTTTGAAATTTAAAAGGGTGAAATAAGCACAAAACGTTCTAAGGTTGCTTTAGATTCCAAATTATATAGAAATGTTTGGAACTGAGACTGGAAATTTGATATAATGACATATAACGTATACTGCGCAGATTTTTTTTTTTTTAATTAAGTTTATGCAGGGTAAAAGAGTGTTCTAAAAGTACAATTTCTGTAATACTGTGCGATAGGAAATTGGACATTTTGGGTGTATGGTTATACATAAAATGTATTTGTTCATTTAAAACATAAAAAATTTTAAAAATTGAAAACGTATAAAACGTTTTAAAATCCTTCTAAATTACGACTTATATGGAATTTTAGTGATAGAAGTATGAAATTCGACATTGCGGTTACTTTTAAGAATAAATTCTTGTACAAAATATTTTAAACAAATCGAAATTTAAAAGTGGGAATGGGTGTAAAGATTTTTAAATAGAGATTTTTGTAAAACTATAGAAACTAGAAATTTCAAATATGGCATGAAGGCCATTTAAGGGACGTAAATGCTTACGAAGAAAAATTTTTATGAATCAAAATTCAAAATACTAAATTTCTGGAAAAAATTTAAATTACATTTTTTACTCAATTGGTAAGGACAAAAACTGGAAATTTTACATGGGTGATGCTTGTATGGTCTTAATGTATTTTTAGATAGTTTTTTTTTTAATTCGAAGAGTAAAAGATTATCGAATCACAAAAAATTCAAAAAATGTAATTTATGTAATACCCATGGGCTAGAAATTGAAATTTGGCCCCATGGTTATCTATAAGGTGAAAATTCTCTCGGAAAATAACTTTTAAGGAAACACACTACTACTGATTTTTTTTTTCAATTTTGAATAATACTGTAATATATGTGTTGGCACAATACTTAATACTGAAAAATAAATCAAATTAAAAATCTTTTAAAACCACCTATTTTATAGAAACTTATGCTTTTTTTAAATTTTTTCTTTTTTCATAAATATGAATATTTTGCTTCATTTTCTTTCTAAATTTATTAGAATGTAGTATATAAAAATGTGATTGTATTTTAGATGTATGGGATTTTACATTTGATATGTTTTTTTTTTCTCTCGTGTATATTGAAAAAATAAATAAATTCAACAAACTCTTAATTAAAACATTTTTTATCAAATATTTAAAAACTTGAGTGCTATGTCCATGCACAAATATATTAAATACACCATGAAGAACAAGTAAAATAATTCCAAACATTTGTCTAAATTAACCAAAATAAAATAGTATTTATCAAACACGCAAGTGTTAAAAATATGAACATGGAGAAAAATCAGTTTACAGTGTTTATTTGTATGCATAATTGCGCTGGAATTATTAACAAAATTTACAATATCTCGCGATCTAATTGTTGTACAGAAATTTATAGAAATGGTATCAAAATTTAAAAGTATGAAATGAAAAAAACATGAAAACATGTTGTAAAGAAGTTCTAAATTGGAAATTACGCAGAAATTTCAGAAAGGGGGAAGCTGGAACTTCAAAGATTTAAAAGATTCCTACGAAAAAAAAAATAATAAAATAGAAATTTTCTCTTTGTAAATAAATTTCATAGTTAAAGAATGGCAATGGAATACATTTTTCAGAAAGCATAAAGAATACGAATTTGGTGTCATTTCTTTTATTTGTATGTAGAAAATAGGCTATGTAATCACGATAATAGCTTAATAATAAGCGATTAATGGTACAGTAAATACATTGTTGTAATTAGCTTTGTTTTCTGCGTGATGAACACATAATGGTCGCTTAGATGAGAGTTTCCTCCGTCACTTTGATGCTAACTATAACCATGGAAAATATTAAAAAGTATCAGCAACTATTTTACTCATAATTTTATGATGTAAATAGTTTACTGAATATTTTTTACGAAACATAATACCGTTGTCCAATTTTTTGCCGAAATCCTAATACGAAAATTTATCATATCTTATCGTAATCTAAATCATAAAAGTAGCTTTAAGCGTTCTCTCACACAAATATATAAATTAAAAGTCCTTTCGGCATTACCGAAAGAGGTCACTTTCATATAGATTATTTATTTATATATTTATTTATTTTAAATTAATTTATGTTAATTTATGTAAACATAAGAAGCTCAAATTAGTTGAACCTGATTATATAAGATTGAATACTAGTTTTTTTTAATAATGAATATTAATGGAAATTTTTAGAAAATAGTCATATTTTACTCAAGTTGGATTTATTTTAAGCGATGTATAGGGTCACCAATTTTCACGATATCATAAGCTGTATGCCATTTTATAACAACATGATGGATAAAACAAACCAGTGATCTTGGTCTAAATCTTAACTCATGTGCACTGCACACTCACATCGAAAACAATTAATATATACGCGTGATGCAGGCAAATTGATATTTTAAAAAATGTCACTCACATTAGAAATTCAAACTGCAATATCTCAGGCATTTTTAAGATAAAGTCAAAACAAAAAATACTCAGAAATTCATTATTAAGATCAAACACTTTAGAAAGAATTTTTTTATTATTATTTCTTACTTTTTGTTTGAACATCATTATACATTATAAAGATTTTTGACAAGGCAGCTATTTTGAAACAAGATGACTAATGAAGTTGGCAAGTGAACTCGGCCAAGACATTGGTATGTACTACGTATATAGAGAGTTATATTCAAATCAGTTTATAAATATGCGTATTATCGCGTGACAAATTTCAGACCGTTTCAGAATGTCTTAAAAGAGTCACATACTGGAAATTGAAAGTGCTATAATTCAACCATTTTTCAAGATATAGATGAAACAAAAAATGCTCTGGAATCTTTGTATAAAGGTCAAACACACAAAAGAAAAAATTTTGTCAATTTCTTACTTTTTTACGCCTAATTTAAAATTTAAATTAAAAAAAATAATATTCCGCAATTTTGTAAAAATATGGCAGATGAAACTGGCCAACGAACTCGGACTAGACATCGGTATGTACTATATACGTGCCAAGTTACATCCAAATCGGTTTAAAAATACGCGTGTTATCACGTGAAGAAAATCAGATCATTTCAAAATGGGAGCAACACTAGAAATTAAAAGTGTTATAACTCAGCCATTTTTTAAGATACAGACGAAACAAAAAATGTTCTGGAATCTTTGTGTCAAAGTCAAACGCATAAAAGAAAGATATTTTTTAATTTATTACTTTCTTGTACCTAATTTTAAAATTTTAAAAAATTTAGATGGATGCCATTTTGAAACAAGATGGCGGAGGCGAGTGGCTAACGAATTCAGTCCAGGCCACAGTACTTACTATATACACACTATGTTGCATCGAAATCGATTCATAAATACGCGTGTTATCACGTGACAAAAATAAGATCATTTCAAAATGTCAGCCATATAGAAATTTAAAGTGCTATAACTCAGTCATTTTTTAAGATATAGACAAAATAAAAAGTGTTCTGTATTTATCAACTCTTATTTTTTTAACATTTAATTTTAAATTTTGAATTAAAAAAATTAAATAGCCGCCATTTTGAAACAAAATGGCGGATGATGCTGGCCAACGAACTCGTTCGAGACATTTGTATGTACTGCGTATAAACCAAGTTTCATTCAAATCTGATCATAAATACGACAGTTACAGCATAACAAAAATCATATATATATATATATATATATATATATATATATATATGTCAACATTTGAAGAGAGGGTGGTTTTGGGGTCTGGGGGTCATGATCGATGAAAATATACCAAAATTTTCCGGAAGTGCTTTCCTCCGGACGGCTGCAATAGGTAGCTTTTTACTTTTTGTAATGAAAGCTACCTAAAAGGATATACATTAATTGAATACAAAATCTTGTAATTAGAAATGATAAAATAGGATAATAAGAAATCAAATTTACTCGACGCTACAAAATGCATATTAATTTAATTAATTAAATTATTATTAATTACAAATTAATTAATTAAATCACATAAATGTATTTATTGTTATTAGTTACGTATTAAATATTACATAAAATTATTATTAATTTAATTAATTAAATTTTACAAAAAACATATGAAATCTGAATTTCGTAACACAAATCTAAATATACTACATGGTCACTGATGACCGTCCATTTGCGATTTTAGACATTTTGTTAAATATCTAGAAAAATACATGTGGAATTATCCCGAAACTCTCAGTGTATAAATATAATAGAACAAGTCATACATTTCCGTGAAGATTTTTTCAAGATAATTAAAAAAATTTAAAAAAATTTAAAAAAAATCAATATCTTTTGGATAACCCTGTCAAAACTAGTGTAACAAAAGCGCTCAAACTGTCGATTATGCTTAAGTGGCTTATTGTAATAGACTGTGTTCATTTTTATGCGAATAGCATGTATACTCGTAGAAAAATTAAGATTTTTGTAAAATCAGTCCCAAATTTTTCCAAGTTTTTTTGCTTATAATTTGCAGAATTCTTAATATAAAATAACATTCTTTTCTGAAAGTATGAAAATCAACATTGTACACAATACTCTTTAGTCGCAATAAAAAAAAATAATAAAATGCGTTTGAAAAATGAGCAGGTTTTCTAAATAATGTTTCACTGCGAATGCGTGAAACCAATCACAATATAATTTGCTTAATATGTTATCTAAATGCAAAGAGGAACTTTTGAAGTTACACTATACGTTTAGCTAACATAATATGCAAATGAAATTTTGATATCGTTGACGCATGTGCAGTGAAAAATTATTTAGTAAACCTACTCATTTTTCATAAAATTTCTATAATTCTGAATTTTGATTACATTGTATTATGTACAATGTTGATTGTTATATTTTCTAAAAGGAACATTGAGTTTCAAGAAGAATTCTGCAAATTATAAGCAAAAAAAAAAAAAAAAAAAAAAAAAAAACTTGGAAAAATTTGGGACCATTTTAATAAAAACCTTGATTTCTCTACGAGTATACATGCTATCTACATAAAAATGAACACAGTTTATTACAATAAGACACTTAATCATAATCTATAGTTTGAGCGCTTTTGCTACATTAGTTTTGACAGGGTTATCCAAAAGATATTCATTCTTTTTTAATTTGTTGACGGTCCCCTATAAAATATCGGGAAAACATCGTCACGGAAATATATGACCTATACTACTATGATTATACACTGAGAGTTTCAGGATAATTCCTCATGTATTTTTCTAGATATTTTACAAAATGTTTAAAATCGCAAATGGACGGTCATCATTGACCAGGTAGTGTAATCCTATGCATTTTCATGTATATATGCATAATTATTATATAAAGATCAATGTATTAATATCACTAGATATATTAATGGTATTTTATTAGGATTCATGGCACGATAGTGAGAAATTTGAAGCTAAACTCACCGAGAAAATCAAAAATTTAAAATTTACTTTGCTGCAACATCCTCAGTATCCTCAAAATGTCTTTATAAATAACTATGAATTTGCATCGCGCATTTTTTAAACTATTTACAGAACCTACTGAGAATACATTTAGGTGATATATATAAATTAATAAAATATAAAACACGAAATATATAACATGAATGGATTCAAATAAACTATAAAATAATATACATTTAGCAATGCGTACATATACAAGTTTAAACACCAAATTCCATCTAAGGTACACTTTTGCGATAAATTTCTGCCATCGTTGTTTTTTATCCGCATATGTTCATCGATTTCCATGATTTAACTCTTTTTGTTGATGTTTAGTTTTTGTTCTTGCTGCTTCTCATTTTAAATTTCGCGATTGGTCATATATTTGTCACAAAATGTCACTTTTAAGACTAAATTATGCAAATGTTCCCATAATAAATATTAACGTATTGTTTATTATGAAATGTGATAAAGAAATGGTCAATTGTAAATGCTTTTAATTATCATTAGTGAGATTGTTTTGCTTATATAATACACTTATTGCTCTTATGATGCTACGGATCAAAATACTGTGTAATATAAAATAGTTTAAATTAAATCGGCAGCTAACACTTATCTTTTCTGTAATACGGCCTTTTTCCTTCTTAAAAGTTTTTGCTTAGATATAACAGCAAGATTCGTAAGGATCCTAAAATTTCTGGATCAGGAAGTTCTTCGGTAACAGTAATTTTATGAGGAAATTTGTTCTTTAAGAAAGGGAAACTTTCGCGCGTTTGAACTAGATTTTTTTTATACATAGTAACTACTGATATTTCACCAGGAAAACATTGGGGCCTGTAGCAACCCTGCAATGTTCTTTTTTTCTTTTCGGAAATATTGCCTTCATTTAAAAGCAAGATTTGTCAGGATCTTAGAATTTTCAATTCAAGGAATTCTTCGGTAACTACAATTCATATAGGAAATCCCTTTTTTTTAAAAAGAGAACTTTTGCGCGCTTGAGCTAAATTTAATTTTTATAGAGAAAATAGTGATATTTCACCTGAAAAATAACGGAACCCGTAAAAATCCTGATTTTTCTGTTGTTTACTAGAAAAGCTTATTAGATAGAGTTTCATATAAAATTAAACTATAATCAACGTAACTGTAAAAGTCTGACTTAAACGTATAATCATATAGTATATATTGATAGATATTTAGATATAGACATTTAGATAGATATTTAGACATTTAGTGCGAGCAGAAATGACCAACCAAAAATTTGAATTATTTTTGGTGCAGTATCTTGCAAAAAATTAATACTTTTGAATTCCATTATAAATACAAATGTTTATAACAAAAATATGAGTCAAGTAGGATTTTTTTTGTTACATTTTCTCTCTTGTTTTTTGGCAGGAAAAAAGGGATAGCGCCAAGAATAATTCAAATTGCTAAAGGTTAATTTAGCAGTTATATTCCCATTATTATTTCTTATATGCATTCTCAATTAATTTTACAGCTACCCTGAAAACAATTTATTTTAAACATTTCAATCTTGCCAAAGTTATGAACAAAAATCTATATTATACTTGTAATAATACACCCTATATTTTGACTAAATGATGAGCATGTGACTCGGCTTATCTGTGAAAAATTATTTATTCTATCGTTTATTATTTATTATTGCGGAGAACAGCCTATTAGAGCACAAAAATGTTCAAATTTTGTAAAATAATTTTATTGCATTAAAAATTTCTTTGTTTTTTCTTTTTTTAAATTAACTGGAACAAGAAATATTATTTTTTTCTTTGGTTTATTTTCAAAATCTTGCAATGAATATGTCATAATAACGACTTTTAGCGAAAATGGTTTTTCATCATTTCTCCTTATTGTAATTCAAGAATCTTTAAAGATAAATGGTTCAAACTTCGAACATGGCTTTTTTAATTGTTTTAATTTAATTTTGATAAAGCAAATTTGAAAAAAAAATATGCTTGAATATATTACTATTTTTTTCATCACCTTTCTAAGATTTTTACTTTATATATTTTTAATTTCTATTTAAATTTTATTTTATTAAATTCTGAATCAAAATTAAAATTTATATCTTTTTGTTTATTTAAATGTACAAAAAAATCTACAAATAATATTTCGAGTTATAACGGTTTTAAATTGCTCTACATTTTTAATAAATTTTAAATTCTAATTCTTTTTAAAAAAATTCTGAGAAGTTTCAATATGTGATTTTGTTTACAAATAATGTGGTTAACCATCACAAAAGATTTCGAAATTTTAACTCAATAAATAATTTTTTTTATGTGTCCCGGACTCCCTTAAACCACAAAATGATGAAAAATGTACATTCTGTAAAAAAAATATTATTTTTCATGCAGTACACTCTGCATGCTGTACTATTTTATTTTGTTCTACATAAGTTTCTTCAGCTTCCGTTTTCCATGAAATAAATTGCAAAGGTCAACATAAAAGGTTACATTTAATGTACACAAGGGAGAAATATAAGAAACGCATTCGTGCAGTCACGTGCTTTTAAATGGATCAGAAATTTTGATTAGAGGAAATTTTACTCTTAGTGCTGTTGACATTACAATCATTTGGTTTATCTTTTGTATTAAAAAGGAAATAATAACATAACGAAAGAATTATTGTTTAAATATTAAAGTAAGGTACACTTAAGATATTGACAAATCAATAATTAAAGTAAGCGATTTCTTTAAAGCAAGTAGAAAAAAAAATTAAGTAGAAATATCGACAATCGACATGAGCGTAAGTTAATTTTAATTCTGCGCATTTATTATGCAGAATGCATTCGTTATATACGTTATTAAAGATTTTATAGATTTTGAAGTAGTCAGATAAATCTCTATAGAGAAGGATAAATGAAAAAAAAAAGCATTCATTGAATACATATTCGAACATGCTTTTAAATCTAAATTAGCTATCACTTTTATATTTATGTTTAGAATTATTATTTAAATCAGAAAAAAAATACATGTACTGATGTTTTCGATTAAAAATTATTGATTATTATATCATTAAATACACTAATTCTTATTGTAAATTTAAATAACGATAAAATGTATTTTCAATGCAGTCTCGTATTTTTTCAGTTAAACATGATTTTTGTAAATAATATTTAGCTATGTAATACAGTAACCATGAATATCTGTATTCATCCACACAGTGAGTTTGTGAAATCCATGTATTGAAATTCCCAACATTCTAAATTACACATTTGTCTATTAAATCAGGTGCTATATACATACTTATTGTATAAAACAGTTAATTAAACTACTTTAAACATATGGAAGTATATAAGCTGTCACAATTAAATAGAATTACCTCTGCGTTATGATTACTGGACTAATAATGCTTAAGCAGAGAATATATTCAATACATGAATCCACATTGGCAAAGCGCATAATATGGATCATACTGAAGGACGTTATGGTCAAATGCTCTGTCGTTTCTGTCTGCTGCTTCTAGGATCAATTTATGTTAGGATATGCTAATGCTTATTATGCATATATATATAAATGATGACAATCCTCCATAATGAATTCCGTCAAAGTCATTTAAATGTAAATCAACTGTATGGCGTGGTGAGATAACATAAATCGTATAACATAGTAAGCCTAGGTATCATTCATTTCTGTTTACTAAATAACAAAATAATTAGAGAATATTTGAGGATAAATTTAATTATTTATTTTGATTACTTAAAATGAATTATTAAATTGTTAACCTCTGATACATTAAATTCTATAGGACATGATGAGATTTAAAAACATAAAAAAGTGATTTTGTTTTTCAAATTTTAATTTAAATTTGGAAAATTTCTTTTTTCAAGTATTAACTTATATTGATTAATAAAAAATGATAGTTTTTTCTTGTAACAACCTATTCTCACTCATCGTCCAGAGTTTTTTTTTTTTTTTTCAGTTTCAATTTAAATTAGGAAAACGCCTTTTTATAGTACTATTAATTAGTATAAAAATTTACAATGGTTGATCAATAAAAAAATAATACTTTTTTTTACAAATAACATATTCTCACTCAATGTGCAGATAGCTATAATTCTATGAATTCCTTCCATTCGTGAAATACCTGCTGGAGCCGCTTTTGATAGGCCATTTAATATTACCACCTACGCCTTCTCCATAACTCCTAATGCTGAATAAAGTAATATAAAAATAAAAAATAATTTAAAAAATCCCTCTTTTATAAGCATTCAATGGTGATTGTGAAAATAAAGTCTAGTTTCATGACCGTAAATAATAATTTCCCAAAAATGCTCAAAAAACACAGATGAATATGACATGGACACCAAACTTGAAAACTCACTGCTAAGACAGCCCTAGAAATTGAATACTTGCACTTACTTACCATTAATTGAGATATCAAAATGCAGTAATAATAATTTGATGTTTTATAATTCTGACATGAAAAAATTAGCAAAATTTGAGACATATAAATTTCTCCTTATCCTTTCTGATTTACAATAATGACAAAATGTTCTCTCGTGCATAAAAAAATAAGGCTTCTTCGGATGTAGTTCCACCGCTGAAAAGGATCAATCGGATTAATAGCGTTAGTGGAAGGCGTATTACCCCGCTATACGCGAGAGTGGGACAATTTTAAAGCTTTAATTATTCCAAAGTAAAATTTAAAAATTCTGAATTTCTTTTTGTTTATACATAAAAACTGATGTATGGATTTCAAATATACATATATAATAATAATAATAATAATAATAATTAGAAGAGATGGAATCTGTTGTCTTTTAAATATGACTTTTGTACGCTGTTGCATTTGTCCCATTATTCTCTGAGGTTGAGATCTCTTGGAATATCCCGTGGATCTAATGGAATGTATCGAAATCAACACAAAAAGTACAATTACGGCCTCTATTTAATGGCAGTTCATTTTATTCCAAAATGCAATGTTGATAAACAGTATAATATTAATTATTGCACATTAAAGCTTGAATAATAAAACTCAAAAGGCAATAAATTGGATAATGCAGCAAAGCTATGCACTTGTATGATTTTCTAACTCACACCATTCGTTGAAAGTTTTAAAATATCAATATTTTGAAAATGTAATGTATGTAAACTTAATTTGCTGTTGTTGGCTCTAGACGATCTGAAACATAAGAGAGAAGAAAGTCAGTTCCTTTAAAATTATTTGCATTGAAAGGAATAATTCAATTGTCCCACTGGTCCTGATGAGCTTGTCGCTTATTTTCATATACTGATATTTTATATTTTTCTGATCTAATTAGCACATGTTTATTGAAAGGCAATTTAACTAATTTTAATGTAAAACGAAATATTTGCGTTAGTTAAATTAGTTGGATCAAGAACGATTTCAGTCAATAATGAATTGTAAATGTCATTGAAGTAGAGAAAAACCTTACTTTTTATAATTAAAATTTTCTTTAAGCACACTATCAAACAACTATAAATATCTGACTTCTTGTTGTTGAATATAGCAGTTTTGATGTTACCATTTAGTAAACATAATGTTTTGTAAAAAATAATATTTTCAATGAAATTTTGCCACTGTCCCATAAACCCCCACTCTCTCCTACTTATAGCTCAGTAAATTTCAATCTACAAGCTACTTCGCGAACACATCAAAATCTTCCATAGCATTTTGAAATTACATGAAATACGGCATAAATGTATGTAATATACAAAGTAATATCCTATTGGAAATATAGTTTTTGCATCACAGATCTTATCTTGCTAATTTTAGATTGAGCGTTGAATTTAGATTTAGAGTTTAGATTGAGCGCGCTTTTTCCTGAGATAACGTCTAAAAGTGGAACAAATTAAGATTCAGCATTTGTGATTCAGATAACACAGATTCCTTCTAAGCAAAGCTCGTAGTGGCATCTCACGGATAACTTCATAACTGCGCATAACACTTGGCATGATTCCTCTAGGGCGCCTTCCATATAATTTAATAACGCACTTAAAGTACTAGTATGATCAAAACGTTTGGGCTAATAACTCTCAGCATCCGGCTAATACGAAATATCGCTCTTGATAAATTTAAAATTTTTGATTGCATAAATAGTATTTTTCATATAAAAATGCTATTTTGGTGTTAGCAGACATCCTAAAAAAATATATTGCATGAAAACAAATGATAAATAAATAAATAAACCATAATAGAGTATAAAAAATTGTTTACATCTATACGCTATAAGCCTAGACGTTGGGTTCGATGCCCCAATCTATAAAACATAAAATGAAACGAATTTATTAAACGCCTGATTATGTTTACCGGCTATTTCTACTAAAAAATGAAAGGACTGGCTGTAAAATTAACACAAATTATTCCTATTTTTCCTCAGATGTCAAAACTTCTATTAGAATTTTTAAATTTTTAATTAGTTTTTGAGATATATATTTTTTTATTTGATGACATTTTTTTAAAAAGTCTTTCTGTTCGAATTGAAATTATTAAAAACAAAAAGACAATTTTAAAATAAGAATTAAGTAGTCTTGTGTTAAAAGCAGAAAAACAGAAATTTACATAAAAATAGCTGAGCTTTAATATTTAAAATGTACGAAAATTTGAAAATAATAAAATTTTGCACGAAAAACGTATTTAAAGTTGATAATTACGCCTTCTGTAAAAAGTTCCACAGAACAAACAGAAAGAAATGTCCGAATATTAAATATCCATACAGCTAAAATGCATAAAATAATTAAATTCTAAATGCAACAAACACGTTTACTAGTTATTCTTAAATCATATTTAGGTATCTCAAATCTCAATCATTTTTAAATTGAATAACATATTTACACGATAATCTCAAAAAAGGGAAAAAACTTTATTATAAATAATATTATTACGTTCGGAAGCATTTCATAGCGCAATTTATGTCACATTTTAAAATGATATATTTAAATCAATTTTCAATCCGGAGTATTTTTTTGAGATTATCACATGATATAAAAATAGTGAAGTACTTTTAGTTTATTTTGTATGAATAACTATTCAGTAAACGTATATAAGAAAAATCCGATATTTTTTATTAATCAATATATGCATAAACAATATGCATCGTAAAAATAACATGAAAATATGCTTGATGATACATTAAAACAGAGAAATTAATTCATGAACAAGCTATATATTTTCCTGAAAATAACTAAAACTCGATCAATACAGAAAATCGAAGCGTAATTTTACCAAAAGAAAAAAAAACAATGCTTTTGAACAGTATGAATCTGAAAGATACTCCAAATCAGATGTAATTTATAATCTCGATCATAATAAACTGTTAGAACCTAAAATCAGTATTATTTTAACCTCACATTACTATATACGTTTTTTAAAGTACAATAACTCTGATTTCACATAAATTTAAAAAAGTATTTATTGAACAGAAATTTTTATTTTCCATACAAAATATATATTAATAAAAAAAAAACATACAAATTTAAGAAATTCTTTAAAACGTAACATTGTTGATTGCAGTATATGCAATATTGTTACAAAAATATACTTAATGAAATCAGCGGAACTATGCGGTAATTACAAAAGTCATACATTTTAGTTTCCAAATTATAACAGATAAAATATGTATGGTTATTATTTTCTCCCCTTTTCCTATTTTACCTCACTAGACACTAGATTTTGTATAATTTAACTTATTATGCAATTATCGAAAATTTGGGTGAAATGTACTTTACTCTCCCTCGCCAAGGCGACTTTTTTTTTTTAGCGATAAATGTTTCGACATGGCAACCGTGCATTTTCATTTTCTCCACTCGGATCTTCAATATGGCAACCCTAAGGAGTGCTTCGGTTTACGTAATGTACTGATTTCTAAGCCGTTTCTGATTGGACATTTCTGATGGCTTTTTCTTGTTACCGGATCGTTTTCTGAATTCTTTCCACGCTTACAGTTGTTAGTTCAGGAATTTTGATCGGTTTAACCGGATTGCACGGTTTCTTATCTTTTGTTTGATTGGCTTTTATGAAATCTCATTGTTACATCAGTCTATTATTGTTTGTATTAAAAAAGGAGATTGCATTATACATGTATGACTATATTTTCCCGGCCTTTTTTTCTTTTTATTTTAAAGATATTTCTTATTTTAATAAATAATAACATACATTTGGAGACAAGTATGCGGTACGAAATAAATTTCTCGAAATAAATATTCAATGATTTAAGTTATGATTTATCAATTTCATTTAAAAAATTGAGATGATGTGTTAATTTTACTGAAAGTGAATTCCTATTTCAGAAAAACTTTCTTTTTTATTTAAAAATTCGCGCAATATATATGTACCATAAATACATAAAAAAAAATATATATATTTCAAAATTTTATCCCGTATTTTCGTTCAAATTTACAAAGATTTTAATAGTTGGATATCTGCATTAATAACCGCAAATTTGCTCATTTTAGAAATTTCTTCAATGCGACTTTTGAGCATCAAGAGAATAATTTTTCGGTTATAAAGTGTCGTTAGTTAACGCAGTTTTGACAAGTTTTGTGCATTTTAGGAATTCTAACTTAGCGAGTTTCGTGAAACCAGCGATTTTTTTGTTTTCTTTTAATGGACGCGCAGCATTCATGCATGCGTTACTAATTGCGGCGTTGACGAGTTTCGTGCATTTTAGTGATTCCCGCACAGCGAGTTTCGTGGATTCACTGATGTTTTTTAGATTTAATGGGCGCGAGGCTCTTATACACACGTCTGTGACTGCGGCGTTGACGAGTTTCGTGCATTTTAGTGATTCCTACACAGCGAGTTTCGTGGATCCACTGATGTTTTTTTTTAGTTTTAATGGGCGCGAAGCGCTCATACACACGTCTGTGACTGCGGTGTTGACGAGTTTCGTGCATTTTAGTGATTCCTGCACAGCGAGTTTCGTGGATCCACTGATGTTTTTTTTAGTTTTAATGGGCGCGAAGCGCACATACACACGTCTGTGACTGCGGAGTTGACGAGTTTCGTACATTTTAGTGATTCCTGCACAGCGAGTTTCGTGGATCCACTGATGTTTTTTTAGTTTTAATGGGCGCGAAGCGCTCATACACACGTCTGTGACTGCGGTGTTGACGAGTTTCGTGCATTTTAGTGATTCCTACACAGCGAGTTTCGTGGATCCACTGATGTTTTTTTTAGTTTTAATGGGCGCGAAGCGCTCATACACACGTCTGTGACTGCGGAGTTGACGAGTTTCGTGCATTTTAGTGATTCCTACACAGCGAGTTTCGTGGATCCACTGATGTTTTTTTTAGTTTTAATGGGCGCGAAGCGCTCATACACACGTCTGTGACTGCGGAGTTGACGAGTTTCGTGCATTTTAGTGATTCCTACACAGCGAGTTTCGTGGATCCACTGATGTTTTTTTTAGTTTTAATGGGCGCGAAGCGCTCATACACACGTCTGTGACTGCGGTGTTGACGAGTTTCGTGCATTTTAGTGATTCCTGCACAGCGAGTTTCGTGGATCCACTGATTTTTTTTTAGTTTTAATGGGCGCGAAGCGCTCATACACACGTCTGTGACTGCGGAGTTGACGAGTTTCGTGCATTTTAGTGATTCCTACACAGCGAGTTTCGTGGATCCACTGATGTTTTTTTTAGTTTTAATGGGCGCGAAGCGCTCATACACACGTCTGTGACTGCGATGTTGACGAGTTTCGTGCATTTTAGTGATTCCTGCACAGCGAGTTTCGTGGATCCACTGATTTTTTTTAGTTTTAATGGGCGCGAAGCGCTCATACACACGTCTGTGACTGCGGTGTTGACGAGTTTCGTGCATTTTAGTGATTCCTACACAGCGAGTTTCGTGGATCCACTGATGTTTTTTTTAGTTTTAATGGGCGCGAAGCGCTCATACACACGTCTGTGACTGCGGAGTTGACGAGTTTCGTGCATTTTAGTGATTCCTACACAGCGAGTTTCGTGGATCCACTGATGTTTTTTTTAGTTTTAATGGGCGCGAAGCGCTCATACACACGTCTGTGACTGCGGTGTTGATGAGTTTCGTGCATTTTAGTGATTCCTGCACAGCGAGTTTCGTGGATCCACTGATGTTTTTTTAGTTTTAATGGGCGCGAAGCGCTCATACACACGTCTGTGACTGCGGTGTTGACGAGTTTCGTGCATTTTAGTGATTCCTACACAGCGAGTTTCGTGGATCCACTGATGTTTTTTTTAGTTTTAATGGGCGCGAAGCACTCATACACACGTCTGTGACTGCGGTGTTGACGAGTTTCGTGCATTTTAGTGATTCCTGCACAGCGAGTTTCGTGGATCCACTGATGTTTTTTTAGTTTTAATGGGCGCGAAGCGCTCATACACACGTCTGTGACTGCGGTGTTGACGAGTTTCGTGCATTTTAGTGATTCCTACACAGCGAGTTTCGTGGATCCACTGATGTTTTTTTTAGTTTTAATGGGCGCGAAGCGCTCATACACACGTCTGTGACTGCGGAGTTGACGAGTTTCGTGCATTTTAGTGATTCCTACACAGCGAGTTTCGTGGATCCACTGATGTTTTTTTTAGTTTTAATGGGCGCGAAGCGCTCATACACACGTCTGTGACTGCGGAGTTGACGAGTTTCGTGCATTTTAGTGATTCCTGCACAGCGAGTTTCGTGGATCCACTGATGTTTTTTTTAGTTTTAATGGGCGCGAAGCGCTCATACACACGTCTGTGACTGCGGAGTTGACGAGTTTCGTACATTTTAGTGATTCCTACACAGCGAGTTTCGTGGATCCACTGATTTTTTTTTAGTTTTAATGGGCGCGAAGCGCTCATACACACGTCTGTGACTGCGGAGTTGACGAGTTTCGTGCATTTTAGTGATTCCTACACAGCGAGTTTCGTGGATCCACTGATGTTTTTTTTAGTTTTAATGGGCGCGAAGCGCTCATACACACGTCTGTGACTGCGGTGTTGACGAGTTTCGTGCATTTTAGTGATTCCTACACAGCGAGTTTCGTGGATCCACTGATGTTTTTTTAGTTTTAATGGGCGCGAAGCGCTCATACACATGTCTGTGACTGCGGCGTTGACGAGTTTCGTGCATTTTAGTGATTCCTGCACAGCGAGTTTTGTGGATGCACTGATGTTCTTTTAGTTTTAATGGGCGCGAAGCGCTCATACATATGTTTGTGACTGCGGTGTTGACGAGTTTCGTGCATTTTAGTGATTCCTGCACAGCGAGTTTCGTGGATCCACTGATGTTTTTTTAGTTTTAATGTGCGCGAAGCGCTCATACACACGTTAGTTATTGCGGCGTCGACGAGTTTCATGCATTTTACTGATTCCTGCACAGCGAGTTTTGTGGATCCACTGATTTTTTTTTTGTTGTTGTTTTAATGCAGTCATAATGTTTCAGTTTAAAATTATAGAAATTATATGATATAGAAATTATATTATTTGATAAATATCCTTACTAAATTTTACAAATAAAATATTTGTAAAATTCATGAATGTAAGTTGTAAAATTTATATAACTTTGTGCAAATTTACGCAGCAAAATTTTAAAATTCCTTTTCTGTAATTTTTATCTCTAGTAAGTAGTTGTTTTTCCCGAATTTTTAAGTATGGAACGAAGCGTACGAAGAGGAAACTGTGACTGGGTCAAAGTCTCAATTCGGCGCCCCCTCCCCGAACTTTTTTCTTGTGACGAGCTAAAAATGACGTTGGTAGTATAATTTTCTGCGCCTGTAAAACTGCCATCTTCGCCCCCCCCCCCTTTTCGCACGGCGCTGATAAGTACATAATTATTTTTGTGACTGTTTATTGATATAAATAATATCTGTAAAATACACAAATAAGAAATTCCCCAATTTAAAATAATTCGCTTGAATGTACGCAGTGTCTTTTTAAAATTCATTTCTTTTAATTTTTACAGTGCTTAAATAGTTTTTTACGCTGAGTTTTTTAAGGAACAAAAGTATTTTTCATAGCAGAAATCTGGATAGATTTTGTGCTGTTAGCGAAACGAAATTGACCAATCAGAAAATTCGCTCACTTAAAAAAGCAAAAACTTTGAATGCCGTTTTCTGATTGTTCAATCTCGTTTTGTTATCTCTGTATTCGCAAAATGTGCCTGAATACCGGACATTAGATGAAAACATTGCATCAAATTTTGTAATTACTGAATCGTCTGCCGCATGAAACGATATCTGGAAGCAGAAATAATTCTTTTAGTTTGTTGGATAGATTTTTAATTTGGAACGCGTGATGTATTTTCTTCGATAAATTATAAATAAAATAAAGTATCCTCTTTGTAGGATTCCGTAACGTAAATAAGTAAAGGTAAGTGAATTTTTTTTATGGCTATTGTATTTTGTTTGTTTTAGAAAATGGTGCATATAAAGTTTTATTATTCGAAATTAGATTTATTAGTATATTATTTATTATTAGTATATTAGAAAGTCAATGGTTTTATATATTTATTGTGAAATTTTTTTTTAATCGGTGACGATGCAGCAAAAGTTTCAAATTTTTAACAGTGTGTCATGTTTTTTCGCTCAATGTATGACAGGTCTGTGGCAGGCCAAACATTGAAAGAAAAAACGTATGACATGGACAATTTCACAGTGATAAGAGAGAAAAAACCGGTTTGATTGCGTCATATTGCACGATTTTTGACGTATGTCTCTGTAGTGTGTGGCGGGCCTTGGAGAAAGACGCTCCGGGAGACAAGATGGAAAAACGCGCCAATTTGGCAATTTTTAAAAATCGCGCCAAGAGGGAGAGTAAAGTACATTCGCACCGAAAATTTTATCAAGGAAAACATGCTGTGTGAGCTAAATTAATTAAATACGACTTCGATAATAATAAATTGAAATTATTTATTTTAAAATTTAAAATTTTTCCTTCCGTTAGTAACACAATCCGACAAGTTTAAAAACATCATATTTACAATAAAATAGTTGAAAAACAGACTTTGTTCATGGATTAATTACAATTTAACAGAACACTTACAAGGAGAGGATACGAGCCTTGTGTCACCGAATCCAGCGAGCCTTTAGGTATTGATAGAGTATAGTTAGTATATAAAGATATCACAAGGATAAAGTGCAATAATCAGGGGGGCCTTAAAAAACGACCCCCAAAGTTCACCCATTATTGACGCAAAATATATAATTAAAAAAATTGAACTGTTTACCGAGGGCTTGATTGTACAGTTGGCAAGACGCCGCACTTTTACTTTTCTCGCTTTTTCCCCTCTGCGGGTTCAAACCCCGTCCAGGTATTTTTTTTTTCTTTTCACAGACAAAATAAGGATTAGTTATTTTCGGGCTACAATATCTGATTATTTATACATATGACAAATATAAATAAGAACATACTTCTGCACGCATGCACACACACACACACACGCACATATATATATATATATATATATATATATGTATGTATGTATGTATGTATGTATGTATATACTTATTTATTTACAGAGATATTGCAGTTTTATGGATCAAATGAAAAAAAAAGAATTATTCAGTCGACAAAATTTTAATTTTATTCATTCTTACATATTATCACATAGTTTTGCAGGTGGTTGTTAAGCAAAACAAGCTTGTTAGTACACTATAGAAAATAAACAACGAGGGTTCATAATGATTATTCTTTCAGAAATCACCTGCTGCGGAGAGAATAAGTCCGGTAGTTTGTTTTTAATGTTTTTCGGTGATTAGACGTTGTTCTTTATTAATTAAAATGAAAAAAGTTATTCTGTAAAAAAATGTCTTTTGGAGAAGCTTCAAAACGTCACTTGTAATAGCACGCATTTAATTTTTAAATACATAGTATTGAATTGAATGTAAATAATGCAAAATAAATGTACGTAATTTTAAAATATATGTAAATTATTTTAAAATAAATGTAAATAATTTACAAAAATCCAAAGATGTCGAATGTAAAAGAAATACGTATATATAGCATAAGTTTTTTTAAACTTTCCTTTATATCCGTAGCGTTTTAATGAAACTCTCTGACTCTTTGTAAATAAATAAATGTGTATTAATGAGCCTAGAAACATATTCTTATTTATGTTTGTCATACGTATAAATAATCAGATATTGTAGCCCAAAAATAACTAATCCTTATTTTGTCTGCGAAAAGGAAAAAAAAAATACCTGGACGGGGTTTGAACCCGCAGAGAGAAAAAAGCGAGAAAATTAAATGTCGGGCGTCTTGCCAACTGTACAATCCAGCCCTCGGTAAAGAGGTCAATTTGTTTAATTACATATTTTGCGTCAATAATGGGTGAACTTTGAAGGTCTTTTTTAAGTCCCCCCCCCCCCTCCTGAATATTGCACTTTATCCTTTTATATCTTTATATACTAACTATACTCTGTCAACACCCAAAGGCTCGCTGGATTCGGTGACACAAGCCTCGTATCCTCTCCTTGTTAGATATGTAGATATATAGAAATAGAGATATATGCGTATAGATATATGGGTGAATAACACAAAATGCCACATTTTGATGATCTAAGATAGTGAAAGAATCCACTAAAAACAATTGAAAATTTCAATGGTTAAATTTATTTTCTTTTACATAATAAGAGATTTTCCATGTAAAATTTGCTAAATTTTGAAGAACTTAAATAATAACTTAATTTTTATGTGATTATATGTCATTTCTTCGCATATGTTTGCAGGAATAATGATAGTCAGAATAATGACAGTTTCATTCACGTGTAACATTCCAAGTGTAATTTCAAGTGTAACATTTTATTCTTTTTAAAAAGGAACGCATTTTATATATAGTAGCTCGAATTCCATGCAATTTTATTTGTTCATTTATGATAAGATAATGACATAATAAAAGTCTACTCAATTTTTATAACAAGTTCAATCACATCATTTTCTACGAAATAGCTAAAAAATCTTGGTCATAGCTTTGATTTTATTACTTTTGACTTTAACTATGTCAAAAATAAGAATTACTTTGCAGAATCATATTTATATTTGATAAAGAACAAAAATGCAGGACCAGGAAAATGACGTTCATTCTCAGTGATAATCATATTTTAATTATTAAAAATTATTTGTAAAATACAAAATTTGTTATCTTCCACATGCATTTGCTTTATAAGGTATAAATATCAATTAGAAAAAAAAACTAGAAAAAGATATTTATATGGCATAGTAGAAGTCCCTTAAATTTGCACACATCACAGTGTGGCATGCCAGAAAAAAAAGTATTGCTTTATTTATGTTATTAGAAATGTAATACTTCTTGAAAATACTTTCAGGAAAATACTTAAAAGAAATACTAAAGATATTTCCTGTTATAATGTATCAAAAGAAATTGCATTATGCAACATTTAATAGGAACTTTATTGTTCGAACTGAAATTTCCATAAGAAATATATCCATAAGGAATCCATAAGGAATATTTTTTTTATATTTATCCATATACGTATAAATATTTTACAATTAGTCTGTCAAATTTTATCAAGGTAATATTCATATTTTAGATAGTAAGTATGAATATCTATATTGAATGAAATATTGTGAATTCATCTTTCAATTTCATAGCAATCAGAATTACGCATATGTCTGTTTAAGAAACTGCTATATACATAATTTTCCAATGATGCAGTTGGTTAAACTACTACATATATAACACTATATGTAGCTGTCACTTTCCAACAGAATTATTACTGTATGATATTGACACGTATAATAAGCCTTCGGTCGTGAAAATACAGATTAAACGTATTTGCATTGACAAAACACATATGGTTGATTCATGCAGAAACCCACTATAGTTAAGTGCTACTGCCATTTACGTTTGTCGATAGAAAAATTAATTTATATAGAAATGTGCTAAGTGTGTTAGCTATCTTCTATGTATTTTGGGTGTTTGAAACATGCATAAACGGGTGGAAATGAAGTTAAGTGCAGGAAACATGAACTTAATAATACGTTTTCTTCATGTTCATGCCTTTAAAAAATAATGCATCAGTTCAATAATTTGTGTGGTTTATTTTAAGTTATACATAACAAAGTTTAATAATGAAATTCACACGCATATATATATATATAGCCCCTCATCTTTATGCTTCTTTTCGGAAACAACGGATTTTGAGCTTATTCTATTGGCGATAATTTTCAGAGTCAAGCTATGTTTTTAAGACTTTCACAAAAGTTCCTCTATACATTTAGCTAGCACATTAAGTACATTACATTTGATTTCTCCCGCGCATGTATAGCGAAACATTATTTAGTAAACATGGTCATTTTTAATAATTTTTTTCAATTATGAATACAGGGTATTGTGTACAATGTCCTTTATCATATTTTCTGAAAATAATAAATTTTTGTATTAAGAACTCCGTAAATTATAAACAAAAACCCTGCCAAAATTTGAGTGTTTCTGTGAAAATCTTAAATTTTCAATAGGATACATAATAATCTCATAGAAATGAACACAATTCAATACAATAAGCCACTTAATCATTATCTACAGTTTTAACAGCTTTCCTACGTTAGTTTTGATAGGGTAATCCAAAAGAAATCCTCTCTTTTTCAATTTGTTGGTGGTCCAAATGAAGATGCTGCGTAATTTTAATACACGGTTGATTAACATTTGTATACATATATGTAAATATAAAAGTTTTTTAGCTTTAATTCTTAATTATTACCAAATTCTTTTATTATTAAATTTTCCCCTTTCTTTTTATAATATTTTAACATATTTATATTAATTCCATACCTTTAATCAATATTTTCTTTATTTTATTTTATTCTAAAAACATTAATCTGTCAGCACATTTCTTTTCTGAAAATTCTTTTACTTAAATTTATTTTTTTATCTGTTCATAATATCTTTTGTATTTACGTTCTAAAAAATCTTTCGATTAGCCACAATTCCCTTCTAAACGACACTAAAAGCCGAGCTTCGCATAAGCCTCCGACGGTTTAGAGTTAAAAGTGGGAATTCTTTTTTTTTTCGCGGGGTAAATTTCGCAATGATTAAAATTACTATTTCTAAATAATTAATTGGAAATTTAGAACTTAGCCGTAAAACCCTTTGGCAGATATAGAATAGAGTCTGATAAAATCTTGTTACGTTGTCTTCGGAATGATTACGTTTTTCTTTTGCTAATAAAACTCCTGCCAGCTGGTGAGAAAAATTTATCTGGTGAAGTTTTATGAATATAATATATTTTCTTATAATGGCTGCATTTGACGCCGTGGGTGGATTTGTTACTATTTGATGTAGAATATGAATAAATGTGATTAAAAAATATTTGACGCTTTTGTTTAATTTAAGTGGACAATATGCCGAATAATATTTAGTTGTTACTTTACGACTTAATGCCACATGATTCTAAATCTACGGGTGCTCTTGGTGGAATTTCTTGGTTGTGGTTCCAGCTATGTGGTGTGATTTAGAGCAGAATTTCAAATTCTATCGACAGTATTCTTCCTAGCTACATTCGGATATTATATATATGTATATGAAAATGGTTTATTTTCTTCTATAAATGATATCGATTTCAAAACTGCAAGTACATCGCGAAGCATCTCAATTTTTAATAGCAAATAAAAACAAAATACACGCGTTATTTGTTTTATTATTATTATTATTATTATTATTATTATTATTATATGTTATTTTAGGGTGTGGTAGAAGAAAAGAAAAATTGAAATAAAAAAATAATAATATTTCTTTAATGTTAAAATATGAATACCGGTCAAAAAAACGGGTAAATAGTAATCTGATGAACTTTTGAAGTTCACAGCAACCGTTTCTACGTTGTAAAACAAGCTAGGTTGTAATTTGTACAGCAAATATGTTCAAATCAGCTAAAAATTAAATATTCGTATAAAGAACATACACGCAGAGAACGGTTTATCTATCTATCTATCTATATATATGTATATGTATATATATATATATATATATATATATATATATATATATATATATATATATATATATATATATATATATATATATATATATATATATATATATATATATATATATATATATATATATATATATATATATATATATATATATTGACAGATCTTCAAAGATTATTTATTTTTTTAAACATGGATATCAAAATAATTTCTTTTATCCTTCCTATATGAATATATTTCTATCTTTTCTCATTCTCTTTTTACTGAAAATAATGACATATAATTCTCAGTACACAGTTATATAGACCTTTTTGATAATGCTTACACAAAATAAATCAAAAATAACAGATCAGTTCTACATACTTAACCAATAATTTCATATGAATCTTTTAATTTAACTATTTTTAATATAGAATTACTGTTACAAAAATATTGTTGGGTATTAAATTTTATTTGATCATAATTCATTAGAATAAAATATCTTGGCATCCTGAAATAAAATATGGCATAATTCAAATTAATTATTGCCAGAAATATTGTATGTCCTCGGTAAGGATCAAACCCACATAAACTAGTGAGTATCAGAGTTTGAAACTAACACTTAAGCCATTAGGCTGTCAAATTTTTTTCTATTTTCATCTAAAGTAATGAGTTGTAGATTTATATTTAAAAATTTTAAGTCATGTCTAATTCACATTTATCTTAATATATTACCGTAACTTTTTAATGTATATGATAAGCAAAACATTTGCTTTGAATTAAACCTTCATATATCATATATTCTAGCATATATCGTGTTCAGTTGTATAAAAGCGAGCCTGAAAGTTTACACTGCATTTATTGATTTTTAAATATGTCTACAACAATTCACAAATTTTATCTCGCCCTCATAGATACATGTAAATAATACATATACATATAAATATGTATCACGTATTATAACATATCTTATCATTTTTCTGAAATTTAAATTAGCGTAATAGAAATTTTTAAACATGCAGGAGCATATTTTGATCATTTTTTATCTATAAAAAGTGAGCATTGTACGCCAAAACGTAAGGTAATGTTTTAACACAAACGTTTACAGAAATTCAAATCTAAAACTCTTTGTACAAGCTATTCTATATATGCATTGTAAACATGATATTTGGCGGCAACGCATAATCGTAATTTATTAATTTCCAAATATAAACTGCAATCTAAGAATACAACATTGGTTATTTGAAAACTCTAATGCATAAACCGCAATCGGTAACTATAAACAGGCAGCGGAGTCTATTTATATATATAAATAATCAGTAGATATATGATTTCCGTTGGATATCTTTCAGATGCATTTGTCATTTAAACGTACAAACATGCTATGTGAAAACTACAATGCATTGCTTTCATTCTGTAACCTAAGACGGAATCCATTTATTCCGAGAAATAATGAGTAAATAGATAATTTCCGCCGGATGTATTGTAGTAGCATCCATCATTTTATCAAACAGTCTCGCTTGGGTCTAATAATTAAAATAAATGCTTGAAATTAATATCAGCATTAATTTTATACAAATGACATCAATCTCGTAAATTGCACTGCATTTGAAGTTATGATTCAATTACGTATCATTCCGTTAATTTTAGTTTAAGATAAACTGTAGTTGTTACGGAAATCATAGTAAAAAGAAAAATTTCTGAAAAATACAGAGTGATCCAAAAGTCACCATAGACGCGTTACTGCTATATAACTCCATGTTTAACCCTTCAATTCTTATGCCTAAATTTATAAAGATTCTTTAAAAAAGAAAGATTAGGAAATGAAAAAGATTAAGAAACTTTTCTTTTCTTTATAAATAAAATAGTTTATATGTATTTGATTATGACAATATATATATATATACAAAATAAATAAACTACCCCTTTTTGGGGGGATGGGGGTGACCTACAGATGACACAGCATGCTTGTAACGTTGTAATAAAAATTATATAAGTTATTTTTATACATAAAATACAATCGTAATATAGCTTATTTATTCATTTATCTAACTAAACTCTGTGACAATACACTGTACGATGGATCAGCGCTCACAGTATTCATCCCTGTTTACTAGATCCTAGGTCTGAGAGGTGCTATGCATCATGCCAATTGGTCACCCTAACAAGAGACCCTCAGCATTTAGTTCCCAAACAAGCTTGGAATTTATTTTATGCGTCCCGAAGGGATGAAAAAATGTGTGAATCGTGCCAAGTCGGGGGTCGAACTCTCGACCTGCGGCACAGCAGTCAAGTGATACCACTATGCTTATTTTTACCAATTTATTGCATATAATAAGAGAAAAAACAGTCTAAATAAAAATTAATTATTTATTAAATCTATAATCAGTCTAATAAAAATAATAAAAAAAAACATGCACCCACATCAGCCGTACATAGAAACCATTCGTTATTCAGAAACCATTTACTAAATAAAATAAAAATCCAAATATAAAACTAAATTAATATTTTCCAATGAATTTTTATAGAGAAAAACATAAAAAAAAACCTATACACTGTAAAAAATTTAATTCATTTGCTACATCGTGACTCCACCGCTTTTAAAGAAAACGGTTACTTTACTGTGTTATGGAGCATTCTCATTGGTCATAAAAGAGATATTCAATAAAAGCTGTGGAGTGACGCTACAGCAAATGGGTCAAATTTTTAACAGTGTAGCATTATCGAAATAGTCGCCACGGGTGATTTTCAAGAAACCACTATTCCTGCAAAAGACGAGGAATTTGACATCAAAAATTCTGTCCAATCAGGCAAAACCTGGTTTGGAAAACCGAAATATGTATCGATTTAATAAGCTCAATTACACCATGATAAACGAGGATTCGAAATAAACATCAAATACAAAAGTTACGTATTTTTTCCGTAGAATCCGAATCTGCAATAAAAAAATGGGGGTTATAATTTAAGATTTCAAAGTTGGACCCCCTCTGACCCCCAGGGGGTGAAGGTCAAATTTGGTATCACTGAGTAGATAATTTAAAAATATTTAACACGTATATTTTCGTTTTTCAATCTGTTATATATTTCTCGAGTTATTCGACCGTTTCCAGACTTTTAGGACACCCTGTATATACATACAGGGTGGTCATAAAAAAACTTTCCCGATATACGGAGATCTAGCGGCCAGTCCGCTCAACCGATCGAGGTGAAATTTCAGATATAGCTATTCAGAGGTATGAGCTCGAGATTCTGAGAACGACAACAAAATGGCGCTGACGGTTACGGTTATAGTTACAGAAACTCGAAAATTTCCAATGCCAACACCCATTTTTTTTTCATCGTAAAATGCTCAGCGCATGCGAAAACCCTGAAGAGCGTTGGAACCGTACGTGTATCGCAAGAAACGGACATGTTATGCACGCACAAAAATCCGTTCTGGGAATCCTCCCCCCATAGAAAAAACTCGATTGGGGCGCAAGGAGGAACTTTGCATCTGACGCAGAGCCACTACTCTAATCTCTGATTACAATACAGATCGGAGAAACTAAAACTTTTATTTTGATTACACATTTTCCACATGAGTGCCATGCCTGTGATGGCACCCATGTGGAAAATGTTTAATCAAAAGAAAAGTTTTAGTTTCTCCGATCTGTATTGTAATCAGAATCTAGTGTACTGACTCTGCGTCACATGCAAATTTCCTCCTTGGGCCCCAATCGAGTTTTTTCTATGGGGGGGGGGGGGGGGAGGATTCCCAGAACGGTTTTTTGTGCGTGCATAACATGTCCGTTTCTTGCGATGCACGTACGGTTCCAACGCTCTTTAGGGTTCTCGCATGCGCTGAGCATTTTGCAATGAAAAAAATGGGTGCTGCCATTGGAAATTTTCGAGTTTCAGTAACTATAACCGTAACCGTGAGCGCCACTTTGTTGTCGTTCACAGAATCTCGAGCTCATACCTCTGAATAACTATATCTGAAATTTCCTTTCGATCGGTTGAGCGGACTGGCCGCTAGAGCTCCCTATATCGGCAAAGTTTTTTTATGACCACCCTGTATATACATACATATATATATATATATATATATATATATATATATATATATATATATATATATATTAAAGAACGTTGCCTAATTTAATGTGAGTGGAAAACATTCCAAGGAAATTTATTTTGCCTTGTCATCGTTTGCCACATGACTACTAATACTAGGATTGAGTGCTCCTGCCGACCCAGTGGCGTGGATGGTAGCGGAGGCTGCTCCCACACCGCTGGTCGCTGGTTCGAGTCCAGCTAGCGGCATGGGTGTCTGTGTTGTCCCTGTGAATATGTATGTACTGGATATTCTGCAATAAAGTGTTCTATATGGTTTCTTGTGATCCTTGGAGGTTATGCCGGCGAATAGCTGTAGCGCCTACCTCAAAGCAAAATAAATACAAATACAGAGTGCTCCTGGTAAATATTTTAGAGCAGCATTTTTCATATATATGCTCTACTATTGCATCTAATGCATTTTTTGTTTTTATTATTATAATTATTTCACACGTACATAACTATTTTTTCTATACAGTAGATTTCAATTTAAACAAACATTTTTAAAATTTGACAATATTAATATATATTATGCTGCAATGTGTTTCTCGTTTTCTTTCATTTAATCCTTTGTTTACTTCTTATGTTTTAATAGTACGGTTGTGTTTTATTTTCTTTATAATTTTAAAACTTTCAGAAACATAAACAATTTAATAAAACTATAAAAGGAATGCAGTATTTTAAACAAATTTGCAGTATTTTAAATAGATTCTAATAAAAGATTTGAATTTCCTATCTCCAATTATCCAACCTGTAGAAGTGCAGTTAAATATAACTACATTAATTTGTCTAATCCCTTCAGACCCGGTGTATCCTATAGGATACACATTCTTATTTTTATTTTTCATCTATGTAAATATTGTTAAAAATAAGATATTGCTCTGAAGGGAGGCCTACATATAGCATAACTAAACAATAAAGCAATATTTTTTTCATATAGTGTTTCTTTAGCGAGACAATGGGCGAGATTAGAATGTCTTGCAGCAAAAATGTACGAAATCTACAAAAATGAAAATGTAAACAATTCTTCACTGCGTTAAGATATTAATTTTAAAGTCTATTGATAAAAAAAAATAAAAATATAAATAAAAAAAATTCTATGCAGGGTCATTCTATGGTAACTTAAGTTACATTTTAAACTATTTAAGTAATTTTAGTAGTATAACACACAAAAAATTTATACAAAATGTAAATTTGTCATGGTTTGCTAATTAAAGTTATATTTAAAGCCGTATTTAGATGAAAATTACCTAATTTTAATGGTTTTTTTTCTTAAATTTTGGTAGTTTTATTTACTATGATGACTGACATTACTGAAAAAGGAATGTGAGTCATCATATAAAGAATAATTTTCATTATTAGTTTTTTGATAGTTTCTTCCAAATTGATCCTTTAGATAGGTTTCATTGACAAATCATGTTAATTTTACATTTGAATATTTTGTAATGCTATATTACTAAAATCACTCCAGTAAATTGTTTTAGATGTAATGTAAGCTACCATGGAATCATTCTCTATATAATTATTCTATTTTTTCATTGTTTTTGCAAAGCAAAAAAATAAAAAAAAAATTCCATGAAATTCTCAAAAATGTGCTTATTGAGTCTCCATGTATAATCAAATTTTATATGCAATTAATAATTTTTTTTCTGTTTCCAATCTTTCTTAGTAATCAGTTTGTCAATAAAACTCTTAACTGAAATTAATAAATATACATAAATAAAACGTGGGATCTGAAGAGGCTAATCTCAAATATTCCTTTTGAGAAATTAAATCTTCTATTTAGAAATATGAGTTGATGTAAAGAATAATTCATTGTTCTGTTAAGACAAACGGGCTATTTGTCTTCCATTACATGTCACTGATTAAATTTAGCCTTAGTTTCAAAACAACCGACATGCTGAATATATTCCAAAGATATTGACAAACATCACAACTCTTTTCACATTTCATAGAGCAGTTTCGTCAATCAAATATTTCGACGACTTAATGTAATACATTCAGCATGTAAATTTGCTAACAAAGACGAAATTTGATTTCAAAACATTGAATTTCTATGACAAATATATATTTAAAAGTGTAATTTCATAATTAAAGTAGCACAATATGTTATATGTTTAGATGTAGGGTTTTGAGTTTATATTTTTGGTGATAAACTGGAACGTAATAGAAAATGTTAAATTAAAAATGAAACTTGGGTGCTATATACTTAAAAAATGTGTTTACACAAAATTTCTATAGTTATAAAGTGTATACTTTATATTTCATGTCATAAATTTTAAGCGTTAAAAAAGATTTAACCTTCTAAGTCTTAACAACGCATTCTAAATTGAAATGACTAAAGTTCAGTCCTTTATTAACTGAAACTGAGTGCTGAATTTTCAGACGTTTTAAAATGTCCTAAGTATTTTCAGAAAATTAATGCGTCTAAATCAGAACCATTTTATGGTAAGCATTATAAGTATTCGTGTTGAAAAATTTGAACATCCTGGAAAAACATTTGGCTATCTGCTGTGCTTCTTCCATCACCTCCATTTTAGGTGCTCACAAAGTTGGTATGCAATTTTTGTAAACCTGATAATTTTTATTTTACCACATTATATTCATTATAATGAATATTTTGAATATGTCGTAGAACAAGATTAAATATATATATATATATATATATATATATATATATATTTACCTAAATACAAAACTTCTCATTAGAGGGTCCCTTATTAGTTTGTACTCAATTTAAAAATATCTGTTTTTTTATTATTTTTTATATAAAAGTATATAAAACAAGTAAATGTTGTGTGCGAAAAATGTTCTTAATAAATAGCGTTGTTCTGTATTTAAGAATGTCCTGTGGAAGTTTTACTGTAAAACCTTCATATAGACAACTTTATTTAGCAAACATTAATTTATTTAGACATAAGCTGAAATTTATACCCCAAACAACCGGAAACATTCAAATCGCAAAAAAATTCAGAGTTTCAAAAGAGTTTAATATTGAGATATTTTGCTGTATTTAGATTTTTTTACCTACATAGTTTTTAACCTTATTCATCTTTGAAAGTTCAAAAAAATTGATTATAATCAAAACAAATATAAAATATAAGATTTACAAAAACTGCATAGCTCATTTCGAGCCCCTAAAATGATAGGGAGGGATGAAGGAATCCTGCCAGTCTGTCCGTAGTTAAATCAAATTCCTTTTTCTGTAAAAGTTACAACCCTGAATTACATTCGTTAAATAGATGTGTACGATATTCGAGAATCTATTCCATCTCTCAACTGTATTTAGGAAAAAAAACTTTTTTTTATTGAAAACGCATACATATTTGTTTATTTTTACCTCGCAAAAAAGATACCTCCGATCATTAAACAAATTCTGTAAACCCAAAGTGTCCACTATTGAGAGATTTTTCGGTTTTTTGTTAAATATAATTTTGTCATTTTAGTATTGTTTTACCTTAAACATTCAAAATTTCATTATAATTAGGGCAACTTTACAAAAAGTTTAGAATACCATCTTTGCGGAAATTGCTTAAATATCCCTTCTCTCCTCGAAAAAAATGAAAATTCATGTATTTAAAAAATCATATTTTTTAAAAAGTTATATTGCGACATGGCGAAGTTTTTACAAAGATTTCAGAATAGTCACTAAAGCTACTTATATAACAATAAAAATAAAGAAATAAATATTCTATATTCATAACACAAAGAAAAGTTTTTACATTTTCCAAAATTCTTTTCCCTGAAATATATGTTTTAACATCTAATTGTCAATTTTGCATTTTTCGTATAATTGTTTTCGTATTTAAATTATTATTATTATTTGCTAAAAATAATTAAAAATTAGTATTAAAATTAATTTCAATTCAATTATATACCGTAAAGGACCGAAATTAAACATGTAGAAAATTTAAGTGTCCCACTCCCTTTTATATTTTGCAAACTGTATGAATTCTGGGAAATCTATAAATTCCAAATATATCCCTACACCCTCATAATTTTACCTTATCCATCTCACAAAAATTCCAATTATAGGCATCACTTAAAATTATTAGAATTTCTTGAGGCTACAAGGGTCTTACTCTCTGTACTTTACAGTATGTATGTATTTATTAGTAGTTTTACATTTATGAGGTACATCGTACATCACATGAGTCATATGACAACCGGAAGTACCCTCATTGCTATAAATATTTGCGAACCGAGAAAGAGACGTCCAAATGAAACGAAATTTTACACGCGTAAGTACTACTGCAATATAAGTAGTTCTTAGAAAACCAAAGAAAAAGAATTATTTAATGCAGAAAAAAGTACAAATAAACGTAAATTTTAGTACTCTTTTGGACCTCCTCTAGCGCGAATGCACGATGCAATACGAGTGGGGATTGAGGCAAACATGTTCCATATAATGTCTTGAGACATCTAGTTCCACAGTTGCTGTAAACGCGTCCCGAGTTCAACCAAACTCGTATGGTGTCCAAATTGCAGTCCCAAATGATCACAGATATACTCGATTGGTGATATATCTGGAGATCGAGTAGGCCGAGGAATGGTGGTAAAGTGGCGGTGGCAAGATTGTGACATCTTTGACTGCGGGATGTCCTGGACGTACAAGTGGGCTATCATTGTGTCAGGGATCAATATTAGGGGTGCCCGAGTATCGTAAGAAGTGGCACCCCATCAAATCACAATAGGTGTGGGAGCGGTGTGTAAAGCAAAGGCAGGATTGAGGCGTTCACCACGGGGCCTCCACACACGAACACGATTGTCACCGTTGTTCAAATTGAATCTAGACTCGTCGCCGACAACGACATGTTTCCATTCCGTTGCAGTTCAATTCCATCGTGTGCTACATTACTCCAGACGGATGCGCCGGTGGGTGGGTGTCTTCGCAGCACACGTAATGAGCGCCGCGATACCAAATGTCCTTCAGGCAGGCGCTTTGAGATGGTTCGGGAAGACACAGTAGTGAAGGTGCTGCCTATGTTTTGATAGCGGCCAATGAGCTCTACGGGGCGCTTTTGTCCGTGGTAGGGCTTTTAGCATAGTTGTTAGACCCTGCTAGGAGGGGCTTGTTGTGCTTACGTTATTTGGTTGGCCTCCCCATCTAGCTGAAGTTGAAACTTAAACAGGTATGACGGTCTCCTCGATGACTGGTCTGTCGAGAGCGTCCCGAGCCAGGAGTCCGTGTAAATGATTTCTCTTCAGTCCATTGATCCCAACACATCCCTACAGTAAAATCAAAATGGCCAACTTGACGAGCTACTCGTCAAGCTGACCTACCAGCTTCCATCATCCCAATGATTCGTCCCCTCTCCTGCTCTGACAGATGCTGATATTGTCTTCGATGGCTGCATAACGGCATGTCTACCACAGCGTTTCCGTTGCAAAAGAAAAGGTACACTCAGACAAGTTCTGCTTACCAATTTTATACTCCAAGGAGGACGAAATTCAACGCCCTCTAGTGGCATTATGCAATGCGCAATCACGCTGCATTTCTAATCATTCGTATATCTGACTGATATGTACCTTCATGCAAAGATTCGTTACGACCCACAATTATTTCTTTGTGCGCTAATTTTTATGCAATAAAAATTTACGTAAATATAGCATTTTCATATTATATTTATGTATGTTATTTTTGTTCTGCGGTCTAGAATCGGTAGAAATTTTGATTTAAGATTGACGAATATGTTTACATCATGACTACAAAGACAGAAAGAATTAGAAGTTTTTTAAAGCTCTTTTTGTGTGTGTGTGATCGTTTAGTGTTAAATATACGAATTAGCCAAACAAAGTGAATGAATTTAACTTAAAATGTCTTTCTTTTAGAGATATTATTATTATAATTTGAAAAAAAAATGAGAATTTAGGAAGTGTAATTTGTAATACAAATGAAAGTCATAAATCTAAAAATAAATAGTTCTAGAATTAGTGTATTTCCCCGCAAACAGATTCAAAAGAAATCCAATTCCATGCATTTTTTTGTTTAGATAAGGGTTCTTACGAACCAAAGTATTCAGAGGGTTTCAGATGTTTTACTACCATAAATTTTGTAATGTACTGGTCGCTATAATTGAAGATATAATTTAATTAGATAAGATAAAAATTGTGTTACAAAATTCTGGTAAAAGGTGTTTGAACTCATTAAAGCATTTGAATGCAGTATTGATGTACAGTAAATCATAAAAGACACTAGTTTTAGTACTATAAAGGAAATTATGATCACTTAACTGAATCGCTATTGCAAGAAATAAGAAAAATTCACCCATTTAATTATTTAAAATCTATCTATCACAGTGAGGGAGATACCCTTGATCATTTTAGAAGTAAATTTCTTTATATATTCTTCTAGCTATATTTAAAGAATGATATATTTCATCCTCAAAACACAACACAACAGACAAAAGTTTTTTTTTTTTTTTTTTTTTTTTTTTTTTTTTTTTTTTTTTTGCTAAATTTGACAAGGGTATATTTTTATTGCATATAAAAAAGATAAATTTCTAATCAATGCTGCATTCATATATACAAATTATGAAATTCAATTTCAAAACAAATTATGAAATTCATTTAATTGAAATGAGTTTTTAACAATGTTACTTCTTAAAATATATAGTAGAATTCTTATAGGTTTAAACTACAGCCTATTTTTTTAAATATTACCTCGGTATACAAACTCCAATAACATAGATTTATAAACAAACGTCAAAAATTGGATGTCATGCAGCATGTTACAACTCCATGTAGGTTTCAAAAAAAGGGGGGGAGGCTCTTTGTGAAAAAATAAAAATGAACGAAACATTTTTATACTGCCCTGATCTGCTTCTGAAGTTTCAGAAAATTTTCTTCATACAGTCTGGAAGTAATCACTGAGAATTTCATCTTGATATCTGATTTAAAAATTGCATTTTTCAAAGTAAATAGCTATAATTTAGGTACTAAAAAAGTAAGATATTCTTATGAAAGAATATTTTAAATTAATATTTCATCATGTCTACTTCATTCTTAATTATTAATATCCTATTTTTCTAAATAAATTATGTGTAAACTTTAGATTATTTAATATTTTCACATTGTATATAACGTTTTCTACGTGGACATATGGAAATACACCTCACTGCGCATTTCAGCTCAGGCGGGTCGTCAATAGTTACTGTTTTATGCAAGCTCCATAGAGTTGATTCTAACTCTCGTTTCCATCATCTAGCTAAACTGTCGTTTAAATGTGAAATCGTCGTCGAAAGTTCAAACACAATTCATAATTTTCATTTTTGTGGTTTGTGTTTGGCATTTCGATTTTTCAAAAGAAAGTCCATAGTATCGTTTAAGAGGGGGGAAAAGTATAACGTAGGGAAAATGAGTATTTATGAGTTATATATGAGTATATATGACGTTCTATACGTTCATACGCTTCTATCACAGGGGATCCATAAACCAGTTTCTTCCCAACATCCCAAAATACATCTATATTTCGTAAATGCCACCTGCGTAATAAAGTAGATAAGATACAATTAGATGAGTTACTAGTAGTATAATGTGTCGTGAAATGCGATGAATGCGTTTTATTAATCCGACTGGCCCGTAATTCAGAGTGGTATTAATTTTTTTAATTCCATAAGAAATTCCCCCTTGAAGCAAGATTAAGTTTCACTTACTTCACAACTACAAGATATAGAGAAACCGTTTCAGTAGGTTTGAACTCAGATTTGAGCCTTATTACGTATATACAAGAACATAAAAATGAATCATACTGAAGTAGAACCCTCGTTGACAAAAAGCTACTTCTAAGTGACGTAGATTATTGAAGAAACACACAAAAAGTAGAATCCTTGATCTCAAATCAAAGTAATGTCGTTATATATCAAAGGGCTCACAAATAGAGGATTTTAAAATAACTTTTAGATTTGCAAAAATAAAATAACTTTTTTGCTTTTTAGAAAGCGATAAACTAATCAATACGAATATTAAACTGCGAAAAAAATAATTTTTCAAAGTCGATCGAATAACGGTTTTAAGTAATCAGACGTTTAGCACGTCGCTCTTCTGTAATTTTAGGATATCAAATGGCCTTTTTTTAAATGTAAATAAAATATATTAGAAACAAATGAAAGAGTACAATAAGGAAATAAGATTTTAAGGATTTGCTTAGGGCTTTAGGGATCGCTTTTTGAATGTTGAATCCCTATGTGAGAATGAAAAATCAAGAATAGAGGATCAAGAAGCAACAGCTGTGAGTGACTTGGAGTCAGTTCTTCAGGAGCTTCAAACTGAAACTGAACCTGGATCTTAACTTGAAATTGATGAAATCCTTGTGGTTTTCAAGAACCACATTGTTAAAGGGGAGAAGGAAAGTGAAGGAGAAAAAGACCCAGAAGAAACTGATGAAATTAGATGAACGATGATGGCTTTCAAGCAATATGGTCAAGAGACTCATTCAAGAGCTGTTGAACTGTATGTCTGAGCATCAACTCAATTCTTTTCCACTTCTTAAACATCTAAAAACCATGTACAGTGCATGAGCACAGACAATGTAAAAACAGACTTATATTACTAGTTTAAGTAATGTACCGATTATATTCTCAGTGGATGTATTGTAATGTAATTGTATGTTTTGTAAAACTTTTTTAATAAAAAAATAAGATGGTACAGTATAAAACTGACTAAATTTAATTTGATATTGCACAACATATGGCAAGTAGGTTATATATTTTTGTAAATATTTAAAGACTCTAAATTCAATGCATAATAGCAGAAGAAATGAATTTTTCATTCTTCCTCAATAATGAGCAGTCCCATAATCTGTCTCCCTCAATAATGAACACCCTCATAATCTGAAAATTTTTGGTTTTTCCCATGAGTGTTCGGATTAGAGATATTCCATTGTATATAGATATACTTGTGTGAGGTTATAAAACATAAGATCCCAGGTTAAATCTATTACATCCTCTCCCAGGATCAAACTACTACATTAACACAAAATACCTATAAAATAAATGGTCTCAACACATAAAATAAAATTAGTATTAGAAATATAAGGGGTCTTTCCTGCCGATAATTTTGTTTACGAGGAAAATCATTATATATCGCTTGAAAATGAATATATACGTGCATATATCCATATGCGTATGTGGGTGTGTGTATATTTATACCTCTACATAAAAGATAAAATTAATTTTAGAAATATGATAAGAGTGTTTTTTCTAATTATAATAAAACATGGAATAAATTATTTTTCATTCCAATATTTTTGGCCGATTTCAGGTTAAAGAGTATCGGGTTCGTGTAAGGTTTCCGATTGATTAAAAATAGAATTTCAGGAAAAGCACCGGCGTAACGAGATCCTTGCAGACCACTAATAGAAATACAGTACAACTTTACCAAGAAAACATAAAGGTAAGATACAAGCTTCTTAACCCATTCATTTTATTTATGTTACATATTATTTTCCATATGCTTTCTTTTAGTATATTGCTTTTTTTTACTCTAAATTACTTATGTCTCATTAGAGATAATTTCTTTAATCATATGTCTCCTTAACACTGTTAGAGTCATAAAATGATTTTCATTAATAAGATAATTATTTAATTTGCAATACATTACTCATAATATGACCGTCCAAATTACATATACTGAAGGAGTTATGCTAAAATTAGTTAAATTAAAGAATGCAAAATAAACTTTAAATATAATTTCCCTATTTTCTTAATCTGTTGAATAAATATTTGAATAAATAGCATAGTTAGTGAATATTTCAATTTAATGAGGAGGTACTGCGTAACTAGAATTTTAGAAATAGCATTAAAATTGAATTCATGAAACTGCATAACTATCTTGTTATCCAGCAAATTTAAACTTATTACTTTTAAGGAGATTTGATATGTATTTATTAATAACGCTTTCTTTTATTTGTCATTTGTAAATAATGATAATATGTATATATAGATATATATATGTGTGTGTATGTATATTCTTAATTCTAGTTATTATAATAAAATACATTCAAACTCGTTTGATATGAAAAGGAAAGGAATCGTAAAATTCCTGATCATTATCCTGATTCTTATTCATTATCTTTATGATATTATTCGTAATATCATAAAGATAATGAATATTTTAAAAGTATACAGCTAATTGCACTAATTACTGATGTTAATTTCTAAAAGTATGACATACTTAAAATTTGAGCTACTTCGCAAAATTAACATAAATAAATAAGCTTTACCTTTTTGTATGTTATTAGTTTAAGCAGATCTGGATTTGTCATGATAATCCTTAATAACGCATACCAATTTCATCGCAATCTGAATGTATTCAAGGGAATTGGAACTCTTAAAGATGGCTAGGCTGACAATTTAATTTATAACCATGTTTAACCGACTTCCAAAAAGGACAGGAGGTTATCAATTCAACGCGTATGTATTTTTTTATGTATGTTCATCGATTACTCCGAAACTATCCAACCAATTAACTTGATTTTCGTGTTAAATGAGAGAGCTTGCTCTCGAATTGGTACCACTTCCGTTTCATAGAAATTGGTTCAGTACTTTTTTAGTAATTAGGCAAAAACTAATAAAATTAGTGATTTCTCGCAAATCAGTAGCAATATGGATGTCGAATACATTTACCAATTCCAGGATAGCCGAGTGGTCTAAGGCACTTCATTTAAGATCTGGTTTTCGAAAGGCAGCGTGGGTTCGAACCCCACTCCTGACGTACGTGTATACAATAATCTTTTCCGTATTATAATTTTTAAATATATATTTAACAAGTTAAATGCTAATTATGCTATTAGGAATATTTTGTATTTAACGTTACCACACAGTATCAGAGATTTTTTATTAACTCAATACTTTATCAGTGAAAGTGTACTCAAAATGTGAATAGACTTGCGAAAAGTAACATGACATTGAATAAGTTCTCAGAAGTTAGTGAAGTCCGGACAGCCGAGCGGTCTAAGGCACCAGATTTAATCTCTGGTTTTGAAAGAGAGTACTGGTTCGAACCTCACTCCTGACATATGTGTATAGTATACAAAAAAAATTTCCGTGTTATATATATATTTTAAGTGACTTCAAGAAAGGAGAGGATGTTATCAGTTCGGCGCGAATGTATTTTTTTCTATGTATGTTTACCGATTACTCCGAAAGTATCCAACCGATTAATATGTTTTTGTATTAAATAAAAGAGGCTACTCTTCCATTGGTACTTTTTCCATTTCATTGAAATTGGTTCCGTATTTTTTTAGTAATTAAGTAAAAACTTATAAAATTAGTGATTTCTCGCAAAGTAAAAGTAACATGGACGATGACTAAGCTCGCCGAATGGCTGAGCGGTGTAAGGCAGCAGATTTGATTTCTGGTTCTTGAAAGAGATCGTGGGTTCGAACCCCACTCCTGACATACGTGTATGGTTTACAGTGATTTTTCTTGTATTATAATTTTTATTAGCTGACTTCAAAAAATCGTTAACTTTTAACTAAAAAGAGAAAAATAAACTTTTCTACCAAAAATTGAACCGACTTCAAAATGCACTGCAAAGTGAAAAATAATTTTTTTACAGATTAGTATTAAGAAATTAAATTAAGAGCGTAGTATTTATCATGCATATTATTATATTTATGCAGATTAATTTGATTTTTTGAAGTCGGTGCCAGCCAAGCCAAGTTCAAAATTAAAGTTAATTATCCAATGCAAATCGTAAAAGAATAAAGTTAAATTTTTAACTAAATATTAAATCGTAAAAAAACTCGTAGATACTTGGATGCGTGTCTGTTGGAAAATTACATGTAACTTGGTTTGGCTGGCACCGACTTTAAAAAATCAAATTAATCTACATAAATATAATAATACGCATGATAAATACTACGCTCGTAATTTAATTTCTTAATACTAATCTGTAAAAAAATTATTTTTCACTTTGCAGTAGCTTTTGAAGTCGGTTCAATTTTTGGTAGAAAAGTTTATTCAACTATGTTTGAAAGTATTAAAAAATTTAGTTTGTAGACGGTATTTAACCTGCTAAGTCCCGAGATAAATATTAAGAAATACCACAAAAAACTGTTTAAAATTACTATAAAACATCTCCACACATGTGTAAACCTATTACATCGATGTTTATGTACGAACTATATAAAAATGTCTAGAAGTAATTTTAACAATTCTAGAAGCATTTAAATTCATTTGAATAGTGCTCTTTAGTGTCTCCTACTGGCGACATCACTCATGATGAGGATTAGTTGAAATTTTCCAATCATGTATTTCTGTAAAATTGACATTACAGTTTTTAATCTTTACTAGTGTAATTTATAATGTAACTTATTCTAACGTTATTCACTTTCTATAAAGCTAACTTGATTCTATGATCTTTGTTAAAGGTAATTTCACCAGCATAACCTTTGAAAGGTTTTGAAGGGAGCAACTTTATTAAAATCGTATTAGGATAATGAGAGCAGAGAGAAAGGTTATAGAAAAAAAATTAATTTGATGAATTTAACTGATTTCAGTTCTTTTTTGTTGATTTACTTCTAATAACCTGTATTATTTTTCAGTATAATTTTCTAAAGTTACTACTTAAATGAAACTCAGAGTACAGATTAAATTAGACTTATTTAGTACAGCGTGGCGCCTCCTGATTCTTTAAATGCACAGTTGTATTTTTTAAATTCATTGGATATTTTTAACAGCACCCTGCCAATTTTATAAGGACGAAGATTGATTCTTTTCGAAATTTAAATTTAAGGCATGAAAATCAGAAAATTTAAAAAATAGATTTTTGGCAAAAAAAAAAAACCTCTTTTAATTTAAATTAAAACTTTTTTATTATTTACGTAAAACCCAAATATTTCATATTAACCACGAGAAAATCGTTCTTTTGCAAATATTTGCATTAGGAATTTCCATCCTCAGATGTAAGTTCACCAATTTAAGAGAATTTCAATTGTTGGACCTTGCGGGAGTTTTTATTGAGAAATAGAGTTTGCAATAACATACGGGATTGCGTAAATAATGAACAAAATAGAATAATATCACGTGAAAAATACTGTGTGATTTTTTTTTTACATTAATTCATTCACAAGCATATGAGTCTCTTGCAAAATGTTTTGTGCATTTCGCAAGCCTTTTTTTCTGAGAATTTTGCGAATTAATTCGTGAATGTCCTCATATGACTTTGAAAAAATATCTATAATTTCATGAAATAGTCTTGAAATAAATAGCAGTTTTTTTTTTCAATTGGTCGCTGAAAAAAAAATGAAATATGGAATAATCCCTTTCCAAGAGAATCACGAATTTTATCAAATGATCACCCAAAAAACCTCAAATTTTGTTAATCAGTTGGATCCATATAATTTTTATAAACGATGATGAGAAAGTGACAAAAATATTGTCCAGGAAAGAAAGGTAATTTTTTTTTACTTAGTCACGAAAAATATTAATTTTTTTTTTTTCAATCGGTCGTGGAAAAAATAATTGATTTAGTCAATCGCTCTCATAATAACAAATGTTGTAAAAAAGTAAGAACTTCGTGAAACAATTTAAAAAAATTTTAAAAAATCCTTAATCTCGTGAAGGCAATCACTTCGTATCACATAAGCTTTACTTTCTATGGCTCAAGTTTCTTTTTTTCTGTTTTTCATTAGTACATTTGCAAATGTGTTATTTTATAATTATTCGTAAATTGATTAAAAATACTTAACAGTAACATAGTGAAACTGGATGAATAATTAGATTTTACGAGGTTCTGTTTTGTCTGGGAGATGAGCGTTTTACAATATTTGATGAGCGTTTTAAATATTCTGATGAATTTGTTTATAAAACTTATTTTTTAACTTTATTCATGCTATTTCTTTTTCTTCAATATCCATTTTTATATCTCATGATGATCTTTTACTTCTCCTCCGTGTTCATTTTCTGCTTCGATATACCAATGAAACACATTGATATGTAATTATTAACTAAATAAAAAAAAGATCAACACTGCACCTTTGAAAACACTATTTTTTTCTAATGAAGATAGTATTTTTTTACTCTTATTTTAAATTTAAATTCTAATGCGTAAATGTTTAAAAGAAATAATTATGTAATAGAAAAAATAATAAAATAGGTAATAAATACAGTGCTGCATAAAGAAAATTCGTAGTTTTTCATTAATATTTTTTTTACTGTTATTAAAGATAAAAATAAGTTAGAATATTCTTATGTATCTAAAAGGTGGTGTTGCATAAACATCACTGCATAAAACATGAAACTGCTTAAAATAATGCAGAAAAATAAGATTCTATTAATAAATTAGTTCTTCAATTACTTTTCTAATTGTCAGATATTTTTGTATTTTTAAACAGTTTCTGAAAATTGCTGAATGGGACACCTTTTTCTATTATTCCAGTAAGAACATTGCAAAAATATGCTTACTTATATCTTTTGAATTAAATAAATTATAACCGAGTTAAAAAGGTAAGATATGCTACTTTTTTAATTTTTTTAAAATGTTCTTTTCAGAGGTTAAAGCAAGAACCACTCAGCAGAAGACAAGTGCGTTCTTTAGGTATAAATTATATATCTATAAGTGTAAATTAATAGCATTTAATATAATAAAGCATTGAATAAAATAAAAAATTGAATAAAATAAATCATTACGCTAGCTGAGACCATTTACACATTTAAAAAAAATCTGTTAAATTTACGACAAAAACTGCTGGCAGCAGTCAGTTGCTATCAGTTATTGCCGTAAAAATGGCAGTAAAATTGGATGGAATAAAAAAAAATTGCATCTAATTTTACAACAATATTTACGGCAAAAACTGCTTGCAACATTGCTGCCAGCAGTGTTTGCCATAAATTTAATGGATTTTTTTTTCACTGCAGTGACAATTCTAGTTTAATATGTAGAAATATAATTCACATTTCATTAATACATTATTCTATTTAATTTCAATACATGCGGGAAAACTATCTTCTAATAGTGCTCTTCAAATTATTATTTATTTTTTTGAAATTATTAACATAATATCGATTACCTTTCGTCAACTGCCTATACATTATTATCCGCATTTCATCTTTAGCCGGATTCTCAAATGACAATTCTACAAAAGTAATTTCAACGAAGATCAATATAAGTTAAATTTTCAATCTTTTTTTAATTATGCTCTTGAGTGAATAATTTATAAGTAAGTCTTATAATTTTGTAAAAAATATGCAACATTTTAAAATTAAAAAGCAAGATTTACTGTTAACATAATCTCATTTAATATCTTATATTTTTACATTTTTACAATTTACAGTGCTCCTTTTTCTTAACAATAAATACCTATATAAGATATGTGTAGTTTATGCAATAAAATAGAATATGTAATTATCTCTGTACATACATTCATACTAGATTATTGTGAAACACTTGTATGTTTTCAAAAATATGTTGTACTTATGCAAAAAATTAAAAACTGAAATTTTATACATATTGGCTAAAGTAACTTCCAAAGAATACAGACAAACAAAGAATGCAATAAAATGTTCATCGCTTTCTTCGTTTTATTTCACTCATAAATATTCATGATATTCGAAAAAGACGTGTAGCATATTTTAGCAGAAAAAGGATTCTCTTCTTTTAAGAACAGTGCAGTGAAACCTTAAATGAGCAATTTGGGACTTTTTCAAAAGAATAAAATATATTTATGCTAATTCAACTATATGAAGCTTTATACTAGATGAAACAAAAGGGAAAATAATAATTTTTCTTGATGGATTTTCTTAGTTCGTTTCGCAATTGTGTTATTATATGTGTAAGATAGTCAAAATATAATACATTTTGCTCAAAAAAATAAATCACCTCAAAGGATTGTGCATTTTATTTATTATATACATGTATATTTGAAGTAAATAATGTTCTTAAAGGGAAGATTATATTTGTTATTGAATATTATATTTGTTATTATATTTGTTATTGTGAAAGATTGTATATAGTTATTTTTGTTGTTTTTTGTAGTAGTGTAGGAATTATTAATTAATGCGATTTTATATAGACTATTTATTTTGAAAATAATTTAAATAATAAATAGTAAGTGGCTGAGTTTTTGACAGTAAATTTTGCAATATCAAATATATTTGGAAAAGTCATTCGATACAATTTCAAGATTATAAATCGTAATTTAATTTTGTTATGGTAAATAATTTGATAACTCTTTATTATTGACGTGGGATTTTTTTAAAGCGAGTTGACATTTATTGAAAAAATACTTTCAATTTAACGTATAATTCCAAACTGCACATTACAAAGTATAACTACTTAGTACTTTTTAAAGTCAATTAGAATATGTCCATATGGTTACGTATAAAATAAAATAATTTTTAAAAAAAACCGGGTGTTTCAATTTTTTATGCATTTTAACCTTTAGACGACGAGGGTCCGCTGCATATGCTGAGCTAGACAGAGGATGCCCGAACTTACCTATGAAAGTTATGTCTAATTTAAAAAATCCGACATATCGACGGCTATCAGAAATAGAATATTATTTCACAGTAGTACTCGCAGAAATATATGTCCAATTAAATCGAAGAAATGGAAAATCAAAGACTTTGACATTTCTTTTCAAATTGAAATAGATGACACGAAAATCGGTTATAACGATATTTGCACACAGGGAGTGATTTTGTTTTAAAGTTTTTAAAACAAAATTATTCGAATAGTTCGCTGGTTACATAAGTTATTACGAAAAAATATATATATTCAACATTTTAGCAATATTTCACAATAAATATACAATTTTTGATGTTTAATAAAATTAATATATATATATATATATATATATATATATATATATATATATATATATATATATATATATATATATATATATATATGTATATTTGCATTCAAAAACATATTATTTTAGTTTTCTACAATATCTAGAACGGCATATTAAACAAACAAAAAATGATATTTTGTAATGAATACGTAAATTTCATTTCAATTCAAAATTAAAGTCGGAATTTGCACAAGAAATTTCTGTACATTTAAATTTCAAGATTTTATCAAAATAGTTATTGATAAATTTTGAAACTTCCATAGTTTCTTAGAATTTGAGAGACAGGACTTAGCGATGGGAGATAACTTGGTGAATCGAAAATTTAGAACATTCTAGGTAATAACAATCTAGTAAACATCTAACTCAGTCGCAATTTCTACAAACGAGATGATTGCTTGTTCTAATCGATTGTGCCCACGAAACTTGCAATCAAGATTGATACATTTAGGCTAGAACCATCTCGACTATGATGCATGAAAATTCACACTTAAACCATGGGGATATTAGATAGTGATTGAAGGACAGAATATATTAAAATTGATAAAAAAATCTCATCCAAAGAGGAATATCTCGAAATTATTGTTCAAAAAGTTGTTGCTGTTTCAACATCCTGTTTTATTTGGAGTTCTAGCTACAATTATCTGTTTTCTTTCTAGAAGGTCCGTCGAATGTATAATAATTAAATTTGATACTTGAAAAATTCGGAAAACAAGTTCAATTCTTTAATGCATAATTTGAATTCTTCTTCTTCTTCTTATTATTATTTCTTGGGGGGGGGGCTCTAATTGATCAACGAATAGGTAATTTTATTATATATATGCATAGTATCGGTCTGATTTTCTATAATTATATTTGCATCAATCCAAATTTAATTTTTTTTTATATTAACAAAATTCGTCAAAGCTTATTTTTCCGTAAGAAAAGTATTCTTTTGTTTACGTTTTAATGAATTATCGGTGAATTAAATTTTGGTTTAAAAAATGAAATCGAAATATATTTTAACATGCATTACATACATCATTTTTTTCTACTTAAAAATTTAAAAAATATTTTTTAACAACACCTTTGTTTCTAAACTACGTTTTTTTTTCCTTTTTTTTAATGCAGTTAACTATAGATATTAATTAATGTTTTATTTTGACATTGAATGAAATGAGAACAAACAATTTAAAAATTTCATAATTACATGTTCTCCCTTAAAAATATATGCGATATTCCTTAAAAAAAATTAATTGTTATCAATTGTTTAAAAAATGCATTTTTTATTAAAAATAGTCGAAACCTGCCAGAGTCGATCTGGTTTTGATTTATTCCAGATACTGACTGGTCGGACCATGAACAATGAAAATATAAACAAAGCAGGCAATGTTAAAGGCGAATTTAAACATTATGCATCGGTCAGGATATTTCAGATAGCTCTCTTTCAGGACGAGCTCATTCCCAAACTTAACATTTCGGGTCAACCTTATAAAATGTTTTTCAGATAATAAAAAGAAATTTTTTCCATTATGATTAAAGTAAAAATTATAAAAATACTATTTGAAGAATATTTCTTCTTTTGTCTGGCAAAAGATAGAGAGGCTTGAGAATTTCGCCAAAATTAACCTTTATACTATATTAATTTCCTTATAACAATATTCCGTACTTAGTCCAATTTATTAAATTAAAATTATTTCTAGATCTAATCTATTAATCTTTATGGAAACGATATAAATTCTTAATTCGCCTTTTAAAAAAACCTTTCCAGTACTCGTAAATTTAAAAGATGGCTGTAAATTAATAATATTCTTAATTAAACTTTATTTCTTAATATTCCAAATAAACACTCATTTTTTCTATGTTTCATCAACCCTTTTTTAAAAAGTCTTATTAAATTTATTCAAAAACCATACCTTTCAAAAAATATCATTATTTTTATTTATCTATTTATTTATTTTCCCTCCTTCAACATTCGATATGTGTGCATATCGATAAATTCATTTCTTTTCTTTTTCTCATAAAATTAATCATCTGCAAAAATACTTCGTATGCAGGATATTTGAAATTCTGAGTCGATTATAAATTAGTTAAATAATATTTAAAAAAAAATAAAATTATCGTCTGTGGAATAAAAATCTCGACTCTGGGCATGAATTATGTTTGCATGGAAAAATGATCGTTAGAGAGTAGAGAATTTTCTAGAACTCTGTTTTCAGATTTAAGAAAGGAAGCCTGGAGGTGAGAAGGGAGATTCTTGGTTTTTTCTTCGATGAGTACGACTTGCTGAAATAAAGATGGAATATTCTTTTTGATGTTTCGTTTAAGACGACTTGTAAAGGGAGCCTTCCCTCTATTATGACTACAGTTTAATAAATTAACTTGCAGCAGCCAATGAGTAATTTATTGGATCTTCTACATTTATTTATTTATTTTGTTTTTTTCCTCGCTTGCCATGACTGTGTGCGTTTTTAAACCAGTGAACCAATGAAAATAATTCGAGATTCTTCTTGAATCGTCACATATATATATACATATATATATATCTCAAAAATAATGTAACGGTTACTTTCACACGTTAAAGAATACACATAATATTTTGCACAAACGAGTGTTTCATTTATAAACAACAATGTACTACAAAAAAATCCCTTTTCCTCAAACTGCCCTTTTTTTTGCTTTGATACAGAGACGCAAACGTTTAGCAAAATTTTCAGCAATTGATCGCAGCTTTGCTAGAGTGATTAGCGTTCATTACCAAACCAACGAACGCTTCAGAGATTCCAAACTGTCGTGAGGTTTGGGAATGATCTTGCTTTTAAATTCGATCACAAAGCGTAATCCAAGACGTTAAGGACACACGAGTATGCAGGCTATTCTTCAATCGATATGAAGTCTGGAAAATTAGAATAACACCAGTCCAGTGTGAATTTTGCTCGATGAGTAGTGAGATGAAAAGTCCAAATCCGTTTCTGAAGTGTTTTTGAGCCGAGTGAAGTACCACATTTTTAAGAAACTCTTTTCGGTACACATTATTGACTCCAGAGTTAATGGAAATGAGAGGAGTTTTGTTTGTTGCGCAAATTGCTGCCCACAGCATGACAGATTAAGTATTTTGACGTTGATGAATTACGGAAGATTTGCCTAGGGAAGTTGTTGACAAAATACGATAATTTTGATGATTGCGCGATTGCTGTACCATGAATAGATTTTCGTCAAAAAATACAAATCAAGATTTTTTTTCCAGAGTGAAATTGCAGCTCGCTTCAACAGCTTGCTGTATCTTTCAATGCGTATTCGTTTGTTTTCTTCCGTGAGAAATTGTGCTGTCTTGTGGTAACAAGGATAATTTCAGCACCTGTTTGGCTATAAGACGATCCGATTCTATACCAATCAATGTCTGCTTCGTTATTTTTCTCATCGACATCTGCAGACCTAAATAATTTTCTCCAACTATTACATTGCAATTCTAATCTATGTCATGTAAAACATGCAAAACTAAATTTCTTTTCCGGAACACATGGAACGTTAGCTAAAGTACATTGTACAAGGATGTGCTTTAGATATAATTTGATGGTAATGTGTTATAATTCAAAAAATTTCAGTAACATATGATCTATCGTTATGAAACGAATAACTCCAAACCTTCTTTATTACAATTAAATAAATATTAAAAATGGCAAAAAATTTTGTCTAAAGACTATTTCTTGAATGTCACAAAGAGATGTTATCTAAAGCAAATTGATTTTCGTTTTTGCAATTTTTTGAAACATTTAAAATTATAAACAAAACTTAATCGATTTTTATAACATTTCAATGCAAATCTACTACACGTACGTTCAAAGATAAGAATATTTCTGATCTTTAATCTCCATTTATAGGTAAATAGGCTAATGTAAAACTATGCCTAAGTTTTTGTTAATATATGTAAGTACTCCATAACCTATGATGCGCAAAGTCATAAGATTTCATGGTGGACAAACTCAATCCGGCATGTATGTACACTGAAAAAAAAGCAATGCGAATTTTAAAGTATAATACTGGAAACTGGAGTGCCAGTTTACAACAGTTAAAATTTAGTAATAAATTGTTAAATTAGCAAGTAAATACCGGTAATCAGTAACATATATTTTAATTCTTTTATACGACATTATATCTGTTGAATTTATAGCTATAAATTGGCATCCCATATGCTAGCGTTATACTGTGAAAATATTTCTATTTTTAATTTCAGTATAATGTATGGATTCAACACATTGAAACCGTAAATATTTTGGGGTGAAAAGGCTTATTTTTACATTACTTTGTCTTTCATCTTTTTTTTACTTGATTTTCTAAATATTAGCTTTTATAATGAACTACATTATTATCGTTAAAAATACATGATTACAATACAGTAACTGAGCCTAAAGTTATTCCTTGCTAAATGCAGAGTGACCCAAAGACTGTAGGTTCCATTGTAGAAATTTTCGCTTAAAAATATAAAATTATTCATTATTGATTTTAGGCATATTTACAGTTATTTTCACACACTCAGCAGCATACAGGAGGTCAACAGATTCTTATTGTTACGTAATTCTATGATTTCTTTAAAAAATCTTTAAAAGTTTTCATGATTTCAGCTTATTATATTTGTGTACAATCATAATATTTATCTCAATTTAGTATTTACCGTAATTTCGGGTGTATAAACCGCGGATCAAAGAATTCTTTTTCGACCCAGAATTTTTTAAGAAACAAATGTTACTACTTAGATCGACGTAAATATTTGTCTTCAATCACTAAATAAGATTTCTGGGTCCAAAAAGAATTGTTTGATCCGCGGCTTATACACCCGAAATTACGGTAATTTCATGATGTAGTCATTTTCAGTTCAGCTTAAATTTGTTCGACCTGCACGCTTTACGTAATAAAATTTAAAGACAAACAATTCAAACGGAAAAAAGGGAATTTGTAACTAGTCAGTTACTTTACTAATTTGACACGGAAAAAGTGTTTTGAAATTGTTACATTGACTAAAACATCTTTCTCTTTTCACGGTATTTAAGCAGAAAATTTATTGCTCAGTCTCCGATAAAAACTTTCTTTAACCTGCAATCAATCTTCTCTTTGAAAATAAATTCTTTCTCTTTAAACGGGCATTTATTTTGTTTATTAACAAAGTTATGAAAGATTGTATGGAAGAAACACATTTTTAAGTCCTTAGGTACAAGATAAATCTTTATGTTTAAAAAATTAAGAAGTTTATGTATGAATTATTCGTTTTCAAGTTTATTAGAATGACTTTTAAATGAATTCTAAAATAATCTACATAAAATATTTCCATATAATTTTAGATATTTAACGCAAAAATATTTCTATATTAAGGGTCATTATTTTGAAAATCAGACAAGGTGTGATAGTTGTATTTTTTATTTGCTTGATTTTTTTATATGTTGAAATAGATCATATTTAATTAATAATGCGCAATTTTGAAGTCCTGAAAAAATGTCCTTTTTCCTATAGAAAATGTAAAAGTTCAAGATTTTGAATGCTATTTTTCATGAAAAGTTAAATTCTGGTATGTTTTGAGCACTATATCACTCGCAAGCAACAATATTTCTAAATTATTTTGGCATAAACTGTTAGTGTAGCACTACTTGCCTATTAAAATTTATTTGTCTCTTGAGGGGCATTGTTACATTACATATTTATGTTGTAACAAAGTATTGTTAAAATGACTTTTTTATCCATTTTACTTAATATCTTTTTTAAGCAATCGTACCCCAAACTTTTTCTTATAGAATATAAAAGAGCACTACCAGGACAAACTAAATATTACAGAACTGCACGGAGATATTGTTGCTGTTAGTAGATATTATCTGTTAAATATTCAAAATTTTCAAAATCTGCAACATTAAAAGCAATGTTATTTCGGAAAGGTGCCACAGTTAAATGAAAAAAATATATCACGCAATATTTGAACATATGTACATAAACATGGAAAAGAAAAAAACTTGGGGTCTTTTGATATTTTTATTTAAAAAAATGACAACATTTTCAAATAGATATACTCGATGATAGATTTCTTCCCCACCAGAAAATGAAAAATCCTGTTTGTGTTTTCTCTTTCTATGTTTTTTTCCCTATGATAAAATGAAATATCTTTTTTTTGTCGCCTCTTCCGAAAGAGAAATTGGATGTTTCCTTTTCTGTTCGTGGAAAAATGTGATGATGGTCATTGCTTTTCTTATAAATTTTGTCATTTTTTTGTCGGAAAATATCACAAGGTCCCACTTCTTTTTCTTTTCCATGTTTTTGAACATATGTCAATTATTGCGTGATGTATTTTGTTTCATTCAGCAGTGGCGCTTTAAAAAAAACTCTACTTTAAATGTTGTAGATTTTGAAAATTTTGAATATTTAAAGGTTATATCTACTAACAGCGATAGTATCTCCGTGCAGTACTATATTACTTAGCTTGTCCTAGTAGTGCACTTTTATATTCTATAAAAAAATGTTTGGGGTACTATTGCTTAAAAAAGATATCAAGTGCGGAAAATAGACAAAAACTATATTTTGACTGTATTTTGTGGCAACATAACAATGTAAAGTAATACTCCTAGGAAACTAATAAATTTTAATTAGCAGGTAGTGTTATACTAACAGTTTACTTCAAAAGAATTTTGGGATGTTGTTGCTTGCCAGAAATATAGCCCTCCAAAAATACTGAAATTTCATTTTTTATGAAAATGGCATTAACAAACTTGAACGTTGACATTTTCTGTAGGGAAGGGAAAAATTTTACAGGGCTTCAAAATTGCAGATTATTCATTAAATATTATTTACTTCAACATAAAAACCATACTATACCATATACCATAACCAACATAATACCAAGGCAATTGAAAAATACAACTATCAAAACATCACTTTTTTGTCTGAATTTCAAAATAATGGCTCTTAATAAAATAAGACAAGCTTGTGATTCTTTTTTTTTATGTATTTTTATTTCTTTTATCTTCAATAGAGGAAAGTATTGCAACCGAAATATTTTCAACTTTCGGTTTTTGACGGATTTACACGTTTTAAAGGAGAGAGATTTCAAAATCATGTTTTTACAAAATGTCTGTCTGTCCGTACGTGTCTCCGTGTGCCATCATTCTACCATCGAAAAGTGTATGAAGTTATGGATATAATTGAACCAATTTTTTGAGTATGTATTTCGCAATGGCAATCAAGTCTTCCTTCAGTTTTGAAATATTCTGTCAGAACGGAACATTGTAATAGGGATGTCGATGTTTTTTTCATTATTGTACCATTGAAAAATGTATTAAAAAATGCGTAGAATTGAACCAAATTGTTCTGTGCATGTTTTTGGATATAGCCAGTTCGTTCTTTCTGAATATGATAAAAATATATGGAAGAAAGGGGGGCTGTAATAGCGATGTCTGTGACATTGTCATTATTGTATCATCGAAAAATGCGTGAAGTAATACAAAGAATTGAACGAAATTTCTTGTGCATATTTTTGCCATTGGACAGCACGTCTTCCCTGAGTTAGAAAATTTTCAGCCAGAAGGAGGCGTTGTAATAGCGATTTTCTCTCATTTTCTTTTTCATACCATCGAAAAGTGCATGAAGTTATGTATAGAATTGAACCAACTTTTTTTAACATTTTTTTTTTTACTATGAACAGGAGGTCCTCCTAAAATTTGCAAATATTTACCTAGAAGAGGGTGCTCTAATAGGACTGTCAGTGTCATTTTCATTAACGTATCAGAAATAAACGTGTGAATTTATGCATAGAATTGAACGAGTTTTTTTTGCGTATGTATTTGTCTATGGCCATAACGCCAATATATGTTACAGCTAATTATGACTATTTAAATTTTTCATAAATAAGATATTAAATTTACACTGCAAGTTAACTGAAAATGACATTTTGAAAATAATGAGTTTTTTATTTTGTTATTGTAAAACGTAGCATTGCTGTTTTCCAAAGTGAACTATTTCAATAAAATCGTTCTCGATGTCAATATAATACGTCTCATTATTCAATCGAAGATTTCTACTCTAATTGAGAAATTCTATAATTCATATGAAAACTTCAAAAATTTTTAAGATAATAGAACGATGATTAAATTCTTTGATGCTCTTATTTTATTATTATATTCATGTGTATTTTATAATATATTACATTCGTGTGTATTTTATTTCATAGTATATTACAATCATGTGTATTGTATTTCATTGTACATTACATTCTTGTGTTATTTTTATTAAATAAAGTATTTGACGTTTTTAGAGCAATGTCACATTCATCAAATTTCAAACTCAACTTTTATCATACTTGAATGTACTCTCGAAACATTTATAAAAAATTAGAACAATGCTTTGAACTTAACTGAGACAATCAGCATTAAAAAGTGTATAAAAATCCAGAGTTTTATAATTTTTTTTTGTACTTCTCCCCTCCTCTTTTTACAATAGCGGAGAACTTTTTTCACTTTACAGAAATTTAATGAAAAATTAATAATAAAGAAAACATCTTAGACACTGAGACAAATTGTGACATCGATTTCAGCTGATAATCAGATATATGCTTGTAAGTACCAGTGCAGGTGTGAAATACATAGATACATTCTGCTTTAAATACATACTATGTATATTATGCAGCAAAAGTAATATTTCAAAAACTAAAATATATTTCCGTGAAAAAGAATTACCTAGAAATTTTTTCAATAAATTATAACATTTAATATGAAAAGATATTGTTAGATACTTTTTATGCAATTTTCCAACCGTTACAAAACGTTATGTTTTATTCATTGATTTTAAAGTTTAATGGAAATATTAAAGAATAAAACAAAAATAATAATAGTGATACATAAATAAAAGAATTTGAAAAAAAAATACCCTCAAGTTGCAAAAAAAAATCTGATTTTTTTTTCATTATTTTTTATTATAGTAAATATTAAAGCACTAAAACAATATATATATATAATATGGATACATAAATATTTCATTATAAAATATCTACGCTTTATCTTCATTTTGAAAATATTATAGTAATGCATGTTTCATTTCATGTCAAAAAATGCACTTTACCAACTACTTGAATCATTTTAGCATTCTGAAGTTTCTGATGCATTATGGATAGGCTGCAAAAAATGTATACGCTGATGGATTTTAAATTTTTCTGAAGGCAGATATTTTATGTGGAGCTTTATAATGGTTATACTTTTTACGTTTATTTTCATTTTTCTGTTTTATGTATAAACTTGCTTTACAATCAGAAACACGCAAGATATACTTTTATACTATTTTATCTAATGTATTTTTAAATTATACAATTATTCAATCTTTATACATCAAATAAATTTTATAAACTATTCCAAAAGTATTGCAATAAGATGACTTTCAAAATGCATTGAAAGGATAAATAGCAAATCTATAAAATGTATCAAATAAAATATATTTTTTAAATTGTATAAATGATCTATAAAATGGTTTATTTTTTATTTAACCCTTTCGAGTCCATTTTTTTAATTTTTAGAAAAAATTACTTTTACGTTAATAATATTAACACTAGCTATTCATATAGATTAATTGATATTTAACAAATATTTCATTATATGAAAGATGTAGAATGTTGTTGTTTTGCGTACTATTCAATTAATATTCATATAGCAATAGGCTAAGGAAGAATTTTTTGAGATGCTTAGAAAATATTGTATTATAACGATATTTAATTTATATTACAATTCTCTAAAGCTTTTTACGCTTTATTACATATGATTCTTTCATAAAAGTAACTTTAAATTTAAGCAGTGAAATATATGTTGAAGATAAATGGATCGCAAACGGCGCAAAGAAAATTAAGCAAATGATAATGATTGTTATTTCTATATGTCTAAACATAAATGCAGTCATATAGTAAATGCATCGACTTATACTAACATTACTACAAATAAATAGTAGAAAAAGTATTTTTTTAAACAAAATGATACTCTATTAAAAGACATGTACCAGTAATAGCAGAGTACTAGTAGCAGGGACTACTAATACAGCAGACCCGGAAGGGTTAAAAAATAGATATAAAACCACATCGTTGCCTAATGGGGATTCAAAAATCTCTATTATAACTGTCGAAATAAATGTTTTTAGAAAGCATGAAAATTCTGTTATTTTATGTTGAAGATAATAAAAATTAAAGCTTTTTAATTGCTCTAAATAAATGTATCTCTATAACTAAATAAAAACTAAAATATAGTAATTTAGAAAAAAAATAATCATTAAAACATTTAACATAAAACTCAAATAAAAAAAAGTTTCAAGAACATTGCAAAAATAAAGCATAATATACAAGTGTGAAAATGGCTTACAGAAATACATCTGCACGTGTACTTGAGCAGCATCAGCGCTTGCTATGTATGTCCTCAATATACTGAAAATCAAATGTACATTGTTTTTTATATAAATGTTATTCTTTACTTATATTTAGAATACAATCAGAATAACACATTTTTTTTTTATTTTTCATGATGTCTTTCGGAGAACATTTTTTCCCCTAATTACAGATTTCTTTAAACAAAACACATTATTATGGGTAAAAAGCAAATTTTAAACAAATAATAAACATCTAATAAGGATAATGGTACGTGAAATCTTTTGGGCATCCACATATACCAGGCACAGAATTTAGAAACATCGTTTAGTTAAATTTAAAAGTGAATGCTGAAATTGAAAAAGCACTGTACAGTAACCGTTTTCCTTTGTGTGTCCTTGTAAATAATAATACGAAAGCTGCAATAATGTTACAGTAAATTATTTTCTCGTAAAAACCAGTTGTTTTATATCGATTTAAATATATTTGCAATAGCTTAATATCATTAAAACATTCTGCACTCATAAAACACTTATTAAACATAATTAAATAAAATTATTTGAATGTCTCTGTAAATAAAATATTAACGCTACACAAATCATAATGAATTACAAACAGGCCATGGTAACTATCAATAACATACATCGATTTCATTAAAATCCAGGTATATTTACGGAAGTACGGCGGATACAGGCGGACAGACAAACCGAACCGATAAACACTCTTTAACATTCTTGTAAAGTGTTAAAAATTGAAATTCTTTCAGTTCTCGGATGTATATATTGCTATCCTATGCTTCCAGGCATATTTCTGACTGTGTATTGATAATTAAACAAACCTTTATTTTTGTATATATTTCATACATAGAACTTTGTGACACCTCGTCGATATTTTGAATCTCCCGAATCGTATGGTATGGCAGAAAAGCAAATAGCAATGACATATCATAGTACGGTGTACCACATGATCTAACGACCGCTGCCTGAAGCTCTAACACCTCGCTTACTCTCTCTACCTGGTTTAAGACTGCACCTCATGCATTATTGTCACGAAAGCCGGAAACTTTGTGTGTTGAAACTGAAAGCGTATAATAATCACCCAACAAGGGTAAATATTCTTTGTTGCTATTGTGTCTCTCAGAATATAAAGAAATAATATAAAGAATGTGAAGTAATACAACCTTTCTCAAGGTGTATTTCTGTCAGATATATTAGCACAATCAAAATACACAAATTTGATGGGGCTACTATGTGACACGTCGACTCCCTGCAAAATTAGATCTACATGGTAACCGTTTCTAAAATGTAGATAAATTTTGTAAGTGCGTTCTTAATTACGTAAATACATAGTACCAATAGTTTCGTTCAGCACGTCGCGTCGGCCTGTATGTCCGTCCGTCTATCCGTCCACATATAACAGCACAAAACTACCAAACCAGATAGTTTGAAAATTAAAATACATAATTTTTGTACTATTTTGTCGAGTCATCTTAAATTTTAGGAAAATTGTGTGCATAGTTTAATTACGAGGAAAATCAAAAGTGTTCTGTTATATAATGGCCAAAGGGGAAAAAAGTTTCAAGTGCATTTTTATCATGTTAATATCTTTCAAACATACTAAAATTTTTATGCATCCCTGAAGTATATACTAAAATCTATATTCTGTACAATCTGCAGTGGAAAGAATATTTTTTTTATTAATTTTCAGAGTCACACGAGAATATTCCATTGCATATTGGTATAGGGATAAACACTGTTTGTCTCGCATTTTAAATACAGTAAACTATTTCACATTTTATGAAACTGTTATACTTTACTGAAGTTTACTGCAACATAGAGGTCTGCTTGGGTCGGAGTTTCCAGGCTCGAGCTCGTTCTAGGCCGGAGGGAAGTTATTTTGGCCCAGCCCAGCCATTAAAAAAATCAGTGAATGTTTCAAAAAGAATGTTTTAAAATGAGTCACAAAATAACTCCATCTGACGGTATGTTTATAAACCAATCCGAATGTCGTATTTCTTATTTTAAACATGTCCGTCAGAGAACAAAAATAATTTTATAGCTCTAATTTTAATTTTCCTAAATTGAGATACAGTGTTTTATTTCTAATTTAAAGCATTAAACAAAACAGTGAATCGTACATATGAAAAAATCTTTCTAATTCCACAAAAAATAATTGCAAAATATTTTACATTTTTACAAATTTTTAATGTCCGAAAGGAAGTGTAAATAAAAACGTAGCACTTGTGTATATGAAGCATCACTAAAAGCAGAACAAATTGCCATTATTTGTCTGCAAAGCTTTTTAAAGTTTGTAAGAAAACATATATTTAAATTATTTCAGAAAGTATCATTTACGTAAATTGTCCAATACGAAAATTCCTTTTGTAGACATTTTCCGAGTTAAAATGTAAAAGCACAAGTTTCAGAGCAATTTTAAATCCATTTTGCAGAATATCGAAAAATGTAATTTATTTAAGTGTTCTAAAGCTCAATACTGCTTTTTTTTATAGGAAACATTTTAGGATTTTAAGTAAGCAATAATGCAAAATATTTAAAAAAAGAAATAAAACTAAAAGTTTGATATAATATAAACGTGCTTTAAAAGACTGGAATATATTCTATATTTTTTCTATTTTTAGGGATTCCGAATTAAACTGCAGGAAATTTTTTAATGAATAAGTTTATTTCTTTTTTTAGATATTATCTTAAAACATTGAAAGATCCAGATATTTAATCTTTTCGAAACATTCATAATACAATATTTAATTTTATTTAAAAAAATCTGTTTTAATAAATTATTACGTCATTTTGCATCGGCTAGCATCAGAAACACAGTGTCAACGATATGATAAATATGCTTAATTGTCACTGATTCAATAATGGAAAAAAAATCGATTTTTAATGCTTGACCTCATTTCCAGTTCAATTCTTTTTAACGATGATTTTGAATTTTCACGAATAATGGCATCAATAAAGATTTAAAAAAAACTTTATTTTTCCCGTTTTTTGTTAAAATGGGAGAAACTCCAATTGCTACTATTTTGAAAAACATTCACAGACAATTTTAAAAAATTAAATATAAAGATAGGAATATTTTTATAAATAGATAGTGTGAACGAATCTACAAAGAATCATCTTTCATTTCAATAAATACATATTAGAAATAAAATTAATACATTAGAAAGCTGAGGACCAGTCACTAAAAAAACAGCCATTTTTAAAAATATATAGATTTAAAAAATCACAATGTTATATCCATGGGAATATTAAAAACCAACATTTTAGGGTGTTAGAATTGACGAATATATTTTTTTAATTTTTAATAATTGCCGAGATTTGGACACTACGGACATCCAACTCAAGTTTTCTGTGATGTGACGAATATTTTTGATGCTATCGTGTTCACAAAAGTGTAAGGTTACATGGAGCAACTGGGCCATGATTTTACATTTATTTTATTTATTTAGAGATAGAATTTGGAATGTTTTGTGATGGTTAACCACACAAATGACTCACCCTGTATATATATATATATATATACATATACAGGGTGAGTCATAAATATCAACACAGGCTATCTTCTTAAATATTGCCCCTAGATCCATACTTCCAATTGCAAAGTTTCATCAAAAAACGTAAATTTTTCGATAAGATAAGTTGCAACTCCATAGGGGGGGGGGGGGAGGTCTGTTTAAAAAAAAATAGGAAAATTAAATTTTTATACGGCCCCCAGAGGATAAAACTTCCAATTAGAAATTTTTTCCTTATCCATTCTTGAATTGAACAAAAAAAATTCATCTTGTAATCTTCAAAACTCAGAGAGTTATGACAATTTTAATAAATCGTGAGGTTTCAAGGGATCAGACACAAATTGAAATGCGTGTAATTGAAGAAACAATGTTGCTGTAAGTTGTCCAGGAAACATTTATTTTATTTATTTAGAGTTAGAATTTGGAATGTTTTGTGATGGTTAACCACATACTTCGTCAGCATTATCACATCATAAGCTTTCTTAATGAAATTTTTTTTTTCAAAAAATTTAGAGTAAATTAAAATTGCCATAACTCAAAATATTATTTATCGCAATGAATTTTTTTCTTTTGATTAAATGAAAATGCCTAATTTTCAATTTTGATTCAGCATTTTAAATAATATTTTTTTCGAAATAAAAGTATTTAAAATAGCAATTTAAAAAAAAAAAATGCAATTTTTTGTAAACAAATCATATTTTTAAAAGTAAATTTTCTGAGGTGAAAACTTCTTTCAGCGCGTTGGGCATTTTTTTTGTGTGTGTTAAAAAACTATTGATTTCGCAGGACTAATACCGTAACCGAAGGTTATTGACTTACGTCAGCTTAAAAATGAGAAATACTGAAATAAAGACATCCGATGCACAAAAGTGCATTTAGTTTTAAACAAAGATGGGCTCCTAACGTTTAAATGCCTTTTAAAAGTTTCTAGGTGATTAACTCCGTCTTGTATAGTTTCGATTTCAGATTTTGGTTAAGTTTTGCCATTCTCGCCTTCTTTAATTACCATTTAAATGCGTCAGTTGATTTAAACCTTATTTTTTTTATCACGCCGATTTCATTTTTTTTTCATTGTTTTATCCCTGTCAACATCATATTTTTCTTGTTAAAATTGCTATTACACGATTCGTAAAAGGTACCTCTAATTACGGGCCTCCAAACTGGTAGACGGTAGGTACTGGATTCGAACCCAATCGCGACCGTCGGCCTAACCGTTCGAAGTTTTCCGTTGTTTTCTTCGAACCCTGGATTTTTTTAGCGTAAATACGGATTAGGTTCCTTTAAAAAGACCACGGACTATATCCCGATTGTAGATAATTGGCCGGCATAAAAGAAAGTGGTTACCAAGGTGTTAACCGCTGTAAGCGGTCTCAAAGGCCGCTGCTTTTTTTTTTCCTTTTTCACAGTTTAACATACAGTTTTCAGTTCAACTACAAATACGCTTTAAATTTTGTTTAACTTGCGAATCAATTATCCACTTTAAAACAAGAACAGGTGTTTAATGAATCTTTGGCATATTTAATTTAAACGTTTTAAGTTGAAATTATTCAATTAAATTTCTTAAAAGATGTTTGGTTCGATTGCATTAAACCTTGATCAATTAAATACACTTATAACGAAATATTAGTGGGAGCTTAGCATAAAAAATACGAAACAGAAACGTTATACTCATAGACTTTTACATTCGAATAAATATTTTTGTTTTTTTAAATGCCGTTTGGAATAAATAAACTACTCGGATGTAGCAATCGGAGGACTGTAAGGATACGAAATTCCGTACTTGATATCACTGAAATCGTGTAAATTATACAAAATTCATTATATTAACACATATTATAACAGCACCACCCGATAGATGATTGATACAAAAACGTAAACAAAACCAATTCATGTCAAGAAGTAACTAGATCTGACTTTTTATGAAAATTCCTGCATTATTTCTTAAGGTAGAGCTATTGCAGAAATCGTAACGAATTTAGTTTCGCAGCGCCACACGTGGAGCTATATACAACAAAATATAAACAACATCAATTCATGTCAAGCACTAACTGAATCTGAAAATTGGTGATATTCCTTGCATTAATTCTGGAGATACAGCTATCACGGAAATCGCACAAAAGCCTGTACAGTAGGGTCGCCTGTTAAGAGATTCACACCAAAAACTAATCAGCACCAATTTATATCAAGGACTAAGTAAATATAATTTTCTATTAAATTCCGTGGATTAGTTCTTGAGATAGCGCGCTCACAAAATTTATGTCATATACAGAGATACAAGAGCAGTGACTCACAGACAGACATTTTTTAAAACGTGTTTTTCGATGTCTGAGCCCTAAAACGTGTAAAACCGTCGAAAACCGGAATTCAAAATTTTCATGAATCCAATACTTTTCTCTTCTAAAGTTAGAAAAAAGTAAAAAATAGGTTTAAAACCACACAAATTTTGAAGCTGAATAGTAAAAACTACATTTTTGAAAATATTTCTGTGTAATTTATTAAAATATATTTCCATTAACAATAAAATATACATTAACATTAAAATATATTCCATATAACTCAGGTAATAGAAGTGGCATTATCGCTATTACTATTTTTACTAAACTTATTGCCTGCGACAATAAGTTTTAAAGACACGTCTGATGAGAGTTTAATTAATATCACTTAATTTAATAACACTTTTAATAAGTGTTTAATAAGACGGTCCGACCAATTGGTCGTGCCAGTTACGAGCCTGGTGCCAAGCTCGAGTTATTGCAGACATCTAGTATATTTCAAAAAAGTTTAAAGCAAAAACCTATACGCTTTTATTTTATATCTAAAAGTTAAAGTATTGTCTTGGATCGACATTTAATAATGCTTAAATTAATGGTCGATCCCTAAATTGTATTTCAAATGAGCTGATATCGCTCAAAGGATGATTACTCAGAGGTATGCTTAAGAGGTGTAAGTCACGAATTTTAGAAAATTTTGGATTTTAATATCTTTCAGGGATTTGCAGATATCAAGATGAATTTTTTGTTAGATTTAGGAATGGATAAGGAAATTTTTTCTAATTGAAAGTTTTATCGTCTGGGGGCCGTATAAAAATTTAATTTTCGTATTTTTTAAAATAGACCCCCACATGGAGTTGCAACTTATATTATCAAAAAATTTACCTTTTTTGATGAAACTTTGCAATTGGAAGTATGGGTCTAGGGGCAATATTTATGGAGATAGCCTATTGTTTCGATATTTATGACTCACCTGTAAAGGAAAACGCCGTTACATATATCAAACTCGCAATTCAGAAATGATTACTTAATCTATTTCGGAGCTCTTGAATTGCGTGTCGGTTGCTTGCGGTTGTACACTCAGCCATGTGCGCTGGTTCGCATTTTTGTGTATAATCGTTTCAGTGCCTTTATTGTCACATTGAATTCTATTCGTTTTTTTTTCTTCTCTCCAATAACAATATTGTGCGATGCAGTTTGCTTGACTAAAGTCACACTGTTTGTTTTTCTTTTGAAATAGTTACACACCTTTAAAAAAAAAAGAGTAGTATTTGTTCACAAAAAAAGTAAAATAAAAATAAAATTTCTCTTCTAGCTGAGATAAAAAAAAACTTGCTTTGCAATTAATAATTTTGAGACTTGTACACTTAATATATATAGACACCATACTTTTCTTGTGGTTTTTCTCTTATACCTATATATGTTTGCTGTGAATTTTTATATACCTACACTTGTTTATGTTTATTGTATATACAGGTAAGAGGTGATAATCCCACTTTTATATTTTAAGTACTATACATTTTATTTGTGTATCATACCTAAACACATTTTAAATAGAGAGTCCAGTATTGGGCTTCGAAAGTTTAACTGTTGCATCTGTGACATCGTAAAAAAAAAGAGCAAGTTAAATTTATTTTTCCCTACAGTAGTAAGTTGGCAGTTATTATTATTATTACGCAGATTTTAATACACTTCTCTAATTTCTGTGTCTTCTAAAAAAAATAATAATACATATATTATTTTTCAGTAATGAGTTTTTCTATTTGATTCGATTTTCTGTCATAACCATTAGATATTTTTGAGTCACTTTCATGAGGTAATATGAAATCTTACACACACAGAGATGATGCTATCTCGTCTTCCCCTCTTCTTAAATGAAAGAGAGTCACACAATACACATTCTAGTAGCAGCATTTTAATTTTTACATTTTTACACTTTGGTATGTGTGGCATTTGGCATACCCTTACACAGTACATTTTTTAATGTATTTGTTCTTTTATTTTGGCAGTCATAAAATTTTAAATTTATTTTTGTGTTAGGTCATCATTCACGGCGCTGTTTTCCCGGAAGCAGCAATGTGGCTGATGTTTTGATTTCAGGGTTTGGTTGAGCAAGTTGGCCGCTTGCTTAGTCAAAGACTGAAATGGATTTATTTACACGATTTTTTTAATATTTTAATTATTCACACAACACTTAGAGTAATTTATGGTTTTTTTTTTTGTTTACATATAGTGCGTACATAAATTAAATTGTACACAGTGATTACACATGCATCTAAATTTTTATGCATGAAATAATTTGTAGGTTTGAATTCCTTTTACACAGGTAAACACACAGGTGATAATTTATTAATTGTACAAATAGTGACACGATAACAATATTGTTTTTTTCATTTTTCTTTCAAATATATGACAGCATATCTTTAAAGTTCATGACGGTGTATAAACGATGCTATTTGGCCTGCTTTGATACATATCATCTTTCACGACTGGATCTGGTTAAAAAAAGGGATTTATTTTTTATTTTAGATTGGATGCCTCTTAATAAAATTTTAAATCATTTGCACTTTAACTTCAATAATATTGTGTATGTAATCATTTTATTTTATTATTTGTATTCTTTTGCTAATATAGTATTCGACAGTATATTTTTCTCATACATAGTAGTTCATTGATGATTTACACGAAACTCAAGGTAGCTGGGTTAGACTTTAACCAAATTCTAGTTACACTTTACACGTTGTTCTTTTTATTACACACATACTGGTTGATTACTATGTTACTCTATTTATTTTTCATGACTGTATTTTCTTTTTTAAGAAAGAAAGTATATTGTTGTAGCATTTTTCTCCTAAAAAAAGGTCCCTTTTTTTTAAAAAAAAAGTAATGGATTTTTTCACAGTTTTAGGATTTCTTGGATAGAATTTACCTTAGAAATTCCACATATTTTTTTTCACTTCACAAGTTTTTTTTTGTTGTTTTTTCTCCTCATTCACTGTTTGGACATTGTTTTGCTTTTTATAACAAAATTACAGCAATATTGTTTTTTTCTCGTAATTTAACCCTTAACTGGCAGTGTAAACAGCGGTAAATTTCAAAACGTAACACAATGGGTTTTGTGCTTAGTATACAGGAGGAACTTTTGTTCATTGAATTTACACATTAGTTCATTGTATTTTTGTTCATAGGATATTACACACGTTACTCATGGTTTGGGTCTCTCAGTACCCAAAATTTTGTTTCACACACATTACATATTAGTTCATCGTTTACAAGAATACTACTTCCTTGTGTTTTCAGTTCTTCGTGTGCACTGGTACTATAGCCCTTTACATTTCATTTTTTATGTGGGTTTGCTATGTCAGTTCCTGTTACTTTCACACATGATTCCTTTCACATAGTTCATATGATCGTTTACACTTTTGCCAGAAATTTGTTTGATATTTTTACACATTGTATTATTACATACACCGCGCATGTGTTTTGTCAGATTTTCTAAAATTAATTTGTAGTTACGGTTTCAATTTTCAGTTTTCTTCCATACTACACCGTGTTTACGTTCACCTTTTTGGTAGTGTGCATAGTGGAAATTTGATTTAACAGGACTTTTCTCAATTTAATAGATGTACACTGTGATGTAGAATCACATATAGTTTTCTTAAATTTTACATTTTTCTAAATTACAGTTAAAACTAATTTTTAATTAAATATCTATTTTATCTTTGTGTCTTATTTCAATCCCACAATAACCTTCCGTTAAAAAGTAAAGAAAGAAAACATGTAACATCTGCTGTATCAGTAAAACGATTCTCAGATAAAGAGTTCCTTCAGATGAATTTTCGGCTTCGCTAAAATAATAAAAGAAAGAATAAAGATCGAATGTGTTTGCGGTCAGTAAAATTTCATTTTCTCTCTGCGTAATGTTGAGCCTAACTTCTTTATTACATAAAAACTTTTCATGTACATGCTCTGTATTTTGTCTATTGATAACATTCTCCCAAAACAGACATATAACGTACGATGTTGGCGCGAATTCTTTTTGGCGTATTTTTTTAGGACTGCCCATTTCTGGTTGCCCTGCATTAAATTCAAAATCATCTTAATTGTTTAAAGCGTAACAGAAAATTTCATGGTTATGATATTCACTTTTCATATGCTCCTTTCGCCAATTCTAAGATGCCAATGTGTGAATTCTGAATGAGAAAATTCAATTGCCTCCCTCTCCCTTCACGGACTCAGACATGTAAAGAAGATATCTTAAAAATGCTTACAGGCACCATCCCTAATTATTTCAGTAAGAAATGATTTAATTTTTATAACTCTACTTTAAATAAACAAAGTTCTCAAAAGGCATTTATTTTATTGATCACAGCCTACAACTCTAGCGAATGCATTTTTTTGAAAAGAACCTGGTCGCAATACTTTAAAATACAGATCTACACTACAGAAACTATGGTGTCTACACCAGGCATTCGCAACTTTTTCAAACATCGAGGGATGGTGCCTGCTGTTATTTGCCTGCTGTTATTTGCCTGCTTTTATTAGCCAGCTTTTATTTGTCTGCCAATTTATTTTCTGGACTAGTTCATTAGAAATTATCTGAACTATATCGGGACTATTATTTGGACTACTTATAAGTGTGAAATTGGATTATTAATGCCTGTCTTCAAATAGTTTCGAATGACTGTCTCCTCGTCAGATAAGTCCCACTTATGTTTGTGAACCATGGATTATTAAATAAGTGCCTCCCTTGTTCACAGAATGTTGTTTGAAATGCGTATGTTCCTGTGAATTATGTCTGCTGGATTTTTCTTGATGGACCTCATGGAGTTGGATTATAGTGCCGATTTATCTTTTATTTGAGCGATTGATTCTTCTGATCGGGACCTTTCGAGATGCTCGGTGTTAACGCGGCCGCTCGTTAAATTTTCTCCTGCCGATGTAGGCCTAAGAATCTACGACTGGCGATTTGTGACTCTTATTTCACCTCCGTTAAACGTTTACTGACATAATGTTTTTATTTCATCTTAGCGGTGTACTTCAGTGACGATTCCATATACTCTCGACTAAAGTGACACAGAATTTCGTGTTTGACGTTTAAATTCTTCGTCATTCGTCGATAATATGATCTTCACATTGGATTTATTCTTTAAATTTTTGGATGCTGACACTGATGTTTTTCACAAAAATAATTACATGCGCTATACTATTAAAAAAAAAACCTTAAAACTACAGCATTGATCAATTTTGTGTCTGTAATTTTGTGCGCTATTGAACGTTTATTTTTACGATAATACTGTTACAAGTTTATTTGTAGTAGTTGAAAGTTAAAAAAAAAAAAAAATGAGTGAAGAAGACATTCATTGATAAATATTTACAGCATAAATTTCGCAGATGAGAAAGTGTATGCTTTTATATTTAATAGGTTAAATCTCAATTTCTATTTTAATTATATGATATTTTTATTTTAAAAAAAAATTATGTTGAGTAATTTTCAACCATTTTTAGTTTATTATGTATTAGTTTTGCTGTGCTCTAATTGAATTTCTTTAAATACGAACAGTTATAAATGATTTTAGATTGTCTTGAAACATTTCACAGCTTTACAAGTGCTATTTAAAAACTATGATACAAACGATAGCATGATAAAATTATATTTTTCAAATATATAAGTACTTATTGCTGTGCACGTTTTGCTGAAAGTCGTTTGAGAAATATCAAGACAGTTTATTACTTTTTAAAGAAAGTATTTTTATAATTTCCATTATTAATTAATGACTATATACTTTGTTTATTTTTTTAATACAGTTATTTTTGAAGTGTTATAAATTGACGTATATTCCTTTTTCTTTTTCATAAATTTTATATTATATTTCCATGTAGATGAAAAAGTTCTAGGTAAGTTAATGGTGCATCTCTTTTTCCTATAAAAAAATAAGGCATGATGTTGTCGGGTTGCAACCATTATTTTTTAATATGAGGTTTATATAAAAGAAACAATACAGAGAAAGATGCATGTGAATACTGGTTATACAATAAGGATGTATGCACCTTCATATATTATTGACAGTGGGCTCATTTTCAGATAAATAAAATTTTATCGTTTGAATCACATGCCATGTACACATGACATAAATAATAATAATGATGCATGCATAATCGAATTATAAATTCATGTATCAAAAAATATATTATTACATTTTATCCTACTTTTCTTTCCTGATTTTTTTCACTTTAAAGGTAAGTTGTGCTTTATATTGTTTGTACAGTAATTTTATTGGGAGATTGTTTTTATTTGTGCAAAGACTAGCCATGTTCTTATTTGCATAATTAAACCTATCTAACATCTTAATATTCTTAAAGTGTGTGCATTGTTTATATCTATTCGAGTAGAATTATTTTTACACTCTAGTCTGCAAAAAAAAAAAAAAAAAAAAAAAAATTATAAGATGAATAAGATACAGTATGATACTGAATAAGATACAGTATGAATCATTATTTTCGTCAATTATATTAGCTAATAAAAACTTCAATTTTAGGAGTGTTCAATAAAAAAAAAAAAAAAAAAAAAAAAAAAAAAAAACATTTGATAAATTCCTTAATATTTATTATGATATTTCTTATGCATTTCATTTAGGATATAAACAGTGCATTAAAACAAAATATCGTCTTAACTAAAGTGACTAATTTCCCCCCTTCTAATTTATTTTAAGACTTTTTATACATATATTTCCAGGGTTTGTTTTTCCTATTTGCACCCCATTTGCAAAAATATTTCGTTAGAGAGGGTCCAGTTTTCTAATATTTAAATAAATAATGAGATTTTTTTTCATGCTTTTTCACTTTTATAAAAGTAAAACACAATTTTGATTAGTTTATGGATAGACATTTATTTTAAATTTTTAGCATCTATTTAAAAATATTCTCAGATATAGCTGCTTTTATTATATTGCATTGTAGATAGGTTCATTTTTTTAATAATCTGATACTGTGCTCGTTTGTTTATTTTCGCATTTTTATAATTTAGGATATAAATTGTTTATAATGACTAAAAAAAGGTCACGTAAATTGACACAAGATCCATCTGTTGTGTTTAACTTTAAGTTTAGACCTGATGCAAAACAGGTAATGTCTTTTAAAACTAATATGGATTCTGAAACAATTGGTTTAGATTCTAATTCTTTTGAGATTTCATGTTTGAGTAGTTTAAAGGATTCTATTAACAGATATTCTAGATCTGTTGTTTCGGATGTTCAGAAATTAATTGATCCTATTTTAAATGAGAATAACCCAGAACTTATGGCAAAATTTAATTCCTATCAAAAAGAAATTGAATTAAAATTTAATATTTTAAGTGATTTGGTGTGTAGTGTTCAATCTGAGTGGACTGTTTTACAAAAAAATAACGACCAGTTACATAGGTTGAATGAGCTGTTGTTCGAAAAAGTAAGAACACTGAACTCGTCCAAACAGTCTATGCATAATGAGATAGCTATTCAATGCGACATTGATGAATCTAAATTGGATGAACCCCTTAATGTTATTAAAGATAAGGAATGTAATTCTAGTGGGAAAGATTTGGCCAAATTTCTAGATAAGGTTGAATCTGAAATACACATAAATTCTGGTACAAATAACTCTGAATTATCAAAAGACAAAAATACTGATCTTATTTCAATACCGGATTACATCCTAAATTTATGTGAGCACAAAAATCAAGTTAGAGATTTATCTGACTGCACAAAAATAATTCTGTTAGGTCTTGATGACAATATAGGTATACCAGATATTATGATATCTATAAATGAAAAGATTGGCAGTACCATTCCTTCCATTAACTTTGAAAGAAAGCATAAATTAAGACAGGGATTAAAATATAACTGGACCATTAGTGTTACATCTTGGATATTTGATCTCTTAATTCAACATGGAAAATTAAATATTAATTCTGTTGACTACACTGTCAGGCCATTTATTAACATAAAACGTTGCTTTCATTGCCAACAAATAGGCCACCTGGCAAAATTTTGTGCATATGATTTGGCATGTGCTAATTGTGGTGAATCACACACTTCAGATAATTGTAAAAATGCTTCAAGATGCATTTACTGTATCGCACATAACCGTGCTTACAACAAGTTTTTCGACATAAATCACCCTGCTTTTTCCACTTGCTGTAATACATTTAAATTTTATTTCAAGCAAAAACAAGCTTTTAATCACTCTAAAATATAAAGTAAATATTCAACACTTCTTCAGGTATACTATTTCATGTATATTTTGTTATTTACATATTTTGTTGGTTACCTTCAGGTGATACTTGGATTTCTCCGCTCTTTTACACAGTATTTTTTTTACATTGTTAACCTTTTTATTCATAACACAAACATAAAGCATTAATAATTATATTTTTTTTCATACACTATTCTTTCGTAGATATATATTTTTTCACATGGTGTACACATTTTAATACATTGTTATTTAAACATTACTTTCAATCCTTTCATGATTTACATTTTTCGGGCATTGTTCATATCTCTGATTCTCTTTCATTCAACTGTTTCGTGAGCTCAGGAATAGATGAATGATTCAAAATTTCACATTTTTGATTTATTGATAGTTTTCTTCTGGTGGTTAAGCCCTAATTATCATTAAGACTTCTGCGGTGAATCTTAAATGTTTGTTTACACAATTTATTTTTCTTTATTTGTATCTTTCGCGATAGATATAAAAATTGCACATCTATTTTGTCTTAATTCGATGTAGCTACTCTATTTTTAGTAGGTCTGTGTAATTATCAATTGCACTTTTCTTTACACACAGTGTTAGTGCGAATGTTCACTAGTGTATCAATATTACAGTGGTGAAAGTTTTACAAAGTTCTTTTTCTTTTGATATACTTGTGGATATTTGCAACTGACTCACTTTTCATACAACTTCTCTTTGCATGCAGCAATTACAATGTTTTTCTACAAAGTTTTTTACAATGGTAGTTTACAAAGGTATATATATATTGCTGTATGCTTTGCAGAGGAAGTTATTCACATACATATACATTTACATATGCAATTGTTTAATTATCGGTCCTCTGTGAAGTTTTTTTAGAACATATTGATTATTATCTTTAATACATAAGTCATTTCTGTACATTTTTTTGTTTTGGTTATGGATGATTTAATCCAGTAATTTTTACCCTCCCATTTGCACTATTCCATGTTTTCCCGTTTACACACGTGAATTTCATTACTCTTTAGGCGTAATTTAGATAGATATAGACACTTTTTTTTGCATAACATTTGTTCGTAATTAAATATCATTTATATTCGCTTCTCCACATTTCTTTATTTTCATTTGGGTATACATGATACAGTAGTACTTTACACTATATTTACGACCATTAAAAATTAGTTTTCAGTCAATGAATACTTACACATGTAGCGGAGCTTACTCCTTTTTTATTAAAAATTCTTGCAAGATGCAAAATTTTATATATAGACTAAAATTCACACACTTATTCACTTTAAATTCAATACTCATCCTTTTATAATTTGTACACAGTACTTCCACATAAAAAAATACACTTTGGTCATTTTGTAAATACCGATGAGTGGTATACGACAGTCAAGGTGGTATTTAAAATTGCATACCTGTCAATGTTTTCACACTTCTGGTTCAAAGGATATGAAGTGAAGATAAATTGTAATTTTTTATAAGCAAAGAGGCTGTCATACGTTTGCTTTACTTGTTAATACATGTCTTTTATTGGTCTTTATACCAGTTGTATCTTAAATTGAAGTTACTTTATAGGTCTCCATATTACATTTCCACACATCTTTCCCACAGTTCTAAACTTTTTACACTTTTGCATGAAAGTTCAGTCTCTCCCACTTAACAGTAATTATTTTTGAATAAAAGTATTTTTGGGAAGATACCGAATTCTTTACGGAGATTTCTTCTCTCATGTTACACTAAAATACCGTTTTAGATGTCAATATAATGCAACATTGATTTTAAATTTCAGATTTAACTTAATAAAAAAATTCATCAGTTTAGGTATTAAAAAAAAGGACAAAAAAATTAGAAGATAGACATTTAGGAACATTGTTATCACATGGAAGTAAATGGTGAACGACAGTGTTTCAAAAATTTTTTCCATATGTTGCTTGTCTAGCATTTCTTGAACTCTCATCTCAGATATAAGTTTGTAGTAAAATTTATCTTGTAAACTTTTTAAAAAAAATAGTGGAAATTTCAAAATTTCATATTATTCATTATTATGGACATTTTTAATCCTTCTATTTACAATATTTTTTTGTTTATTTGTGTATTATGTTTTGTGTTTAATTGCATTATATTACTCCAGTATTTTGCTATTATTATTGTATTGATCAATACACATATTTAATGTTTCTTATTACAAACATTTTGGAATTTATTGCCAATTGGTAAGTGACCTGTAGACTTATACCTGATATTTTGTTTTATTTGTATGTGCACATTTTTTATACAGGTCCTTGTCTAAATAAGACAAATTGAAAAGTGATCACAAATTTTATTAATGAAGCTGCAGCTGTTTCTAAGTAGAAACAATATATGATGTCATTTGTATGACAAAATTTATGGTACCAATAAATTTATATCATGATATATATATACTTTTATTTGGGATGGTTGCCTACTTAGAGAGAAGTTCAATTACTGTTTACTTTATTTAGTAAATGTGTAGTTTGTTTTCATGAACATTATACACATTGTTACTTGTAAGAGCATATGAAAATTGATTTCTCTTCCTGCATGTACCTTTATAGATTTTTTTTTTTTCGCCTGTGAAAGGGGTGATATATGTGATGTAGAATCACATATAGTTTTCTTAAATTTTACATTTTTCTAAATTACAGTTAAAACTAATTTTTAATTAAATATCTATTTTATCTTTGTGTCTTATTTCAATCCCACAATAACCTTCCGTTAAAAAGTAAAGAAAGAAAACATGTAACATCTGCTGTATCAGTAAAACGATTCTCAGATAAAGAGTTCCTTCAGATGAATTTTCGGCTTCGCTAAAATAATAAAAGAAAGAATAAAGATCGAATGTGTTTGCGGTCAGTAAAATTTCATTTTCTCTCTGCGTAATGTTGAGCCTAACTTCTTTATTACATAAAAACTTTTCATGTACATGCTCTGTATTTTGTTTATTGATAACATTCTCCCAAAACAGACATATAACGTACGATGTTGGCGCGAATTCTTTTTGGCGTATTTTTTTAGGACTGCCCATTTCTGGTTGCCCTGCATTAAATTCAAAATCATCTTAATTGTTTAAAGCGTAACAGAAAATTTCATGGTTATGATATTCACTTTTCATATGCTCCTTTCGCCAATTCTAAGATGCCAATGTGTGATTTCTGAATGAGAAAATTCAATTGCCTCCCTCTCCCTTCACGGACTCAGACATGTAAAGAAGATATCTTAAAAATGCTTACAGGCACCATCCCTAATTATTTCAGTAAGAAATGATTTAATTTTTATAACTCTACTTTAAATAAACAAAGTTCTCAAAAGGCATTTATTTTATTGATCACAGCCTACAACTCTAGCGAATGCATTTTTTTGAAAAGAACCTGGTCGCAATACTTTAAAATACAGATCTACACTACATACACCATGTCAGTTTTTTTTAATTACGCTCTTTTATTGTCCATTAAGACATTACACGTGATATACTTGAAAAGTTTTCATTATTTTTGATCAGTTTGTACACAGGTAAACCTTATTTTTTGTACTCTTTCCCTGTTCACATATGCAGCCGCATGCTGATAGTCTTCAGTTACTACACCGAATGGTGTTTCGGGCTGCACTCACACACACACACATACATCTATTCTTTTAACGCTTGTGTACGATTCACATTAACCTGCCTTACATTTTTTTTCACACGTTATACATTAAATCTTTTGAAGAAGACTAGTTTTTTTACATATTTTTTTAAAAAAAAAAGTTCATTGTACACCCCTGTTTTTTTGCCTAAACTAAATACAGCCTAGATCAGTAAACAGACTGTTTTTTTTTGACAGAGAGAATTATTGATAAAGTCAAGTTTCATCATATAATTCTGCCATATATGCTCCTCTTTTTGCTCTAGTTATAAAACTTATGTGTCACAGAGTTCTCAAAATGTTTGATTGTGTTCTTATATATATTCAATATTTTATGTGTTATTTTACCTTTTTGATATAATTCATGTCTCAAAAATAAAATAATAAAGTAGAAGTTGGAATGTAACCAACTCGTTTAAGCAATAAAAAAAATTGCTTTGGCTTGAATAGAAATTTCAAGCAATTTGAATTAAAATCTTCTGGAATAATATTGAGTGTGCACACAGAAAAAAAAGAAACAGGATAATATACAGCTGTCCAGAAGTTCACTGCAGTTAAAAAAAAAAGACTTTTTGCAAGTTTTATAGGTACCTACTTGCTTTATCATGCTTATTAGCATATTTTTTTATTTTAATTGAGACATGATGTATTTTCCTTTGCTTATTTACTACTTGGGTATTGCATTATTAGACAAGTTATCACCAGTTCCTCTTTAATAATATGCTTTGTTTATATGAGTTGGTGTAGTAACATTGAGAGGAGGCATGTGTTTGTTTTTTTTTTCTTTTATCTCCCGCGTTTCACGCTTTTTCTTTGTCGGTCGTCGGGGAGATATATGTAAAGGCGTTTTCCTTTACATATTAGTTAATAATTGTTTTCTCCCCTTAGTTAAAATTACAATATTCCCTTAATTTGTAACTTTATTTAATAAGCTAGATTTTTAATCCCTTTAATTCTATTCAGTTACTAACGGCCATTTTTTCCTTTAAAATATAATTTCAGATATCTCTAATTCTTTCTTTAAAACCACAACGTACATCCGTTTGTTCATGTAACTGTAAGTATTTTCCCATAGCAACAACCATTTAAAGAGTTATTTCTAGCCTGTATTTATTCACAGTTGAACGCTATTCACTTAAGAACCAGACGCGCTAGGTTGTCTTTTTATTTCATTAGAATTCATTTCCTTTCCGAGCCATGAGACTCTTGTTATCCCTAGGTAAAGAATTCAATCCTTATGGTTTTCCGGTGCCATATTCACCCTTTTATCGTTTGGCATTAATTATTTCAAATTTTACACTTGATGCATTCTCATTCCACCCTATGTAACGGAAATCAAATGCATGTCTCCTATCATCGAAAATGTACATCTGGTGTTCGTTATTGGCCATAAATACCAATGTAATACGCCAAAGACAGTGGTTTCAAAAATAGTATTTTTTACGATTCGGCTCTCATCCTTGGTACTGTTATGTGATACAAGATTCGCCTACGTCCTGCGGTCGACGGGACTGACTACCCGTCGACCGGAGCCGAGCCTTGTTACCTGCCTGATGCTCTTCAATAAACGAATTTTGTGTAAAGAATAACTCGTCTTATCTTGGAGTTTTTTTGTCTTTTCTTGAACCCGTGGTTACATCACCGATGCGGACTGAATCGCCCCTACATCACCCTGTATATCTTTTTAGATTGGTTCAGTTGCTCCATATAGGGCGATTGAACTAGACGGATCTATTTTCCACATATGTTTCTTTTTTTAATATAGGGTTTCAGGCCCTGTTTAAAAAAGTGCAAATAACTTTAAAATTTTTAAACCATGTAGATCAAGCAAATTATATATCATCTAAAGAGCATTGTAAGAGAAAACTTTGTTTTCTACGTGTCTAAAAGAACACCAAACATGAAATTATTAGATTTATTTCCACAACAAAACATAAGAATTAAGTAAGTACGTATGTATTTTAGTATAGATAATAAATATAAAAGTTACATGAGTATTTTTGGGGAAAAAATAAGATAAATCAATGAACAAACGGTTACGTTAAAACTTAAATATCTCATTATCCATTCTGTTTCCTTCAATGAAAGTTCGATAAGGACAATAAATCTATAGAGAGTGTAACTATACATTTATATCAAAATAGATCTATTTTTTATTCGTTTTAATATTTCACTAATAATGTCACTGTCTTATTTACCTCTCTTCATCTATATCGTAAAATTTCGAGGTTCACATTTCTCACTTAAGAAAATAGTTTTAATACCCGCTGACATGCTTTTTTTAATTTTATGCTGTAATTTTAATATTATATATTTTCCTTTTCTGTCATAAAAACACAATAGAAAAAGTAATTTCCCGCAGTAGGATATATTCTAAAAATGTATTTTAAACTGTTTGGGTAACTGGATCCTACATGGTCCAGTACTTTTATTTTCAGTACTATTTTCTTTTCAGTGATCTGCGATTTTTTAAACACTCAAGGCATTGCTTTATTTGGGTGATCGAAAATAATAGTGGTTCTATAAATACTGTTTGCTCGCATACTGTGTATCCCAAAATAAAATATTGAAGTACAAAGTCACTCAGATTACCTATTTTCGTAAATCAATAAGTGAATTCAATTTATGTTAGCTCTTCTGATTACACTCCTTTTCAGTAAGAGATGCTCTTGACTTTCATTGGTTATCACTCCTTGCAATGGTGTTTCTGTAGTAATACGTAGATTTTCCAACTGCAAGACGTTTTTCACACTTCATTTGAGGATTGTTTCAGAAACCAGTCCAGGATGATATGAGATAATCTCAAAGTAAAAATGATGTGGTAAAAACGAGATGAGACGGTAGCACATGTGATTTCCTCGTCAACTAGCAAGGATCTCTGTGCAGGGCAAGCATGTCTAGGGGAAAAAAATAAAGTATTAGAAAGAACTTTTGTGTGCAAAATTCAATTTATGGTATTCGTGGTCATGCTCCACAGAATAATAAAATTTGACTGAGAAATGTTTCTAACAGTTTGAGCAATTTACAGATTTTCTTAATATTCTTCTTTTTTCTATTTATTAATTATTATTTTATGAGTTATGTTATTTAAATTATTTGATGTTGCATTCAATACACCATTTTTGCTGCATTTTCCAACAGTTATTAAGTATCCTATGATGTTTAAATGAGCATAATAAAATCAGCAAAGTTCTCCGAGGAGTATTTATCAGTTCAACATCATATGGGGTTTTCATACATGAGATAGCACATTTACAATAGTTATTATATAAAATTTTAAATAAAAAGTGCTTCGTATGAAATTTATTTACTATTTGGGAAAACACTGACGCAAAATATAAGTTTAATTAATATTATGGCTGAAAATCTAGCACCGATATTGAAAAAAAGCGTCTTAAATTTAACTGCTAATAATTTAAGATTCGATTTAATTACTTAATAATCATATTTTTGATTTAATTATCCATTTATTGTATTCCACTGAAACAAAATTGACTTACAGTACAGCACTTATTGGCCGATTTTTTTTATTATTATTTAACATGGTTTAAAAAACAAAAAAAATAATTTTATTAAAATGTCATAGTTAATTTGTCTTTACAAAATTTCAGAAAAAAAATGTGTTTAAAACAGATATTGCAAGTAATTACCAATCTTATTGCGTTTCAATGTAAAACTGAACAAAAATATTATCTTGACTGGATCGCATTTTTATTGGGCGTTAATTTTTTGCTACTAAAGTAAAAGGCACCTTAATGCAAACTTACAACCAATGAAATTTGGAACCAATTTCTCTTTGCAAACATTTCACAACTAATCTGCTTCGAATACAAGAGATGCATTTAAATGGGATTTCTTTCCTTTAGCTCAGCATATTTAGATTTTAGTTTTATGCAAGTTTTAATTTTGAAAATGTAAGCTAGAATTGATGCTATGTTAACCCTTTATCCACCGCATTATGAATTCATGAAAATTTTACATTCTAAAGTATTTTACGCAAATTCTTTAAATTGTTTAGTTGTTAAATTTGAATTTACAGGAATTTTGTGCAATTTTTATAACCCACACTCAAATATTTTATTTTTAATTATTTTCTTAGTACTTTGTAGAATTATAAAATGTACAAATATCATGTTCTTACAACATAAATAGAGAAATATTTCAGATTTGAAAGATCACCACCCCCCCTCGCTCAGCGCCAAGGAAGCTGAAAAGATGCAAAGGCAAAAAGAAATCATCCTTTTAAAAATAGTTTTGTTTTGTGTAACCAATAATGCTTTTGGAACAAGATAAAGTAATGTATCTATAACTCATTCTAAACAGTATTACAACTAATTAACGTATTAAAAAAATTTTATAATAAGTTATTTTAGTGGTAAAAGTACTGTCGTTAGATAAAGATTTAAACAATTAATAAAGAAGACCTTTTTTATGCACGGTGTTTAATATTCTATATGATAATTTTTTTGTAATATTTATAGATATAATATAGACTATTCTAATGTTTGTAGTTTTAGTGTTAATTTTTGACTGTCGTAAATGAAATAATACATTAATGTATTTCAGTGATTACTGAAACATTTTAATTTTAAAGATAGATGTTGCATTAAATTAAAAATCTTATTATGTTCTGCTGCACACAAAAAATAAAATTTTACCTTGACTGGATCCCATATTATTGAGCGTTGTTTGTATTTTACTACTAAAGTAACAGGAACTTTTATTCAAACTTCCAACTAATGAAAGTTTTAAATAAAAATTTCTCTTTACGAACATTCCTTAACTAATGGGTATCCAGGAGAAATGATATAATTAAATGGTATTTATTTCCCTTAGCTCAGCATATTTATATTTTGGTTTTGTGTAGTTTTCTTCTTTAAAAAAAAAGTTACAAAAAAGGTATTTTCAACTTTGAAGAATAATCTACATTAAAGAATAAATGAGAAAAGAATTTTTTAATGCACAATCTTAAAGGTTCTGTATGATCAATGTTTTTAATATTTATAGATACAATATAGACTATTCTAATTTTTTTGTAGCTATAGTATTCACATTTGATTGTCGTAGACGATATAATATTAGTAGACGATATAATTCAGTGATTACCAAAACGTTTTCAGTTTTAAACAGAGATGTTGCAATGAATTATCAATATTATTGCGTATCGCTGCAAAAAAAAAAAAAAAAAAAAAAGGTCTGGATTACATTTTATTAAGTGTTTCTCTCTTACTATTAAAATGATGGACATCTTAATACAAACGTACAACTAATGGAAGTTTAGAACCAATTTTTCTTGACGAACATTCCGCAACTAACGTGTTGCCAACAGAAATGAGGCAATTAAATCGGATTTCTTTCTCTTAGCTCTGCATGTTTAGATAGCATGTTTTATGTTCTTTTTCTTTTTAAAACTATAATTAGAATAGAAGGTACTTTTTATTTTCAGGAATAATCTGCGATGAACGATTAATAAGGAAAAATCTTTTAATATACAATGTTTTATAACATTTATATATATGATACAGACTATTATAAATTTTTGTACTTTTAGTGTTGATTTGTAACTGTCGTATACCGAAAAAATACATTAATGTAACTATCGAAGCATTTTCAGCTGTTAATTAATATAAACTGAAATCATGATACCTCTTTTATATGTTTTAATCGTGCACTTTTTGTATGTATCCTGAAGGTACTAAAATATTTTTACTTGTATTGAAAAGATCATGAAATTTATTTTAATTTGCTTAGCAGAGCTATTTTCTACGTGTTTCGTAACTAAACCTTTCGGCCTGATGAACTATTAATAGTATATTTCTTTTAAATGAGTATTATTTTCTTTTTACAAATACTTTTCTTACTGTTTATACGTAGTATAGTTAGTATGTGTCTGTGCAATTACTATATGATTTCATTGACGTTTACACATTTAGTAATAACAATAATAATAAATATTTGCTTAATTCTCTTTGCACTGTTTTTGATTCGTTTATTTAAACATGTATTTTACTCTTTAAATTTAAAACAAATGTTATTTTGCTAAAAATATTATGTGCAATAAAGCGTAAAAAATATTAGAAAGTGGTAATATCAGTTAAATCTTTAGTTTAAATCTTCTTGAAAAAAAAAATATTTAATAAATTTATCTCAAAAACTGGTCCTTAACCTATTTCCATATGAATATGAATTGACTAGTATACAAAACAAAAGCATTTGTTGTGTTTCAGACAATGAAATATTTGTTAAACTTTAATTAATTTATTTGGAAATGTATTAACGTAATTTATTAACGTAAAGGTAATTTTTCTAAAAAAAATGGGACCCGAAAGTGTTAAATTGTTGTGTACAGAACAAAGTATGATGTGCATTAGGGTGGAGCGAAAAAAAATTTTTTTTGAAAATCAAAAACGGGTAGGTGCCAAAAGTTGCCTTTATACTAGTACATCAACTGCGTGAAATTTTACCGCTGAAAAAAAATGGCTTGAGTCTGCGCTTTTGCTCCAAAAATCGAAATTTTGGGTAAAATTTGTCATTTTTTGACATGTTTTCAAAAAAATTAAAAAATTCCTACAGAGCTGGTTAGTATTTAACAGTGTTGCTTAGACCTTTATATTTATCTTCTTAACATATTTAAACTATAAAACAATATCTGTAGTCTGTATAATTGGAGCAATTCTGACAACTTTTTGCGAAAAATCAGCGTTAATCTCTCTATTGGAGCATGCAACGAAATGTTCTTTTGAATGCATTTCTTACCTAGCTGCTTTCAAAAGTACTGTGTATATAACTCATAGAGGTGGATGTATTATCCCACCCGTCTCAACCACCCAATCATCTACGCCCAGTGTTTTATTTTTCTATTGAATTGTTATTTTTTTTCCGAAGACGAGTATAAGTTTTCTATATATCAAAGTAATTTATCTATTCTTTGTATTTATAGACTTTGGATGATTTGAAACATGCTGGTGTGACCTGCTGCACGTATATTTTTATACCATGTATAACAGAAGAGAAGCTGAGTAATGTATTGGGTATGTTCTTAATTGAACCTAGTCAGCAGTCTATTATCTTCATTAAAATTTCATGCAATTAGTACATTATGACTGGAAGTTCTGTTATCACAGCATTCTTTCGATCAATTACATTTTATATGCAATGATTTGCCTAAAAATTGATTGTATAAATTCAGTTTCTAGTATGCCATCATTTATTGAACCTATTACATTGAATATATGCTGAGAAGTTAGCTGTTTAATATTATGACGATCGTCACAGAGGATTGCAAACAAAATTTGCGTGTAAAACAATAATATTTTTAAAGAAGTTTTAGTATGCTTTATGTCGTTTTCTGTGTTGTTCCGTAGTCTAGTAATTTCTAATAAGATTTTAGATCTATTATTTAGGTGTGTAGTACATTTGGTATAAAACATCCCGCGGTATAAACTTGGATTATAGATTTGGTGAGTGAACGTATAGACGCTGATTGCCAATCTGTGCTTATATAAAGCGGAAAATTTTATTAACTTTATGAACTGTCTTTTCTGCGAGATGTTTTCTAAATTTCTATTCCCCATTCTTTGAGAAATAGCTTTCCTTATGAATTAGCTTTGCAATCTCCGACAGAAATTTCTAGTCTGTTCTGAGTATCTTTTTCTCAATTTGAGAAAATAATTTCTCTATTTTATAAAAAAAAAATTGCAATAGGAAGTAAATATTACGTAGTCAAAGATTTTCCTTATTGATCCAGTGAATCCATGTAGCTTAGAACGTTTTATGTCGACTTCTCTAATAATTGACTCAGAGGAAATTCACTGGAGTTGAAGTAGCGAATGATTCAATATCATATAGACAATTCTAAGCTTACCCCATGCAAAATGGTTCACAGTGACAAATAAAATTCTCCTAATTTTAAATGAGCACTTATAGTCGATATCCGTCCATTCCCTCATAAAGCAAAATGCATTATAAGTTTATGCCCAGGACATTTCACCCTCAAATGTTGTCCACTCATAAAAAGGGGATCTAAAAGTTAATAAGAAATTAACTGGATACGAAAACACTTAGAAAACGGCATAAAACTAATGCAAAAAAAAGTTATTTACAACAGCGGTTGCTTTACACATGGAGAACAAATTTTCATTGCAATTCTCGCTGACGATCACCATCACATTAAACAGCTCGCTTCTCAACATATAAAAAATGCAAAAGTAGAATAAATGATGGCATACTTATAGTTGAAATATCTGAAATCATCTTTGAAGCAAATCATTACGTAAAAAAATACAATTGACTGAAAAAATGTTGTGGTAACAGAACTTGCAGTCATTATTCATCAACTGAATGTAAGCTTGATAAATATAATAGATGGCCGAATAGATCCCTTTAATAATATTCCCGTGCATTACTCTGCTTGTCATTTTTTTTGTATAAACTGTAAAAATATACATGAAGATAGTTACAGCAGCATGTGGATGCAAAGAACTGATAAACAAGGTGGAAGCATCGAAAACATGCCAAATTTTTATAAAGAAAATCACAAATCAATGTATAAATAAAAAACTGTACTAAGATGATCGAATAGTTGGGCCGGATGGTATAGGAAATATAGCCATCTCCACGACGCATGTCCAAGGTAGTTTTGAAAACAAGAGCTGTATTAAAAACAACAATTCGTTATATGACCCAATAGAGTGGTAATGCCGTTTTCTTACTAAAAGTTGTCTGTTTTGCTCCAGCTATAGGGAATAAACATATTGTTTTATAGTTTAAATATGTTAAGCAGATAAATATAAAGGTCTAAGCAACACTTTTAAATACTAACCAGCTCTGTAGAATTTTTTTAATTTTTTTGAAAAAATGTCAAAAAATGACAAATTTTACCCAAAATTTCGATTTTTGGAGCTAAAGCGCAGACTCAAGCCATTTTTTTTCAGCGGTAAAATTTCACGCAGTTGATGTACTAGTATAAAGGCATCTATTGGCACCTACCCGTTTTTGATTTTCAAAAAAAAATTTTTTTCGCTCCATTCTAATGTGCATGAATCTCGACATAGATATATGCTTAAGTGGATTGTATTCTGCTGAAAGGGAAGTCTCGCTCTATCGAGCCCTCGTACGGAAAATACGACCACAGCACTTCCCTACAAATAAACAAACCAAATCAACAAAACCTAGTCCTTTCCAATGTTTGTTGAATTTTTTTTTGTTCTAGTTGTAACAGTCGTCCAAGAATAATAGTGATTTTTCATGTATCGGCAATTATAAATTAAAATATAATTTATCTTATCAAAAATAAATTTTCATAATTTGTTTCTCAACCAAATAAGAAAAAAATTATGAATTAGTTCAATCATGTAAAAAATACATATTGAATAATGAGAAATATTAAGATAAACATGTTTTTTAAAATATGAACTGTATGTGAAGAGATTCTTATAATTTTTATAATTTTCTTATAACATTTGAATGCTTTGGAGGTAAGTTTTAAATTAATTTATATCAGTTAAACATACTTTATAAAAGAATTTCAATAGACTCATTCAGGAATGAAGTTTAAACTTTCTAAATTATTAGAATAACGTAAAATAAATGTATTCCCTATATTTATCTAAATAATGTAAGATTACACATACTTTTGTAGAATGTATACTAAAGTAAAATAAACGAATTTGTAACAATGCACATCAATTAATTTAACTACTTTAAGGTACCTAAAAAGAAGGAAATAATTAATAATATCCACTTGGTAACGCTGGATCTGAAACAAGCAAAGAAAAAAGAAAAGTTTTCAACCCATTAAACTGAATCTAAAATCTATGAAGATGATTCTTTTCACGAAAATATTATATTTTTACTTATCTCTAAATTAAAATTTTAAATAAAATATTTCAGAAAAATTCCTTAGTTGTTTATTATAAGAAATCGGATTTATAAAGACAAATAAGCGAGTTCATTATACAAGATTTAATTTCTTTACACTTTCGAAGTTGATTATTTTCTAAATAAGTTCCCCCAAAATCATTATCCTTTCAAAAACAGGATTTACAAAAAAAATGCATTAAGAAACATTGAAGATATGTGGAAGCAACAGTCGTTAAAATCGTAGTTATATTTAATTAAAACTAAAGGAAGGTAGTAAAAGAACAAAAAAATGGAAGTAGATTTTAAATCCCCTCTGCCCCATATATATATATATATATATATATATATATATATATATATATATGTACATATAAAATAGGCGTTTATTGAAGCTATATATATTTGTATCTTTCCCCTGTATAATAAGTTATTCAATATCAGAAAATCTGTTTTAGACACAAATTATACCGCGCCACTTTAATCATTAAATAATGGAAAAAATGAATTTAGTAAAATTTAGTACATGCTTTACAACAAAAAAATATATTTAATATAAATTCTTTTAAATCAATTAGGAGAATACAAATTGTTTCACATACTTTTGGGAAAACTTTGCATTTTATACAATTAGTAAGAATGAAAAGGCAAACAAATGTTACAACAATGTATAAACAAATCATAAATTGAGCGACAAATGTGGCGAATGCGTTATGTTCATTCTGCAATTTATTTTATAAATACTGAGAACTTGGTATAAAATCTGTTCAACTCATACGCAAAATTTATGAATGAAAAATTACATATTATACGTATTAATTCAGTAATGTGTAAATAATGGCATTCCATCTTAAATAGAGCTTAATCACCACGACAACTTAAAATCTTTGTCCATTATAGGATTTCATCGTATTCATTATGTATGATATGAGTAATAAAATAAAGAAAATTTTTATTAATTTTTTTTTAATGTTTTGATTCGTTTTTCACAAAGTTTGAAAAGATTCGACAAAATTCTGCAATGATTATATCTATTAAATGGTAAACCATTCGGTTGACAGCTTTTGTGTTCCTGAATGCGGACAGATTGACGGACAAGACGACGATTGTAGTTACTATGTATTTATAAAATTACGAACACAATTAATGAATAACTATCTCTTAAGTACTCCTATATAACAATTGGTATCAGATATAACTATTATTTTCAGTAAAGCCATTTTTATCCTCTCCCCCCAATAAAAAAAAGTATACCTGGGAATTTTTGATTCTTTAACAAAATCTTGTTTCACTTCCTTTCTTTTGAAAAGTTTTCTTTATCTCTTTAGCTACAATGAAGTAGCTATCTCTGGAGACGTTACTGAATTTCAACGGGAAAAAAGGAAAACGAATCTTTTATGTCGGAAGTATCTTGTTTCTTTCAGTTTTGCAAGTTCTTCGTTTCCTATTTTCGCTGATATAATAATTTTTTATCTAGCAAATATCGTCAAGATTTTCAATTCAAAATTGATTTTTATATACTTTTTATCTGTTTTCATTTATCAATTTACTCATAAAATATTAATCAATCATTTGCTTATAATTAAAAAGTTGTGCTCTTCTAAATGTACACGGTATAGCATTAATAAACTTATTTATGACAAATTACATCAATTTTCTTCCAAAAAATTCATATATTCTCCAACATACAATTAGTAAGTTCATGGTTTTATAATAATGGTCTGATGCTAACTTGTGGAGGAAGTGTTGTTTGGATAAAATTAGCTCATTGCACAATTTTACTTTTAAAAGAGAGAGATTAATTTCAAATTTAAAAAATATATATATATAAAATGCTGGGAAGACAGAATAATTTTATATATTTATTATTTTTTAAGTTGTGTGTATGATCAAAAGTTGAAAATTTGCGAAAAATATACTATTATTATCAGGGCTCGTACAAGTTCTTTATTTTCAAGACCAAGAAATTCTTTGATACCAGTATTTTATTATAGAAAGTCTCTCCCTTAAAAAAAAGGGGTGAAATTTCGCGCATCTAAACTAGATTTATTTATTTTTTATAAAAAAGTTACTGGTATTTCACCTGAAAAATAGCGGTACCCGTATGAACACTGATTATGTAACAGTAAGTATTTTTATTAAAGTCTTAAGCTGATTCAGCACACTTCATTGCAGTCGAAAATCAACGGTTTCATATCATTCATTTATTACTGTTCAAATATTACAATTTGTTTTCATTTATGAAATTTTCGAAATAAATTTTTAACATAAAGAGATAGACTACTTGGAAATCGGTCAAAAATCGATTGTCTTTTTTCAATATTAACTAAAAGCTTCTTTAATTATTAATATTTTGACACCTCGGTTTTACTTATACAGTAATTATATCGCGAGATATTGCAAATTTTGTTAATATATCCAACTCAATTACCCATACAAATAAAAACATCAAACTGATTTTTCTCCCTGTAGATATTTTTAAAACTTCATTATTAAAAAAATTCTTAAATTCACGAACATTTTTTTCCTGAATTTCACAGAAAAGGTCCCTTTTCACATCAAAGGGGCATTTTCCGTTACAAATCACAAAATTCCACCATATTTCCTGAAAATAACGAAACGGATGGAAATAAAAACAAAAAACGGAAACACTCCGCTGCGTAGGGGACTCCATGGCCGAGTGGTCAAGGCACCACAACGCCAAACGCCTGCAATCGCAGATTATGGGTTCGGGTCCCATTGGCGCCATGGAATAATGAAAACATAAAAAATCTCTTTTAAATTACATTTTTTTTTGTTTATTTTTCTCTTATTTCTTATTAAAAATCTTTTAATTTATTAGCCAAAAAATAAATAAATAAGTAGTGTACGACAATTTCAAAAAATTGTGTAAGTTTTTTTGTAAAAAGATTGTTAATAAAAACTTTTTCCTTCATTCATTAAAAAAAAACAGTGGTTTTAAACAGTGATTTTTTTTTTAATTTAAACTATGTAAAAAATTAAAATTGATTTAAAAAATAAGTACTATGCACCAGTCTAAAAAAAAAATCGTTTACAAATATTCTAAGGAATATATTTGAAAGGAAATCTTTAAAAAGCACAGCAGATTTTACCACTAACTCATAAAAGACATACTTTGTACAATCAAGTATCATCAGTTTTGACTCAGTTCGTAAGGATTTGTTTAGCAATCTAAAGGTCCCCAGTTCGATCCTCAGGACGGCGTGAACAAATTATACAAAATAATAATTAAGTAAAATAACATAGCAGCTTAAAATCACTCGGTAATTTCGAATTGTGTGACGAATAATCGATTCATTAATTTTAAAAATTATATTAAATTATTATTATTAAAAATCAAACTTTGTAACGGAAAGTTACTGATTCTTGAAACGGAGTTTTCCCTTCTTGTATTCCACACAACGGAAAATATACTAACGGAACAGTAAAATCTCGGCTACTTTGCTGCCGGTAGTTTCACCGGGAATTCACAGATTTATTTTTAACAGTGTTGCTTATTTGATAAATACGAAAGCTTTTTTGCTAATTTAGATACAGGTTTCACTTTTTTTAATCCATGGTGTAATTAACAGTTTTGTGATCGATCTAACATTCAAATTTATAGTTATTTTTAAAATAATTAAGGGCCTCTGCTCCAACGAGCTACGCTCGTCAACCCCCGATGAGACACAGCAGACTCTAACAGCATGCTAATTTGATGGGCTTTACAGATAATGGAAGATTGAATTATAATTAATAAACCAGTAGCAACCTTTTTGTAATTGGATTTCCTTTCATTTCCGCTTGATTGAAAAATTTAAAGGTTGAATCAGTTTCTGTTTAAAAGATTCAATATCTGTTTCCGGCCTTGATGAAATAATATCTGTTGAATTATTTACAAATAAGTTTATATAGAAGGAGTTAAGTAAAAGGGGTTTTTGTGTCTTGGTATTTTTGAAAAAGTTTCTTAAGTTCACATAAAAGTGCTTTTCTTAGAAAGGAAATATTATTTGTGCTGTCTTATAATTCACAACAATTGTTAAAACAAGGAATAAAAAATCATGCGTCAAACATACATTATGAAACACTTTTCAGCACATTAAGAACAAAGTAACAAAACTGCACCATTTAAAAAAAATAAAATATTACATCTTATTTCACCATTAATGTGAATATTTGAAATGTATAACGCATTTCAAAACCGAATTTTCGCTGTTCCCATCTAGGATCGGAAAATTATCCGAGTTTTTAGCAGCACTGAGTATGATAAAGAGATCTGTATGTATTAACAACATGCAATCCGAAATTTAATTCATATAAGAGATGCATATATTTCAGCTGAAAATTCTCCTTCAGTAAATTTCTCTAATAAGGATGATGGTATGCAAATACTTTTGTCTAGTCCTGTGTATATGAGGTATGCACATTATATATAAAGCATAATATGGAAAAAAACAATCTATATATATGGCTAACATATGCAGCACAAAAGTCACGATTATTTGTTAATTGTTCAATGGCAACATCTGAATAAATTGCAAATCATCGTTTATTGTGTAAAAGTAATTTAGAAGGATTTAGACCATGGAGGAATGAGATATGGGGAGGTGAAGAGTGCCCCAAACCATTTGAAACTATTTGTCGCTCAAATTTTAATGTCCCAAGCAAAAATGCGTGGAAAAGATTTTGTATTAATATAACAAATTGAAATAAATGGATTACAGCCGAAGTATATATTAAGAAGAAATAGTAATGAAAAAATTCTTTTAAAACCATGTATGAAAACGTAAGTAATAAATATTGATTTAAAATCGAGATTTTCGAGCGCAAACATTTTTAAGACATTAACAAAAGAATGCTATCTCTTCAAGCAAAATCTTAAAATAATTTTTCATATTGATAAAAAATTAAAATATTTATAGTAGACTCAGAAGCAGCAACACATGCAATCACCTTATCCAATTCCCCGATGAAAATCTAGGATAAGTTAAATCTCGATTCGCATATTAAAACGCAATCGGTCTGCGAAGTTATATCTGGGTAGAAACCGCCTAAAAACCCGATTTAAGCGATTGACTTATAGGTTTACCATTATGTTTTCCTGTTACATATCCTCCATGTTTTATTACTTTTGGTTGCAAAAAAGCACAATAATAAAAATATTTTTATTTTTATTTTATTTTATTTATTTTTTGTCTATGTGTGTCTTTTCTACCATGATGTGAGTTGGCAGACCGATTGTGTTTTAATATGTGAATTGCGATTTACGTAATCCTACTTTTTCAACCATGAACTCCATGAGGTGATCGTGTGTGCTGCCGCCACCCTGTCTATATATAATTAATTATTACATGCAATTTTCAAATTATAAAAAAGAAGGAAATTATATAAATTTATTAAAAATTCAAAAGTCCATAAAATGGAACGCTAGGCATACACCCGTTCTTAGGAGTGTGCGACAGGTGCGCCCTGCCTCGCGTCTATAGAGGGCCTCGCGACTACAGAGGCCTCGCACTTGGTACAAAATATTTTTTCTTTAATAAAAGGAAGAAGGTGTGATAGAAATTCTTTAATATGAATTTATGAATTTGGTTAAGAAATGTAAGAGGACTTGTCGCCATCATGCAATGTGTAAAATGTGTAAAATGTGGAAAATGTGTGCACCCATGTGAAAAATGTGTAATCAAAATAAAAGTTTTAGTTTCTCCGATCTGTATTGTAATCAGAGATTAGTGTACTGACTCTGTGCCATATTCAAATTTCCTCCTTGCACCCCAATCGAGTTTTTTTATGGGGGGGGGGGGGGAGGATTCGAAGAACAGTGCATAACATGTCCATTTCTTGCGATACACGTACGGTTCCAACGCTCTTTAGGGTTTTCGCATGCGCTGAGCATTTTGCGATGAAAAAAATGGGTGTTGCCATTGGAAATTTTCGAGTTTCTCTAACTATAACCGTAACCGTGAGCGCCATTTTCTTGTCGTTCATAGAATCTCGAGCTCATACCTCTGAATAGCTATATCTGAAATTTCATTTCGATCGGTTGAGCGGACTGGCCGCTAGAGCTCCGTATATCGGCAAAGTTTTTTTATGACCACCCTGTATATAAAAGGGTAATCGTAAATATGGATGATTGACATTTTTGGCACAATGTCAATATGAAAGATACGACCAATACAATCACTACTAATAAATTCCGAAACAATTTTTGGAAGCATAATTGCTTTTTTTTACAGATAGATATGATTTGTTAGTATATTAATATTTAAATGGGCATTCTAAAATATACATTAAATTAAAAAAATCTATTAGATTTTTCTTTTTAGGATTTTTTTTTCTTTTAATTTCTATCACCGGTATTTGGGTTTACTGCTTTGGTAAAGTAAATGTGATATTTCAATAATTGCTTAGTATTATATTTTATTTGTGTTACTGAAAAACAAGTTTTGATAGTTTGAAGTTATATATTAAAAATCAACTTTGTGCAGTCACGTATTGTGGTGACATGAAGATTATTTTTTTACATTATTCCATTGGTTGATAGCGAGGAAGATTCGTTTTGTTACCGTTTTAGAAATTGCATTTTGCAAAATATTATCCTCATTTTAAATGTAATCAAAGTAAAATTTATAAATTGAATTAGGTAGATATATGTGCTATATCATCCTCATTTAACATTTAGATTTTTGTACTATATATTACACTTTAAATGGATTCTAAAACATAATTTTTAATAAATTTTCTAAATAAAATGGAAAGTAAAATTCTTCTTACTGCTGCAGAATATAGTGATTGTTTGAATTGTTATACTAAATTTGTTATAGACTTAAAAGGTTTCGGGACACATTTTTTAAATTATTGAGTTAAAATTTTAAATCTTTTGTGATAAATAAGCGCATAATTTTCAAAGAAAATCATGTGATAAAACTCCCTAGATTTTTTTTAATTTAAAATTAAATATAAAAGTGGAGAAATTTAAAATCATTATAACTCGAAATACTGTTTGTAGAATCTCATTTTTTCCCATCTAAATAAACAGAAATGTATAAGTTTCAATTTTGATTCATCATTTTTAAAAATATCAATTTAAATAAAAATTTAAAACATTTAAATTAATTTTTTTTAATAATGTAAATTTAAAAAAATCATATTTTCTGAACTGAATATATATATTTTTTATTTTCTGAATCAAAACTAAAATAAAACAATTAAAAATAATATGCTCCAATAACATATCCAATGGATGGATGGTTGCAGGATAACTACATAATAAAGGCACAGACGATATCGAAAATATAGAGGGCATTATAGTATTTAAGTTAAATTCAATAATTATTTATTTCAGTTTTTCACTTTCATTGTATTTTTACTTTACTCTATCTTCAATAGAAGAAAGTATTGTAATCGAATTTTTTTTCGACTTCCGGTTTTCGACGGATTTACACGCTTTAAAGGTCAGAGATTTCAAAAAACATGTTTTACAAAATGTCTGTCTGTCCGCGTGTGTGTATGTCCGTATGTCTGTGTGTCTGTATGTCGCCATTCTACCATCAAAAAATGTATGAAGATATGCATAGAATTGAACCAACTTTTGTGAATATTTTTAGCCTTCTCAAGCAGGTTCACCTTCAGTTTTGAAATATTCCGCCGGAAGGGGCGCTTCAATAGCTATTTTTGTGGCGTTTTTAATATCGTACCGACTAAAAGTGCATGAAGTTATGCATATAATTGAACCAAATTTTTTGTGTATTTGTTTGGCTATGGCTAGTAAAAAAGGGAAAGGGACATTATAATCATGATGTCTGTGCCATTTTCATTATTTTACCATCGAAAAATGTACTCATAGAACTAAACTAAAACTTTGGTATATGATTTTTTTTTTTTTTTTTTTTTGTATGGCAAGTAGTTCCTTCCTGATTTAAAAAAAAAAAATCTGCCTATGATTTATTCCAGTTTTTCATGTTCAAAATCAGTTGAAACACGTCAATTTTTAATATATTTTAAATATCTTATTATTATAATGATGTCTTATGAGCAAAAAAAAATATTTATGATATAAGTTTTTACTTTTTCGTTGTAGCAAATTTAATATTATTATTATGATATAGATATTACGTAAACAACACTTATAGATTTTATATTTCACATTGATAACTTGTTCCAAGTTTGAACCTCCTATCTTTAACGGTTCTTCATTTTTAAGAGTTTAAATAGAGAAAATGATGAAAAAACCCATTATGAAGAAAAACGCATTTTCACGAGAAGTCGTTCCCATCACAACCATTTTTCGAAAGCTAGATTTTCTAAAAAAAACCAAAACGGTGAATTAAATATTTCTGATTCTAATTAACCTAGAAACATAATTTAAACGTCATTTTAACCAGAAAAAAAAAAACAATTTTAATGAAATATTTTTTAAAAGAAAATTTGAAGATTTTTGCTTTTTGGACATTCTTAAATATATTGAAATGAATTCAATGAATTATTGTAAATTTATAAATAAATTTATAAAATTCGAATAAAATGAGATTAGATATTAAAAATAATAATATTTACTCTATAATTGTTATTACAGCTCATGTTGTGTAAGAAAATTACACATTATTTTCACTATCAAATTAATACAAATAAACATAGAGATAAAGAAAAGTAATGATATCACTTTAAAACAAATATAAAAATAATTCTTTTAACAAAGATCAGTTTCTGAAAGTTATTAATCGCATTCTGTGATATATAATTAAAATATTTTTACTTACATTTTATTTTTTTTAGTTAAAGAAAATTAGTTAAAATGACACTGTATTTATTCTTTCAAATTTTCTTTAATTATAAAAAATTAACTGCCATCATAATACAGTTTAAATGAAACAAAGAAAGGCAAACATTAATTTACTACAAAATGTCAGACTAAACATTTTTTTAGAGAGTTCTGAAATAAAATTAATCATTGACGGATTTGTTAATTTTAATACATTTCTTTTCAAGTCTAATTATCTAAAAAATTATTAATAAAAAATTATGTAACTTATTTTGAATGAAAAATATATTTTTAATGTAATTTGTGTTTGGTACATTATTTCTAGTTAATAAATCTAGTATTGCAAAAAAATTGAAAAAAAAGGAATTTTGAAACTGTCCACGTTCAATAAAAGAATAGAACAACAATCAACAATAGAATTTAATTTTCAAGAATTATAATTTTAAAAAATAAGAGACACGATTTAATGTACGGCTTCCCAATGTGACACTCACAAGCTTCTAAGGCACCTAATAATATATTTCGTTTGTCCTTTAGAATGTCCCTACTTATTAGAAATAAAAACAATAATAAACTCATTTTTTTCAAATAATATAATAAAATTTGTATTTTTTAATGTAAATGCTATTTACGGTGTCTGTTTCCTTTCTATTTAAACATTCTTGAAGTATGCTTTCTTAAAGGAAAATTTAATTTTAAATATACTATAATCATGTTAATACAGTTTTTATTTATTTTTTTACGCTAGAATGTCCGGTTTTATTAGCTTTCAAACTAATAAGTGATATTAAAGAATTTTAAATATTTTTTTTATTAAATTTAATAATATGTGAATTTTTCTTCGTATAATTGCTGCGTATGACATATGTCTTATTTTCAGAGAATCATTATTGAAGTATGCTTTATTTATGAAAAACTTAATTTTACACTGCAAAATTTTTTCTGTGAAATTACAGAGAAGCTACCATTCCATTATCTTAATTCTTATGTAAAATTACAGAAATTAGGAACACACAGATTCTGTTGAATAAAAGAGAAGTTATTTAATAGATTCAGAGTAGACTCTGTAAATTAACATACTTAAAAATGCACAAAAATCTGTTACTTTACATTTAATGATAATAATTTAATTCATTTTAATTAGCGAATTACTCAAACTTCAGAGAACCTGAATTTTTGGAATAAATTTGAAATATTGTATCTTTGAACTTTAAAACATTTTTTTTCTAGCTGTAAGGGGATTTGAACGCGAGACCTCTTGCACTGAGAGAATATTTAGTTAACTCAGCTGTAGGTTCTACGGCTATTGAGTCAAAGTATGTCTTTTATAATGCAACGAGGAAAAACCCACACCAACTCCGATGACATGATTTTCCCCTCTCTAATTTGCTCTAAGTAAAAAAAAATCTTTAAACTAAATTTTCTTCTTTAATATCTGTAATAAAACTGTGAAGCGAATGGGTAGGTGTACGTCACCACTACTGGTCATCACACCGTGCTCTGATTGCGGCCGCCATGGCGCTCTTACGAGCCCCACTTAAGCCGTCTCCCAGATTTGCACGGATCTCTTCAACATGGGGTTGTGACCTCCCTTAGAATGCCTGACAACGTCAGATCACATCGAGTTAAATTGGATCAACCTCAGATTGTGAGACCTTACCTACTTACAGTCAATGTAGGACTTCCACGAGGGAAAACTGACATCTGACCCTGCTTTTGAACTTAAGCCTCCACTTGTTACGCTCTTCACCACTGCGGCTCGTGCTCCTAGGTATAAAAGATAACAGTTCTCTTGAGCAAGAAGGCCTGGCTACCCCGTCAACCCCACCCTCAATACGGGCTATGTTACCTGTCAATGAATACATCACACACATTTTTTATAAAACTAACTTTATTAGTAAAGCAATACAGGAAACTATTGATACAGGTGAACCGCACACGTGCGATTTTATATCTAGATTATAATGGTGTCACCACACCGATATATGCATGTTAGACTAAATAAGAATAATAAATAAATGAATATGAAAATTATTCACAATATTTACATGGTACTTGATCTCTTTTGCCAACACACAGTCATTCCTGCGAGCACCGAACATCAACAGCTAAACGACCTTCCCCTATGAGATTCTTCCACTTGAGGGAAAGGTAGACTTATCATAGGTGAGGCTCTACCTCTTTCAAGAAGGCATAGAGGGCCTTCCTGAGGTTTGGAACCACGAAATAGTTCCTCACCAAATTGATTTTGAGTCTCGGACAAGAACGAACTTTAGTGGTTGAGTACCCACACACTCCACCAAGATATGACGACTGGTTGCTGGAATCGGGGATGAACAGAACGGACAGGGACGAGGCAGCGGTTTGATCCGGAAACGTCGGTAGTACGATGAAAAAGGACCATGCCATTTAACTACCCAGTTGATGAGTGGAGAAGTCCAAGCATGTCTTTCCGAAACTCGCGGAATGATTTCGGAGACGCTCCTGCCCAGACCCTCATGTTCCCACTAGTCTTGTCAGGTTCGCAAGAATTCCTGGTTTACATAGTGTTTTATAACACACGGTGGAAGACTTTCATGGGTATCGGTAACCTCAAGCTCAGCGTCTGCTTTTGCAAGACTATCTGCAGCTTCGTTACCACGGACGCCGACATGAGCCTTAATCCAAACCCCCCTTACCTCCAGACCCTCCTTCAGCTCGTGTATTTCTGCCACTTGTGAATTCTGAGAGTTCGTGAATGACAGCGCGAAGAGTGACGACATTGAATCTGTGTAAAGTGAGAAGCTCTCGTACATGGATCCACACAGCTCTATTGTTTTCGCAATTGCCATTAATTCAACTTTAAACACGGAAGCGTACGGCGGGAGACTGTAAGACCTCTCCGCCATTAAGGCTCCTTCATCAAAGATTGCAAATCCGGATCCCACACTGGAGTCAGTCTCGGACCCATCAGTGAACACCGATGCCCCACCCTCCAATTCCTCACTATGAGGAGACGCTTTCACACAGTCGATGGCCGGAGCCGTTGCGGGGTGGTGTCTGAATCTGTCTACACTCCTTTCTACGTCGTCTTCTCTAAAATGGATCGACTCATAGTCAAGATCGCAATATAGACGGAGGAGGCGTGCTAGATGATGTTCTTTCTCGATTTGCAAATCCAGTGGTAGGCACCCAGCAAGGACTTGTACGGCAGCAGTACTTGCGGTACGGAAGCACCTGGTTATCGACAGAAGGGCTGGTCACTGTGCAGAGACCAATTTCTCCCTCATCCGTTGAGTACCTGTCCATCAGAATCTGCATGCGTACGTTGCAATCCTCTCGATTCCCAGCTTATAAAGTCTCTTCAAGACACCCTCGCTCAAGCCCCAGTCCCTCTGACTGAGGTACCGTAGTGATTTGACGTAGTTTGCAACCGTTTGCGTAGTTTTGCGTAGTTTCTTTAATATATGCTACATGTGCCATGCCATTTAATTTTGAATCAACTATGACACCGAGGTATAGACCAGATTGCACAGATCTTACGTCCCAAGAAACGTATTCGTGAAGCAGTTGAGGGGTTCCTCTTCTGCTCCATCTCTCTCATCAAGCGGAATATATCCATGTTGTTTTCTCCGGAGAGAAACAGAGTCTGTGTGTTTCCGCCCATCTTGCAATTCTTTCTAACGCCCCGTAAGACATGGTGATGTCACTGCAACGTCGTTGTGAAGTCACATTGTGACTTTGTGACCAGTGATTGTCGATGTGACATCACGTGACGTCGATGTAAAGTCACGGAGACTAAAATGTGAAGTCGTTTTGGCCGTTTTAGAGTTTTTTGGGACATCACATTGTGACCACTTTGTGACGTCACAATGTGACCAATTTGTGAAAAGTTTGTCATTTGTGACTACTTTGACATTAACATTGTGACGAACTGTGAAAACTTTTTTAGAAAGTCACATCTTAGTCACAATGTGACGTCACTGAGTGGTGGCATTTTCGTCACAGATGTGATGTGACCATGCATGCTATGAGGGGCTTGTCCGGCCCTCCTACCGCATTGATAAGCGTTTGGAGCTTCAATTAATAATTCGAAGTCGTCTGCGTAAGCTATCACTCTCACAAACCTTTCCAACTTTAGTTCAAGGAGTGAGTTTGCGACCAAGTTTCAAAAGAAAGGTCCGGAATTAGAAACCTGCGGACAATCCACATTGTATTCATGCACCGCAGATTAGATGTTTGTTCGGTAGAGTACCTTCCTCTCGGAAGGAAACTTTTCACCAGAAGAAAAAGGTTTCGAGAGCACCCCATGCTTCCAAGCGTCTCAAATATCAACGGCTACCATAAGTTGTTAAAAACTCCCTAATATCCAGCATCACTAGACAACAGCCGTTGTCTCTATTATGACAGTCTTCTACAGTCGTGCGCACCTTGCGGGGCGCATTCTCCATTCCCACACCTGGAGTAAATCCGAATCGGTTTCTGTGAAGAAAACCTGAAGCTCTGGGGTGGTATGCTAATCTATTAGTTACCAGCCTATCAAGGACTTTATTCCATGCAGGTAACAAACATATGGGGCGATATGAGCTGGCAGCCGCACGATCCTTGTCGCACTTATTGAACAGGACCAACTCAGCCGTCTTCAAAGATGTAGGGAAGATTCCTTCTCGCAGGCAATTGTTTATTAGTCCAAGGAAGTGGGGTTTGTTCGCCCGGAAGAGCATTTCGACTATCTCGAGAGGTATGCCGCCAACTACCGGCGCTTTCCCTTTGTTTAGAGATCTGAACACTCCTTCTAACTCCTTTAGGGCGAATTCTGGGTCGCCGTCACTGAGTTTGTACATCAAGTCTTCCGTTTCAAACTGAACAGGGCGGCCTCCACCCCTTTTTCTACGGGGAAGGGGGTAATTCATTAGTTCTTCTATAGAAGAGGAGAAGTCCGCGGTTTTGTACCCTCCACGATCGACTATCGAACTAAGCTTGAGGCGGTCCGTGGACCTACCTCGTATCCAGTCAAATTGTGGGCTAAAGGGATACCTCGGATCGATATCTTCGAGAATCGATCGATAATGTGCCCATTTGGCTCGTCAGACTGATCTCCTAATTTTACCTTCGAGTTTACGATACATTAATTCGTATTTCTTTTGCCGCAGTTCGTTGCTACATCTTTGGAAACTGCGCCTTGCCGCCTGCGCTCCCTTTCGCTCATTGTTAGAGGCTGATTCCACCACTAGACTTTCCTCTTTCGGCTCCCCCTAGTCTTGATGTTTTCGTTTCAGAGTCTTTGTAAGATCTCTGTCAAGAACTCAACGCTGACCGACTACCCTTCCAGCCAGTCCGGAGGACACCTATCTCACGAGACAGGGCCACCCGGAGTTTCTTTATATCCAATCCTTCACTATTACCCTGTATTTAAACGCGAGGAACACGGATCTCAGTACTGAGAACCGTTCGAATACGTCGATGTTGAGTCGCCGTCTAACGAGGTTCAAGCTCCCATTCAACTGCTCTAGTGGGGTGTTTACAACGTCCCAGAGAAAGGTCGATCCAGGACTTGCCATTGGCGTTCTGGAATGTCTCTTCACACGAAGGATCGTTCAATATTTGTAGGTCACACTCATCACAAAATTCAAGTATTAGGTCTCCACATGCATCAGTGGCGTGCAATGGATTATCCCACAACGAGTTCTTTTCGCAAAAATTCACCAACTAATAGAACACTTCTATCTTGATATTTCCGGAGCAAATCCCGCAAAAAATCTAACTCTGCGCAGACAAATACTATGGGCGGTAAGTAGATGGATACGACCACGATTTAAATCTCAGGGCGTATGTCTATAGAAACTGTGACCAAGTTACTTGCTGTGAGATCTTCCATTACCGAGATGGTGTTGTTCAACACAGCGACAGCGGCACGACACCGCGTCTATGAGAAGTAGGTCACAATATCTCTGGGAAGCCCCCCGGTTTTCCCAATTGAGATGTAAGGCTGCTGGATGCATAGTATGTCATAGTCAAGGAGGTCGACTTGCAAAGTATTCATTGTTGTCAGAGACTTGCCCACATTCTGCTGTCCTGTGACAAACCTTGTCGCCATAGTGGACTCTTCTTTTCAAACGACTCATGTCCAAAGCTCGTGTGGAAAATTTACTATCGAAAACTGAATGTTCAACATTCACTCTCATTTTTGGTGGGTATTACTTGTTTACCTCTCTACAGTTTAAACAACTTAGTTAATAAGTTTTCTTGCATTTCTTATTCTTATGCTTTTCTCCACCGCATTCTAGACACTTGTCTTCGTTTTTAAACGTGCCACTGATGTGCCCGTATCGATCTCATCTGTAACACTGAGTAGCTCTCAGATGCTGTCCAGTCTTTGACCTAGACCAGCCAATGACTAACCTTTTCTGATCAAGTAATTTGTGGAAGGTGGCTGGTGTACGCTCTAACACCCAATTCCTCAATTCCTTTCCTTTATGGGAAATTTCACGAACATTGACGCCACCTCCACACTAGATTGCTCCGAAGCAGCCTTCAACACCTCCTTGCTCGAATACTCATTCGGGACATCAAAGATTATTATTCGTGGGCGTCGAATTCGAGGGACTACGCATTGCCCCGTCTCCTTCAACTCCTCAGCCTATTTCACAGCTTGTTCGAGAATCTCCGCATCTCTGTCCGCATCCGCATCCAGAGTTAGCCTTTTACCGAGGACTTCCACTTTGAGCTCGTCGGGTTTTATGGCTGTCGTAACCCTCTGCTCCCCCTCTTTTCTATCTTTGGGATAGTTGATGATCCCATGATCGGTGGCCGGACCTCCGTCACGGGTCCTCCATTATCTCTCACTAGGACGCGTAACTCTCTCTCCCTTTGATTCTGGAACCGACTGCCATGTGGCGTCTGCGAATGTATGTATTCCCTGGTCTCTCTCAGCCACCTGTCGTTTCAGAATCTCATTTTAACTCCTGGCTGCTGCCAAGACCAGTGCTTATTCCACGAACAATTTATACATGTCATCCAACTGAAAGACGACAGTGCTCACCTCCAACTTCTCTTTCTGTGTTTTTGCATTACCCGTAATTAACGCTGTTTTCATGCGCCCTTTCAAGGTTTTGGCCCCGATCCGTAGATCAGCAGACTCATCTATGTCTGAACCATCTAAACTGCTAGTTTCTTTGTTGAAACCTGCCATTGTTGTGTACCTTAAATTTACTAATCTTACCCTACCGGTATCTCTCTGGTTTCCTGTAAATTCAAAGAATAAAACTAGGACAACGAGACAGATTGAACCGTAGAGGGTTTTTCCGTACTGGGAGCCGGGTGGCCGCCAAGGCAAGGCAACTCGTTCTATACAATGAGGAGATGTCTGTGAGGACCTTTCAAGAATAGCGCTTTCAACTCAGAGTGTATGAGAGTTAGCTCAAAATCTAATTGAAAAAATAAGTTTTTCAAGCTCAACACGACCCCAGGGTTTTGACGAATTGACAAAGGCGAAGCCCTAGAAAGTCGTAAATGCAATATCGTAAAAACGCTAAATTATCTCTCTTGGAAATCTAGGGTTCCCGTACCCATTGGACGCCAGATTTTTTACCATCCGGAAAACTGTAAGAGAATTTTGAACGTGCCTATTTTAAACAACAAAATTTAACAAAGGTAAATGTATCTTTAATTAAAGACATTGGAATTTTTACAGGGAATTTCAAGTAACATAAGGGGAATGTGCGTAAAATGGTAACCGAAACACTCAATCGAGTGCACTTAACCGAGTACTAGTGTAAATTGAAAGAGAGTTTCTTTTGTTCTGTGTTTTTACAGAAAATTTTAACTTTATAAATATACTATAATTCATTGAAATATGCATGTAAATAAGTTTTTTAAATTCTCCATTTTTTTAACTTAAAAAAAAAAAAAAAACAATTAATAACAAAATTTATTATATATATACAGGGTGTCCCCTCTCAACGGTGGCCAATGGCTGATTTCTAAACCGTTAGTCATAGACATATAGTTCCAAGTGCAAAAATGCTTTAAAAAAGGTAAAGAATTGTTTTTCAAGCGATTTAGCTCAAAATAAATTTTTTTTAAAAAAATTACGAAAATTAACTTTTTTATACGGTTTCCCGGTTCTATAAGTGATATTTAGTAAATTTTCCCTACTACTGTAACAAATAATACAAAAAAAGTCCCTTACCTCTGCGATTAAAACTGACCGAGTAATAGCTGTTTAAAGTTGAAGCATCTTTTTTGCTGCAAATTAGTGGTCAGTCACAAATTTATTGGAAATAAAAATAAACGCAAGATATAAAATTTCACATTAAACATTAAGAGTAAAATAATATTTACAATATTATTTTTAAATTTACGTTGATGATTACATATTAAAGCAAAATTTGTACTAAAATTATAAGTAAGGAAATAACAGAAAATTTGTTAATTTAATTTATGAAAAGCAACAGTCACAAATCGTTACAAAATGACATATATTTACTATTCTATTAGATACTTAACCTAACAGAATTTGATGTAATCCTATAAAATAAATAAATGGTACGCACTTAAAATTGTATTAATATTATACTATCATTGGATATAAATAAGTGTGCAAATTCAACCTCGATCGGATATTTGGAAGTGAGTTAAAATTTGAATAGAAATTTTGAGCAAGGGAAAAATAAGTACGAACTTTTTAAGCAAAATAAAGGCTTATCAAAATACCACACCTTAAAAAAAAATTTCGATTTCCCAAAATTTGATTTTCACGATAAAGAGAATTTTAAAACTCACGTCTTCGACTGTTTTAAACAATCTATAAGTTAAATAATAAAAATTAATATTACAGTAAAACTTATACGGTGATAGCTCCTTCAGTTAAATTGCTTTTAAAATATTTCTTTATCTCATTTAAAACCTTTTAGGATGGAACTATATGTCTGTGGCAAATGGTTTAGGAATTAGCTATTAGACAGCGTTGAAAATAGACGCCCTTTATAATACTTTAAGCACTTAGTGACCGTTCCCTTAATGCTCAGTCCAGTTCATCAGTATTTAGCTACAGAAAAGTGGTTTAAGTCATGAAATTTAAAGCTTTATAACTCTGTTAATTTTATTGTTATGTGAATGGGACCTTTTTTCCCTTACTTGTTAGAGTAGTGGGAAAAATTTACTAAATATCACTTATAGGACCGGGGGACCGTATAAAAAGTTAAATTTCGTAATTTTTTAATAAAATATTATTTTGAGCTAAATCACTTGAAAAACAATTCTTTATCTTTTTAAAAGCATTTTTGCAATTGGAATTATATGTCTATGACTAACGGTTTAGAAATTAGCCATGGGCTACCGTTGAGACGGGACACCCTGTATATAAAACATATAAATATATATATATATATATATATATATATAATAGTTTTTACTCTTAATGATAGGAGAAAGTAACATTTATAAAACTTCCCTGCTATATATTTTGAAAGTAACTTCTGTTCTTTTTCTAAATAGGAAAAAGTATCCAGAAAATTATTTACTTAGTAATATTAAGTTTCCACGGAATTCTTGAGTAATACCATGTTTATATCCAAAAAAGTAAAACCAGGCACATTGATACTTTGATATACTTGCTTCCTTTTAAAAGTCTTCTTTTTCTTTATAAAGATATACTAGAATGTATATCTTATGATGTGTAACTGAAATTGGAGAAAAATGGAAGGTAGCGAAATTTTTGCCAATAATGTGATTTGTTTGTTTTCATTTTCTGAGATTTTCTTTTCCCTTTCTAGTTGTTATGATGAAAGTTTTAGTTATAGCGTTCAAATACTGCTACAAAAAAAGACAAATTTCATATAAAAAGATATTCCTTCGAAGTTCAATAATGTAAATGGTGAATAATATTTTTCTTAAATTTTATCTCTTAGACATAAGTAAAATTTAATATATTATAAATGCACCATATCTCCCTGTCATAAAGTAAATCTAGAATTATGCCAGCACTGTTAATAATGCAAATGGTGAATAATATTTTTATTAAATTTAATCTCTCAGACATAAGTAAAATTTAATATATTATAAATGTACCATATTTCCTTGTCATAAAGTAGATATAGAATTATGCCAACACTGTAACAAATATAATTTAAAAAAAATTCAATGCAGCTACAAAAGCCCAAGTATAATCAGGTAGATCAACGTATGAGACAATCACGTGGCGTCCGCTACGAGGCCAGGTAATAAAACGCGTAAACTAGGTATATTGTCGTCAGGTAGGTGCCTGGTCTGCGGTACATCAATAATAATAATATAATAGGTGATGCAGCTAATTTAATGAAGTCCTACAACGGGGATATTGTACCTATGACACGCATGCCATAAGTGACACAAGACAGAATATATTATGCACATGAAAATAAAATAAAATATAAGCTAAGTTTATATATATATGTATACAGTGTGTCCCACAGAAAAAAAGCCGTCATGTTTTTCTATCGTAATTCGGCAGGAAACAAAACCATGTGAACGAAACACATATGTTAAGAAAGACTATATGGAAATGCATATTTACAAGGAATAACTCACCTCCTGCTCCACTGGGTCAGGAAAAAAAATAAATGTATAAAAAAAAGAGAGAGAAAAAAAGTTTCCCGCCGAAATAAATACACTACTTTTAATAGCCAATATATCCTTCATGCTTATATATGACTTGATATATATGATGTGACATACTATTTACTCATCCCTGGAAGACATTAGTATCAATATTATCCGAGGCCTCAATGACGGCGGCTTTAGGTTCTACCATAGACTTGAACTGCCGGACATTGGCATTTAAAACTCTACTGAGAATATCCCACACATTTGCTTGGGGATTTATATGAAGGTACACGGCTGGCCATTCCAAGACACGTCCTTAATTATCCAAAAACCATTCCTTAGAGGATTTTGCAAAGGTTATGAGCCATTTTCGCTGGAAAGTCCAATTTAGGCCACCAATTCTCTCTTCAGTTGGCAAGAAGTGGGTTTCTGGAAATTCTTCGTAATTGGCAGCCAAGATATCTTATACGAAAAGAGCGAAGTTAAGTTTACCACCATAGCGAAGATTCCCAACACTACTAATAAGCATCTATTGTACTGTATATTGAAGAAATTTTTTTCTCATTTCTTCATGTCATGCCATTAGAATGCAAGTCAATCTTAGCCATCCAATCTATATTTTTCTCTCATCTGGGAATAAAACAACATGCCTCTGACTCTTCCAGGTTTGATGATATTTATCCCCATCTACCCTGGGAGTGACCTTTAACAAGACCGGCGAAAAGACTGTTTTCTGACGTCACTGTAGAAAGATCTTCAGTAGACCGCTGGGGGATATATTTACAGGAATATGCAATGTGTTATTCCTTTCTAAAATTAAGTTATGGCACAGGAGAGAATTTAATTTTAGATTTTATTTTATAGTTTAAATTTTTGTTTCTCCCGCTTTCCAGTAAAAAAAATCATATTTTTATCATTTTAATTTTTACACTTTTAAAAACTTTTCAGCTTCTTTATACATATATATATATATGTATATATATATATATATGTATATACAGGGTGTATCTAAATTCTTCGGCAAAACTTTAAGGGGTGATAGTACACATAGAGATTAACAATATTAAATAGAAAACTAAGGGTCCCAAACGTTTTCCGAAGGAGACATGCGCCATTAAACTTTACGGTCCAAAATTTCAACTAAACATAAAAACGGAAAAATTGGTCGATTGATTTGCGGTTTTCACTAAAACTATTCTTTATATCATTATTTTCTTAAAAATAAATTATAAAGAATATTATTTATAGAATTATATATATTTTAAAAAAAGGCGATAGAGGGCACTTTAGATTTTGGAGTAACGAACAACTATTTTTTGCACCTCATTAAAAGTTTTCGGAAGCTTAGACATAAACTAAAATTTTGAACTCAAAATCTGTATATTTGGGAGTGGTCAAGTAGCACAAACTGAACTGTGTTTAGAGGTTCAAATTTAAAATGATTATAAAAAACGGGAAAATTGGTCGATTCGTTTGCGGTTTTCGCTAAATCTATTCTTTAAATCAGTATTTTCTTAAAAATAAATTTTAAAGATAAATTTCAAAAATACCGATAGAAGGCGTCTTAGTTTCTTGAGTAACGTACAACTATTTTTAACCGTTATTTTTTAATCGCATTAAATGCTTGCAAAAGCTTATACTTAAATTTTGTGCTCAAAATCTGAATAGTTTAAAGTGGTTAAGTAGCGCAAACTGAATTGTGTTCAGAAAGGAGGGAAAAGAGGTTCAAATTTAAAATGATTTAAAAAAAAGGGAAAATTTGATCGATTCGTTTGCGGTTTTCGCTAAAACTACTCTTTAAATCAGTATTTTCTTGAAAATAAATTTCAAAAAATGCCTATAGAGGGCGCCTTCGACTTTGGAGTGACGTACAACTATTTTTAACCGTTTTTTTTTATCTCATTAAATGCTTGCAAAAGCTTAGACTTAAATTTTGAGCTTAAAATCTTAATCGTTGGGAGCAATTAAGTGGGGCGAAATTGAACTGTGTTCGAGTGGGGGGGGGGGGAGGATTAAATATCAGAACCTAAACACTGTTCAATTTGCGCTTCTTAACTCCTCCCAACGATTCAGAATTTGAGGTCAAAATTTAAGTCTAAGCTTTTGCAAGCATTTAATTAGATAAAAAAAAAATAACGGTTAAAAATAGTTGTTCGTCGCTCTTAAATTTAAAGCACCCTTTAAAGAAATTTTTGAAATGTATTTTTAAAATTTATTTTCAAGAAAATACTAACATAATGAATAGTTTTAGCAAAAACCGCAAACGAATCGATTACTTTTTCTGTTTTTTATAATCATTTGAAATTTGAATTCCCCCCCCCCCCCTTGAACACAGTTCAGTTTGCGACGCTTAACCACTTCCAACGTTTCAAATTTTAAGCTCAAAATTTAAGTTTAGGTCTGAGCTTCTAAAAAAATTTAATGAAATGCAAAAAATAACCTTAAAAAATAGTTGTTCGTCCCTCCAAAGTCTAAAACGCCCTCTATTGGCATTTTTTTAAATTTATCTTTAAAATTTATTTTCAAGAAAATACGGATTTAAGGAGTAGTTTTAGTGAAAACCGCAAGCAAATCGACCCTTTTTTCCGTTTTGTATAATCATTTAAAATTTGAACCTCTGAACACAGAGTTTCAGTTTGCGCTACTTAATCACTCCCAACTATTCAGATTTTGAGCTCAAAATTTAAGTTTAAGTCTAAGCTTCCGAAAATATTAAATGAGATGCAAAAAATAGTTGTTCGTTACTCCATAGTCTAAAGCGCCCTCTATCGGCAATTTTTGAAATTTATCTTTATAATTTATTTTCAAGAAAATACTGACATAAAGAATAGTTTTAGTGAAAACCGCAAATCAATCGACCAATTTTTCCTTTTTTTATGTTTATTTGAAATTTTGGACCCTAAACTTTAATAGCGCATATCTCCTTCGAAAGACGTTTGGGATCCTTAGTTTCCAATTTAATATTGTTTGTCTTGATGTGTACTATCACCCCTTAAAGTTTTGCCCAAGAGTTTAGATACACCCTGTATATATGTGTTTGTTTGCATTAATCTGCTTCAGAATCAACATCCATTGTTAAAACTTAATGATTAATTAAACATTCCTTTTTATTTTCAGATTTTTTTCATGTACATTTTCTTAATAAAAAATACTTATTTTTAATATAAAAAATTAAACAGCAATATATTATAGAAGTTAAATAAAAAAAAATTCTAATTTTATTTATTTTTTCATTTTTTAATGAAAAATATTTTAAATAATTTATTTTGCATTTACATTTTTCTAATATAAAATGTATGTTTTCTCTTTTTAGTAAAATAACTTATTCTAAGAAAATAGAAATATGAAATTCATCTATCAAAGACGAAAAATAAAAATTTTGCACATAAAAAAACAATCTTCGAAATTTTGGTTGTACTGAGTTTTTAGAGTAGTTTTTGCATCAAATTATAAAAAAAAATAATATCATTTTTAATTTTTCACAAATACTTAAAGTACTTCATTTGTTTATTTATACATATTTTCTGAGGGGGGAAAAGAGAATGAAAAAAAATAAACCCCCAGTTTAATAAGAAAAAAGTGTTCTAATTATTTAAATAAAATGAATAGAATAATTTGTTTTGCAGTTAAAAGCTATTACTTCTAAATAGATACCATTATATAAAATAATACCTTTATAATAATTATGAAATTAAAATCTCCTTTAAAGTGTAAAAACTTTTTTTTACGAGACTTTTAAATTCTTTGTAAAAAGTTTCTGTCACAGTGTACAACATTTTTTCCTTCTGATGAGGATAAATACCAAAGATAGATTCGAGTAATTCACCAAAAGAATATTGTCGATGGTCAAGTCCAGGGTTTCTTGTGGATAGCTTTCAACATAGGCAGACTCAGGATGGACAGCGGAGGCTTATGAATGGTGTTTGAAAGTTTCGAGTATGGTTGTAAACTTAACTTGGCTCTTCGCTCAAATCGGATCTTGATTACCAATTACCAAGATTACCAGACATCGATTTCTTGCCCAATGTAAGGAGAATTGGTGGCCTAAATTTAATTTTTCTGCCAGAAAATGGCCCCATAACCTTTTCAAAATCTTCTTAGAAATAGGTTTTGGATAATTAAGGACATTCCATGGAATGACCTGCCCTGTACCTTCATCTAAATCCCCAAGTAAATGTGTGGGGTATTGTCAGTAGAGTTTTTAATGCCAATAGCAGGCAGTTCAAGCCTGTGGCAGAATTGAAAGTCTGTGTCATTGAGGCCTGGGATAATAGTAATGCTAATGTCTTACAGGTAATAGTATATAGTATGCCACATCATATATTTCAAGTCATATATAAGCATGGCGGATATATTGGCTATTATAAGCAATGTCTTTTTTTTGGCGGGAATTTTTTTTCTCCCTCTTTTTTTATGCATTCATTTTTTTTCCTGACCCAGTGGGGCAGGGAGTGAGTTATTCCTTGTAAATATAATTTCCTATATAGTCTTTCGTAACATATGTGTTTCGTTCACATGGTTTTTTTCCTGTCGAGTTACGGTAGATGAACGTGGTGGATTTTTTTACGGTGGGACACACTGTATATATATTTAAGAAACTGAAATGCTATTTACAGAAATGCTATTATTGTTAAAATCCAACGTGTTTGAATATCGGCTTATTCAGGAAATTGATTGAAAAATTTTAGAATGTCATAAATAATGTCGCCCGACATTAAAAACAAAAAAAAAACTGTGTTCAAATCAGAGGTAATTTTAACGAACTTTAGCATTTTGAAAATTTTCTGTCTACGTATATCAATTAAACATCATTTTGAGAAATAAATTATACGAAAAATTCAAATGGAAACCATTTGTTAATTGACTCCAATTCGCATTGGTCTTCTTCAAATGTAGCAAAGAATGAGCACGATATTCATTATCTGCCTTTAAAATCTAATAATAGAAATTGCCTTTCTTATCATTTTCCAAAGATTAATTGTCATTATAATTATTAAAGTATAAAACGTACATGCAAATGTTTTAACCCTAATATTAATTGAAAAAGAAAAGTAATTTGATTCTGTATTTTATAGCACTGTTTTATTAATTCATTAATGTTTGTTATATTTTTGCAGGTCATAATTCATGTAAAATCTTTTTTCTTTAATGCACATCACGTGAATGTAAACATTCCTCGTTTATACCCTATTTTATTATGAAACATTACAAGAAAATTCAATAATTGCAAGAAAAAGAGAATTTTCGGATTCCTGATATAAATTATTCTTAATCTCCGATGTAAATTATTCTTATTTTACAAAATTATAATGTAACTCAGAACGAAAATACAGTATAATCTTTTCCAAAATTCGACACTTTGGTGTAGGTTTTACAGCGCAATAACATATTCTTGTAAGCCAAATTATTGGTTTCTAAATGCTACCAAATTTCAAATGAAGATTTTCGTTAAAAATTACTTTATTTTTTTTTTTTAAATTTATAAACTAAAAGGTTACATAGCTGTTAAGAATCATTTATAAACATGAAGCGTCTTTATTGTCTGTAATCTTCCGATATTTTTCTAGTAAGTTTTGCAGCACAATAATGTTTTCTTGTACTCCCAATTATTAGTTTTCCAAATGCTACCAACTCTCAAATAAACATTTGCAACTATATAATTGATTTATGCTTGAAAAAGTAACATTATGTTATAAATTTAAATTTAAAAGTTATTGTTAACAATTTAGATTGTTTGCCTCTTGAATATAAAATATTTACATCTCTTGATGTAAATATTTTGAAACTAATAACAGCTGAAAAACCCATATTCCAGGTTCATGAAATCTATTAATATAATGTAAAAATTACTCTGAAGCATTTACTAAAATTATTCGCAGAAAAATGACTTACTTTCTTATAATTGATTCCTTGAATCTCAAAAATTATTTTGTTTCTAAAAATTTTAAAGTTAAATGATCGCTTTTTAGGCTGGTTAAGAAAACTTTATATTTGTATTCGTGGCTACATTACATTATTTTGTAGAGTATATATTTTTTCTTTTTTAACAGCGTATAGTTATCATACATTTTTAAAAATGGATTCTAAACCCATTTTTTTTCATGTGATCTAATAGAAAACTTTCAGAAATGTTCTAGAATGTTCGGAAGGAATGTTCGTAATTGTTCGTGCTTCTGGATCTTTATGAAGAAATACACGTCGACTTCTCCCACATTAAATTTTTATTCAACTACTAAATTCCTTTTTAGCAAATGATAACCTTTAGTTCGCACGATACGTTATTTTCATCTTCATACTCATGCAGAGTTTGTATGCGATAGGCTTGTTTATCTAACAAATTAGTAAATCTCTAAAACAATAGAATTTGAAATAGCAAGATTAGAGCTAACTCGTTAGGAGGATGATTTAAGGCTAAACGATGACACTTTTTGCTCTTTTCACGTAATACCTAATATTATCACAAGTCTGTCTGGAATATTTTCATCTATAATCTTACCATTTCACTTGTTTTTTCATCATCAATTTTTAATAGCTATTTTGATACAGCCTGATATTTTTTAATTTACGGTTTCAATTTTCTTATCCAATTCTTTCGTTGAACATGACGAGCACAGACAATAGGTATTATTTCTTACATTAAATGTATTCTATGGCTTCATCTGAAAAAAAATCAATGCAGAATCAATTTTTTTTTTATAAATGTAAATTGATATTATAGTGTGCTTGTATTTTGACGTGTAAGTTTATAGTTGTCGGTAATAAAGTGTAAAATAAATTAAAAATTAAAATCACTTCCAATTTACTTTTTGGCGAGTAATCTAATTTGTAATGAAACAAACAAAAAATCCCTTTATGCGATCTATTTAAAAAACACTTCAATATAGATATTCAAAAAAGCTTTCTATACACCAGATATCTTATAAAATCCGCTCATAGATTTTCAAATATAAAAGCATATTTGGAATTAAATTTAACCGATAAACTACTTTCGAACAAAAAAATGAACAAAATAATTTTGAATAAGAAAGTCTCATTTCTAGAAAACCCCAAATGGAAAATTTATGAATATACTATAAAAAGCTGATTTTTTATATCAATCAAATTTGGCAGCCAAAGAATTCTAAATACTTTCATCTTGAATCTCAAGAAATGAAAAATTTCTGATTTTTAGAGATTCATGCATTATTTATATCTGTTTTATGAACAAATACTTATAAAGAAAGAAAAGTAGAAGTGTATTATAAAAAATAATCTTTTCTTTTATTGCCATTAACAGTAAGGAAATTTAAAAATGTGTATTGTTTTATTGCGATATATCTTTACTATAGCAATATTTATTGTTTACATAAATATTTTATTGTTTTATAGAAATTTTTTTGTTTGTTTATTGAACATAAAATAAAAATAATCTAATGCAAATAAAAAAGTATATTAAAAAATTGTTTACTATATTGAATTAACGAGTTAGTCTTTAAAATCATTAGACATTAGAAATTTAGAAACTTTTAAATTATTTAGTGATATATATTTATGCGTTTCTGTTAAAAAATATCTCATAAAAAAGCAAGTTTTAAGTTAAATACAAAAACTTGATACAATGCATTACATTCATGAGATTTATATATATTAAGTCTACAAAAAAATGAGTAATGTATTCTTCATTTTACTTTCTGTATCACGCATGGATAAAATGTACTTAGTATTTACAAAAGTGTTTAAAAAATTTTATAAACGAGTTGCTGTTTAAAAACCATTAGATTTTACAAATTTAGGAAAATTGTCACTACTTATTAAAGTATATAAACTTATGATACAAACTGTATCATCTTTCATGTAAAAAATGTCTTTGAAAAGAACAAGCTAAACATGTTAAACAAAAAATACTGATCCAGTATATCATATTTGGGTATATCCAGTATATCATAATTTCATGAAATTAATGAAAAATATATCTTACCTCAACATAAAAAATGTATAAAGTACTTTACTTTCTATTTTATATATTACACATTTTGCATTAAATAAAAATATACTCACATTTTACAATAATATTTGCAATATTTCATAAACAAATTACTGTTTAAAGTCATTTCACATTAGCAATTTATAAAATTTGTCACTTTTTAGTATTGTGTAGAAACGCATCATGCATAATTATGATTTAATGTAAAAAATGTCTTTAAGAAAAAAACAAGAACAAAAAATAACAAGAGGTCTTTTAAGAGATTACTCTAAGTGATACACTTGGAAATTTTCACTTGAGAATTTCCCTTCAGCAATTTTTTCTAACAAGGAGAATGGTATGTGAATATTTTTGTGCAGTCCTGTATATAAAGTATAGAATTTATACATAATGAGTAATATGAAAAAAACCTAATTAAATTTAAAAGAGCATACCGAATTTTAAAACACTCTCCAAACGATTTTCGAATATTGTAAGCGTCTCTGTAAATGAATCATTAATCGTACATACTTCATATGCAATATCAAATATCCTTTAGTGACCCTAAATAAGTTTTGTCAATGGGATGAAAATCCCAGTGTATTTATGAAGGTTAGAGCGTGGACAGACGGACAGACAAACGGAAAGCATAATCACTTTTCAGTTTTGTTGAAAATTGCTAAAAATGATGCGTCAAGAATAGATTAAAAAACGCTTTCCAAATATTTCAGAGTAATGTCATAAAACTGCACAGTTTATTTAATTTGAAATACTATGACAATTTCAATCATGTAAAAATGTATAACACATTAGAAAACCTAATTTTAGCTGTTTCTGTCTGATAATAAAAATTATTTGGATTCTTTGAGCCTTTCTACATATAGCCCTTGTACCTAATAACCACTTAAAACGCCACACTACTGACAGAGACGACCTGGATGATAATTTAAAGTCTATGGGGGCATTCTCTTAAAATATCTCGCTCAAATTTTAATATTTTGACGTGATTTTTTATTCATAGGATAGATCAGGACGATCCACAACCGACCTAGTTTTCACTTTTTCGATTTTGGTTTCAGATTAAAAAATACTTTAACTTTCAGAACCGGTTTCACCGGTTATTAAACTGTAAATATCCTAATATAGATAGAATATAACAAAAATCGAAAAAGTAAAAACTAGACCGATTGTGGATCGTCTTCAGCTATCCTATGCAAAAAGAAAAAAAAAGATTTTATACTATTATATGGGCTTTTTGCAGCCAGGAGTGTGGGCTCATAACCCCTTGTGGACGAACGACATGTATACGTGCCGCAAACAGGCTTAAAAATCCGCGTTTATCGCCACCAGGAAAATTATACGGTAAATTTTGGCTTATTTAAAAGGAGCATTTTCTTGATTTAAGAAATCAAAAATTTTTGTTTTTTAAAACCGGTGACGAAACATTAAAAATTTTGTAAAAAGCTCCCGTCGTGTAGGGGTTAAGCAGGTACAGGGGTTCGTCACTGCACCATGTGTGTGCGATAGGATCGCTGTAAATCATCAAGAAAGGTCCAAAAATTGGAATAACTCTCATTTTGTCCGTGTAAGATAGTTGCATTTAACAAAAAAGTAGAATTTGTTCTTCGAAAAAAAATGTCTATCAAGCTATTAAGGCAAAATTTACTCTCATTATTTTTACCCAATACTTAAAAATATTATGCAAGAAAAGTTGCAGAATGTTAAGCAGATAAAATAATTAAATCTAAGCTCTTTTAGTTGTAAAATATAGCAATAGAATAATTTAAAATCCTAATTGTATACATATGTACACAACATAAAATATCAAATTTTACCTGAAAATTTTATGTATTTATTTATTTTTATTTTTTACTATTTTTCTTATTATTAGACCAATATACAGATTTAAATTTGTTTTCCTAAAAATAGAAAAAATCTTGCAGTTAAGGGTAGACCCCGACATATTTTGGCACAGATATTGAAGTGTTCAATTACATGCATATCAAAATTTAACTCATTTAAAGAAATACAGTCATTAATAAGGCCTTGATCAGAATTTCATGTTTACACATAATAAGCTTTTAAATATACACTCTAATTCAAACTTTGAATTTTTTCTGGAAATTTCTTCACATTTTAAATCCAGGAAAACCTTTAAATATATAATTGTAAGTGACATTATTTATCTTATAATATTAAAAAACACTTTTTAATTTGTGGAATATTTGATATATTTACACTTACTTTGAACCCGTATGTCATATATCTACGAAAAAAGTAAAGAACGATTAGTTTAATTTCCTTCTTGATAGCTTTCTGTACTTTTATTTCTATTGAAATACATTTATTTTATAATAACAAAAATAACTCACTGATGACACATCATAAATATTTTTTTTACGTTTCATTAATCATCGTTGACGTTATAAAAGGCAGAATTTTCTCCAACACAAACTGTTTATACATAATTTATTATAAATTAAATTAATTAGCATGATTTGTTCAATGAATGATGGTGTTACTTTTCTGGAAAAACTATTTTATACATAAAATTTAAAAAGAAATTTTTCTATAGTTCATTAGAAAAGTCATAGTTTATTAGAAAAATCATAAAACAATTTTTATAGTTCATTATGATAGTAATTAAAAAGTAGGTTGTTTTTTATGGGGGCTTAGTTTATCATTTAGTTTTTGTGTTTAAAGTAAAATTAATCAGAAAAATGTACTTTCGTAATGCATTATTAAACTTCATTTAAATGTGCTGTTAAAATTTTTAAACATTCTTTTCAGTGTATTAAAAACAGAATATTTTGAAATATTAGAGCATTTTTTTTTAATTCACATTAATTTTTCATGTGTTACATTGCTTTTATAAAAACGAATATAAACATATGGGAGATATAATACATCATGTTATTACTAAACATGCACAAGAAGACAATTTTTTAATCTAATGGCATTTTAAATAAGAACAATGCAGCATAAAATGTAAATGGTTCTTAAACATTTATGCAATATAATATACCTAGCAGATATTTTTTTTTTTAATTCGCTAATCTTAAATCTGGAGCATATTGATACAATTTACATGCCTGAAGAATTCAATTTTTTTCTTCTGTTTTCAAGAAAGAATATAACTACTATTTAAAATTTGTTTTTATTCCTGTATAGATAATGTCCAATTTTTCTTATGATTAAAGAAATATCAACTTCATTTCGTTTTCAGTTTAAGGGAGTTACGTTAAATTAGAATTTTGACAAATTTCGTTTTCAACGAAAATGTTATTGATTATTCGACTGGATTGAAACTATCTCTATTACAAAGGCCTAGTTTATTCTTTCCAAATTTTTCCACATTATAAAATAATTTTGTTGTAACGGCACATTTTTATTGCTATGAAATTCACCATTTATAATTATCATAAATGACTCTTTCAAGATGTGAATGCAAATTATAAACCAAGCAGTGCGTATGTGAGTGAACTTTCAGGATGCTTTTCTTTTCATCATTAAAAAGCTGCAGACATAATAATAATAATCTATACATATAATAAAACAGTAGGACCCGGTGTGTCTGTACATTGAAGATAATTGACAAAAATGGAGTCAGGGCGATAAAAGAAAACCAATGAAACACAAAAAATTTTTTTTTGAATTTTTTGTCTGTCTGTCTGTCTGTCTGTCTGTCTGTCTGTCTGTCTGTTTGTTCGAGGTTATCTTCGTAACTACTGAATGGATTTTTATGCGGTTTTCACTAATGAAGAATGCACACTCCCGGGCAGTGTATAGGCTTTGTTTCATCAAAATCGGACAACAGACAAAAAAGTAACAAAAAGAAACAAAAGAAACTATTAGGTGCGCTGCTCACGTTTTTTAGTACATAACGTTTTTAGTACATATAAAATCCAATAGATGTCACTGTGCGATTTTAAAACGCGCTATCGTTATGTTTTCGCCAGTCTACTTAAGTATGAGAAAGTTTCAAGCTGGCTGTCGTTCCATGTGGTTTAGTCGGTAGAACGTCAGTGCGCCATACTGATGGCCCGGGTTCGATTCCCAGCATGGAATTTTTTTTCACTATGTTGGCATTAACGCCTATAAGCAATTAAAAGAATTTGAAATATTGTATTCAAGGCGAATTTTCTCTCTGGGAAAATTTCCTTGCATTAATATGTCAGTGTAATTTTTTTTTCGATTTAATTTTTTTTTTTCGAAACTTTGTTTTTCTTAAAAAATTACAGTAAATATTTGATATTTCCCAACGTTTTTTGAATGATCGACTTGCTTTTTTTTTTTAATGTATGTCTGAACCTTATCTAACTACTTCTTCAAGATTTCTTTAGATAAACCGACCAGCGTAGCGGGCGAAGGCCGCTAGTCTATACATATAATAAAACAGTAGGACCCGGTGTGTCTGTACATTGAAGATAATTGACAAAAATGGAGTCAGGGCGATAAAAGAAAACCAATGAAACACAAAAAAAATTTTTTTGAATTTTTTGTCTGTCTGTCTGTCTGTCTGTTTGTTCGAGGTTATCTTCGTAACTACTGAATGGATTTTTATGCGGTTTTCACTAATGAAGAATGCACACTCCCGGGCAGTGTATAGGCTTTGTTTCATCAAAATCGGACAACAGACAAAAAAGTAACAAAAAGAAACAAAAGAAACTATTAGGTGCGCTGCTCACGTTTTTTAGTACATAACGTTTTTTAGTACATATAAAATCCAATAGATGTCACTGTGCGATTTTAAAACGCGCTATCGTTATGTTTTCGCCAGTCTACTTAAGTATGAGAAAGTTTCAAGCTGGCTGTCGTTCCATGTGGTTTAGTCGGTAGAACGTCAGTGCGCCATACTGATGGCCCGGGTTCGATTCCCAGCATGGAATTTTTTTTCACTATGTTGGCATTAACGCCTATAAGCAATTAAAAGAATTTGAAATATTGTATTCAAGGCGAATTTTCTCTCTGGGAAAATTTCCTTGCATTAATATGTCAGTGTAATTTTTTTTTCGATTTAATTTTTTTTTTCGAAACTTTGTTTTTCTTAAAAAATTACAGTAAATATTTGATATTTCCCAACGTTTTTTGAATGATCGACTTGCTTTTTTTTTTTTTTTAATGTATGTCTGAACCTTATCTAACTACTTCTTCAAGATTTCTTTAGATAAACCGACCAGCGTAGCGGGCGAAGGCCGCTAGTAAAAAATAATTTAAAACCGTGATTTTTCTTTGAGAAAGTTGTAGAATAGAAGTGATTTCTCACAAAAACCGTTGTAACAGATAAATATAAATAAACGTACTTAAAATATTTTTTATCAGATGAAATTCATTTAAATCGAAAATTATTATGTGTAGACGATGAATAAATTACACTTTATTTTATATGAAAATGAATTAAATAACAAGTATGTTTATTTATGTATGCATTAGTTACTTTAAAAAGCGTTTTAAGATACTTTGTTTCCGTTTCCGGAAATATATTACCAACTAATTATTCAGATATGGGAACACTTTAAAATTTAACCGAAATTCTCAGAAATTGTTTTCTTTGTAAAGTGATAGACATAAAAAATATTCGAGGCTTTCATTTGGATTCGAAACTTGTTTAACCGTAAAAAATATATCATAGCTCTATGGGCAATTTTATAGCTAAAATTTAAATATTTAAAAGGATTATTTTTGGTGGAATTTTTCCATCACCATCTGTTCAACAATGTACAAAATTAGAAATTTAAGTTTAAAGGTTTAAGACCAACCTTCAGCTTGTATTAAATCTAATATATGCAATGTTTAACAAAACGTTATCCCATCGAATAAAAAATAAAAAATAAATAAATAAAAAGAATGTTTCGGGAAGTTATATTTTCATCAAATTAATTTTAAAACAGCTGCAACTCCATTAAAAATCGAATCAATGGTATCTTCTCTTATTCTGACTAATATCATATCTCTAGGGACAATTTTATAGCTAAAATTTAAACATTTAAAATGATTATGTTTGGTAGAATTTCCCCATTATCATTTGTTCAACGAAATTACTAAATTAGAATTTTAAGTAAAAAGGTGTAAGTCCAAACTTCAGCTTGTATAAAATCTAATATATGCAATATTTAACAAAAAATTATGCCATCGAACAACAACAAAGAAAAAAAAAGGGAAGTTATATTTTCTTAAAATTAATTTTTAAATAGCTGCAACCCCATTAAAAATCGAATGAATCTTACTTTCTCTTATTCCGGCTCTCTAGCGGAAGCCAAAAAGAAAGGGAAGGAAATCAAAATCCATCCTACAACACCGGACAGATTTAACAGCAAAATTATACAAACTAAAGATTCCAAAAAGAGAGATGAGATGGACTCGGGACCTTGAAGACATTGAAGGTCCTTGAGGGATATGAAGAACATGGTTATAAAACTTATTTATTATAAGTGGTAGTGCAAAAATGCAAGAACATTGCTGAAAAGTCTTTTCAAACTCATCACACACATGGTACCACCTCTTGGAGGATTCCAAAACCACTCTGTATTTTCGAAAATATTTGATCTTCCGGCCCAGTACATGACAGGGCATCACGGCTAGTGGATTTTTCGAACAGCATCTGTTATGACGATTGTTTCCGGTTATTTTTTTCTTAATTTTTACTTTTTAGTTGTACTAAGAATAATAATTATGTTTTCTCGCGATGTTTTTGTGCATCCTTTCTTATTTTTTGTGTCGTTTTTATGCGATTGGAAAGTGTTTCAGAGCATGCATTTTTATTTGTCTTCCCATCGTCTAGATGTATTTTATATCCCCCTGTAACCGTTGAGCTGAAATACAATGTTTATCTCTTCGCTCATTAATATTCCTAAAAAATCACAAATTTAAAGGATATTAACATTTGTTATTCAAAGGTATTTATTTTCTTTATGTAAATAGATATGTGTGACATTAATTTTTCTATTACAGGAACAAGAATTCAATCACAAGTCATTTTAAAAATGTAACTATGAAATATCCACCGTTGAATATGATCTGCAACTAATGCATAATTTTTTTAAAAAGGTATATAAAAAATCTTTAAAAGCCAATTACTTAACCCTTCACTGTACGATATTTTTCTATTTTTATGAAGAAAATCATTTATTGGTCTAATAACTAGAAAAATATAAAGAAAAAATAAATTTCAAATTTTCAGCTAAAATTTTATAATGTATAGTATGTATTTATGGTTTTAAAATATTTTATTTCTATATTTTGAAACCAAATGAGCTTAAATTAATTAATTTTATCTGATTAACACTCTGCAACTATCCTTGTATTAATATGTTTAATTATCTAAAAAAATAATGAAAGTAAATTTTGCCTTAATAGTTTAATCGAGTTTTTTATTTATTATTTTTTGAGTTTTAGAAATTCAATTTTTTTATCAAATGCAATCATCTAACATAGATGCAGAATAAGGGGTTTTTTTCTTTCTTTGGACTGTTCTTGATCAGGAAAATGGATAATATTGGCCAAATTCATGGCAAAATTTAGAATTATCGTGTTTTTAAGTATATGAGACATGTGATACATGGTAAGTGAAGGATTAAAAAGTGTTGTAATGGTGTGTATGTTACTTCCAATCTTACATACAATGATGCAAATTACTGGAATAAACTACAAAAGTGTTTTCAAAATGAAACGGAGTGGGTGTACAAAGTTTGTAGTTCATTTAATACACATAAATGATTTTACATTTAATGACACATAAAATGTGAATGCATTTGACACATTCGAGCACAGGACACAGAAGGAGTAAGATGCGTTAGCTCCCGTGTTCCCGTGTCTTCTTATTTTCTTCTGATTTCGGATTGGCTGTGCACTAAAGACGTCTGACCAATCATCGTTTGTATGCTCACTGCTTGATGGTGGTGCTTTGGAAAGTAAAACCCAGGTTTTTAGAGAGGCAGGTAATATGACTTTCTGTATTTTGTCACGTTCTGGCTACGTAGATGTTAGGCAACTAGATGATGCAGATCTAGAGGAGGTTTATCTTAAAACACAAGAGGGCATTGGATCCACTCGGTGTCAGTTTCACAAACTTAAACGTTTGACTGAGCCTTCTCGGGATGACTTAGATAAGATAGAAGAGCTACAAGAAAAGCTCGATGTATTACGTAACAATGATGAGACCATATTAAAAATTAGAAAAATAAATTGTATCTCTTATCGCTACCTAGAGCCAAAAATTCTTAGTGTAGATCCCGAAATTTCGACAAATGCCCAGTCGGCAAATCTGACAGCTGACTTAAGACAGTCAGGTGAGATCGCGCCATCTGCTATTGTGGATGAAAAACAAAATTTCTCAGCTGGTAAAAGGAAGTTTGAGGATGATACCGACTTTACAAATTCCAGCCCCTCTGAGCAGGAAAATTTTATTCTCGTGCAATCTATAAATAGTAAAAAGCACGGCAATTCACCCATGAATAATTTCATAGATATGGATATAACTGGATGTGAAACTACCGTTCAAATTTTAAAAAATCCTAGGGTTTCCCCTTTCAAAATTATACCTCCAGATAACTGGAGAAACCTAATTTTCAGAATTAAACGTATAGTACCCACTGCTACATCAAAACTTAAAAGAAAATTTCTTAATATTAAGGTTGAAATTCCTGTCGATTATCGTCTGATACAAAAATTTCTTATAACTTTGAAAATCCAATTCCAATCGTATTTGTTGGAAAATGCGAAAACACTGAGAGTTGTCCTTCGGGGACCCATCAACACTGCTGTCCAAGAAATTCATGAAGCCCTAGGAATAGATGATTTCACAGACCTCACGGTAATCCAAATGTACAGAAGGCCTTTGAGTAACAAACGCTTCATGCCCCTATTTCATGTTTCGCTACCGAAGCAAGCAGATGTTGATCGCATCTCCAAATCATTGAAATTGTGGGCACTGAGGGTCGTTTTGAGAAACATCGCTGGCAAAAGGGTCTGTCGCAATGTCACAATTGTCAAGGATTATTTTCCTCCTCACACGCGTGCAATTTACCACCTAAATTTCTTAAGTGTGCTAGTGAACATAAAAACAAAGAATGTGTGAAATCATTAGAACAAGCTTGTCTATGCTGTGACTGTGACGGGAATCATCCCGCTAATTTCAGGAACTGTCCAATAGTTCCCTAAAACTATCTCCCTAAGAAAGGCAAAATTCTTTAAAATAATATTTCGAATTGTAAGGATAGCAGTAAATTTGTTGTTTCTGATTATTCGAATCGGACTTTTACCAATAAGAAAGCTGAAAATTCCCAATCTTACAGGGAAGCTGTAACTGGAAATAAGGTTGCTTCGCCACCACCCCATCTGTTTCTCAAAAGTCTAACTCGGTCCCAGAAAAGGATGCATTTTCGCTCACGGAATTTTTTACTAATTTAGTTGCCTTTATTAATCAGTACGGGGAAGTGACCGTCATGACGATCTTCATGCAAGTATTTCCGGAACGCCGTAAAGCATTCATGGAGATTGACCGGGTTTATATTTCTCTAAAACATATTCTCTTTGTTACTAAATTCGTTTAGATGGCACCATCTTTTGACGGCTGCCGTCCCCATTTTTGTTTCATCTTTTCTATCTATTTTTTTAGTTTGGTTCACAGCTTCTGGTAAGTTGAATTCTTTGTCTATTGGTTTTTTTAATGCTAATGCACTTAAAAAGCAAGCTACTGATTTCAGCGCTTGGGATTATTGTAACAATTTAGGCATTGTATTGGTCAGTGAGACCCATTTTTCAGGGGGAAATATCTTCAAAGTCGCCAACTATGTTGAGTTATTCAATGTAGACAAGGCTCGTAGGAGTGGTAATACCTGCAGCTCTGGTGGCACTTCTATTTATGCTAAAAGAGAATTTAATGCTACTTTTATTAATATTCTCACTACAAATTCTATTGAAGTTACTCCTATTGTTTTGGAATTTCCCCATATTCAAAAACTTCTCATAGCATCACTTGCGGAAGACAGACACTACCCTACCAGATTTCGACCTATCTCTTTGCTCTCTTGCATTTCTAAAGTTTATGAATATGTTCTCATCAACCGCCTGAAGGAGTTCTTGAATTCTCATTACGTGATTAAACCGGAACAATTTGGTTTTCGAGCGCGTCACCCTACAACCCATCAGTTATGGAGATTTTAGGAACTCATTCATTACGGTTTCATGTCTAGCAGAGTGATGGGAACAATCTTCCTGGATGTTTAAAAAGCTTTTAATAAAGTCTGGCACATCTCTCTTATTTTTAAACTGATAGAACTCAGAGTCCCGGCTCAACTAATTCAAATCTATGCTGATTATTTTAAAAATATATCTTTCTCTGTTAGAGTAGGAAGTTTCTTAATCCTACTCTACGATTCTATTTAATCTCTAACTTCACTAGAGTAGGAAGTTTCTACTCAACCCTAAACCTATTTCTAGCTCTGTAGCTCAAGGTTCTCTCAGCAGTCCCACTCTTTTCAATGTCTTCGTTAACGACTTTCCTACAGAGCCTGACATCGACTTAGCAATTTTTTCCGATGACACGTCCATGCTTTTCAAACACAAACAAACACAAAAAGTGTTCACTAAACTACAAAATTATCTCAATATTCTTTCGGCTTGGTTTAAAAAATGGAAATCAGTCAACAGTGCCAAAAGCGCCGACATCCTTTTAACCAACCAACGTTTAACCTCTTGAGACCTGAGCATAAATTAATTCTACAAATGTATATTTATTGCTTTTGCATAATCTAAATGACACTATAGATGACAGAAAGAGTCATTTTTAGGAAATCAGTACTTTAGGGGACTGGTAATTCAAGTTTACAAATATGGATATAAAAGTACTAATCCCCTTAAAACATCAGTTTAACTATCAGTAATATAAATTTACGCAATAACAAAATTAAGGTCTTTAAACGAGTAAATGATCAGCAAATCCTCAATTTTTTTATTGTAAAGCATTTAAGTTAAATAATCATGAATATTTCTTACTTTTTTGGCTACAATCTTTTAAAGGTATTTTCGAAACTCGGATGAAAATAATATTTATTTTATGAGGTAATAGTCATCAGTGCTGAAATTTATTGGTTTGATTTATAGCAAAAGACATTCAGCTGTATAGATGTAAAGAAAAGAAGCAAAAAATTCGAACAGTTTAGTTTTTATGATGAAAAGAATAGAGGTACACATTTGTGTACCTCTGGTATGAATCAGGTCTGAAGTGGTTAAAAAATGGCAGTAACTTAAACTTTAAACTTAATGAAGAGTCGATTCCCTGGAAGACTGATTATAAGTACCTGAATATTCACATATATCTCAAATTAACATGATGCAAACACATGTTTCATAATATATGCAAAATGTATGGGATTGTCTTGCTTTCTTCTAATGTCATTCATGAAGATTTATTAAACATTAATTAACAAAAAAAAAAAAAACATTTTAAAAGATCTAATTATATTTGAAACATTTATTAAAATTTCTGTTTTTGACGTTATTTAATTTTTAAATATTTTGTTCAGTGAAAATGCACAAACTTCAAATAAGGGGAAGAAATATATTTTTCCTAAATCATAAATATACTTACAAGATTTTCCATTAAATATTTGTATTTATTAGGTATCTTATTTCTTATTCTTAATACATTATTCTCTCCATATCTTTCTTTCATAAAAAAAATATAATTCACAAACCACAAGTGTAATATAAATTTATTGACTTGACATATTACACTCTCTTTAAATTGATGAACACGGAGAATAGAAAATAATCTTTTATTTAGAATTTTCATTGTTTGTACATTTAATTCAGTAACAGCGTTTTAGATTTCGAAAGAAAGAATTTAAACGGTATTTCTCAAATTGGATTTGTTTCCATTTGATTTCCTCCTTTTCAATTAAAGTTTTCTGAACTCACATTAGGTTTTCAAAAAATTTACTTAGCGTTAATTTAGATCATTTCATTCACAAATGAAATCATTTTAAGATAGGAAACAGAAAAGTTCGAAATAAATATAAAGAAGAATAACATGTAGTGGTTTCTTTTAAAACTTTGCAACTTATGTAATTCGGAAACATTTCGTCAAATTAACTATCTGATATAAATTTTGAAAGTTGAAAATTTTAAAATAAGTACAGGTTAGAAATAAAATAGGAACCAACGGCATGAAAGCAGCGCAGCAGTGAAGTTGTTTAGCGACTAGTTCATTTTTCCGCTGCCCATTGTCACATCCAGAAAAAGGAATTGATTAAAACTACAAAACATGTTTTGTTGTGTGCATTTTAATTGTTTTTAGCAAATTTTTTAGTTAAAGTAAAAAATCGGTTTCGTTGCTCAGACAAATATATATATATACATATATATATGGTTAAGACTTTTATGACATTTTAACAAAATTTCATTAATTTTATTTGAGTCTTACTAAAGTAATGTATTTTTAATTTGTAATTCCAACAAAATTTTGTTGTTTTTGCGAAATTTAAATTTGTGTGCAGTAGCCATAACTCTCTCTCGTAATTTTGTTTAATTGGCTTATATAGCTATAAAGGATTACTATAATTTTCGGATAATAAAAACCTTTCAAATTGAGACTTATTACTACGTTATTATGCATTTCGGATAAAAATTGTGGTGTCTAGTTTTCCAAAACATTCGATAACGAACATTAAAAAATAAATATAGAAAAGTATGATGATCCATAAACACAAAATCCGGACTTCAAATTCATGGCATTAATAGATATGATATGTATATCTATATGATTAATTTTGTCGTGCAGTATCGAAACAGATCGTTTTTAATTTAGCCAAAAAAAAAAAAAAAGAACTTGTAGAATATACAAATATATAAATCAGAATTTAAAAGAAATAAGCAAAATTAGTAAGAGCGTTCGTACTTTCCAATCAAACTGCAGTCAGTCTTCGAAATAAATGTGACTAATGCTTATACAGTCATCTAGTAATTTCAAATAATGTTTGTTTACTTTAAAAAGGAAAGAAAAATATGCATTTTTAATTTAATTTAGTTTTATTAAAGCAATGATAAATTCCAGTACGATTACAGTTTTAAAAATGCTATTTTCAATAAAGAAATCTCTAACAAAAGCTTTTGCACAATTTGGTAAGTTCATACACAATAAAGAAATAAGAACTTTCTATTCTACAACTTTTAGTCAATGTCTAGTATTTTTTTAACCTTTTCGTAAAATCTCTTTCCTATAAGATCGGTGTATTATAAATGTATATATATATTCTAAGCTCTCAATTGTTTGACATTGCTACCACGTTTGAAAGAAATAATCTTTTTTTTTATTTAAAAGCTGCAAACTCTGCAATTTTGATTTTTTAATGTGCTCTCGTTTCAAAAACTTGTTTGGGTATTTTCTTTATTTCTTCTTAATATAACTTTTGGAATCAAATTTGTTATTCAAATTTTTGTATAACGGAAATCTGTCATCAGTTCTTGTAATTTTTTAATACTTTTGAATAATTAAAATAAAAAGAATTAGATACGTACATTTGTTTTTGTTAATTGTACACGGAGGAAAGTATTCTATACAAAAATTGAAATGAAATATTATCAACAAATCTTAATTAAATTAAATTCTAATAAATAAAAATATAATATAATTACAAACAAAAACAATTTTACTTCATCTGAGATATCCAGAACTAAAAAAAATTTTTATATCCTTAGAAATTTCAGGAAAAATGAAATTTTCGGAATTTAAAGACGCATGTATAAAAACAATATATAAACTTTCTTTTCATATCCAAAAGTTTTGAAGATATTTTCTAATTGCTTTTAATATTTGTGAATGAGTTTTTGCAACACATAAGATCTTGTTTTGGCGATGTTACCGGTTATGTGATAAATATTTATTGTATAAGTTAATCGATAAATGAAAGAGCAATAAAATAATATTTATTTCCGTTATAACTCTAACGTTGCTAATTTAATTTGTTAATTTAGTTTATTTTGCTGCTGACGATATTTGTTCAATATGAAAGTACTTACTTGAGAATTTAGTGGATCCGAAAATCCAATATGCCAAGTTGAGAAAGTTGGTTATTAGACGGTAATCCTTCCAAAAATTGGGGTCAACAAAACTAACTTCCTACCAATTGCTTCTATTTAATATTTAGAAAATCTATTTGATTCTGAGTATTTCTGTATATAAAGGTACAGTTCATATTTCCAAATCATCTATTTCTCTAAAGACGTTATGGTATATACTTATTGTGGCTAAAACATGTTTTTGTAGAACAGAGAACATTTGTCTGTTTTTACATTATAGCTAACTCAACACATTATTAGTATGTATTGTAACCATTTCTCCACATAAAGTGTAAAACTGAAGTATACAACTCTCCACATAAAGTGTAAAATTGAAATACAATTACAAGCAGTTAGCATGTAATTGTAAAAGTGAAAAGCATAGTAGATTTTTAACACAAGACAATGTTTCTGAAGTTTCTGTTCTTAAAATTGCCTACTAATTTATTGCCAATTACAATTTTGCAGATGTTTTATAATGATTTGCTTACAGAACTTCAAAAATTTAAAAAGCTTCATAACATGTTAAGTGAATCCTCAGCACAATTTGTATTTTAAAATTTAATTTTAATCTTTGCTTATTTGTTCTCAAACATATTGTAAATAGCAATGTATTGGATAATAAGTACTTCAATTTACAAAATCAAAATATTTCATATATCTGGTAAATAAATCAGTTAGCATTGCATATAAAGTTACACATAGCATTTTTTTCCAATATATCGCGTTTTTAACAGTTTACCATACAAACATCACAAAAAGATAACAGTTTCACATACAAAAAATACGGTTGCATTAGAAACTATTAGAATGTCTTTGTTTCTTTCTAAATAAAGTAAATAACAAAAGTAAATTTGTCTACTTTTTTTTAGAATAATTTGCTAGTTCATGTTTCCCAACAAAATAGGAATTATTTGTATTTAGTTTGTTTCATTAAGGGAGCAAGCATTATCCAGATTTAGGGGCAATTATATGCCGCATTTGGATTTAAGACCCGTTGTAAGCTCAAAAATGTTTAACGTAACTATTCAGCGTAAGAACTATTCAGCTGTAGAATTTATCTCGCCAATTATTTTAAAAATTATTATTATATAGAAATGAAAACAGTATTGTACCTATTTATAATTGCAATGATAATATCTGAACTAAGTAAAATTTTACTAGCCTTTGAACACAATAAGCTATATTGAATTTTATATATGAAATAAATATTAACTTTAAACATTAAAATTTTATCAAACAATAATAATAGTTTACTGAATATAGCATGGTTCAAAGGTCTATAATTGAAGCAGCTAAGAGAATGGTGTCCTTATATACCGATTATAAATAATTCGACCGTTAGATCGAAAATGCGTAAGAACTATTCAGATGTAGAATTTATCTCGCCAATTAGTTTAGAAATTATTATTATATATAAATGGAAACAGTATTGTACCTATCTATAATTGCAATGATAATATCTGAACTAAGTAAAATTTTACTAGCCTTTGAACACAATAATATATATTGAATTTTATATATGAAATAAATATTAACTTAAAATATTAAAATTTTATCAAACAATAATAATAGTTTACTGAATATAGCATGGTTCAAAGGTCTATAATTGAAGCAGCCAAGAGAATGGTGTCCTTATATACAGATTATAAATAATTCGACCAAGAGAAAAATTCAGCCATAAATATGATTATAAATAAAATAATAAAGCAAATAATGCCATTATTATACAGACTATACGTCATGTGAAAAACAACAATGACAACAACAAATATATGTATACATGTTTCAAGCACTGTAAAGTATTCAGACATACATAAAATGCAAAGTACTAAGTCTTTCACATATAAATATTATTTTGTAAATCTTAAACTTTATGATAGAAAGAAGCGTTTAGTCGTAGTTAAATCCTGTTAAAAACAAGTTTCGTTAATTGTTTGAGGATTCAGGAAGTACAAGTTTTTTTAATAGAAATTTTTATATGTTAGTGTACTTTAGATTTATTTATTAACACAAAATTAAATCTTGCAGCTATATTCCTGCTGATAAAATCCTTGCATTAGACAATTTATTTTTTATTATTTTTCAAACATATATAAAAAATGATTGCTAATATTTTGCTTTGCAGTGTCAATTTTAAAAGCTGTATTACATTTTCGTTAAAGAAAGCAATGTGCTTTTTTTAATGTATGTTTTAAAAACTTGTGAAATATTTTTATTAATTTATATTATCAAAATGATTAATTTATTATTACAAAGACATCTATTTTATTATGTAAAGAATATTGATCTAGTAAAAATGCCATTCAATAAAAACCTTTTAACGAATCGTTTGAATAAATTGTCACCCTACATTGCTAAAAATTGTTGAAATCTAAATGTTCCATAATTTGAATATTCATATTCCAGGATTCATTTATGTCATAATTCCTTAATAATTTCGAATTTGAAGTTTATTAAATGTTTCGGAGGAAAAAAATAGAAAATAAACTTTTCAAATGTAATTTCCAACTCACATTTTCTTTTTTAAATATTTATTAAAATTTAAGAGGAAATTAAACTAGACTATCTCTATTCAATGCAATTTGCTCAAAGAAGGTTGAGAGATTTTATTCAATATAATAAATTACACTGTTTTAAAAGCAGAGACAGTTATATCTTTTGAATCCTAATATAAATGCATTTCTCCTGTGTTTTTCATTTACTTGTGTTAAATTTGCATTTGTATTGTTCTTTAAGATTACTTTAGAAATAGTCCTTTTCAAATTCCCTTCTGTTTTCATACGTGTCTTCTTTTGTTTTCCTAAAACCCCCTATTCGGCGGAAAAATAACTATTTATCTCGTTCTTTTTCAAATTATTTAATAGAAATTAGAGCTTTCTCGTTTATCCATGAACAATAGATAAAAAAATTTATAATCTGGTATATAATTTTTTTAATAGATCACATATAAATTCATATATAAATTTATATGTGATCAAGTTCATACATAAATTTTATAACAGATAAATTTTAAAGCATATAAATTTGATAAAAACAAAAGTGGGTGCAAAGAGATATGGGAACGTCCACAGTTACGTTTGTGATCATTTGAGCAAATTTTCCGATTATTTTATTAAAAGATTACGAAAAAAATTGATATAACCAGTTAAATACCATTGTTATCTACTCACATAAAATATATCTTATTTGCAACAAAATATATATTTCTTGTTTATATAATAAATCAAAATTTTGTTACACTTGTGACCCGTTTGTTACAAAGTAACTAAATTTTGATTCGATATATAAACGAGTAAAATGCATTGTGTTACAAATTAGATAGATGTTGCGTGAGGAGAACGCAATGGTATTTAACTAATTACGTCAATTTTTATTTTTATTTAATAATTTTTAATAAAATAATCGAGATTATTTATGAAAAATTGCTCCAATTGTCACAAAATGTCTACATGGACGTTCCTATATATTTAGTTATAAGATCACACTGCGTTTTAATTATTATTGGATATACTTACAAATGTGATGGGCATACGTAAGATAGAATGCGCCAATGTATTCTGAAATAAGTATAAACTCTATTTTCATGCGTAAACAGAATTCATCTCACACCAAATACGACTGCATAGTTTTAAATGTACGCTTTCCCGATATATCCAGTAGCTTAAAGAGAGTATCGATTTCACTCCGAGATGTTCTTAAATATTTTAATTGTACAAAGCTTCACTTCTTCATTCATTTGTGCATATACCCCATTTTAAACTTTGGGTACTGTTATAGTCAAGGAGCCGACCGCACAAAACCTTAAGTCATCGAGCACAAGAAACAATCCTTTATATCATGGAAGAGTAGTCATAGAGAAATCTAATGATGAATGCCTTCCGGAAGTGAAGTGATGCGGAAGCCAAAAATTAATATCACTAGTGGCTCATTCGTAGGTCTATCGTTGTATTTACCGTACAATCAAAAGTATGAAAACACGGAAAACTGGGTGCGGTAAAACACAATGTTAAACATACGAGTGAACCACTAGTTGTATCAATTTTTGGCTTATGCACTACTTCACTTCCGGCAGACATAAATCTATTAGATTCCCCTATGACTACTCTTCCATAATATACAGGGATTTTTCTTGTGCTCGATGACTTAGGACATTGTGCGGTCGGCTCTTGGACTATTAGGAAAAGGATTTTTTGCATTTTACTTATTAAGTCATAAATAATCTTATAGAAATATGCATGGTAGTATCTTTTAGTAATATCGTTTAATGTTTAATATTTTACTTAAAATTTCTTAAAGAGTCATCGACACATACACATCCAAACTGGAAAATTTTCTGTACTATTACGTAGATTTGACATCGCACTTGGATTTTGCATTTCATTTTATTTTAGAATGACAAGGAAAATGCCATTAGTTTATCATTTAGTAAACTTAAAAGTAAAACTCTTTAAATAGTTTTAGTTTTAAATATTGTAAAAATATCACATTTCGGATATCTTTTAAACAAACTCAAAATCTACCTAACGGAATGACTGTAATTTGAGATTTGCATATTTGAAGTTTTTAACTCTATTTTCATTTTGAAAAATACTGCTTTCAAATATGTGTCATGAAAAATTATATTTAAAATTATAAAAAAAAAAGAATTGTACCGCCTGAAATTTTTTACAAAAGTCTGTTTTTCAAAATTTAAAATTTGTAAGAAAAAAACAATAAAAAAAAAATGAATTTTATGGACACAATTTTAATAAAGCGCAGCACACATTTTTTTTTTAAGTTTCATATTTATTTATAAGTAGCACAAAAATAAGGATGAATCAATTAGTAGACTAAAATATTTAAAAGTACAAAAGCTCGAAACAAATCCTTTTGAGTATTGTCTTAGTTAGTGAACAATATATTTAATATTTTTTTCAATGTAAATCATTTTGTTTGTGCTTTTAAAAAATTACAAATATATATTTAAAAAGCTCAACATATGTTTTTATGAGAAAAGAATTTCAATAACATAATTTTATAGGTAAATCATTCATTTTCTGTGATACAATTTTAATCCTTATATATGTGTGTTTTTTTATAAGTTGATAATTATATATAGGTTTTTTTAAATAAGTAAAATATTACTTAATATAAAGTTTTAAAACTAAAGCTTTACAAAATAAAAATCATTCTCAAATATAATATCTAAATATAGAGCAAAATAAATCCAATTCAATTATTTAATCAATGTAAATATATAGTCATGAATTTATACAATTGCGCGCAGAACAAGCCATCATTCATTGAATTAAATATCTTAATGTGTCATATTAATACTCTCGTAAAACAAATGAATTATAGGCTAAAACATTCAATTTTATTATAGTTCTGCTCATTCGGAAAACCGGAAACATGCTGATTACATTTAAAATCCTTGGGGATAAGCCTAAGGGAATATGGGAAACATACAGCTATTTACATGAGGCAATCAATAATCCACGAGCGAGCCGAATTCATTAGTGTGCTTTATAAACTATGTATTCTAGTAATAAAGCGACTAAACAAATACATTTTCGCATAACTAAACTAAATCTAGGAAATTTAATCCAATGTATTAATGGAGGAAATTTTAGAATGCAATATATTAATACGTATTATTCTATAATAGACATGCTATAAATAACTGTAACATATTAGCAGCATTACATACATTTCGATAGATTGTGAAAACAGAGGTTTTAAATGACTAATGTTGGAAGTATCTATCCTATTATATTAAAGAAATTTTTTTATAAACTGTATGTATTACACAAAGTCCACAAAATGCACTCTTAAATATTGTAAAAGTCCATAAATATGAAAATTATTGTTATATTTGCATTGAATTCTATGAAATCATCTTCGTGAATGTATCGAAATAGTTGTTTCGACGATGAACTTCGTAATGATAATATTCAAATTTTGTCTGTTAACCACTTAACCGGCTAATAGTCTATATTTTTTGGGGTTAATATGTATAATTTTTACATACGATTTTTTAAAATCATTATCAGCAATGCTTTTATACTTATGAGCCATGCTTCTATACTTATGATTTATATTAAGGATCGCTATAGGTACACATAGCGATCCTTAACACCTTTGCTGAATGCCCACAAGTCGACACTTTTTGTATAACAGAAAAATGTGCTTCTCTCAAAAACTTTGTGACCAAGGGTAATCGCTGTAGTTTTTCTAAAAGGCTAAAATTAGCGTCTATGATCTCTAAGTTTTTCATATTTTTAGTTTAACTAGATTCGGAAATAGATTACGGATTCGAGACATATTTCTTTATTACATTTTCGACGATATTTCTGATACCATAATACCCAAATTTAAAAGAAGTGTATTTTTGAATTCGACGTTATTAAATATTACACATGATATACAAAAAAATAATAATTTTTTTTCAAGTAAATTATTTAGCTGTTCTATATTTTCTTCCCAAATATATTTGTGAGTGTTTAATAATCTGCAAATATGTGAGTAAATAGTCTTTAAAGCTTCACCCCATTTCACCTTTCCACGTTCATTAATTTATTGGTAAAATTTCTGTTACAGACAGACACAGCAGTGATCTTATAATGGTTTCGTTTTTACTTTTTAAGTACGAAACCTTAGAAGAGACTGCAGTTACCTAACTGTGTTCCCTACAACAATCCTATGAATAAAACCGTTTAAAGAAGGACAAAAACTGCCAGATTTTCTTCAAACAGATTGCGCTACTTCATATACTAATGGAAATCAAGAAAAATAAATGTTTTATGGAATTTTTAAAATTCATTTATTTATATTTCAATTTCTAAAAATTTACAACACAATTTTTTTTCAAATTTAAACTAGACCAATTCGAGAAAACATATTTTGATGAAATTTAAGTAGAACTCAAGAAAACTAATTTTGATGAAATTAAATTGGAGTTAATTCAAGAAAACAAATTTTGACCAAATTTTAATTGTAACAATTTGAGAGAATACTTTTTAATAATAATAAAAAACACGTAAATTGATTGCATAGTTTTAAAATATCAGGCAACACAAAAAAAAAAGAAAAGAAAGAAAGAAAAGGAAATAAAAACTAGTTGGATGTGTCAATCTCAAAACTTTCTTCTATCTCATAAGTACATTTTAATATTTAAAAAAAAAACGTGGTGACCCCAAAGTTACCCACTATCGAATTTCCTCGAACATTTGACCTAGCCTAATGAGATTCTGGTATCCGAATAACCTAAAACGGACAATTTAATTAATATTCTGAGAAAATGAGCTTAGTAGTGCCTCATGTTGGGTAATTTATACTAAAACCTAATAAGCATTTGTTTATGTCAAGACTTAACAGAATCTGAAATTTGATGGAATTTCGTCCATTAGTTCTTGAGATATAGTTATAACAAAAAATTTGCAAAACGTAGCACAGCAACACCATATCTTGGTCAATTTATGCCAAAACGTAAAAAAGCGTCTAATTATGTTATGGTGTAAAATAATCTGAAGTTTGATGAAATTCTGTGCATTAGTTCTTGAGATATAGCTAGTTAAAAAAAAAACCGTGTAAAATATAGCACAGCAGCACCATCAGTTGAAGGATTTATAACAAAACCTGATCATCTTGTAATTATGTTATATGTCATTTTGTAACAAAATCTGAAGTTTGATGAAATTCTGTGGGTTAGTTGTTGAGATATAGCTATCGGAAAAATCGTGCAAAATGCAGCATAGCTGCACCACCTGTTGCAAGATTGATACCAAAATGTAATCAGCGTCTAATTATGTTATATATTCTAGTGTAACAGAATCTAAAATTTGATGAAGTTCTCTGCATTAGTTCTTGAAATATAGCTATCGCAAAAATCGTGCAAAATGTAGCATAGCAGCGCCACCTATAGGGCAGTTCACATCAAAACCTTATCAGTGGCTATGTATCTCAAGGTATCGCGGAATATGAAGTTTGGTGAAATTCTGTGCATCAGTTCTTGAGATATAGCTATCGTAAAAATCATGAAAAACGTGGCACAGCAGCGCCACCTGCTTGCCAATTTACACCAAAACTTAATCAGCGTCTATGTATATCAAGGGGTTACAGAATCTGAAGTTTGGTGAAATTCTGTGCATTAGTTCTTGAGATATAGCAATCTTGAAAATCATGAAAAACGTAGTACAGCAGCGCCACCTGCAGGCCAATTTACACCAAAAACCAATAGGCACTAATTCATATCAAGGTCTAACTGAACATAAAATTTTATGAAATTTCGAGCATTAGTTCTTGAGATAGAGCGCCCACAAATTTCTTGTCACATACAGACAGACAGACACACAGACAGACAGACAGACAGACGGACAGACTCACAGACATACATTTTCTAAAAATAGTCAAAACGTGTTCAGGACCTTCTAAAACGTATAAATCCGTCGAAAACCGGAAGTCGAAAATTTTCATGAATCCAATACTTTCTTCTTGTAAAGATAGAAGAAAGTAAAAAGAAAAAGAAAAGAAAAGAAAAGAAAAGAAAAGAAAAGAAGTAGAAGAAGAAAAAGAAAATAAGAAAAATAAATACGCATCATATTAAAAACGTCCAGGCTTATTATTATCATTATTATTATTATTATTTAAGTCGGATAAATGTAAAAAACCTAAATCCGTTAATATATTAAAATTTTTTGAAGAAATCCTACAGAAAAACTGCGTTCAGTGATATATGATTTTTTGCATTCACAGGTCAACATTTACCGCTTGTACTATTCTAGCTTTAAATAACTTCTCTTACAGATACAACTGCATGGCAATCTTAATATCTAAATATAAAAAAAAATTTAAAAAATATAAAATATCTAAATATAATCTAAATATAAAATTTTATGAGAATAATTAACATTTAAAAACAGTTTTTTCGAAATTTCAAATCTTTTTATAACGAACTTTTTCTTCTAAACAAATAACATTATACACAATAAATATTCAAATAATCATATCACCAAATTTCTCATAGTAATTTCTTGTAATAAATGTAATTAAAAAATTAGTTTTTGCTAAAGCTAGCTAAGTATTTTTATTATGTAAATAATTTATATGTTTTCAAAAGAGAAAATAATAAATATTTTTATATTGTTGAACATATATAAACGTTTAAAGTATACTTTTTAAAAGGTAAGATTTAATAGTTTTTTAAATATTAGTAAAAAAAAATACCTATCTAAAAACATCTGGTGGATTCTCATTCGCCTATCGTGGTGCATTTTTCTAAAAATGATTATCTTGATAATAGAGTTTCGATAACGATTTTATTTTAATTAGACTTTTTCTACTTTTTTCTCTTCTGTAAATTTTTATTTATTTAAATTTCAAAATTAAAACAAATGTATTACTTAAAAAAAATGTAACATTTAATTCTGTAAGGTATAATTACAGTGAAAATTAAAAAGAATTTTGAAGATATATATGCAGCGTTTTCTGATATTTCTGGAGTTAATTTTCGCTTACAATATTTATGTTTGGAACATTAAATATTTTCAAGCTTTTTTTTTCGAATTTATACTTTGTTTTTCAGAGATTTTCTAATGTATAATACTTAAAAAAATATATTTTTCAGAGAATTTTGTAGTATATTTAGAGGCTAAAAAATTAAATTTAAAAAGTCTTCCTCTGACAGAATGCTGTCTTAACCCTGCTGTTCTGTTCGCATTTACTATACGTATGTAGTGTTCGGGTCAATGTGACCCGATTTAGAATATTGCCCTTTCTAGCAGTAAATGAAAATAACTATTTTAGAAATTATTAAAGAAATAGTAAAATAAGCTTAAATATATATGAAATAATACAAAACACCAGTAAAATAACTTAAAAATATTTGAATACTTACTTTTATTTACAATTTGGACAAAAATAGCTTACGTGAAATTTGCAAGTGTGTTTTTTGCAATTGTAACATAATATATTAGTTTTGTTGTCGTTGGTTGATGGGCAGAACTTGCATCTTGCACGTTTAGTACACAATGAAGTGTTCTCATCTGATTCCGAGGGTACGTTTGCACTTTTACTACGCATTCTCTACACAATTTTGACTGAATCTTCGCTTCTGGAAAGATGCTGTCTTACTTCAATGTGTGGAAAAATTAGAGATTTCCCCAATTCTTCTAAAAAGAGCCTTCGTTTGGTTAATCTATTTTCATTCCATTTACTGTCTATTGAAATCCACAGAATATATGCATTGTAAGCAGATGTATCAAGCATATTATAGAATACTATCATAGGCCAGCTATTTGTTTTTCTCTTACAAGTGTATGCACTCAAAAGTTGATCAAGACTATCCACCGCCCCTTTAGTTGCATTATAATCTAATATCATTTGTGGTTTTTTGTCAGGTCTGTCACTAACTTCATTTTCATGATGGAAAGTGCTCATAAGAATAACATTTTTGTTCTTTTTAGGGATGTAGTTTACAACAGTTGTATCTTCTGTAAAATAAAATGATGAGCTGTGCCCTTCTTTGTTTAGCATTTTCTCAGGAAGTTCGGGCTTATTTTTTCTAATGGTGCCAAGCATAGTCATTTTTCGTTTTAGAAGAAGTTTTCCCAAGTTATAGGATGTGAAAAAGTTATCACATGTAACATTATGCCCCGAATACCCATAAGTAAGGTCACTCACTACCCGCATACCCTGACTTTTCTCTGGCTTTGATCCTTGATTTTTTCCAGTATAAATTTGTGCATTCAGTACATACGAAGTTTTGCTATCACATAAAGTCCATCGTTTTTTCTCATACTTGGAGGGTTTACAAGGTATATATTGTTTGAAAGGGCATCGTCCACGAAATCCTACTAATTGTTACTCTACAGTAACATTTTCACTTGGATTATACAATTTAGGTTGAATTTCTATCCACTTTTCCCAAATATCTCGAACAGCAGCTAATTTATCTACAGACCTTCTTTCTTGCCTGGTAGATTTATTCTCAAAACGAATAAATCTCGATATCATATGAAAGATTTCGAGAGACATTGTAGCACGAAATATATTTCTGTCTGTTTCTTGATTCCACAAACTTTTTGTTGATTCTCCATATGATTTGTACACACCAGCTAATAATAATAATAATCCGATGTATGCTTGAAAAGTTTCAGTACTAATATCTTTCCACTCTTTTTCATACACTTTTCTTCCTTCTATATTAGTCATTTTTATGATTTCGTTCTCGATTGTAAAATTGAATACCGTCGCAAATGCACTTTTTATGACAGTTATCCTTGTCGTTGCATATCTTGTGACATCTGGAGTAGTTTTTATAATATTAGCAGACGTTAATCGACCAGAATGAGGAAAGGGATTCAATTTCCATACTATTTCACGATTTTTAGACTGAATACTCTGTATATTGTGCGTCTTTTGAATATCAATATCAAAATCGTTGTCAGAACTTTCACTTTCAATTTCCTCACTTGTATGATTTTCATACTCAGACGCATTTTCCTTTTTGCTGTCAGAGGCTTCCATTAATTTAGCAATTTCAGCTTCGGTCAAATATCTACGATTCGCCCTTTTTTCACTAATACTCAGAGATACAACTGTTCTTCAGATTATTAGAAATTGAAATACAGCAATAAAAAAAAAAAAAAAAAAAAAACGCTACTAACATGTGCATTTTTTTTTCCCTTCCGCCAATGATATCAAAACATTTGACTTTTCTCTCCTGTCACATGATCTAACACCTGTGCCAACGAAACAGATTTCGAAATAGATGCGTTGCAGTAATTATTTTTATTGAATGATTCCAAACAAAATTAAAAGTGCATGATAAAATTATTTTTTAACTCGGGTCAGTATGACCCGAACAGTACATTAGGACTAAGTTAAAAAATATCTCTTGGAAATATAAATAAACGTACATACTTCTAGGAATATATAGTTATATTACTAATGAACAAAGTCAAAAAGTTTCATGGAAATATCTCTGCGCTAATTTTTTTTATAAGTGAACAATAAAATTTTCGGGTCAAATAGACCCGAACAGAACAGCAGGGTTAAACGGAAAATGTGTTGATCAATGCAAAAATAAATAAATAAATAATACCTGAGAAAAAAAGTAAATTCCCTTTACACCTCCTAAGTAAGGCATTTGTATATAACGTATTTTTTCTTCCCTATGTGATTCCAACTTAAAAGTTTTTGTTCTGTATAGCATTTTTTGAAGTCTCCAACGCATGGAATATGGATTAACGATATTAAAATATAAGTGAAACATTTACATATAAACAGGGATTCGTTGATAATATAAAAAAGTGGCACTCTGGGAGTGCCGACAAAAATGAAATTTTCAATAATTGCGAAAAAAAATTAAGAAATTTAAACTTTAGCCCCTTATAGGTCCGTTACGTGACCCACAATGACGGGAGAAATTTTTTATGCCAGATCTGTAATGAATGAATCATAAGCTTTCAATAGATATAATACATCAAAAAATGAGAAAAGCCCCCCCCCCTCACCCCTCCAAAAAAACCGATCCTATGGCAAAACCAGAAAATTGAAACAGCAAAAAGAACGGCGAGGAAAAGCTAGCTATGTTTGAGTTTTTCTCCCCGCTGTAACTCTCATAAAAATAAAATTATAGCCTTTTAAATATTGAAATGAAGTGAAGAAATGAGCAAAATTATGTGAGTTAGAGGTCTGCAGGGGCCGGAATTTCCAGGCCCGGCCCGACCCGGCCCGTAGGAAAAATTTTTCGGCCCGACCCGGCCCGTTGTAAAACTTAAAAGTTCGGCCCGGGCCCGGGCCGGGCCTAAAATATAAAAATTTAAACGGGCCGGGCCGGGCCCGGGCCGGCCCGTTTTGGCCCGTTACAATTTCTACGATTTCTAAAAAATTCAGATTTTTTTCATATAATTAAGATTTCTTTAAAGAATACTGCATACATATCTATGGAATGATTTTACAGTACATTTTACAGGAAATACACATTAGCAACATTAGTGATTACTAAGATTCTTAGGTTTTCAACAATCAAATAAAAATTCATCAATAAATCAATATGGCTTAGAATAAAAGAAAAAAGAAAGAAAGTTAAAAACATCGTAACTTTTAAAGCTGTTTAATAAAAGAAGATTTATAAAAATATTTCTATATCATTTTATTAAAGATTTTAAATCCGAATTCATTCGTTAACTCAAATATGCGCCTTTCTGATACATTTCTAAATTCATTTTACTTACCCATCATACGTAGTATAGGGTAAGTCTTGCAATCGTTTTGAAAATCGAAAATTTTTTTTTGACGGATTCACACGTTTTAGATAGTGGAGATTCCGAAAAACATATTTTTAGAAAAAAATTTTGTCCGTCCGTCTGTCTTTAAACGCTCTATCTCCCGAAAAAATTGAGATAGAGACTTGAAATTTTGTATGTAGTTAGTATGTAAGAATGGGACGAAGCCTATTTAATATCAGTAACCTCGATTATCCGGAACTATTTTTTTCGGACCCTCGAAAAATTCGTTCTGATGAAAGGTATATAAAAATTTTCGATTTTTTTTTTGTTTTTGTTTTAAGGAATGGACGTAAAAGGCAATAAAATAACACACATTTTTCATATAGAACGAAGTCGATCAGATTATTAGTTGCCGAGATAATTGTAATCCTGTTTTCCACATTCTTCGATTTTTCATGACCCTGTATTTCATTCAAATTTTAATTCAGAGGTATATTTTAATTGGAAATGAGACGCTTAATCCGACACAGATAATTGTTAGTTAATAGAATTATTATTTTTGGAGTTATAAGGATGTTTCTTTTACGTAGTTCGGTACTACTTGAGTAGTTTGGCGTTTTATATAATTTGTCGAAATTGGTAATCAGCAGTTCTTTAATAAAGCATTACTATGTATATAAACAATATTTAAATTTTCTTTATGAATTGCAATGCATTGTATAAATAGTTTTCACATGTTTTATTTTCATATACATATCCATGATGGGTAAGTATTACGGTGGCCCCCAACGACTAGTTTTTCTCAGAAACGCACTGCAGGTATCTTTATTCAGAAACTATATAATCAAGTGGCATTAACCGTTTTTTGATACAAGCAATTTAAGAATACTGAAAGGAAATAAATTATTGTTATGGTCAGCATTTTCAATAGAATTTCCGGAAGCGGTAACATGGGAAGGGAGAAAAACCTGCAACCATTTGAGAAATTATTGTATGTGAACAAATTTATGCAAGTACTTTATTCATCAAAAATGAAAAATGCTATTCGATTCCAAATGCCTTCAATAGTCAGGCTTATCACTTTTATGTTTTTTCAATTAAAAATTAATCTGAAAATGTGTCAAACTTTCGCGTTATTGAGAAATTAATTAAAAAACCTACAAACTTTCGCGTTATTGAGAAATTAATTTAAAAACCATCAAGAAGTATATATCCATAAGATTAATCTAACATAAGTTCTTTATCGCTGTTAATAATTTTACAAATCATGTTGTCTGCCGTACAGATCTTGAGAACAATTAAGTCTTGTTCCAGTCCGGCAAGTCTATATGTAGAAAAATAATGCAAGCTTGATCTCGGCCCGGTATGAGTCAGCTAAAAAAATATTAAAAGGGGTTACACACAATTTAACTGTCCGATGCCGATCTCACACTGTACAAGTTACATTTTTATATTGATGCTGTCAAACTAGTATGGCTCGTGACGCACATTTATATTTATTCTCGTTAAAACCATTTGCGTTGAAAATAGATCATATTTTATCGTGTCCGCTCAAATCTTCCCGAAATTTTTTTTATCGGCCCGGCTCGGCCCGTATGGTCCGTTCAACTTTTTTGCCGGCCCGGCCCGTTTATTTTGTTTGTCGGCCCGGCCCGTTAGAAAATTTGAAACGACTCCGCCGGCCCGGCCGGGTACGGGCCACGGGCCAGGCCCGGGCCCGTGCAGACCTCTAATGTGAGTACCCGAAAGGGGGGTCCACAGCCCCGGGGGTGCCATATAGTTTAAATTTGTAAATTAAAAAATGTAGAGAATTAAATGAGCAAAATTTTCAGGTGTACGTTGGAGGGCAATCACCCCCCTCCCCCCCCCGGAAGAGGGCCTCAGAAATATAGATACTTATATACAGAAGTGTTGGTTACGGCAATAAGGTCGCGTGTTCTATTTTTTTTCCCGTCTCAAAAATGCCTAACGCGCCTATAGAAGTTTTCCCTTCAATGAATATATCACAGCCTTTGACCCTTCTTTAATATAAAAAGTATAAATATGAAAAACGAAAAGCTATAATAAGTATTTTGGGTCAGAACACCTCCATATGAAACAATTTTTAACCATAACGAAATAAAAAACTATGTAGAAATTCACGACTGAGCAGGGCTATGACTTTTTTCCCGGCCGGTCCGGGTTATGATTTTAACATTTTGCCAGGCTGGGCCGAGCTTTTTTTCCCTATGGATCGATTTTGGACCGGATCTAGATATTTCGACCCTTGCAAACTTCCAGTGCAGGCTACCAGAACATTTTCAAAACAAGTTTAGCTTTAAATCAATACGCTGCTTTTTTATGTCCAAATAAGAGGCCTTGACTTAAATCGACATTTAATAACGGACAATTTGTAAACGATCCCTCGCTTTCTTTCAAAGGGAATCAAAAACTCTTCGTTTACAGGCATGGATAAGTTGTGTAAGTCACGAATATTAGAGAATTTTGAATTTTAATATCTCTGTGAGGTTTTTAGATATGGAGAGGAGATTTTTTTTGTTTAATGGAAAAGGAGTGGAATGGAAAAGGAGTAATTTTCTAATTGGGAATTTTGTCTTACGGGTGCCGTATGAAAATTTAATTTTCGTATTTTTTCAAAAAGACCTCCCATGGAGTTGCGACTTATCTTATAAAAAAAATCACATTTTTTTAGAAAATTTTGCAATTAGAAGTATGGGTCTAGGGGCAATATTTAAGGAGATAGCCTATTGTTTCCATATTTATGACTCACTCTGTATATGGAACACCAGATAACTAGTCTGGTAATAATAATGATGAAAAAGAATAATAATGATAGCGATACATAATGCTTGGGGAGATTAAAACAAAATGGGAATTACAATGTTGAATTAAGCTGATTTTCCCTGCACCTATGTACGGTTCCTTCATCTCGTGGGTAAGTTAATTTTATAAGTCTCAATCTCCTTCTCTTTTATAGTTAATAAAATTTAATTTCTTTTATTAATCTTTCATTGTTAATAAATACTTAAAATTAATACCGGGCTTTATTGTTTATTAATAGTAGTAGTATTCGCAGCTAAGCACCATAACATTAGTATGCTATTTGCTGGATCCCATTCATGTTCTACTGTATTATGAAATTTATTGACATTGCCCGTGTGCACTATAGCTAATTTCTTTACTTTAATTTCTTCTTTAACCCCTTGAGTTGCGGTGGGATATATACTATCCCACCTAATTTTACCCAAGGTTTGCAACAAAAAAATTTAATTAAATTTTACATTTATAACTTGGTGGAAAACTGTAGAAAAATTGTATTTCCTTATTTTGAAATAAATTTTTTCAAAAATTCGGGTGAAAATTGAACATTACAGAAGCACAATTACTTGTTTTGAAAGGGCTAACTTTACTAAATAATATAGTTAATTTAGATTATTTTGGAAGTTTTGGAAATTATTTCATTATATATGTGTGGCGCATGATTTTTCTTCTTGCTATTCTTGAAATTGATTCATGATATTTCGAAAAAAAATATATTCAAAATCTCAAATATATAAATTTACTCTAAATGCACAGATAATGACATAGAGAAATTGCAGATATGAGTTTCGATTTCGAAAAATTATAAGAGAAACTGAAATCTTTTTTGAAGTTTTTGATAATGGGAGAAATCTCAGATGAGTAAGATGAAATCTGGATTTTTTCTTTGAAGGAAATCAAATTTCTTAAATTGCCAGCTTTATCTTAGATGCAATTCTGCATTTTTAAGGTCTTATCCCACTAAAAGCAATCTTTACTTTTTGCGATTCCTCTCTGTAAAGAATATTTTTTATTTAAAAAACTTCTAGATACGAATTGCAAATGTGTTTCAATCGAATATTAAACGAGTTGCTTTCATAAGTAAAACTAAAATAAAATAAAATAAAAAGATAAATATTTATTTGATTATACATTTGCGTGTGTATATAGGCGAGTATTTAATAATAATAATTTATAAAAACACTGTTCAAGTAAATAATTATCGAAATTCTTATTATTTTTTGTCAAATAAGAAAACAAATACAATCAACTTTAGAAATTTTTACTGAAATTCCATTATATCAATATAATTAGATGCGTTAAAATATTACAATAGCACTTTCGTCAGTTTTCCATTATATTAAATTGAAATTATGTATTACGTGCAAATTTTAATTTTGTTTTACAAACAATGCGAATTAGGAATAAAATTGCATTTTTTGAAGAGGTATACAAGTAAAATATATAATAAAACTTCGTAATTATAAACTTATTTCATATACTAATAATTTAGCTGTTTTTCTCTTATTGTAAATAAGGAGTTTATTTATTTATATATGAAATTTTATAACCTTTCAAGATTCCACACTTGTCATCTGAAAATAAAATCACTTTGAAATAATTTTAAATCTTATTTGTAAAAAATAACAGTGATGATATAACTAAAATATTTTAAAACAATTTATGATTACATTCGCAGCAGTTGCACAATTCATGAATGATTTTGAACTCAGTTAAAAAACTCGCCAGACCGTCTATGCTAATATGATTATATGCTAGAACTTTCTCTACCTTTTCTATCTATCTTTTCCTGGGTTTACCAACACTTTTTTTCTTATTTATTTTTAACTAGCGGCCTTCGCCCGCTACGCTGGTCGGTTTATCTAAAGAAATCTTGAAGAAGTAGTTAGATAAGGTTCAGACATACATTAAAAAAAAAAAAAGCAAGTCGATCATTCAAAAAACGTTGGGAAATATCAAATATTTACTGTAATTTTTTAAGAAAAACAAAGTTTCGAAAAAAAAAATTAAATCGAAAAAAAAATTACACTGACATATTAATGCAAGGAAATTTTCCCAGAGAGAAAATTCGCCTTGAATACAATATTTCAAATTCTTTTAATTGCTTATAGGCGTTAATGCCAACATAGTGAAAAAAAATTCCATGCTGGGAATCGAACCCGGGCCATCAGTATGGCGCACTGACGTTCTACCGACTAAACCACATGGAACGACAGCCAGCTTGAAACTTTCTCATACTTAAGTAGACTGGCGAAAACATAACGATAGCGCGTTTTAAAATCGCACAGTGACATCTATTGGATTTTATATGTACTAAAAAACGTTATGTACTAAAAAACGTGAGCAGCGCACCTAATAGTTTCTTTTGTTTCTTTTTGTTACTTTTTTGTCTGTTGTCCGATTTTGATGAAACAAAGCCTATACACTGCCCGGGAGTGTGCATTCTTCATTAGTGAAAACCGCATAAAAATCCATTCAGTAGTTACGAAGATAACCTCGAACAAACAGACAGACAGACAGACAAAAAATTCAAAAAAAATTTTTTTGTGTTTCATTGGTTTTCTTTTATCGCCCTGACTCCATTTTTGTCAATTATCTTCAATGTACAGACACACCGGGTCCTACTGTTTTATTATATGTATAGATTTTTAATTGTATATTTTTTTTAGTTCTGCGATCCTTCATTCTGATTAAGAAATCTGACAACTGCAATTTTCTTATTTTAACTGTATTTATTATGCTTTTTCGTTACGTGATTGTTCAGTCTGCATATTTCATTTCATATGCTATGTATTGACTTATTCATTTGTTCCCAAAAATTGTTTAGATCTTTCTTTCTGAATTAACGGTTGGTTGGTTGGTTAGTTGGTTGATTTTTGTCGTCCGATTATCTACGCTAATGGGATATAGGACCAGAGGGAGTACCCTCCGTGGGGGTCTTTCTAAGGGAACCTAACCCGTATTTACGCAAGGTTCGAAGAAAACCACAGAAAACTCCGAACGGTTAGGCCGACAGCCGCGATTGGGTTCGAACCCAGCACCTGCCGTCTACCAGTTGAGAGGTCCGAACCTCTCGGCCACTGGTAGGGCCTGAATTAACGGATAACTTTGCACATTGTTGTGTATTCACACTGCCATAATTTAATGTATGAGTGTCGCCCAAATGAAAGTAGCATTATACTATATATTTTAGTTTTATACCTCTTCAAAGAAATGAAATTTTATTCGTAATTCACATTGTTGTCGATTGCGCGGAGTGTATTCACGGAAATCAGTATTCCGATGGTGTAGATATTTACGTGGTGGAAGATGACCACATGCGCTTGACCATGTCGTAGATTTCGTCAGTGCTACTTCTCCCTCCATCCATCTAACAAATATCCCCCATCTAATTCATAATCTACTAAAATTAAAATTATTGAAACAAGTAAGAAAAATCATGCGTTAAGCACAGATTATGAAGCACTTTCCAACACTTCGTGAAATCTTTTTAATAACAATTTTAATTTTTTTTAAGAAAGGTGTTATAATAAAAATAAAATACATTGGCATGTTTCGGAACCGTCAAATAAATTCCATAGTCATAATATAAATAAAACAAAATTTCAAAATATTTCTCGGTCAATACAAATAATGAGATATAAATATGAGATATATGAGATAAATAGAGAAATATACAAATATGAGATATAAACAATGAGATATAAATAACAAAAAAAAAAAACAAAAAAAAAAAAAAACACGCGCTCTATTGCAAAAAATTAAATTAAAATATAGACCATGATCTAAAACATAAATAAAAATAAAATTTCAAAATATTTCACGGCCAATACAAGTGACACGCGACAAAGAGATATAGAAACACCAAAAAACACGCGCGCTATTGTAAAAATTAAATTAAAAATAGACCATGATCTAAAAGAAATTCCAACCTGGTTCATCCCATTCAAGCCCTCACGAGGAATTTATTCATTAATTCTAACCATAACTTAGGAATAATAAAAGAAACGGTATCATTGCAAACCAGACTATTACGCGCATAAACTTCAATGGACTCTCTAATAATAGATTTACGATTACAATTTGATATGAAACATAATTTACTTTGGCTAAACAATATTTTTATCTCCTCATTTAAATATGTTCTTGATAAGGCAGTGTTAGTACGTCCAAATTTAATTTCAGATTCGTGCTCCCCTTTTCTATTTCCAAACTTTCTCTCAGTCATGCCTATGTAATAATTTAAGTCACCATTTTCAGTAATATAAGGTATTTCATAAACTCCAGCAAGATCATCATGTCCTATAGGATCCACTTGCTTATTAAGTAAAAATCATAATTTTGGTGGGGGAGTTGCAACCAATTCAATATTAAACTTTCTTAATTTAAATTTTAATTTCACAAAACTACCTTTCAGATATGGAAAAGAAACTCTTTTAAAATTTTTAGAATCACCTCCTTTATTGAATCTTTCAGTTAACCCTGGATATTGTTGTTTAGGCTTCCCTTTTCTATAATAATTAATTAATTTATTGATGCTACTTATTTTATAGCCATTAGATCCTGATATCTCACGGTTCTTACACGAACCTTCGTTTAAAAATTCATCATGAGGGCTTGAATGGGATGAACCAGGTTGGAATTTCTTTTAGATCATAGCCTATTTTTAATTTAATTTTTTACAATAGCGCGCGTGTTTTTTGGTGTTTTTATATCTCTTTGTTGCGTGTCACTTGTATTGACCGTGAAATATTTTGAAATTTTATTTTTATTTATGTTTTAAATCATGGTCTAAATTTTAATTTAATTTTTTGCAATAGAGCGCGTGTTTATTTATTTATTTATTTATATCTCATTGTCGCGTGTCATTTGTATGACCGAGAAATATTTTGAAATATTGTTTTATTTATATTATGACTATGGAACTTATTTGACGGTTCCGAAACATGCCAATGTATTTTATTTTTATTGTAACACCTTTCTTAAGAAAAATTAAAATTGTTATTAAAATGTTTATATAAAAGGTGAATGCTTTAAAATCTAATGATTTAGAAAATGAATTGGATTTAATTAACTTCATGAAATCGTTAACAAAACTTCGTCATTTAGGGCAATACGGTTACTGTATATAGCCAAATATGTATTCCAACACTGTCGAACAGCCCTGTTTTTGATCTATAGGTCATTCAAAAGCATCTACATATTCTATACTTTGCGAAATTCTGTTTACCTTTTATCGATATTCAATAAACATTTCTTAGTAAAGTGAGTGCAGTTCAGCGTAAAAATGCATAACTTATTTAAAAACCACCTCAAGTAATTTAAGCTCATATTCAGAAACGTTTGCGACCTCTTTTGGGTATCCGTATATATCAACTATAGTATTTATACACATCATATAATATGTATAGATTTGGTGAAACTTAAACATAGGTGAAACAGGGATGTATTGGCTAAACCAATACATCCCTGGTTCAAATCCTGGCCCGGACATTTTTCAACCCCCCCCCCCCCCCAAAATAATAATAATAATAATAATAATAATAAAATGGAAAAATTTACATCTGTTATAATTAATTTACCGATTGAATAATCGTGTTTAAAATTAAACTAATGTAATTTCGTATACAGCGATTTTCTGCAGTTCCATATATTGACCTTTGATTTATTCTGTTGAGCTGATCCAGAACATTGGCGGCTATAGCCAATACATATATGGTTCGAATCCTGGCCCGGACTTTTTCAACCCCCCTCCCCCCGGAAAAAATGGAACATTTTACATCTGTTAAAATTAATTTACCGATTGAATAATTGTGCTTAAAATTAATCTAATGTAATTTCGTATGCAGCTATTTTCTTCAGTTCCATATATTGATTTTCGATTTATTCTGTTGAGCTGATCCAAAGCATCAGACCAGATTAAATGATCGTTGAGGTTATTTGGGTGAAATAGTCCTCCAGTGTTTGTGTCCGGAATGGTTCAGTTTGAAGAGCATTGGCGGCTTTAGTCAATACATCCCTGGTTCGAATCCTGGCCCGGACTTTTTTCACCCCCAAAAAATGGATAAATTTACATCTGTTATAGTGTAAGTATGTGTAAAAGGTAATAGTAACAAAAAATTGTTTTAATTAAACAATTTTAGCAGATTATTGTCATTATTAAATCAGGATTTTTAGTTTTCTTTTAAGGAAATAAACATTTATATATATATATATATTATGTTTTAGATAAGTACATTTTCTATTAACAAATTGAAATTTCTCTTACTCATCTTAAAAAGATATTTTATTTAAATTGAGTCCATTGCATTACTTTCAAACACCCTTGATAAAATCTGTGTTAAACACATGCACGTCATTTATTATTCGGTACATAAGACTTGGGGAAATGTTTGCATTTTCATTATTAAAAGAATCAGTGTATAATGCTTTAAAAGATATCGTGAAAGTTTAATTTAGTTTACGAATATTTATCTGAAAGATTTGTTTTGGTATTTCTCTAAGAACTTTTATGTATGTAATTTATTTATCTCACAAAGCTGTGATATATTCGACAGCTACAGAAGGGTCTGATGGGATTACTTTTATTTGAAAGGTGATTACTTTTATTTGAAATGTTGTTCCCTAAGTTTTTTTATTTTTTTGTACTTTAGTAAATAATGCTTCGAAATATTTCGTAGACCTATTTATTGGCTTTAGATTATTTATCTCAAAAGTTTTTCTGACATTTCTTTAAGAACTTGTAAGCACATAATTTGTTTACCTGAAGAATCTGTAGCAAATTGAAATGTCACAATATAGGCTGAATGTTTTTATTTGAATGGTCTGTCCCATCAGTATGTACAGATTAAAATAAACTTGGATTATTTTTAAGAATACCATGACTTTGTATTTCAAATGATGGTTTAGTATTATGTATCGGGATATGACGCCAAAAAAAAAAAAAAAAAATGCGTTACCCAGATGATAATTTTGAAAATGAAATTCTCCATGCCAGACGACCCCAAGAAAATTTTGGTGGTCCGTTGGAAATCTTGGTCTGAAGCCAATACCTTTGACTTTACTTTTAAAAAGTAGGAAAGAACTTCACACAGTAACTATAAAATAAATAATTTTCATGTAAAAAATACTAATAATAATGTATACGTGTAATAATGTATACGTGTATGTGAAAGAAAGAATTCTTACTTTTATTTTTCTGTTTTCTAATGGGAAGAAATTCATAAATTTTATTTCATAAAATAACTTATTTTAATGATCTCACTTAAAAATTCTCTGTTACTTAAAAAGTTTTGTTATTAACTTACATAGCACTTTGTTTTGTTTTTTATATGCAATAAAAATGACGTAATGCCCGTAAGACATGGTGACGTCACTGCAACGTCGTTGTGAAGTCACAATGTGACTTTGTGACCATCAATTGTCAATGTGACGCAACGTGACGTCGATGTAAAGTCACAGTGACTAAAATGTGAAGTCGTTATGGCCGTTTTAGAGCTTTTTTGTGACGTCACATTGTGACCACTTTGTGACGTCACAATATGACAAATTTGTGAAAAGTGTGTCATTTGTGACTACTTTGACATTAACATTGTGACGAACTGTAAAAATTTTTTTAGAAAGTCACATCTTAGTCACAATGTGACGTCACTGAGTGGTGGCATTTTCGTCACAGATGTGATGTGAGCAAAGTGACTCACAGTGACGTCACAATGATGTCACTGTAACCATGCATGCTTTGAGGGTGCCCTCATCCCGTAAAGCATGGTGACGTCACTGCAACGTCGTTATGAAGTCACAATGTGACTTAGTGACCATCGATTGTCGATGTGACGTCACGTGACATCGATGTGAAGTCACAGTGACTAAAATGTGAAGTCGTTATGGTCATTTTAGAGCTATTTTGTGACGTTTCACAAAGTGGTCACAATGTGACAAATTTGTGAAAAATGTGTCATTTGTGGCTAATTTGACATTAACATTGTGACGTCACTGTGAGTCACTTTGGTCACATCACATCTGTGACGAAAATGCCACTACTCAGTGACGTCACATTGTGATTACGATGTGACTTTCTAAAAATTTTTTAGAAAATTACTAATATTCTTCAAAACATATTATTTACTGTAAAAAACATGTTTCTGGCAATTTTACTATCGCCGCTTTTGTCACAGTTTCGTCATAATGTTAATGTCAAAGTAGTCAAATGACAAAATTTTCACAAATTGGTCACATTGTGACGTCACAAAAAAGCTCTAAAACGGCCATAACGACTTCACATTTTAGTCACTGTGACTTCACATCGATTTCACGTGATTTCACATCGACAATCGATGGTCACAAAGTCGCAATGTGACTTCACAATGACGTTGCAGTGACGTCACCATGTCTAACGGGTGATAACGATTATTAATGAAAATTTATAAGTGATTCTTTAAATTTTTCATGAATATATATATATTTGTAAGAGTTCGTATGAAAGAAATTTTTATCAAAATCGATCTTTGGCATAGATGAATAACATACGCTGAGTTTCAAATGATATGAACACTCTGCTTTTCAAGCATAAAAAAGAAGAAAATGTCACAAAACAAATAAAAGTATAATAAATATATGACGTATACTTACTGTTTATATACCTGAAGTTTCAGGATAATTCCTCATGTAATCTTCTAGTCTTTAACAAAACGTCAAAAACCGCAAGTGGCCAGTCACATTTGGCCATATAATATATGTGTGTTTCTTTGGACCTAAAATCAGTTTTAATATATTTTATTTGTGCTTTATACAAGTTTGAAAGTAAAAAAAAAAAAATTTGAAAAAGGATGATACTGCCAATTTATTATGGGAAATTTTGTAAAAATGAATATTTATTCTTCTTTTAGATAACGCCAATTTTAAAAATGAGCGGTGATTGCCAAAAGTTAAAATAATCATGCATTTAAAACTGATTACGTAAAAAAATCGCACATTGTACGCGCAGTAATTTATCATATTTCTTTTTACCGAAAATTTCTTTTTCCGATATAACTGTAAAAAATTTCATTTAAAAGATAAGAAAACTAATCACCTGCTTTATTCAACAAATATGAAATAAATGTGTCAAAAATTTCAGAAACAATCTAAAATATGTCTTTTTCCCGTAAAAAATTGAAAAAAACTTGACGTATATGAATGCGCTCTAAAGAGAAGAAATCCCAGATAAAGAAATTTATAATATTAAAAGTAATGCAATTCATCATGATTTTTTTAAATAATTCATTTAACAAGAATTCACTCATATTTGGTCTTTTTACATTTCCTACCTTTTCATTAGCAGATAATAATCAGCATTATAACAATAAGATTTTTATAAATGAAAAGTGCATTTTCCAAAATTAAATATTTTCTTTTCCTTTTCAAAGTACTACCTAATTTATTTAAGACCTAGGCTTAATAGATGCGGAAAGCAAAATGACATGGTGTAATTAATGATGATGTTCTTTAGAATAAAAAAATGTGCAAATGCGTTTTGCATTATTTCCTTGGAAAGATATTAAACCGAGATAAAAAGTTTTTCTTGTTTAGAAGGTGATTTATAGTAACTGTTCAATAAATTGCTGATAGGTAAAGCAAATTACGAACATAAAACTTTTTGTAGGTTTTTATTATGTGACAAGTCTAAGGTATGTTAATATAATCTGCTCCTGTGTTTTTCTTCCTATTATTTTAACTTTTGGCTTATTAAAAAAAATATATAATAGTGTGGATTTTTTCACATTTTGGCAAACTTTGCAGCTTATACGCGACCTGAAGATATAAACCAATTTTATTTTATATGCCAATATTGAGCCTCACAAATTCGCAAATTTTCCGCGGTATAGCGACGTGAAAAGCAATATTTGGGTTTTTTTGACTCACCCATACAAGTGAGCCATACTCATGTATGTGACCCATACACATGTAAATGTGCGTATGCATACAATTCGTGTAAACTTATATATATATATATAGATATGTACTTATGTATGTATTTATAACACTGGTGACCGGCTAACCAAACAGTACCAAAAATTTAATAAATATTTTTAATATCATAAATTATGCTGTAAAATCATCCATTTGTTTTATATTTTCAGGAGATATATATTGCTTCCTTGTATAACACATTTATTCACCCAGTTTGCTAATATCTCATTTGGTAAGAAATAACATAAAAAATGCACAATCGCGTCCTATTATTGTCTTGAATTTCAAGTTCTTGTTGGCGAATCAGTGTCATTGACATGGAAAAAACACAAATATTTGCACGTATATATAAACTTTCCTGACTTTTCACACAGATAAAATTCTTGATTTTTAACCGATTTCCAGAATCTGTATCCTTTTGTCATAAATCAGCTCTGAAGTTTATTAATTAAGCCTTTTTTTAAATTCCAGATTTTTTTATTTCAGTGAAAAATGCCAATTTAAATGAGAGAATCATGAGAGAATTTTTATTACATATATGTATATATATATATATATATATATATTTTAACTTTTTAAAAATAATGCTATTGATTTGAATTTTCAAAACCTAGCTTTAATTTCAATTTCAATTAGATTCAAAATTTTAAAATTTGATATAAAATTATAATACGCTCAAAAAGTATGTTTATATACATTTACACACACACAGAGGCCTAAATATTAGGGCCTGTAATATTTAGGTATCTAATATTTCCTAAATATAGAGGCCTAGCCTAAACATTATCACATCAGTATTATTATGACAACATATATTAATTATAAATCTCATATACTGAAATAAATTTTAATGAATCAACACGTTCTTAAAAATTGCACGCATCTCATTAAAAATCGTCTTAAAAGTTAATTTCATATTTATTTTACTTTAGCAATTCATGTTTACCATACATGTAACACAAATTAAATAAAAATGCATCTGTTTAAATAATAACAGCTCATTCACATTTTTTTGAAAAATATTTTTAAAATATATTTTTTTCATTTGTGGTAGACCCCTTGCACAAAATATAAGTGGAGAATTTATTTGTAAAGGTCGTTTCTGTATTTTTACCAATCGCATTTCTGTGCGATGATTTGCGCAGAGTTATCAAGAAATGATCATTTTATTTTTCCAGGACTGTACTTTGTGGCATTTAATTATTATTATTATTATTATTATATATACCGGGTGTCCCAAAAATGACTGATGGATTTTAAAATTCAATAACTTGCAAAAGGTGACAGCTATTTAAAAAATTTTTGCGGGAGGGTTATTTGTAATGTCAGGAGTTTTTTTACCGTAATTTTTTATTTTAGTTCGCATCTCAAACAATAGGTCGCGCTGACGGCGATTGAAGGCCAGGTCGACGCTCCACTCAGCACTGATCACCTGGCCTTCAATCGCCGTCAGAGCCACCTATTGTTACTAAAATAAAAAATTACAGTTAAAAAACTCCTGACATTATGCATAACCATCCTGCAAAAACTTTTTAAATAGCTGTCACCGTCTGAAAGTTATAGAGCTTTAAAATCCATCAGTCATGTTTGGGACACCTGGTATATATATATACTAGCGGCCTTCGCCCGCTACGCTGGTCGGTTTATCTAAAGAAATCTTGAAGAAGTAGTTAGATAAGGTTCAGACATACATTAAAAAAAAAAAAAGCAAGTCGATCATTCAAAAAACGTTGGGAAATATCAAATATTTACTGTAATTTTTTAAGAAAAACAAAGTTTCGAAAAAAAAAATTAAATCGAAAAAAAAATTACACTGACATATTAATGCAAGGAAATTTTCCCAGAGAGAAAATTCGCCTTGAATACAATATTTCAAATTCTTTTAATTGCTTATAGGCGTTAATGCCAACATAGTGAAAAAAAATTCCATGCTGGGAATCGAACCCGGGCCATCAGTATGGCGCACTGACGTTCTACCGACTAAACCACATGGAACGACAGCCAGCTTGAAACTTTCTCATACTTAAGTAGACTGGCGAAAACATAACGATAGCGCGTTTTAAAATCGCACAGTGACATCTATTGGATTTTATATGTACTAAAAAACGTTATGTACTAAAAAACGTGAGCAGCGCACCTAATAGTTTCTTTTGTTTCTTTTTGTTACTTTTTTGTCTGTTGTCCGATTTTGATGAAACAAAGCCTATACACTGCCCGGGAGTGTGCATTCTTCATTAGTGAAAACCGCATAAAAATCCATTCAGTAGTTACGAAGATAACCTCGAACAAACAGACAGACAGACAGACAGACAGACAGACAGACAAAAAATTCAAAAAATTTTTTTTTGTGTTTCATTGGTTTTCTTTTATCGCCCTGACTCCATTTTTGTCAATTATCTTCAATGTACAGACACACCGGGTCCTACTGTTTTATTATATGTATAGATATACAGAATGTTTCTAAATTCATGGTCCAAACTTTAAGGGGTGATAGTACACATCAAGACAAACAATATTTAAATAGGAAACAAAGGGTCCCAAAGTCTTCCGAAGGAGATAGGCGCCATTAAAGTTTAGGGTCCAAAAATTCAAATGATTATGAAAAACAGAAAAATTGGTCGATTCGTTTGCGGTTTTCACTAAAATTATTCTTTATGTCAGTATTGTCTTGAAAATAAATTATAAAGATAAATTTCAAAAAATGACGATAGAGGGCGCTTTAGACTTTAGAGTAACGAACAACTATTTTTTACCGTTATTTTTTGCATCTCATTAAAGGCTTCGTAAGCTTAGACTTAAACTTAAATTTTGAGCTCAAAATCTGAATAGTTGGAAGCAGTTAAGTAGCCCAAACTTAACTGTGTTCAGAGGGTTTTAAATTCAAATGATTATAAAAAACGGAAAAATTGGTCGATTGATTTGCGGTTTTCACTAAAACTATTCTTTATGTCGGTATTTTATTGAAAATGAATTATAAAGATAAATTTCAAAAAATGCCGATAGAGGGCGCTTTAGACTTTGGAGTTACGTACAACTATATTTTACCACTATTTTTCGCATCTCATAAAATTTTTTTAGAAGCTTAGACATAAATTTAAATTTCGAGATGTAAATCTGAATCGTTAGGAGTGGTTAAGTAGCGCAAACTGAACTGTGTTCAATGGGGGTGGGGAGGTTCAAATTTCAAATGATTATAAAAAACGGAAAAATTGTTCGATTCGTTTGCCGTTTTCGCTAAAACTATTCTTTATATCAATATTTCCTTGAAAATAAATTTTAAAGATTAATTTTAAAAAATACCGTTAGAGGGCGCCTGAAACTTTGGAGTAACCAACAACTATTTTTAACCGTTATTTTTTGTATCTAATTAAATGCTTGTAAAAGTTCAAACTTAAATTTTGAGCTCAAAATCTGCATCGTTTTGAGTAATTAAGTGCGGAAATTTGAAATGTGTTCGAGGGGTGGGAAGGTTAACATTTTAACTCCTGAACACTGTTCAGTTTCCGCTTCTTAACCCCTCCATCGATTTAGAATTTGAGCTCAAAATTTAAATCTAAGCATTTGCAAGCATTTAATTAGTTACAAAAAATAACACTTAAAAATAGTTGTTGGTTACTGTAAAGTTTAAGGCGGCCTCTATCGGTATTTTTTTAAATTAATCTTTAAAATTTATTTTCAAGGAAATATTGACATAAAGAATAGTTTTAGCGAAAACGGCAGACGAATCGACCAATTTTTCCGTTTTTAAAAATAATTTGAAATTTGAACCTCCCCACCCCCATTGAACACAATTCAGTTTGCTCTACTTAACCACTCCCAACGATTCAGATTTTCATCTCAAAATTTAAGTTTATGTCTAAGCTTCTAAGAAAATTTTATGAGATGCGAAAAATAACGGTAAAACATAGTTGTACGTTACTCCAAAGTCTAAAGCGCCCTTTATCGGCATTTTTTGAAATTTATCTTTATAATTCATTTTCAATAAAATACCGACATAAAGAATAGTTTTAGTGAAAACCGCAAATCAATCGACCAATTTTTCCGTTTTTTATATTCATTTGAATTTAAAACCCTCTGAACACAGTTAAGTTTGTGCTACTTAACTGCTTCCAACTATTCAGATTTTGAGCTCAAAATATAAGTTTCAGTCTAAGCTTACGAAACCTTTAATGAGATGCAAAAAATAACGGTAAAAAATAGTTGTTCGTTGCTGTAAAGTCTAAAGCGCCCTCTATCGTCATTTTTTGAAATTTATCTTTATAATTTATTTTCAAGACAATACTGACATAAAGAATAATTTTAGTGAAAACCGCAAACGAATCGACCAATTTTTCTGTTTTTCATAATTATTTGAATTTTTGGACCCTAAACTTTAATGGCGCCTATCTCCTTCGGAAGACTTTGGGACCCTTGGTTTCCTATTTAAATATTGTTTGTCTTGATGTGTACTATCACCCCTTAAAGTTTGGACCATGAATTTAGAAACACCCTGTATATATATATTGTGCGCCTGTGTGTATGCGCTTTTAGAAGTTTAACATCGCTGTATATAACAATTATTCTAAAGAACAAGTGATTATTTCACATTTTGAATTACCAAATGTATATTTATAAAAATCCGCTTTAGTATCGGGATTTTTTTTATTTTTAGATGTTTTATTTTTCAGGTAATCCCAAAATAAATTAGTATAAATATTATCCAATGTATATGAATATTTTGTATAGCTTAAGCTAAATTTACATATCTTTATTTTGAGAATTGAAATTTTTTATGTTTATCTGCCCCTGACTGAATTTCTAAATATTTCTAATCTTATATAGCAAATTATTAAATCGATTTTCTTTAAGAACTCAATTTTCTGATATTAAATCCACGCAAGAGATTGAGTATATCAATATCTATTTTCGGAAATTTATGTACAAGCGTTTTTCTATATAATAAAATTTTTTTTATAAAGTTCTATTCAAATTTAAATTCTACTTTTAAATAAATAAATTTTATTGAGCACTAGTACATTGAAATATTTTATTTTCTGCAGAGAAACTGGAATTTTATCAAGAAATATACTAAAGTATTTTGAATAAATATTTTAACTTTTTTCATTAAAAATATGAAAATATCAAAAGTGTTTAATCTATTATTAATAATATTTAATATAGAAGTGATAAAAACGCTTGACTGCTAAAATTAGCAGTTAGAAACTAAAAAAGAAAGAATTCTTATGAACAATTCTCATGCAATAAAAACGAAAATTACACTATGAGGTTTCCTAATTTACTTCTAATGGACATACGAAATAAAAATGCTCTTATCAGATAAGAAAATACAGTATGTCCCTTTAAATAACTTTTTATTCCGTTTCTTCCTCGTTGCTTGAAGAAGGTTTGACTAGAAAAATAATTTTGGAGAACACATTATTCATCAAATTTCTAAACTAAATTTTCTTTTATTATCCTTCCTGTAACTTTTAAGTATTTAAACCTCTTTTTAACTTTTTAGGCAATAGATTTAATTCCGGTGAAAAATTAGGAATTACGGTCAATAAAGTGCCCTGCCCTCTTCTGTCACGAAACTCTCTGTCTCTCTCAAAAAATGTAATTTAACAAATTACAACGACTATTTACCAAATGATATTTTCAAAGACTGTAATTTTAGACTTTTAAATGATTTCTATGTTTTAAAAAACAATAATAACATCATTTTTATGGTGATCGAAACGTAGCTTACGTAATAACAGAGTCATATTAATATGCCTGAATATTTAGAGCCACGATAATATTCCTTGACCAATCATAAATAAATATTAAATGAAATTTCAGTTAAAAAATTTCGGTACTGTATATTTTAAAACTTCTAAACTTCGTAAATTTTCATTTCTTACACCATCCTATACAGAAAGAAATTTACTTTTAAAAGACACTTGTTTGAAACCTGTGTCAAATTTTGTTTTTGAGTTATTGATTTTTTTTGTAGTTTTTAATACTTTTTTTGTCATTGTGGCAACAGAAGTGTTCCATTTTTGGACATTAAACATGGACCTATCAGAAAACAAATAAAATAAAAAACAGAAGCATTCATTTTTGGAAATTAAACTAGGAATAATCATAAACGAATAAAATAAAATAAGTTGCAGAATTTAACCAATAAAAATATCCAAATATACTTCAGATTTCACAATTCTCTACCGAGAACACAACTATTTTACAAATAGTTTAAAAAGAGAGAGAAAAAGCAATGAAATCGTTATTATTTGTTCAAATCTAAAAAGAAATTGCATGTATTTACAGTACTTTGTAAGGACCTGGAAATAAAGGTTATAAAAGCCGAAGTCGTAAAATCACAAAAAAGGTCAAAACAAACGGCAACGTTGCCGCAAGCAGTTTTTGCCGTAAATTTAACGGCTTTTTTTTTACAGAGTAAATATACTTTATTTTATATACTCTACCTGCTTTACATTTTATTACATATTCTGATTTAAAAAAATTATACTTTATATTTATCAGACTTCTGAAAATTTTAACATAATAACACGAAAAGCAACAACAACAACAACAAAAAAAAAAACATCCGACGATCTAAAAAAAAAAAAAAGTTTCTCAAGATTTAGAACGAATTATGCTATTTTTGAAGTTATAGAGATGCACTGTGCAATAAGTGTTCAAAAAGTGTACGATTACATGAAAAAAATGCATATTTAGAAAAAATGCTAAAACATTTATCTTTTTAAAATGATTTAAATGTTTGTTTACATTTTGAAGCTCGTAATAATCAAAAGAAAGTTAAAAGATACATAAATGATGTATGTAATAAACTTATAAACTATACATAGATGTCTTGGAGTAATAACGCCACGCTAAATTTTTACCATTTTTCAAGGCTTAGTCTTTTATTAAAATATAGGATTTGATGCAGTAACTTATTGAATATTAATTTAAGAAAGAATACATTTTTTAAACAGATATGCATTCATAAAATGTAGTGTCGTGATTCCTTGACCAATACTTTTTTGGCGTTAGAGGTGGGGGGGGGGTAATAAACGCCATTCAAGCAAAATTATATAATAAGATGAAATAATGGCATGTAAAAAGTCCAACCTAAGAATACAAACTACACAGCTTTAGAAGTTGACAAATTGCTTTTACTTACCATTAATTGCGATATCAGGTTGCAGAAATAAACATTTGATGTTTAATTTTTCTGAAATGAAAAAATGACCTCCTTTTAACGCAGACAAATTTTCTTTATCATATTTAGTTTTCAACCACGACCCAGATGGTCTATTGTGCACAAAAATAATAAGAATAAAAATAAACAGAATAAAATAAAGGCTGTTGTTTTGCCACTGAGAATAATCAACTGGATTAATTATACCAGTGGATGCATTTTTAACCCCGGTATACATTTTGTTCATTATATTTTTAACCATAAGTTATCTCGCAAACACATCCAAAATTTCGCTCAACATTTTGAAAATATGTGAAATGCACTCCGAATTAATGCAATAAACAAAGTATTTTGTGATGAATGTATTGTCTTCAAATCATAGAAAGTTCCCAGCAAACTTTGGAGCAGGCATACTTACGTGCATGTTCGACCGATAAAGTCTAAAAATGTAAAAAATTAACTTTTAGGAATTGTTTGTGATTTAGATTCCACAGAAGGGAACATCTTTTGGTTTTCCTCGCACATGGTATTGAGAATTGGTGGATTTTAAAGCCCTATATTAAAGTTGCAGTCTCGGAAAATGTTTTCTGTTAAAGTCATATTCTTCTTTTTATTTTGCAGCAACATAAATTTTTGAAAATGCTATTTTCAAATTTATTCATCGAACTATAAATAGAGTTTTAATAGAAAAAGCATTTAAAAATATAATTTAGTTAATAATAAATACAAAATATTGAAAAAAGTTTAAAAATTCCTTCAAAATCCTACGAATTTAGTTTGGAAAAATAACGGCACTGTATTAATATTTTTGGCGGGAAAAATTTTCAAAAGTAGAATTTTCGGGTTACCATAACCGAATGTCATAGTCACAAAACAAGGCAGGCGAAAAATTCGTTGCGCCAGATCTGACGACTTAACTCACCTTTGACGTTAAATAAAGAAATATAAATGCACCAAAAATCATGTTAAAAAATATATAATATAATTTTAACAGAGAATTTTTATTGGTTCTCTAACTTTTATGTATAGGGCTACAAAATTCAGCAGGTTTCAGTGATAGGTGCAAGCAACACCGAAAGTAGCTCCCTTGTTATTTTCCAGTGCAAAACACCCTTTGTCATTTTTCGAATTCCTTAATAAATACGCGTATTATTAGCACTTGGAGATTTTACTTATCCTGGTGTTATTACCCCAAGGTACCCTATTTGTAATCGGCAGTATCGTCTCTATTTCTTTAAACCTCAATTTAAGAAATCGGTTGTTTGGAGGTTTTAAGCGTCTCAGTTTCCTTAAATCTTATTTTTCAGAAAAGTCAAGTATTAACATTGAAATATGTAAATGTGTGTAAAATATTTAGGTAATGTAAAGCACATTTTTACGAGACATTGAAATATTCAGATTGGTGAATTAAAGATTTATAAAAAAATTTCAATATCTATGACTTTTAATTAATACAAATCAAAAGTTTCTGGGTCTATAAATCTTTGATAACCGCATCCCATATAACTGTTTTAAAGACCGGAGGCAATCTCTCTCCCTCTCTCTCTCTTTTTTTTCTTTGGTTAATCAACATATTATATTTTACTTGCCTCTGATTCGTTACCTTTTTCGTTCTTTACATGTTTTTTTACTATTTGACTTTCTCACAAGTGAAATTTCTATAAAAAACATTTTAATGCTCCATTGCAAAGAGATCATTAATTAAGTAATAAACTAAGATTTTAAAAATTTTGTAATCGTTAAAGAAATAAGGGGCAATTTTTTCATATTCTACAGCTCATATTCAAAATATTAGAATAATTGAGAAAAAGTAATAAGAAAAAATTATTTGTCATTTATTTATTTTTTATACTAAGTAAATGCAAATAAATTTCTTATAAATTAAATCTGGAATGTTTAGATAAGATTTTAACATTTATAAAATATAAAATACAGCACAATAAATTAGGTATACAGCTTCCTTAAACACACCAGAATATTAGAATAAAATTTAGATTGGTTCAAAATATTAGAATATTTTATTTTACGCAACAATATTACCTTATGAATATGAAGTAAATGGTAGTTTATATTTTGTAGCATCCCCTTTAGCTTTCATAACAGCGTACAATCGATCTTGCATACTATATACAAGGTGTTTACAAACATTTCTATCAATATTAGCCCAAATAGACTTTATACCTGCCACTAACTCAGTTTTACTTGAAGGAGGATTTTCTTGAAGTTTTTTCTTCATTATACACCATAAGTTTTCGATGGGATTAAGATCTGGTGAATATGGTGGCCAAGGAAGTACCTTAATGTTGCGTTGGCGGAACCAATTCTTAGTTGACACCGAGGTATGCGGGGACGCTAAATCTTGTTGAAAGATGAAATCATCTAATATTCTAAAATTTCTTGATATATCAGAGAGTTAACCTTTTCGTAGACGATGCATAACTTTCCAGGTCCTTCTGCACTCATACAACCCCAAACCATGACACTAGCAGCAAATTTTACGGAACGTTTAAGGCATTCTTTATCAAATGCTTCTTGCTTCATTCTCCAAACTCGAATACCTTGATTACCATATGAAACACAAAACATACTTTCATCACTAAATGATATATTTTTCCAATCTTCATTGCTCCATAAACGTCTTGATTTACACCAATTCAATCTTATACGCTTTTGTCTTGCAGTCATGAGAGGTTTTGTTTTCGGTACACGAGATTCAAATTTAAATTTATGGAGACGTCTTAATGTTGTCGATGTAGAAACTTCAACTCCTTCTTCTTTCCATTTTTGGTGCAATAATCGCACACTTTAAAAACGGTTTTTCTTAACTATACGCTTCAGTTTCCTGTCCTCTCTAGCAGATGTTTTTGGTTTTCGGCCACCATTTCGGCGATTATTTTGAAATTTTCCAATTTTTGAATACTGTGTTAGTATTTTATTAACGCTCGATTGCGAACAATGTAAATAATTCGCTATAAAACATTGATTTTTACCGTGCCGATACAAATCAACTATACGAAGTTTAGTAGATTCAGGAATATCACTCACACGGCCCATTTTAAGACGAAAAAGAAACAAACTGCAAAAAAGAATACTGATTTTAAATAAAATAGTCTGAATTTAATCAATGATGCCACCAGTTAAGAATTGGTAATAATTAAAGGAGAATTAACGTGAAATCTATATTAATAAAATAACAAATCGCTCTGTGTGTGTGTGTGTGTGTGTCTGCGATAGTTAGCGAAAACTACTGTACGTACGAAGCTCAAAATTTTTCTGAAAGTAGCCCAATATCTCTCCTGATGCACCTGACTCTCAGAATTTCGAAATCCCAATTATTAACAGAGTAATTAATTAAAATCGAGAGGTCACTCTCATAAAAAATCATCTTCCCATTTTTTTTCTCTTTCATTTTTTTATGATTGGTTGGTTGTGTAAAAATTTTCGCAGAAGTAATAAGAAAGCTGATACAGAGTTAAAGAAACCCATGGAGAAATGAGATAAGTGGAGGTGAAGTAAGCCTCAAAAAAGGTTTGCAATATGAATCCATTTATTGCTCAAATTTTAATGTTCCAAACAAAAGGACGTGGAAGGGATTTTGTATTATAATACGAATTGAAAGAAATGAATTACGACTGAAGTATATTTTAAGAAGAAATAGCAAATTTTTAAAATGGTCTTTGTTCTATTATTATTTATTAAAATAAATGTTCGCTTTTAAAATAAAAGAAATTGGAAAATTAGCAATAATTAAATGTCAAATTGAAATTAAATAAGATATTGAAAACATTTGATGCGAACTAAAAATTGTATTGCTAAAAGTTTCCTAATTTAATGTAATTTTAAATACTTTATAACGTAGATGAAAAATGTTTATGACTTAATAATTGCATGTAAATAAATATTTAAAATATAATGATGAAAACGTTCTTTTAAAATCATGTATGAAAATTTCAGTAATAAATATTAATCTAAAATATAGATTTCTGACTGCAGACGATTTTAATGTTTTAACAAAAAATGTTATATTTTCAAACAAAACGGCAAAATAATTTTCTACATTGATATTTAAAGCACATATGATAAAATAATTAATAAATTTTTGCTGGTAAAGCGATAGATTAGTTCTTTTTAAGAAACAAGAGCAAAAAATACGGGTTTAAAACTGTTTCAATTGATAGGCGTGTGAAAGCACGTGCTTTTGTCGGTACTTAATTGACTTAATGTAAGGTTAAATTTTCAGCATCACCTTCCAGAGATAATACTTCCACTCTATTAATTTCTTTTTACTCTATGAAAGAAACCAATTTGAGATTTTGACATTTCAAAAGTGACTGTTTTTTTCCCAAAGATCTTTAAAATTCATAGACTGAAAAATTTCAGTTTAACTTAAGATTTTTGAACACAGCTGTTACGTCGGATCGTTCTTACTTTGTACATTAGAATGTACAGGGTGTCCAGCAAATAACACCCTGATTTCAAAATTAAATTAATCAAAAACAAAGATCAAAAGAATTATGCAGTAAACGGTTTGTTTATCAGGTAAGCTGTAAAAATCTTATACAAAAGTTTCGAACGGTAAATATTTTGAAAAGATTGTATTCTGATTGCAAAGAATGCTTTGATTTGACATTTTTCTTGCTTTAGATTACTGCCAGCGAATGTGTTTTTCGGCTTAAAGTGCCACATTTCATAATTTTTTTTAATTAAATTTTTGAAATTTCGAAATTCTAAAAATTTACTTCGAAAAATCTTTAAAATATTACACTGTAAGCTGAAAAATTATTTCTCTGTAGGCAATCTAAAACGAAAAAAATGTCAAATCAAAGCATTCTATGCAATCAGAACGCAATTTTTTCAAAATATTCACTGTTTGAAATTTCTGTATAAGATTTTTACAGCTTACCTAATGAAAAACCGTTTGCCGCATATTACTATCGATCTTTGTTTTCGAGCAATTTAATTTTGAAATCAGGGTGTTATTTGCTGAACACCCTGTATGTGTGGTTAGCTATGTTGCAGTAAATAAATGTATACAGGGTGATTCTAATTTTTTTTTACAATAAATGAGGAATGATAGTACACATCAGAACAAATAATATTAAATGGGAGACCAAGGGTCCCAAACGTTTTCCAAAGGAGATAGCCGCCATTAAAGTTTAGGAACCAAAATTTCAAATAAACATAAAAAACGGAAAAATCGGTTGATTGATTTGCGGTTAGTAATAAAATTAATCTTTATGTCGGCATTTTCTTGAAATTAAATTATAAAGATAAATTTCAAAAATGCCGATAGAGGGCGGTTCAGATTTTGGAGTAACGAACAACTATTTTTTGCCGGTATTTTTTGAATCTCATTAGATGGTTTCGTAAGCTTAGACTCAAACTTAAATTTTGAGCTCAAAATCTGAATAGTTGAGGGTGGTTGAGTAGCACAAATTGAGCTGTGTTCAGAGAATTTAAATTTCAAATGATTATAAACAACGGAAAAATTGGTCGATGGATTTGCGGTTTTTACTAAAACTATTCCTTATATAGGTATTTTCGTGAAAATAAATTATACAGATAAATTTTTAAAAATGTCGACAGAGAGCGCTTTAGACTTTGGAGTAACGAACAACTCCTTTTTGGCGTTATTTTTTGCATCTTATAAAATGCTTTCGTAAGCTTAGACTTAAACTTAAATTTTGAGCTCAAAATTTGAAAAGTTGGGAGTGGTTAAGTAGACAAACTGAACTGTGTTCAGAAGATTCAAATTTCAAATGATTGTAAAAAACGGAAAAATTGAACGATTCGTTTGCAGTTTTAGCTAAAACTAATTTTTAAATCAGCATTTTCTTGAAAATGAATTTTAAAGATAAATTTTACATAATGCCGATAGAGGGCACCTTAGACTTTGGAGTAATTTATAACTATTAAAAAAAGAAATTAACTTTTCAAACGTTATTAAAAACTTACATTTTCTTTTTAAAAGAAATTATTACAATTAACTAGGAAATTAAACTAGACTACCCTTATACAATACAATTTGCTCAAAGAAGATTTAGAGATTTCATTCAATATAATAAATTAGATTGTTTTAAAATCAGAGACAGTTATATATTTTGAATTCAAATATTACATGGATTTCTCCTATGTTTTTCATTTACTTGTGTTAAATTTGCATTTATATTGTACTTTAAGATTTCTTTAGAAATATTCCTTTTCAAATTCTTTTCTTCTTTCGTTTCTATTTAATCCCTTATTCGTCGAAAAATTACTATTTATATCGTTCTTTTCCAAATTCTTTAATGGAAATTAGAGAGTTCTCGTTTATCCATGAAAAAATATATTAAAAAATATATAAATCATTATTAATGTATTTTAATTATACAGGGTGAGTCATAAACATTGAAACAATAGGCTATCTCCTTAAATATTGCCCGTAGACCCAATTGGAAAGTTTCATAAAAAAGTGAATTTTTTGATAAGATAAGTTACAACTCCATGGTGTTCTATTTTAAAAAATACGAAAATGAAATTCTTATACGGCCCCCAGAGGATAAAACTTCCAGTTAGAAATTTTTTCCTTATCCATTCTTGAATTGAACAAAAAAAATTCATCTTGTAATTTTTAAAACTCAGAGAGTTATGACAATTTTAATAAATCGTGAGGTTTCAAGGGATCAGGCAGAAATTGAAAAGCGTGTAATTGAAGAAACAACGCTGCTGTAATGGGTCCAGGAAATATTTATTTTATTAACTTTTTTATACAGTTAGAATTTTGAATGTTTTGTGATGGTTAACCATATAATTTGTAAGTATTATCACATCATAAGACTTCTTAATAAAATATTTTTTTTTCAAAAAATTTAGAGTAAATAAAAATTGTTATAACTCAAAATATTATTTGTTGCGTTGAATTTTTTTCTTTTGATTAAATGAAAATGTCTATTTTCAGTTTTGATTTAGCATTTTAAATAATATTTATTTTTTTAAATAAAAGTATTTAAAATAGCAATATAAAAAAGTGATGCAATTTTTAGTAAACAAATCATATTTTTAAAAGTAAATTTTCTGAGCTGAAAACTTCTTTCGGCTTTTTGGGTTTTTTTTCAGATGTTAAAAAACTATTAAACCTGCGAGACTGTTACCGTAACCGACGGTTATTGACGGTTATTAACAGTTTAAAAATGAGAAATACTGGAATAAAAACATTTGGTGCAGAAAAGTGCATTTAGTTTTAAACAAAGATGGGCTTTTAACGTTTAAATGCTATTTAAAAGTTTCAATGTGATTATCTCCGTCCTGTATAGTTTCGTTTTCAGATTTTGTTTAAGTTCTGCCATTCTCACTTTTTAATTACTGTTTAAATACTTTAATTGATTTAAACCTCATTTTTTATCACGTCAATTTCAAATTTTTTCATTGTGCAGTGTCTCACAGACAGACATTTTGTAAAAACATGTTTTTCGGTATCTCTGTTCCCTAAAACGTGTAAATCCGTCGAAAACCGGAATTCAAAATTTTCATGAATCCAATACTTTCTTCTTGTAAAAATAGAAGAAAGTAAAAAAAGGTTTAAAACCATCATAAATTTTGAAGCTGAATAGTAAAGAATAGATTTTGTAAAATATTTCTATGTAATTTATTAAAATATATTTCCAATGACTCCGTTGATAGAAGTGTCATTATCGCTATTATTATTTTTACTAAACTTACTGCCTGCGGCAATAAGTTTTTAAGACACTCTGAATGAGAGTTTAATTAATATCACTTAATTTAATAATATTTTTAATAAAAGTTTAATAAGACGCTCCGGCCAATGCGTCGTGCCAGTGACGAGGTTGGCGTCAAGCTCGAGATATTGCAGACTCTAGCATATTTCAAGGAATTTTAAAGCAAAAATCTATATGCTTTTATTTTATATCTAAAAATTAAAGTATTGTCTTGGATCGACATTTATCAATGCTTAAATTTATGGTCGATCCCTAAATTTTACTGCAAATGAACTGATAGGTATGCATAAGTGGTGTAAGTCACTAATTTAATAATATTTTGGATTTTAATATCTTTCAGGGATTTATAGATATAAAGATGAATTTTTGTTTGTTCAATTCAGGAAAGAGGGAAATAAGGAAAATTTTTCTAACTAGAAGTTTTATCCTTTGGGGGGCGTATAAAAATTTAATTTTTGTATTTTTAAGAATAGACCCCCATGGAGTTGCAACTTATCTTATCGAAAAATTCACCTTTTTTATGAAACTTTGCAAGTGCAAGTATGGGTCTAGGGGCAATGTTTAAGGAGATAGCCACTTGTTCCGATATTTGTGATTCACCCTGTGATTTTATTCATTAATCTTTTAATAGATCACATTTTAAGCATATGAATTTGATAAAACTAGAACTGGTGCGGATTCATGTGGGAATGTTTACTTTTAGTTTTGCGATCATTCGAACCAATTTACATAAATAATTCCAATTATTTTATTAAAAAATATAGTTAAGGTAAAAACTGATACAACCAGTTAAATACCATTGTTGTCTACTCTCATAAAATATATCTTATTTGTAACAAAATGTTTTTTACTTGTCAATATCATAAAACAAAGTTTTGTTACTCTTGAGACCAGAGTGTTATAACAGTAACAAACTTTTGGTTTAATATATATATAAGTATAATGTTTTTTTTTACAAATTAAAGTATGCTGCGTGAAAGGAACACAATAGTACATAACTGTTTATATCAATTTTTATATTGTTTTTGTATTTTTTAATAAAATAATCCGGATTATTTATGAATATTTGCTTGAATTGTCACAAAACTTCTAAATGGGCGTTCCTATATATCCATGGTGTAAAGTACAAAATGGCTATAAGTAACATAGATTGTGCCAATACATGAGACAACTCGCAGCTTCATTAGAGGTAATATTGGGAACCTAACAACATTATATAAATATCAAAACAACGTTAAACCCTCCAGAATATTTAAACTTATTTTATAATACATAAATTTACTTTAATATTTGGGATGACTAGTGTCGGTGTATTTTACTCATAACGTACTGGCCTTAGTGCAAAATATAACAGAAACTTGATCATTTATATAGAGGAGAAACAGAATCAAGTTTCTGTTTTATATTCCCGTTAAAAAAAGTAATGTGTTTTTAATATAAGTTTTAAAAACTTGAAAAATATTTATATTAGTTTATTATAAGAAAAACTTTATTCTGATTTGTTTTATCATGTAAATGATATTAATCTAGCTGAAATGTCATTCAATAAAAATCTTTTAACGAATCGTTTGATATAAATTGTCATCCTAAATTACTAAAAGTTGTTGAAAACTAAATATGCCGCAAGTTCCCGTTTAGAGTTTATTAAATTTTTAAGAGAGAAAATAAGGAAATTAACTTTCCAAATGTAATTTCCCATTCACATTTTCTTTTTTAAAACATTTATTACAATTTAAAAGGAAATTAAAGTAGACTATCTCTATTCAATGCAATTTGCTCAAAGAAGGTTGAGAGATTTTATTCAGTATAATAAATTACACTGTTTTAAAAGTAGACACAGTTATATCTTTTGAATCCTAATATAAAAGCATTTCTCTTTTGTTTTTCATTTACTTGTGTTAAATTTGCATTTATATTGTTCTTTAAGATTACTTTAGAAATATTTCTTTTCGAATTCCCTTCTGTTTTCATACGTGTCTTCTTCTGTTTTCATATAATCCCCTATTCGTCGGAAAAATAACTATTTATCTCGTTCTTTTCAAATTCTTTAAGGGAAATTAGAGAGTGCTCGATTACCCATGAGCAACAGATTAAAAGTTTTATAATCTGATGTATAAATTTTATAATAGATCACATATGAATTCATAAATAAACTTATATGTGATCAAGTTCATATATAAATTGCATAACAGATCAGTTTTGAAGCACATAAATTCGATAAAAACAAAAGTGGGTGCAAAGACACATGGGAACTCACTGTTACTTTTGTGATCATTTGAGCAAATTTACATAAATATTTCCAATTATTTTATTAAAGGATATAATTACGATAAAAATTGATATAATCAGTTAAATACCACTGTAACCTACTCACATAAAGTATATCTAATTTGCAACAAAATATATTTTCTTATTTACATAACAAATTAAAATTTTGTAACTCTTGTGACCAGAGTATTACAGAAATAAAAAAATTTGATTCAATATATAAACGAATAAAATGCATTTTGTTACAAAGTAGATACATGTTACGTGAGGGAAACACGATAATATTTAACTGATTACATCAATTTTTAGCTTCATGTAAAGTTTTTAATTAAAATAATCGAGATTATTTATGAAAATTTGCTTGAATTGTCACAAAATGGCTTCTTGGACGTTCCTATATCTGTGGCTTCCTGTAATAACCAGGTAAGACACATTTTTAATATTTTGAGTAATTAATATTTAAAGTTTTCAAATGGTGTTTTTATCACTAATTTTATAAAATAGATTACAACTTAATAATTTTCACTACATTCAATTATGGTTTAACCTCCTTTTTTGCTAAAATAGTTATACAAAAATGGTTTTTTATTTGAGAACCAATTAAAAAGCTTTTCAATTTTTAAATTTAAATTTATAGTCGCACTATGACGGGAAGTATTCGATTTTCATTTTTCAGTACTATGACAGATGAAAGTACTCTTTTAAAGTTACAATTTCCCAAATTATCTCATTTATTTTTTTCGAAATTGTGCCTTACCTGGTTAATACCGGAAGCACACATATATCCATGGTGGAAAGCTCAAAAAGTTATAAGATCACACTTTGTTTTATTATTATCGGATATACTTACAAATGTGATGGATATGCGTAAGATAGAATGCGCCAATGTACAGTCAATGTTCTCTTGTAAACAGAATTCATCTCACGTGAAATACAACCGTATAGTTTCAAATGTACGTTTTCCCGATGTATCCAATAGCTTAAAGTAAGTATCGATTTCATTTCTAGAGATTTGTAAACATTTTAATTGTGCAAAGCTTTATAGTTTCATTTGTGCAGATACCCCATTTTAAACTGTAGGTACAATTAAGGAAAGGATTTTTTGCATTTTAGTTATTTCGTCATAAATAATCATATAGAAATATAAATGGTAGTATCTTTTATTAATATCGTCTAGTAGTTAATATTTTACATAAAATTTCTTAAAGGGTCATCTGCACATATACATTCAAACTGAAAACATTTCTGTACTATTATCTAGATTTGACATCGCATTTGGATTTTGCGTTTCATTTTATTTTAGAATGACAAGGAAAATGCAAGTAGTTTATTATTTATTAAACTTAAACGTAAAACTCTTTGATTAGTTTTATTTTTAAATATTGTAAAAAAATATCGCATTTCGGATATCTTTTAAACACACTCAAAATCTACATAATGGAATGACTGCAATTTTAGATTTGCATATTTGAAGTTTTTATATACAACTCTATTTTCATTTTTAAAAATACTGATTGTCGAGAAAAATTATATTCAAAATTATTTTTAAAAAAAGAATTGTACGGCCTTAAATTTTTTACAAAAATATATTTTTGAAAATTTGAAATTTGTGGAAAAAATTAATATCATGGGCACAATTTTAATAAAACGCAGCGTGCATCATTGTTTTAAGTTTCATATTTATTTATAAGTAACACAGAAATAAGGATGAATCAATTAGTAGACTAAAATATTAAAAAGTACAAAATCTCGAAACAAATCATTTTGAGTATTGTCTTAGTTAGTGAACGATATAAAAAATTTTATTTTTTCAATGTAAATAGTTTCGTTTTTGTTTAAAAAAAAATATTTTACAAATATGTATTTAAGAAGCTCGACATATCTTTATATGAAAGAAGAATTTTAACAATATAATTTTATAGATAAAACATCCATTTTCTGTGGTACAATTTTAATCATTGCATATGTGTGTTTATTTTACAATTTGATAATTATTTATAAGTTTTTTTTTTTTAAATAAGTAAAATATTACTTAATATAAACATTTAAAAAGCAAGTTTTAGATTAAAAAAAATTATGGGCAAATTTAATATCTAAAAAAAGAGCAAAATAAATCCCATTCAATTATTTAAGCAATCTGATTTTATAGCCATGAATTTACAAAATTGCAAGTAGAGCAAACCATCGTTCATTGAATTAAGTATCTTAATGTGTCATATTAATATTCCCGTGAAACAAATGAATTATAGGCTAAAACATTCAATTTTATTATAGTTCCGAGCATTCGGAAAACCGGAAACATGCTGATTACATTTAAAACCCTTGGGGATAAGCCTAAGGGAATATGGGAAATGTAGAGCTATTTACATGAGGCATTCAATAATCCACGAGCGAGCCGAATTCCATTAGTGTGCTTTATAAACTATGTATTCTTGTAATAAAGCGACTGAACAAATATATTTTCGCATAACTAAACTGAATCTAGGAAATTACATCCAATGTATTAATGGAGGAAATTTTAGAATTTAATATATTAATACGCATTATTCTATAATGGACATGGTATAACTAACTGTGACATATTAGTACCATTATAAATGTTCCGTTAGATTGTGAAAACAGAGGTCTTAAACGACTAACGTTGGAAGTAACTATCTCATTATATTAAAGACAAATGTTTATAAACTGTAAGTATTACACTATGTCCACCACATGCATTTTTAAATATTGTAAATTCCATAAATATGAAAAGTATTGTTATATTTGCTTCAAATTTGAAAAATATTAAATCATCTGAAAAGGTATTTTGTATAGTAAAATAATAAAAGGGCAACATAATAAAGTCATTTTTTTAAATAAAGACTTTATGTGAATTCACACGGCAATGTTTTGTGATATTCTGTGTTATATTTGTAGAGATTATTTTTACTTTCTTCTATTTTTACAAGAATAAAAATTTGGATTCGTGAAAATTTTCGGAATCCAGTTTTTGACAGATTTACCCGTTTTAGGAGTCAAAGAACTTGAAAAACATGTTTTTACGAAATCTCTGCCTGTCTGTCCTTTTATCTGACAGTCAGTCTGTCTGTCTGAATGTGATAAAAATGTTATGGGTGCTTTATCTCGAGAAATAACAGAAATTCATAAAACTTTAGATTCTGTTAGACCTAGTTATATACTATATCTGATTAGTTTTCTGTGAGTATCGCTCAACAGGTTGCACTGCAGTGCTACACTATTTACAATTTCCACAACAGCCATATACTTCACGATTTTCACAAAACTTTAAATTTTGTTATTTCTTGCTGTAACATGGAGTTGATTACGTTTTGGTGCAAATCGCTCAACAAGTGGCGTTGTTATGCAGTTTTTTTTTTCTTTTAAAATTCTGCAATAGCTCTATCTCAAAAAGTAATGAATGGATTTTCATCGAATTTCAGATTCGGTGAGTCCCTAATATAAATTGGTGTTGTTTAGTATTTACTGTAAATCGCCCGACAGATGGCATTTCTATGCTGAAATTTTCACGATTTCGCAATAGCTGTGTCTTAAATACAAATGCATGGATTTTAATCAAACTTCAGATTCAGTTAGCACCTGTTAAAAGAAATATTCTGATTAGTTTTTCGAGGTACATCACCTAACATCTGGCGCTATTGTGCAGATTTTTTTTAGATTTTGTAATAGGTCTATCTTCTATCTAAAAAAACTAATGCACGGATTATCATAAAATTTTAGATTTAGTTATAAGTTGTCATCAGTTGTTACTGACTGAATTTTAGTTTAAATCACCTAAGCAGCAACGCTGCAATACTGCATTTTCCAGGATGTATTAACATACATAGGATAGAAGAAAGTTTTGGTATTGCCACATCTGAATTGGTTTACTTTACACCTATTTCATTATTTCTGTAGGTTTTTCAAAATAATCAAATTTTTGTATTAGGAAAATAATTTCAATCGCGAAAAACTGTTGATAAATGAAGTACATAATAAAAAGCTTGCATACAGAGATTTCTAATGCTGATTATTTATCAAAATAATTACCATTTAAAACTCTTTTTTTGAAATTTAAAATCTTTTAATAACGAGCTTTTTCTTCTAGACAAATAACATTATACACGATAAATATTCAAATAATCTTGCCACCAAAATTTTCATAGTAATTTTTTATAGAAAATGCAATTAAAAACATTTTTTTCGCTAAAGTTAGTTAAGCATTTTTATTATATAAATATTTTATAAGATTTCAAAAGAGAAAATAACAAATATTTTTGTATTGTTGAACATATATAAACGTTAAAAGTATATTTTTTAAAAGGTAGGATTTAATAGTTTTTTTAAATATTAGTAAAACAATACCTATTTGAAAACATCTGGTGGATTCTCATTCGCCTATAGCGGTATATTTTACTAAAAATTATTATCTTGATTATAGAGTTTCGATAACGATGTTTATTTTATTTAGACTTTTTCTATTTTTTTCTGTACTGTAATTTTTTATTTAATAAAATTTCAAAAATTAAAACAAATGCATTACCCGAAAAATATATATATATAATTTTTAATTCTGTAAGATATAATTATAGTGAAAATTAAAAAGAATTTTGAAAATATATATGCAACGTTTTCTGATATTTCTGCAGTTAATTTACAGTTATAATATTTATATTTCGAATATTAAATATTTTCAAGATTTTTTTTTCTAATAGTACTTTGTTTATCAGAGCTTTTCTAGCGCATAATACTATTTCAAAAATGTCTTTTAGCCAGTCTTGTCAATGATAAAATGTTACATTTTTATATTAATATATCAATCATGTATGATTTTTATCCGTGCACTAAAGGTTTTGCTAAATGTTAGAGGCATATACTCCACATTCTGTTTCAATGTGTCTTTTAAAAGCAAACTATTAACCATGAATTAATATAAAAATGGTTAATCCCGACTTAAGCTTTTTGGTCAGTATTATTCATACTGGCTATGATTGACCACAGTTGTTGAAATTTTTTATCATCCTCTTAAAAATGCAATCACGTCATTTTGACGGGCTATCTTCTAGTTAGTAATAATTAAATAATTATAAACTAGCAATTTGGATTTATTAATTAGAGCATAAATTGTTTTGAAAGGTATATAATTCTAAACCCTTTGGGTGATCTGCAATAACACTTACTCACTTGTTTTTACATTAGAGTGGTGGATATATTTAAATTGTATTTAAAATATTCTATATACGTAGTAAGTTTCGATTTAACGACATTTGGTTTAACATAATGATGATACAAAAGCTTAATTCAACCTGTTACGTTTAATTCAAGCTATATTTTTAAAGATAACATACAATGTTTTTTCAAAATCCCAGTGGTTATAACTAAATTCACATGCCAGTTTCGATAAATCTTAGAATTCCTTGGATTTGTAAGAAGTCTAATTTATTAACCAGGGTTTACAATCGAATATAAAGTTCACCTTCATCTTAAGAATAAATGAAAAAAAACCTTTTATCACTTGGATTTCCCGCGAGTGTAATTAAGATTAGAGAAATCATGAGTCTTAATCAACAAGAAGCAAAAGCCAGAGTTAATTAAAATACGACCCTTTTTGATAAGCGATTATATATGTTACACCAGACAATTAGTCTGATAATAATAATGATGAAAAAGAATAATAATGATAGCGATACACAATGCTCGGGGAGATTAAAACAAAATGGGAACTACAATGTTAAATTAAGATGATTTTCCTTGTACCTATGTACAGTTCCTTCATCTCGTGGGTAAGTTAATTTTATGTCTCAATCTCCTTCCCTTTTATAGTTAAAAAAATTTAATTTATTTTATTAATCTTTCATTTTTAATAAATACTTAAATTTAAATTAATACCGGACTTTATTATTATTATTAGTAGTAGTATTCACAGCTATGCACCATAACATTATTTGCTATTTGCTGGTGTCCCATTCATGTTCTACTGTATGATGAAATTTAATGACATTGCTTCGTTTTTTTAATTTCTTTAGTTTAATTTCTTCTTTAACCCCTTAAGGGGAGGTGGGATAAATAATATCCCACCTAATTTTAATTAAGAATTCCAACAAAAAAATTTAATTAAATTTTACATTTATAAGTTGGTGGAAAACGGTAGAAAAATTGTATTTCGTTATTTTGAAATATAATTTTATAAAAATTCCGGTGGAAATTGAACAATACAGAAACACAGTTACTTGCTTTTGAAAAGGTTAACTTTACTAAATAATGTAGTTAATTTAGATTATTTTGGAAGTTTTGGAAATTATTTCATTACCTATGCGTAGCGCATGATTTTTTTCTAGCTATATTCTTGAAATTGATTCATGATATTTCGAAAAAAAAAATATTCAAAATCTCAAATATATAAATTTACTCTAAAAGCACAGATAATGACATAGAGAAATTGCAGATATGAGTTTCGCTTTCGGAAAATTATAAGAGAAACTGAAATCTTTTTTGAAGTTTTTGATAATGGGAAAAATCTCAGATGAGTAAGATGAAATGTGGAATTTTTCTTTGGAGGAAATCAAATTTCTTAAATTGTCAGCCTTATCTTAGATGCAATTCTGCATTTTTAAAATCTTATACTACTAAAAGCAATCTTTACTTTTTGCGATTTTTCTCTGGAAAGAATAATTTTTATTTAAAATCTTCTAGATACGAATTGCAAATGTGTTTCAACCGAATATTACACGAGTTGCTTTCATAAGTAAAAATAAAATTAAATTAAAAAAAAGGATAAATATTTATTTTATGATACATTTGCGTGTGTATATAGGCGAGTATTTAATAATATTAATTTATAAAAACACTGTTCAAACAAATAATTATCAAAATTCTTTTTTTTTTTTTTTTTTTTTTTTTTTTGTCAAATGAGAAAACAAATACAATCATCTGTAGAGATTTTTACTGAAATTCCATTATATCCATTTAATAAGATACCGTAAAATATTACAATTGTACTTTCGTCAGTTTTCCATTATATTAAATTGAAATTATGTATTACGTGCAGATATTAATTTTGTTTTACAAACAATACGAATTACGAATAAAATTGCATTTTTTAAAGAGGTATAAAACTAAAATATATAATAAAACTTCTTAATTATAAACTTATTTCATATACTAAAAATTTAGCTGTTTTGCTCTTATTGTAAATAAGGAACTTATTTATTTATATATGAAATTTTATAACCTTTCAAGATTCCACACTTGTCATCTGAAAATAAAATGACTTTGAAATAATTTTAAATTTTATTTGTAAAAAATAACAGTGATGATATAACTAAACTATTTTAAACCAATTTATGATTACATTCGCAGCAGTTATACAATCCATGAATGACTTTAAAATTCCCTAAAAAAACTCGCCAGACTGTCTAATATGCTAATATGATTAAATGCTAGAACTTTCTCTACCTTTCCTATATATCTTTTTCTGGATTTACCAACCCTTTTTTTTATTTATTTTTTATATTTAATTATATATATTTTTTTTACTTCTGCCATCCCTCATTCTGGTTAAGAAATCTAACAACTGCGATTTTCTTATTTTAACTGTGTTTATTATGCTTTTTCGTAACATTATTGTTCAGTCTGCATATTTCATCTTATATGCTATGTATTGACGTATTCATTTGTTCCCCAAAAATTTAAATCTTTCTTTCTGTGAAATAATGTGTAACTTTGCACATTGTTGTGTATTCACACTGCCATAATTTGATGTATGAGTGTCGCCCAAATGAAAGTAGCATTGCTGTAATAACACTACCATTTGAAGAGAATGCTTTTTAGAGGATTCAGAGTTCGGGAAACGCATACGATATCGTCAGATTCCGCCAGATGTGTGCTTTTGATAGATAATGTGCTTGCGACGTCACGCAGCTTAAAAAAGATGTCCTTCTCAACTTGTGATGGGCATAAATAATAATTCTTGGAGAGTTAGTAAATTATAACGTATTATTTCCTGCGCATAATGTATTAAAATAAAATTTATTATATCAACATGAAAATTACATTTAGTTTAGAATTTTCTAATGCAGTTTAATTCGAATTTTTGCCCACCACAAGTTGAGCTGTCACGAAAATAGCCAGTTTGTTTACAAACATGCACATTATCTGTAGCATGAGAGCACGTTAAAAGTGATAGTTCGCATCATGGATGCCTCTAAAAGGATCAAAGAGGGTTCGTGGTACTTTAATCAGAGGACAAATTGTATGCTAATGAAATCTATCATCGATTACAAAATGCGTGTATAAATTTATAATTAAAAAGTTTTACTATATATTTTAGTTTTATACCTCTTCAAAAAAATGAAATTTTATTCGTAATTCATACTGTTGTCGATTGCGCAAAGTGTATCTACGGAAATAAGTATTCCGATGGTGTAAATAATATGCATACGATCGGATATACCTATCTCATAGATATTTCCGTGGTGGAAGATGACCACATGCGCTTGACCATGTCCTAAGATTTCGTCAGTACTACTTCTCCCTCAATCCATCTACAAATATCCCCCATCTAATTCACAATAAGGTACCCTGGGGTAATAACACCACGTTAAGGTTCTACCAATTTTCACGGCTCAGTTTTAGTTTGTATTTTTCAAGCAAATATATTATTCGATGCAGCAACTCATTGACTATCTATATAAAAAAATAATTTAACAGATATGCATTCATAAAATGTAATGGCGTGATTTCTTGACCAATGCTATTTGGCGTTATTACCCACCTATATGTGTAATAACGCCATGCAAACAAAACTATGAAATAAGATAGAATAATGGCGTGCATATTGCCCAATTCTAAAAATACAAACTCTACAAACTTAGAAATTGACTCATTGCATTCTAAGCTATTGAAAATGTTCAATTTTTTGTGAAAGTGTCAGAAAAATAAAGGTGTGGTGGGGGGGGGGGGGAGGATGATGCAAAAGAATATCAGACCGTGAGCTTCTTTTTAATTAAAAAGGACCGCTTAAATAAAATTATTAGAAACATTGCACAGTTTTAACTGTGTTTATTTGAATCAGTATTTAGGATGTAGCTCGGCCACTGTAGGGAATCAATCGGGGTATTAATGCCAAGGATTGGCGTTATTACTCCGTTATAATTATTGCGCTGTACATTTTAAATTACAAATTATCTCGAGAAGATATCCAAAATCTTCAACAACATTTTGAAAGTCCATGAAATGTACTACAAATTTTTGTAATTAACAAAGTATTTCCGGATTGAAAAAAAATAGTCTTCACATCACAAAACGTATCTCGCAAATTTTAGATCAAGCGTTAATTTTAGTTGCTTGTAAAAACAATAAGACCTAAAAATGAAACAAATTAACTTGAAGCTGTTTTTTGCGATTTATAGGACTCAAAACCCTTCTGCGCAGAGCACATGGGTGTCATTTACCAGATTATTTCATAATTATGCAAAATATTAGCACTTGGCGTTATTACCTTGCCTGGCGTTATTACACCAGACCACCTTATACTAAAACTAAAATTATTAATACAATTAAGAAAAATCATGCGTTAAGCACATATTATGAAGCACTTTTCAACAGTTCATGAAATCGTTCACAAAACTTCTAAAACGTTAACCAAATATGTATTCCAACACTGTCGACCATCGCTGTACTTGATCTGTCGGTCATTCAAAAGCGTCCATATATTCTTTACTTTGCGAGGTTCTGTATATCCTTTTATCTATATTCAACAAACATTTCTTAGTAAAGTGAATGCAGTTCAGCGTAAAAATGCATAACTTATTTAAAAAACACTCAAGTAATTTAAGCTCATATTCAGAAACATTAGCGACCAATTCTGGTAGCCGTATATACCAACTATAGTATTTATACACACCATATAATATGTATAGATTTGGTGAAACTTAAACATAGCTGAAACAGGGATGTATTGGATAAACCAATACATCCCTGGTTCAAATCCTGGCCCGGACTTTTTTCACCACCCTCCCCCCCAAAAAATAATAAAATGGAAAAATTTACATCTGTTATAATTAATTTACCGAGTGAATACAAGTGTTTAAAATTCATCTAGTGTAATTTCGTATACAGCGATTTTCTGCAGTTCCATATATTGACCTTTGATTTATTCTGATGAGCTGATCCAGTGCATTGGCGGCTTTAGCCAATACATCACTGGTTCGAATCCTGGCCCGGACTTTTTCACCCCCCCCCCCCCCGGAAAAAATGGAAAATTTTACATCTGTTAGAATTAATTTACCGATTGAATAATCGTGTTTAAAATTAATCTAATGTAATTTCGTATGCAGCGATTTTCTTCAGCTCCATATATTGACTTTCGATTTATTCTGTTGAGCTGATCCAGAACATCAGACCAGATTAAGTGACCGTTGAGGTTATTTGGTTGAAATAGTCCTCCAGTATTCGTGTCCAGGTTGACTCAGTTGGAAGAGCATTGGCGGCTTTAGTCAATACATTCCTGGTTCGAATCCTGGCCCGGACTTTTTCAACCCAAAAGAAAATGGAAAAAGTTACATCTATTAAAATTAATTTACCGATTGAATAATTGTGTTTAAAATTAATCTAATGTAATTTCTTATGCAACGATTTCTTCAGTTCTATATATTGGCCTTCGATTTATTCTGTTGAGCCTGATCCAGAGCATCAGACCAGATTAAGTGATCATTGAGGCTATTTGGATGAAATAGTCCTCCAGTGTTCGTGTCCGGATTGGTTCAGTTTGAAGGGCATTGGCGGCTTTAGTCAATACATCCTTGGTTCGAATCCTGGCCCGGACTTTTTTCACCCCCAAAAAATGGATAAATTTACATCTGTTATAATGTAAGTATGTGTAAAATGTAATAGTAACAAAAGGTTGTTTTAATTGAACAATTTTAGCAGATTATTCTCATGATTAAATCAGGATTTTTAGTTTTCTTTTAAGGAAATAAACATTTATATATATACGTATATTATGCTTTAGATAAGTACATTTTCTCTTAACAAATTGAAATTTCTCTTACTCATCTTAAAAACATATTTTATTTAAATTTAGTCCATTGCATTACTTTCAAACACCCTTGAAAAAATCTGTGTTAAACACATTCACGTCATTAATTATTCTGTACATAAGACTTGGGGAAATGTTTGCATTTTCATTATTAAAAGAATCAATGTATAATGCTTTTAAAAATATCGTGAAAGTTTAATTTAGTTTACGAATATTTATCTGAAAGATTTGTTTTGGTATTTCTCTAAGAACTTTTATGTATGTAATTTATTTATCTCACAAAGCTGTGATATATTCGACAGCTACAAAAGGGTCTGGTGGGATTACTTTTATTTGAAAGGTGATTACTTTTATTTGAAATGCTGTTCCCTTAGTTTTTTTTATTTTTTGTACTTTAGTAAATAATGCTTCGAAATATTTCGTAGACCTATTTATTGGCTTTAGATTATTTATCTCAAAAGCTTTTCTGACATTTCTTTAAGAACTTGTAAGCACATAATTTGTTTACCTGAAGAATCTGTAGCAAATTGAAATGCCACAAAATAGTCTGAATGTTTTTATTTGAATGGTCTGTACCATCAGTATGTAAAGATTAAAGTAAGCTTGGATTCTTTTTAAGAATAGCATGAATTTGTATTTCAAATGATGGCTTAGTATTATGTATCGGGATATGACGCCAAAAGAAAATTGCGTTACCCAGATGATAATTTTGAAAATAAAATTCTCCATGCCAGACGACCCCAAGAAAATTTTGGTGGTCCATTGGAAATCTTGGTCCGAAGCCAATACCTTTGACTTTACTTTTAAAAAGTAGGAAAGAACTTCAGACAGTAACTATAAAATAAATAATTTTCATGTAAAAAATACTAATAATATTAATACAAAGTGGTGTAAATACCGCTATATAATGCAAATATGTACAATAAATGTATTTCTGTGTAATAAATAAGTAATGTAAGTATGCGTAGTAAATATGTGATGCGTAATAAATAAGAAATGTAAGTTTAAGTAGTAAAAACCTGTTACGTGCAAAAAATAAGAAATAATAAGTAATATAAGTATGTGTAAAAAGATAAATTATAATAACACGTTTGAAATTAGAAGTGTTAGCTAAATAATAATAATAATAATAATAATTTAATTAAACAATTTTAACTGGTTTCTGTCATGATTATATACGAATTTGCAATTTTCTTTTAAGGAAAGTTGGTTGGTTGGTTGTATGGGATATAATGGCGCAAAATCCCTTCAAGGATATGCTGCGCCAAAACAAAGACCCAAAAAATCAAAAGTATAACATATCTGGATGGGCTATCCTATCCAGATATAGTCAGGCAAAGACAGTAAAAAAATCATTTGCATAAAATTAGGATATGGAATAAAAAGTATACAAATAGAAAGTGCAATCTAAGAACCTAGAGTATAAAATGAAAATAATAGGCAATATAAGGTCATATTTCAAAATAAAATCCTGCGTTTTTTAAAAAGGCAAAGAATGCCCCATGAGGTGTTTCCCCAATGAGGTTTGTCAGAATAGACGATGAAGTATTGAAGTAAGTTCTGTACAAGTTCCGGAAGTCCGGACAGTCAGTTAGAATATGATGGATAGTCAAGTGATCAAAATAGCAGTGTGGACACATGGGTGCATCCTCTCTAAGTAGCAGATGTTTGTGAGTAATCCTGGAATGTCCGATTCTAAAACGAGTCAGAAGAATGTCGATTTTTCTAGGGTAAAAAGTGGGCCAAACTAAAATTGTGGGTTTAACATGATGTAGTTTATTATTTATTTCAGAGTTCCAACTTTCTTGCCATTTATTGTAGATATAACTATTGATGCTATGTTTAATGTTAGTTAAAGGAATCTGATGATATAAAATATTGCGAGCCTGTTTTGCTGCTTTGTCTGCTATCTCATTACCATGAATACCCATGTGTCCGGGCACCCAACAGAATAGGATATTATATCCTTCTCTAATAAGTTGTTTAAGACAACTCAAAATAGAATAAATAATGGGATGGTAATTATTTTCTCATGGTTAAATAAGAATTTGCAATTTTATTATATGGAAAAAAAACATTTATATATAAATATATCAGATATTCGATAAAATCATTTTCTATCAACAAATTGAAATTTCTCTTACTCATCTTAAGAAGATATTTTATTTAAATTTAGTCCATAGCATTATTTTCAAACATCCTTGATGAAATCTGTGTTAAACACATGCACGTCATTTATTATTCTGTGCATCAGACTTGTGGAAATGTTTGCATTTCAATTATTAAAAGAATTAGTGCTTAATGCTTTAAAAGATAGTGCGAAATTTTAATTTAGTTTACGAATATTTAACTGTTGTTTTGTTATTTCTCTAAGAACTTTTATGTATGTAATTTATTTATATCACAAAGCTGTGATACATTCGACAGCTACAAAAGAGTCTCATGAGATTACTTTTATTTGAAAGGCTGTTACCTTGTTTTTTTATTTAATTATTTTTCTTTTTTACTTTAGTAAATAATGCTTCGAAATGTTTCGTAGACGTATTTATTGGCTTTAGATTATTTATCTCAGAAGTTTTTCTGACATTTCTTTAACAACCTGTAAGCTGATAACTTGTTTACCTGAAGAACCTGTAGCAAATCGAAATGCCACAAAAGAATCTGATAAGATTACTTTTATTTGAAGGGTTTGTACCATCAGCATGAAAAGATTGAAATAAGTTTAAACTTTTTTTTGTGTGTAATTTTTATTTCCAATTGCTTGTTATTCACTAAAAATGAGGAAGATTTCAACGCATAATTAACTGAATTAAAGAACTTTCATTATGTATTTGTACTATTGCCATTGTCAGATTATTGTTTTTGTTTATTTATTTTATTGTTGTTTTTTCGTGTAAAGTGGGTAAAATAATTTACTACATTCTTTAAATTCATTTTCATAATTTGCCAGAAATAAATTCTGATTTTGCATATGATCGACTTAATATATTTTTATTATCATAAATAGTACAATCGCGCCATAAAATAAAATAAATTGCATACATTAAAAACACATAAACTTGCTAAATGACACTCATATATAGGAATTTTTATAAAAGTTTATACAAATAAAATTTACGTCAAAGCATAACTTCGACCTTTCGAACTACTTCCGTAATCATCTTCAGGATAAGTATAATGTTGAAATGTTTAAAAGTCTTAATATAAAAGCTTCTTGTCGAATTATTATCAACTATTTGTGAAATAATTATATAATTGATAAAAATAATAAAGCATAACTTCGAATTTCGAACTACTTCTGCTGTCGTCGTCGGGATAAATACGATATTGAAATGTTTAAAAGCCAAGAGACGGAAGCTTCCTTTTGAATCATTATCGATTTTTTGTGAAGCGATTATATAATTGATAAAATTGAAAAAGAATAGCTTCGATCTTTCGAACTACTTTGGCAGTCATCTTCAGGATAAATGTTATGTTTAAAGATTTAAAATTCTAGAGACGAAAGCTTCCTGTCATTAAGATCAATTATATAGTTATTTCATGTATAATTAATTAAAACACGACAGGAATCGTTCATATCTAGAGAGTTTCATATCATCACTTTTATCCCGAATATAAATGCAGAAGCAGTTCGAATATCTATGGTGTGCCTTGTAATCAATTTTATTTGTACAAGTTTACATGATAGTCCTTTTTTACGTGTACCATTGACGAAATTAATTTTTTTTCTTTTAACGAGTAAATTTTATTAATATTTTTTATGCAGGTGAGCGTTCTTTAAAAAATTAAAGAAGGAAGCAACTCTAATTGTTATTTTTCTGTTTTCTAATGGTAAGAAATTCATAAATTTTATTTCATAAAATAAATTATTTTCATTGTCATTATTTTCATGAGTATTTCATATAGTATAAGCATCACTTTTATCCCAAATATAAATGCAGAAGCAGTTCGAATATCGATGGTGTGCTTTGTAATCAATTTCATTTGTACAAGTTTACATGATACTATTTTTTTACGTGTACCATTGACAAAATTCATTTTTTTTTTTTTTAACGAATAAATCTTATTAATATTTTTTATGCAGGTGAGCGTTCTTTAAAAAATTAAAGAAGGAAACAATTCTAACTGTTATTTCTCTGTTTTCTAATGGTAAGAAATTCATAAATTTTATTTCATAAAATAAATTATTTTAATGATCTCACTTAAAAATTCTCTCTTACTTAAAAAGTTTTGTTATTAACTTACATAGCACTTTGTTTTGTTTTTTCGTATGCAATAAAAGTGACGTTAATGCCCTCATAGCATGCATGGTCACAATGACCTTACAATGACGTCACTATGAGTCACTTTGGTCACATCGCATCTGTGACGAAAATGCCACTACTCAGTGATGTCACATTGTGATTAAGATGTGACGTTCTAAAATTTTTTTAGAAAATTACAAATATTCTTCAAAACATGTTATTTACTTTAAAAAACATGTTTCATGCAATTTTACTATCGTCGCTTTTGTCACAGTTTTGTCACAATGTTACTATCAAAGTAGTCCCAAATGACACACTTTTCACAAATTGTTCACATTGTGACGTCACAAAAAATCTCTAAAACGGCCATAACGACTTCACATTTTAGTCACTGTGACTTCACATCGATTTCACGTGACGTCACATTGAGTATCGATGGTCACAACGTCACAATGTGACTTTACAACGACGTTGCACTGACGTCACCATGTCTTAAGGGTGATAACAATTATTAAATAAAATTTATAAGTGATTCTTTAAATGTTTCATGAATATATATATTTGTAAGAACTCGTATGAAAGAAATTTTTATCAAAATTGATCGTTGGCATAGATGAATAACATAGGCTGAGTTTCAAATGATATGAACACTCTGCTTTTTAAGCATAAAAAAGAAGAAAATGTCACAAAACAAATAAAAGTATAATAAATATATGACGTATACTATGCTGTTTATGTACCTGGAGTTTCAGGATACTTCCTCATGTAATCTTCTGGTCTTTAACAAAACGTCAAAAACCGCAAGTGGCCAGTCACATTTGGCCATATAATGTTTGTGTGTTTTTTTTCACCTAAAATCAGTTTTAACATATTTTATTTGTGCTTTATATAAGTTTGAAAGTAAAAAATTTTTATTTGAAAAAGGATGATAATGTTAATTTATTATGGGAAATTTTGTAAAAATGTATATTTATTTTTCTTTTAGATAACGCCAATTTTAAAAATGAGCAGTGATTGTCAAAAGTTAAAATAATCATGCATTTAAAACTGATTACGTAAAAAAATCGCACATTGTACGCGCAGTAATTTATCATATTTCTTTTTACCGAAAATTTCTTTTCCGATATAACTGTAAAAATTTTCATTTAAAAGATAAGGAAATTAATCACTTGCTTTATTCAACAAATATGAAATAAATATGTCAAAAATGTCAGGAACAATCTAAAATATGTCTCTTTCCCCAGAAATAAAAGAAAAAAACTTGACGTATATGAATGCGCTCAAAAGAGAAGAAATCCCAGATAAAGAAATTTATAATATTAAAAGTAAAGTAATTCATCATGATTTTTTTAAATAATTCATTTAACAAGAATTCACTCAAATTTGGTCTTTTTACATTTCCTGCCTTTTCACTAGCCGATAAAAATCAGCATTATATTAATAAGATTTTTATACATGAAAAGTGCATTTTCAAAAATTAAATATTTTATTTTTCTTTTCAAAGTTCTACCTAATTTATTTAAGACCTAGTCTTAATAGATGCGGAAAACAAAATGACATAGTGTAATTAGTAATGATGTTTTTTAGAATAAAAAATGTGCAAATGCGTTTTGCATTATTTCCTTGAAAGATATTAAACTGAGATTAAACGTTTTTCTTGTATAGAAGGTGATTTATAGTAACTGTTCAATAAATTGCTGATCAGTAAAACAAATTACGAACATAAAACATTTTGTAGGCTTTTATTATGGGAAAAGTATAAGGTATGTTACTCCAATCAACTCCCATATTTTTCTGCCTATTACTTTAATTTTTATCTTATTAGAAAAAAATGTGGGTTTTTTAACATTTTGGCAAACTTTGCAGCATGTGTGCGACCTGAAGGTATAAACCAATTTTATTTTATTTGCCAATATTGATCCTCGCAAATTCGCAATTTTTCCACGGTATTGCGACGTGAAAAGCAGTATTTTGATTTTTTCGGCTCACCCATACATGTGAGCCATACTCATGTATGTGACCCATACGCATATACATGTGCGTATGCATACAATACGTGTAAACTTATATATATATATACATATACATATGAACTTATGTATGTATTTATAACACTGGTGACCGGCTAACCAAAAAGTACCAAAAATTTAATAAATATTTTTAATATCATAAATTAGGCTTTAACATACCCCATTTGTTTTATATTTTCAGGAGATGTAACTTGCTTTCTCGTATAACACATTTATTCACCCAGTTTGCTAATATCTCATTTGGTAGAAATAACATAAAAAATGCACAATCTCGTCATATTATTGTCTTGAATTTCGAGTGCTTGTTATTGAAACAGGGTCATTGGTAAGGAAAAAACACAAATATTTTCGCATATAAATAAACTTTCCTGACTTTTCCAGATTGATAAAATTCTTGATTTTTAACTAATTTCCAGAATAAATACCTCCTTGTCATAAACCATTTCTACAGTTTATTAATTAAGCCTTTCTTTAAATTCCACATTTCTATATTTCAGTGAAAAATGTCAATTTAATGAGAGGATCAATAGCAGTTGTAATAAAATAATGAAAATATTCTTGGATTTTTGTTTAAGTATATCCTACTACTTTTATTTTGCCTTATATTAGCTTTTCACAAATGTATATCCCTTTTCAAGTTCACTTTTTAATGCTCCATTCCTTGTACTTCAACGAAAATGATTGGACCTTTTAGTGTTTTATCTAATAGCTCTCTTACTTTTAATATGATCTATTCATTTAAGCTCATCAGTGTAGTAATTACCCTGAAATGCAATAATAACTTCATTGCACTTTTCAGCAACTGCTCTTTAATTGTGGTTACAGTTTTCCATTTATTACACTTTCTGTAGCATAAAGGCAAAGAAGCTACTTTAATTCATACAATTCTTTTTATGTATTATATTTTCAATTCCATCTTATGGTTAACTAACTCTTGTTTATGGTTTACTATTTTACTTTACTTTTGGTTTAGTGTTATTATGGTTTACTCTAATGATTAAATTTTTTTAATTAAGACAAACGCAACTGAACGTTTTCAAATTTTGAGCATTCAGCTGTGGAATGATTAAAAGTTTCACAATGTTTTTAATTATAGAAAACATGTCAGCAATAGCTTGTAAGGACAATAAACCCGATTTCACTATAAAGTGTACATTGTAAATAGATGTTTTGCTTAAATGTTTTTTTTTTTTTTTTTAGAAATTTAAAATTTTATATATATCTTCGATAAATGTTTTTCATTTCAGATTTTTGAAAATTTTGAAATTTTGGATTTTATTTAAATAAGTAGATTTGAACACATTTAATTTATTAAAATTAATAACTTCCTTTTATAATTATTTTAAAAATAAATTTTATTGGTTCTACCATCTATTTAACGATTTATTAATTATATAATAACAATTGGGTTTAATAATTAAAGTATAAGTCTATTTGAAAGAAACATTAAACGAAACTCTCTGTGTGAGCTGTGATCACACTTACACACTTGATATAGTCTATTGGCACCAATATTTTAAAATCTAAATTTGTAATATTTTTCTCTTACATTATATCGAGAAAGTGTAGATGACAATTTATTGCTTCGAAAAAGGAATATGAGACAGGTTATTTTTTCTCCTGTTAATAAAATTGCTTTTTCAAATTTTAAGCGCCTCATTGATCGCTTAGATAACTGGGGTATTTACCAAATTTCTTGCCAGTGTGGTTTTTCTTATATTGGTCAGACTAAACGTGCTCTCCGATTTCGTGTAAAGGAGCGTAAAAGGTATGTCAAAAATCAAGAGCTTAAATGTTCTTCTATTGCTCAACATTGTTCGTCTTCACAACATAAGTTCGATATTTATTTAGCCTCCATTATCCATAAGTGTCCTTCTAGTCTTGATCTTAATTTTTGGGAAGCTTACCACATCATTAAAATTTCCCACTCCTTAGCCAATGACTTATCAAGTATTTCTTATTTTCCAAGCATTTGGAAATCTTTAGTTTAAAGCTTTTTTTCCTCGCATTTTAGTTTTTGTTTTATTTGTCTCCAGTACATAGGTCTACTCGTCCACCCAGTCGTTCAGGCTGCTTTCTACTCATTGATTGCTTTTATTTTGGCGGAATCGTCCCCTATCGAATATATGAGCATGCATTTCTCTGTCGCTTTGCTGAGTTTTGCTTTTTCTAGCTCGCTCAGTTTTGCGCTGATGAAGAATCATGACAGTAGATTTGAAACAGCTGTTTGCAATCTTTTCACACGTTATTTGTACCTTTATAATCATTGGTTTTCTATTTTTAACCCCTTAACTGGTTTGCACGAACGCCGTTCGGGTAAGACGAATTTGCTTATTTCGTCATTTAAAGTTTTTGACACCACTATTATTTTAAAGAAAATTTTCATACTATTGAAAGGCGGAAATGTTTAGACTATATTTTGCGAATATTTATTTAAATAATAGCGGTGTGAGTCCGCTATTTTCAATTTATTGAACGGAAAACAATTAACCAGTTAAAGGATTAAATACGAGACATAATGAAGATATTATCGCCTATAATAAACCTCAATTAGTAACAAGTAATTTATAAACAGAAATTCCAGTTATAAAACCTTCATAATTACTAAACTACGTGATAAAATGTATTTACGATTTGTATTCAAAAATAATATGTACAGATGAATTGAGATGCAATCCAGAAATAAGGTGTTTATATTAAAATGTTTGGAAACGCTTGTGTATGTGGTAGCCCCCTTGCGCAAAATATAAGTGGAGAACTTATTTATAAAGGTCATTTCTATATTTTTACCAATCACATTTCTGTGCTATGATTTGCACAGAGTTACCAAGCAGTGATTATTTTACTTTTCCACGATTGTACTTTGAGGCATTTGATTATTATTTTTTTTGTGTGTGTGTGTGGGCTTTTAGAAGTTTAACATCTCTGTATATAATAATTATTACAAATAACAAGTGATTATTTCTCATTTTGAATTACCAAATGCATATTTATAAAAATACGCTTTGGTATCGGATTTTCTTATATTTTTAGATATTTTAGATAATCCCAAAATAAATTAGTATAAATATTATCCAATATATATGAATATTTTGTATAGCTTAAGCTAAATTTACATATCTTTATTTTAAGAATTGAAATTTTTTATGTTTATCTGACCCTGATTGAATTTCGAAATCTTTCTAATCTTAAATGGCAAAATATTAAATTGATTTTCTTGAAGAACTCAATTTTCTGATAAGAAATCCACTCAAGAAATTGAGTATATCAATAACTAGTTTCGGAAATTTATGTATAAGCTTTTTTCTATATAATATTTTTTTATAAAGTTCTATTCAAATGAAATTCTACTTTTAAATAAATATTTTTTAATTGATGCACTAGAACGTTGAAATATTTATTTTTTGCAGAGAAACATGAACTTTATCTAGAAATATAATAAAATATTTTGAATAAATATTTTAACTTTTAGGAAAATATAAAAAGTATTCACTCCTTTATTAATAATATTTAATATAGAAGTGATAAAAAAAAGTAAAAAAGAAAAGAACACAGAATTCTTATGAACAATTCTTATGAAATAAAAAAGAAAATTAAACTATGAGGTTTTCTCATTTACTTTTAATGGCAATACTAAATAAAAATGTTCTTGTCACATAAAAATATACAGTATGTCCCTTTAAATAACTTTTTATTCAGTTTTTTCCTGGTTGCTTGAAGATGGTTTTACTAGAATAATAATTTTGGGGGAACACATTATTCATCAAACTTCTAAATTGAATTTTCTTTCATTATTATTCTGGTAACTTTTAAATATTTAAACCTCTTTGTATTTTTTAGATAATAGATTTAACTTAGGTGACAAATTAGAATTTACGGTCAATAAAGTCTGCCACCTTATTCTGTCACGATTTCTATATTAAAATAATAATAATAATAATAATAATAATAATAATAATAATAACATCATTTTTAGAGAGAGAAAAAATAAAATACGTAATGCAAAACCGTAAAATCAAAACAAACGTCAATGTACTCATCTTTTTACCTCTACAGTAATTAACTAATGCAATTGACTTTTTTTTTTAAGTTTAAATTTACATCTATTTTTTCTAATGTGAAGAACAAATTTGAATATAAAGTAATAGTAATTTAAAGGAGTAACATTATTTCTTAGCTTTTTCAACAATTAAAATCTAGATATATCCATGATCTCCATCACGAGACTACCTCTCGGAATAAGACCATTTTTTTTATCGAAACGGAAAGCGGTCGCTATAGAAAGGTTTTCTTGTATTTATTTTTAAAAAAAGCTCACAAAAGAGGTAATAGGTTATCAATCCCCCTATGTGATCATTCTTTGAAATTTTGAAATAAAATGTTTAATTTGTTAACGTTTATTTTTATAGTGTTTTATTTAAATCTTTAGGGTTTTTTAACGCTCATTTTATTTTATAAAAGTAAAGCGATATTTCTGCACCTTGGAACAAAAAGGGCCAAAGTCCATTTTTCTCAAATGGTCGGAAACCCAATTTAAATTTGAGGAAATTTAAGAATCTTGCTACGATTTCTATACTATTATTTTTCAAAGTTGTACTTTTCATTTCAGTAAAGTTTTTGTTACTACAATCCAATGTTACATTGATTAAGTTTTCTTTTTACCGTGACAATGGCAATTTTTACATTAACAGTAAGTAACATTGGCCTCAACAAAATATTTTGTTTTCAATGATCTAATATTGGGATGACTTTTCATCTTTCAACAAGGACTTTATATCGCATCCCGAATTTAATCGTGATTTTAACTCAAATTTCTCAATTTTGGATATTAGCCTTTTTTGCTCCAAGGTAGTGATTTATGTTCCTGATTTGTAAAATAAATATTCTTGTTAAAACATTGTGCAAGTAACTTTTGTGACATTTCAGGTTTTGTTATATAACAATTTCCGGTACTATTCTGTTATTCCGTCGACTCGCCAAATTATATAAATCGCCAAACTAATAACCAAATTATACATATTGACGTAATTTTTATTTTAAATAATAAAAAAACAAATAAATAGTAGAATATTAATAAAAATAGAAATAAAAAGTCGAAATAAAAATCACTTAATGACGTTTTAAACACGTGTATAGTATTTAATGTCATTGAATTGACATTCACGATCATCCATCATTGGCATTTAATCTTATAATTTGGCGATAGTATTTTGGTCGACGGGATAACAGAGTAGTACCCAATTTCCTTACTATCGATTAAAATTCATGATATTAAAAGTATCATGATCAAATAAATGAATCAGTGTTCTACCACAGATGCATTATTACGAGTTAGCAGTAATGCTTTTATATTTCTATGCTTTCATCTCAAATAAAATTAAATTCTACCAAATTTTATTTTTATGAATTAAAAAAATATATATTTCATGTCTTTATTGAATCATGATGATAGAAGCTTCTTATTATATTCTTTATTATATTCAGTTGTTGAATAAATACTGTTATATCTATTATAAGCATTGAAAGTAATTCTATTTAAATTCGCGAAAAGGGACATTGTATGCTATGAGACAGTGAGTAAAATAAAATTAATATTTTGAAACAAAATGTTGCTTTTGTAGAGATAGATACAAGAATATTACAGAGGCAGTTTCATTTTATAGCTTAAAAAATATAAATTTGTGGACATGAATGTTACTAACTTACTTAAATCTAATACAGATCATTCATCTTCCTTTTAATGTGATCATTTAATGTTTTAAACAACTAAAATTTAATGTGTTACAGAATGCAAGGCCTGCGAAATTTTCTCAAGAATAATTTCAAAGAATAAAACATTTAATTATTTGTTGTGGTTAATTCATTTAAATATCTTAAATTACTTTCTATACACAGTGTACTTTCCAAACACATTACTTTCTATACATTACACTTAGCACGATTGCAATACATCGCAGATAAAACTCAACGTTTTATGCGACAGTCTTTTTAAAAATGAATATGATAAATATAAGTAATTAAAAAGGCGCATATCATTCAATTTATTTAATCTGTGAATATTGATTGTCAAACCTATCACACCAAAAGTAAAACATATCACCAAAGCAATTTATTTCAACCAGCAAAAATTATTTTAATTTAATAATTCTAAGTACTGCATTTAAACGAAAAAGAAATTAATCATTCTTATTTTTTAACAGATGGATATAGATATTTCAAAATTTTAAAAGTTATCAAATGAAATATTTTAAAGCTCGACAAGAATAAATGAGTTGGAAAATTTTAAAGATAAGAAGTCTCTACAGTTCATTTTTTAAAAATGAAAATGGTGGATAAATGATTGTAAGAGAAAAAATGATTAAGTGAATATTTCCTTCAGTGTTGGATCTTAAATCTAAGACTGGAAAAATAGCAAAGTGCCGTAAAAGCAAGGTATTACATTTCTTTTTATAAAATTATTTTCATTTAATAAATCTAAGGATTCAATTTAAGCGATAAGAAAATGTTTCGCTCTTTTAAACGAACAAATATGAATGGAATATTTGAAAATCTTTAAATAGATCTTCATATGCATTTTGATGAAAAAAAATAAGAACTAAAATAAATCTCAGGTATCTTAATAAGAACAAAAGGTAAAAAATAAATAAATATGGTGAAATAAAGTATTGTGAGGTAGGGTATAAATAATAAAATATTGGGTACTACTTAGTTATCCCGTCGACCGATTTCGCCAAATTATACAAATCGCCAAATTGATAGCCAAGTTATACATATCGACATATTTGTATTTTAAATTAAAAAAAATATTCGAATATAAATAATAATACAAGTAAAAAGTCGACACATGTATCTTATTTAATCTCATTGAATGAGACATTCATGATCATCCATTATTGGCATATAGTTTTTTTGGTCGACGAAATAACCAAGTAGTACAAAATATTGTAAATGATTATTTAAAAAATATATGTGCCTACACTGCAAATTTTAAACACGAAAATTTAAATACTTTTGGTCATTTTTTGACATTTTGGTCAACAAATGTACAATACATTAATAAGTTGCGAGTTTTAAAACTGCATGTATAAAACGCTTTTTGTGTTGTGATTGTGATCTTAATATATTGCAAAAGTGTTATAAAGTTAGTGTTGTTAACTGTGTTGAAATAGTGTTTCAAATAACCTTGATGAAAATATTATCTTACAATAGTATTGAACAGTACAACATTTTGTTACCAACACATTGTAAACATCACACAATTTAGAACACTACAGAATAGTACATGTAAATCACTTTACAAACACATTCTACATGGTTCCTTTAAAATAAAAAATAAAAATTTAAAAAATAAATTAAAATTAAAATTTTAAAAAGAAAATAAAAGGCAGTTTGCTTTATAGAAAAAAATGCTGGAGATTAAAGAATGAGTTGACTAATTCTACCAATAAATATAAATAACTGAATTTTTGGAATTTTTTTTAAATTTTTAATAAAAAAATTACCACAGTCTCTTGCTTGGCTCAGCACATTTTAAATACCTTCACAACACAATCAAAAACAATTTTAGCTAGAAGTGTTAATTAAGTTCATTTAGTGCTATAAAAACTATTAACGAATTAAAGCATGCACTCTCAAATCTTTTTTTTTTTTTTTTTTTTTTTGCGAAAATTGTTGATTATTTTTTAATTTTTTTTAAAGATTAAAACATTAAGGATTCCTTAAATGTCTTAATTTTCGTTCAGTGATAAATAGAAGAAAAATTATACCCCAAAATTTAATATGGAAATGAACTTTCTATAACCGGAAGTAACCGTAAACCACAAAAAGTTGGAACAATGCATTTTAATAACATAATATAAAACTTATACACAAAAAAAAATAAACGAATACAAATATGGTAGATTTTACATTTCTAAACTTTATATATACCTTAAAATGGGGTGAATCGGAACACTTTTCAACTTTAACGTTAAAAAAAAAAAAAAAAAAAAAAAAAAAAAAAAAAAACTGATTTTTTAATTATTTATTTTTTTTACTAAAAACTTTGGTCTTGTGTTGTTCTTTACTTTTGAAGCAAAAATGTAACAGTTGTTGCTGTTTATATATACATATTTTATTTTTTCACTGGTGTTCCGATTCACACCGCAGATAGGGGTGAACCGGAATAAATGTTATAAACTTTATTTGATTCATACTTTAATAGGTATAATAAAAATAGGATATAATTATAAGGAAGGAATAGGAACACGTAATTATTATCAAACCAAGCCTTTATTTTATATACAAGTAAAGATATGCATTTTTAAACATTATAAAACAACTTTGAACTCAAGAAAAATTAAACTTTATTCTAAGAAATTGTATTCGAATGCAGAAGTTGAAATTTAATACAAATTCAGCGCTGATCTGTGTTATCCTTTACTAAAAGTCATTGGGTAAGTGATTCTATTGAGTAACCCCAATTTCTGCATGCATTAATACGACCTACTAGTACGCCCGCATCCCCAACCATTAGTACTGATTGTATCTCTCTATTTTTAAATTAGTTTCCCATCTTGAGATGTTTGTGTAATGTTATGGACGTCAGAGAATTATTCTGCGCAATTTTTCTTAGTAATTTGCCATTTTTAAATTATTTTAATATGTGCTCAATGTCTGTTGGATTGAGCGTTGACTTTTTTGTTTAACTAAGTAATTTCTTTGCATCCTTCAAGTAATTAGAACGAACAGAATGCATAATATCCCAACAAAATAGGAATTATTTGCATTTAACTTGTTTCATTAAGGGAGCAAACATTATGGATAATTATCCAGATTTAGAGGCAAGGATCTGTCGCATCTGAATATAAGATCCATTGTTAGATCGAAAATGCGTCAGAACTATTCAGCTGTAGAATTTATCTCGCTAATTGCTTTAGAAATTATTATTAATATAGAAATGGAAACAGTATTGCACCCATTTATAATTGCTATGATAATATCTGAACTAAGTAAAATTTGACTAGCCTTTGACACACAATAGGATTTATTACATTTTAAATATGAAATTTTAACTTTGAATATTAACATTTAGTCGAACAATAACAATAGTTTAGTGAATATAACATGGTTAAAAGGATTAAAATTGAAGAAGCCAAGAGACGGGTGTCCTTATAAACCGATTATAAAAAAATTTAACCAAGAGAAAAACACAACCATAAATCTGATTATAAATAAAATAATAAAGTAAATAACGACATTAATATCCAGACTATACGTAATTCGAAAAAGAGCAATGACAACAACAACAACACACACACACACACACATATATATATATCAAGCACTTTAAAGTATTCCGACAAACATAAAATGCAAAATGTGGTCTAAGTCATTCAAATATAAACATTATTTTGTAAATATTAAACTTTATCATTGAAAAAACATTTAGTCGTAGTTAAATTCTTTTAAAAACAATTTTCTTAATCTTACTTAAGGATCGAGAAGTGCCAGTTTTTTAATAGAAATTTTTATATTTCAGTTACTTTAGATTCATTTATTAACACAAATTAAATCTTGCAGTTATATTCCTGTTAAAGAAATCTTTGCATGAGAACTTTTTTTTCAAACATAAAAAAATGCTCGCTAATATTAATTTATATTAAAAAACGATTACTTTATTATAACAAAGACATTTACTTCATTATTATGTAAATAAAATCGATCTAGTAAAAATACCATTCAATAAAAATCCCTTAACGAATCATTTGATATAAATTGTCATCCTAATTTGCAAAAAACAGTTGAAAAAAATAAATATGTTATAAATTCGAGTTTGGAATTTGTTGAAAGTTTGGGAAAGAAAAAAAAAAGAAATTAACTTTTCAAATGTTATTAAACACTTACATTTTCTTTAAAAAAAAATATTACAATTAACAAGGAAATTAAACTAGACTACCCCTATTCAATACAATTTTCTCAAAGAAGATTTAGAGATTTCATTCAGTATAATAAATTAGATTGTTTTAAAAGCAGAGACAGTTATATATATTGAATTCTAATATAAATATTACATGAATTTCTCCGATGTTTTTCATTTACTTGTGTTAAATTTGCACTTATATTGTACTTTAAGATTTCTTTAGCAATATTCTTTTTCAATATTATTTTTTCTTTTCTGTTTTCATACGTGCCTTCTTTCGTTTTCATTTAATCCTTTATTCGTAGGAAAAATAACTATTTATCTCGTTCTTTTCCAAATTCTTTAATGGTAATTAGAGAGTTGTCGTTTATCCAGGAACAAATGTGTTAAGAATATATAAATAATTATTAATATATTTTAACTATACAGGGTGAGTCATAAATATCGAAACAATAGGCAATCTCCTTAAATATTGCCCCTAGACTTATACTTCCAATTGCAAAGTTTCATAAAAAAAGGTGAAATTTGATAAGATAAGTTGAAACTCCATGAGGGGTCTATTTTTAAAAATACGAAAATTAAATATTTATACGGCCCTCAGAGCATAAAACTTCCAGTTAGAATTTTTTTCCTTATACATTCTTGAATTGAACAACAACAAAAAAAATCATCTTGATATCTTCAAAACTCAGAGAGTTATGACAATTTTAATCGTGAGGTTTCAAGGGATCAGACACAAATTGAAATGAATGTAATTGAAGAAACAATGCTGTTGTAATGGGTCCAGGAAACATTTATTTTATTAACTTATTTATAGAGTTAGAATTTTGAATGTTTTGTGATGGTTAACCAGATAATTTGTAAGCATTATCACATCATAAGACTTCTTAATAATTTTTTTTTTAGTTAGAGTAAATTAAAATTGTTATAACTCAAATTATTATTTGTCGTGTTGAATTTTTTTCTTTTGATTAAATGAAAATGTCTAATTTTCAATTTTGATTCAGCATTTTAAATAATATTTTTTTTAAATAAAAGTATTTTCAATAGCAATATAAAAAAGATACGCAATTTTTAGTAAACAAATCATATTTTTAAAAGTAAATTTTCTGAGCTAAAAACTTCTTTCGGCTTTTTTTTTTTTTTTTTTTTTTTTTTTTTTTTTTTTTTGAGATGTTAAAAAATTATTGAACTCGCGGGACTGTTACTGTAACCAATGGTTATTAACGGTTATTAACCTCCTCAGTCCTTATGTCGCCTGGTGGCGACACTAAAAAACACCCTTTAAATTAATTTAAATGTTTGAATAATTGTTAAAATTAATTACATCTATACTTTTTAAATAGATGTGTGCATGTTAGAAGCATCGAATTATAGACTAAAGCGTACTTGGAGATGTTTTATAATTATTTTAAGCCTTTTTTTTTTTTTTTTTTTTTTTTTTTTTTTTTTTTTAATGTAGCGCCACGTAAAATTTGTCTCAAGACTGGTGAAATTAACAGTTTAAAAATGAGAAATACTGAAATAAAAAATTTGATGCAGAAAAGTGCCTTTAGTATTAAACAAAGATGGGCTTCTAACGTTTAAATGCTCCTTAAAAGTTTCAAGGTGATTATCTCAGTCCTGTATAGTTTTGATTTCAGATTTTTTTTAAGTTTTGCCATTCTCAATTTTTAATTACTGTTTGAATGCGTCAGTTGATTTAAATCTCATTTTTTATTACGTCAATTTCAAATTTATTCATTGTGCAGCGTCTCACAGACAGACATTTTGTAAAAACATGTTTTTCCGTATCTCTGTGCCCTAAAACATGTGAATCCATCGAAAACCGGAATTCAAAACTTTCATGAATCCAATACTTTCTTCTTGTAAAAATATAAGAAGGTAAAAATAGGTTTAAAACTATCATAAATTTTGAAGCTGAATAGTAAAAAATAGATTTTTGAAAATATTTCTATGTAATTTATTAAAGTATATTTCCAATGATTCCGTTAACAGAAGTATCATTATCGCTATTACTATTTTTACTAAACTTATTGCCTGCGGCAATAAGTTTTTAAGACACTTATAATGAGAGTTTAATTAATATCACTTAATTTAATAACACTTTTAATAAAAGTTTAATAAGACGGTCCGGCCAATGGGCTGGACCAGTAACGAGGTTGGCGCCAAGCTCTAGATATTGCAGACATCTAGCATATTTCAAAGAATTTTAAAACAAAAATACATACGCTTTTATTTTATATCTAAAAATTAAAGAATTGTCTTGGATCGACTTTTAAAAATGCTTAAATTTATGGTCGAACCCTAAATTTTACTGCAAATGAACTGATATCGATGCGCTCATAGGTATGCATAAGTGGTGTACGTCACGAATTTATTAAAATTTTGGATTTTAATATTTTTCGAGGATTTATAGATATCGAGATGATTTTTTTTTGTTCAATTCAAGCATGGATAAAGAAAATTTTTCTAACTGGAAGTTTTATCCTCTGGACGCCGTATAAATGTTTAATTCTCGTATCGAAAAATTCGCCTTTTTTTATGAAACTTTGCAATTGGAAGTATGGGTCTAGGCGCAATATTTAAGGAGATAGCCTACTGTTTCGATATTTATGACTCACCCTGTATAATCAAGTATTTTAACTATTTGATTTTATTCATTAATCTTTTAATAGATCACATTTTAAGCATATAAATTTGATGAAACTAAAACTGGTGCGGATTCATATGGGAACGTTTACTTTTAATTTTGTGATCATTCGAACCAATTCACATAAATAATTCCAATTATTTTATTAAAACATTTAGATAAGATAAAAACTGATATAACCAGTTAAATACCATCGTTGCCTACTCTTATAAAATATATCTTATTCGTAACAAAATGTATTTTGCTTGTCAATATCATAAATCAAAGTTTTGTTACTCTTGTGACCAGAGTGTTATAAGAGTAACAAACTTTTGGTTTAATATATATATAAGTGTAATGTTTTTTGTTACAAATTAAAATATGTTACGTGAGAGGAACACAACGGTACATAACTGGTTATATCAATTTTTATATTGTTTTTGTATTTTTTAATAAAATAATCGGGATTATTTATGGACATTTGCTTGAATTGTCACAAAACGTCTTAATGGTCATTCCTATATATCCATGGTTGAAAGCACAAAAAGCTACATAAAACACACAGCGTTTTAATTATTACTGGATATAATTATAAATTTAATGGCTATACGTAAGATAGATTGTGCCAATACATGAGACTATTCTCAGCTTTACTACAGGTAATATTTTGAACTTAACAACTTTATATAAATTTAAAAACAACGTTAAACCCTCCAGAATATTTAAACTTATTTTATAATACATAAATTTACTTTAATATTTGGAATGTGTCGGTGTATTTTACTCATAACGTACTGACCTTAGTGCAAAATATAACAAAAACTTGATCATTTATACAGAGGATCAGAGGAAATAATAGAGGAAACAGAATAAAGTTTCTGTTTTAAATTCCCGTTAAAAAAGTAATGTGTGTTTTTAATGTAAGTTTTAAAAACTTGAAAAATATTTATATTAATTTATTATAAGCAAAACATTTAATTTATCATGTAAATGATATTAATGTAGTTGAATTGTCATTCAATAAAAATTTTTTAACGAATCGTTTGATATAAATTGTCATCCTAAATTACTAAAAGTTGTTGAAAACTAAATATGCCGTAAATTCCCGTTTAGAATTTATTAAATTTTTGGGAGAGAAAAAAAGGAAATTAACTTTCCAAATGTAATTTCCCACTCACATTTTCTTTTTTAAAACATTTATTACAATTTAAAAGGAAATTAAAGTAGACTATCTTTATTCAATGCAATTTGCTCAAAGAAGGTTTAGAGATTTTATTCAGTATAATAAATTACACTGTTTTAAAAGCAGAGACAGTTATATCTTTTGAATCCTAATATAAAAGCATTTCTCCTTTGTTTTTCATTTACTTGTAATAAATTTGCATTTATATTGTTCTTTACGATTACTTTAGAAATATTTCTTTTCAAATTCCCTTCTGTTTCCATATGTGTCTTCTTTTGTTTTCATATAACCCGCTATTCGTCGGAAAAAATAACTATTTATTTCGTTCTTTTCAAATCCTTTAAGGGAAATTAGAGAATGCTCGTTTACAATAGATTAAAAGTTTTATAATCTGATGTATAAATTTTATAATAAATCACATATAAATTCATATATAAACTTATATGTGATCGATTTCATATATAAACTCTATAATAGGTCAAATTTAAAGCATATAAATTTGATAAAAATAAAAGTGGGTGCAAAGACACATGGGAACCCACTGTTACTTTTGTTATCATTCCAGCAAATTTACATAAATCATTCCAATTATTTTCTTAAATGATATAATTAAGATAAAAATTGATATAACACGTTAAATACCATTGTAATCTACTCACATAAAGTATATCTAATTTGTAACAAAATATATTTTCTTATTTACATAATAAATCAAAATTTTGTGACTCTTGTGTCCAGAGTATTACAAAAATAAAAAAAAATTGATTCATTATATAATCGTGTAAAATGCATTTTGTTACAAAGCAGATACATGTTACTTGAGGGGAATACAATAGTATGTAACTGATTACATCAATTTTTATCTTTTTTTATGTTTTTTAATAAAATAATCGAGATTATTTATAAAAATTTCCTCGAATTGTCACAAAATGGCTACATGGACGTTCCTATATCCGTGGCTCCCTGTAATAACCAGGTAAGACACATTTTTTATATTTTAAGTAATTAACATTTAAAGTTTTCAAAATGTCTTTTTATCATTATTTTTATATAATAGGTTAAAATTAATAATTTTCACTACATTCAATTAGGATATAAGAATCTCTTTTCTTGCCAAAATAGTTTTATAAATATGGTTTTATAATTGAGAACCAATTAAAAGGTTTTCCAAATTTTAAATGAAAATTTATAGTCGCCCTATGACGGGAAGTATTCGATTTTCATTTTTCAGTACTATGGCAGATGAAAGTACATTTATGACAAATATTTACAAGTATGGCAGATTAAAGTTACATTTTCTCAAATTATCTCTTTTTTTTTTCGAAATTGTGCCTTATCTGGTTATTACCGGAAGCCACAGATATATCCACGGTGGAAAGCACAAAAAGTTATAAGATCATGCTGTGTTTTTATTATTATTGGATATATTTACAAATGTGATGGATATACGTAAGGTAGAATGCGCCAATTTATACTGAAATAAGTACAAATTCTATTCGCACGCGGCTTCTCTTGTAAACAGAATTCATCTCATACGAAATACAACTGTATAGTTTCAAATGTACGTTTTCCCGATACATCCAATAGCTTAAAGTAAGAATCGATTTAAATTCTAGAGGTTCGTAAATATTTTAATTTTGCAAAGCTTCACAGTTTCATTTGTGCAGATACCCCATTTTAAACTGTAGGAACAATTAGGGAAAGAATATTTTGCATTTTCGTTATTACGTCATAAATAATCATATAGAAATATAGATGGTAGTATCTTTTGCTAATATCGTCTAGTAGTTAATATTTTACTTAAAATTTCTTAAAAGGTCATCTACACATAGACATCCACACTGGAAAAATTTCTGTACTATTACTTAGGTTTGACATCGCATTTGGATTTTGCGTTTCATTTTATTTTAGAATGACAAAGAAAATGCCATTAGTTTATTATTTATTAAACTTAAAAGTAAAACACTTTGATTAGTTTTATTTTTAAATATTGTAAAAAAATATCGCATTTCGGATATCTTTTAAACAAACTCAAAATCTACATAACGGAATGACTGCAATTTTAGATTTGCATATTTGAAGTTTTTTATATATAATTCGATTTATTATTTTTTAAAATACGGATTTCAAATCTGTGTCATAAAAAATTATATATAAAATTCTTTTTAGAAAAAGAATTGTATTGCTTAAATTTTTTTACAAAAATCTGTTTTTGAAAATTTGAAATTTATGTAAAAAAATTAATTTTATGGGCACAATTTAAATGAAACGCAGCGCACATTTTTTTTTTCAAGTTTCATATTTATTTATAAGTAACACAAAAATAGGGATGTATCAATTAGTAGACTAAAATATTTAAAAGTACAAAAGCCCGAAACAAATCCTTTTGGTATTGTCTTAGTTAGTGAACAATAAAAATTTAATATTTTTTCAATGTAAATAGTTTCGTTTTTGTTTAAAAAATATTTTGCAAATATGTATTTAAGAAGCTCGACATATCTTTATATGAAAGAATTTCAAAAGTATAATTTTTTTAGATAAAACAACCGTTTTCTGTGATACAATTTTAATTATTGCATATGTGTGTTTATTTTACAATTTGATAATTATTTATAAGTATTTTTTTTAAAATAAGTAAAATATTACTTAATATAAGCATTTAAAAAGCAAGCTTTACATTTAAAAAAATTATAGGAAACTTTAATATCTAAATAAAGAGCAAAATAAATCAGATTTTATTATTTAATCAATCTGATTTTATAGCCATGGATTTACAAAATTGCACGTAGAGCAAACCATCATTCATTGAATTAAGTATCTTAATGTGTCATATTAATATTTTTCTGAAACAAATAAATTATAGGCTAAAACATTCAATTTTATTACAGTTCTGCGCATTCGGAAAATCGGAAACATGCCGATTACATTTAAAATCCTTGGAGATAAGCCTAAGGGAATATGGAAAATATAGAGCTATTTACATGAGGCAATCAATAATCCACGAGCGAGCCCAATTCCATTAGTGTGCTTTATAAACTATGTATTCTTGTAATATAGCGACTGAATAAATATATTTTCGCATAACTAAACTGAATTTAGGAAATTCAATACAATGTATTAATGAAGGAAATTTTAGAATTCAATATATTAATGCGCATTATTCTATAATGGACATGCTAGAACTAACTGTGACGTATTAGCAGCATTATAAATGTTCCGCTAGATTGTGAAAACAGAAGTCTTAAACGACTAACGTTGGAAGTAACTATCTCATTATATTAAAGAAAAATGTTTATAAACTGTAAGTATTACACGAAGTCCACCACATGATTTTTTAAATATTGTAAAAGTCCATAAATATGAAAAGTATTGTTATATTTGCATTAAATTAGAAAAGTATTAAATCATCTGAAAAGGTATTTTTTATAGTAAAATAATAAAAACACAACATAATAAAGTCATTTTTTTATTTAAAGACTTTATGTGAATTCGCACGGCAATGCTTTGTGATATTCTGTGTGATATTTGTAGAGATTATTTTTACTTTCTTATATTTTTTCAAGAATAAAAATTTGAATTTATGAAAATTTTCGGAATCCAGTTTTTGACAGATTTAGCCGTTTTAGGAGGCAAAGAACTTGAAAAACATGTTTTTACGAAATCTCTGCCTGTATGTCCTTCTACCTGTCAGTCAGTCTGTCTGTCTGTCTGAATGTGATAAAAATGTTGCGGTTGCTTTATCTCGAGAAATAACAGAAATTCATAAAACTTTAGATTCTATTAGACCTAGTTATATATAATACCTGAGTATCGCTCAACAGGTTGCACCGCAATGCTCATTATTTACAATTTTCACAACAGCCATATACCTCATGATTTTCACAAAACTTTAAATATTGTTATTTATTGCTATAACATGGAGTTGATTACGTTTTGGTGCAAATCGCTCAACAAGTGGCGTTGTTATGCAGATTTTTTTTTTCTTTTAGGTAGATTTCGTAAGAAATACTACCTATTGCAATCGAACCAGTTTATCTATCTATCTATCTATCTATCTATCTCACTTTTTATGGACACGATAACTTATATAATTCTTCACCAATCTCCACCAAACAGGTACATGAAATCAAAGGGTATAAAATCTTAGCTAAGTTCGTTAATGGGCAAAATCGCACCAAGGGGGTGGGAATAGGTGGAGTTTTTGTGGAAACCGAAAAAGCGCCATAACTTCTTAATTAAAGTAGATATCGAATCGGTTTAAAGTTTATATTACTTCTTAAAAATGGGCCAAAAGTATATGCATGACAGATTTTTGATAAATTTAGAAGTGGGCTTAAGGGGCAAAAAAACAGGAATTTTGAGAGAAAAAAATTCATAACTTCGTCAATTTTTAAGATATCAAGTCCAACTAAATTTTTTGTAAATGTTCTTAAAATTATCTAAAACTTTTGTGCTTACAAGTTTTTAATAGGAACAACTTTTATCGATGAAAAAAATTAAAAACGAAAAGTAAAAGGGCGCTAAAAAAAGAGAAAAATTCAAAACTCCGTCAATTTTTAAGATATCAAATCTGATTAAATTTATTTTACATCTTCTCTAAAATATCTACAGCTTTTATATTCACAAGTTTTTCATAGGACCAATTCATATAGCAAAAAGAAGTTAAACAAAAATAGGAGTTCGAGAAAAAAACCTCAAATCCAAACTGCATATATTCTGACTCATTTTTAAATTCATTTTTGATTTTAAACGCATCCAAATGGTAGATCCTCTTATTTAGAAACTGTATAAAGTGACGCATTGGTCAATTTTCTGATAAAGACAAAATATATTTCAAAAAATGCTACCAAAAAGGGTATTTTGAACAGAATTTTCGAAAGTCATCGCGAATGAAAATTGAAGGAAATATTCAAATAAGAAATTGCGTTTTTTTCTGACTCGTTTTTAAATCCATTTTTGTTCTCAAACGCATCCAATTTACAGATCCTCTTATTTAGGAACTATATAATATGATGCATTGATCTGTTTTTTGATAAAGACAGAATATATTTTGAAAAAGGCTACCAAAAAGGGTATTTTGAACAGAATTTCCCGAAGTCTTCGTGATTTGAAAATTTAAGGAAGTTTTCACATAGTAAATTGCGTTTTTTATGACTCGTTTTAAAATCCATTTTCGCTCTCAAACGCATCCAATTTACAGATCCTCTTATTTAGGAACTATATACTGGGACGCATTGGCCAGTTTTTTGATAAAGATAGAATATATTTTTAAAAATGCTGTCAAAGTGAGTATTTCGCACAAAATTTTCCAAAGCAATCATGATTAAAGAATTACGGATGTATTCAAAAAACAAATCGGTTATTTTATGACTCATTTTTAAATTCAATTTTTTTCTCAAATGTATTCAACTGGCAGTTTTTTTTTTTTATTATTTAAGAACTGTATAATGTACTGTTTTGGTTGATTTTTTAATAAATTCAGAATCTATTTCAAAATATGTTGTCAAAATGGGCATTTGAGCTGAATTATTCTTAAGATGTTTCTGACAAAACCAGTTTTTACAGAAAAATGAAATTAAAACTTTTTCATAAACGGCCAAATGAAGTTATTAAACTGGGTTTATTTCTAATCATATATATATATATTTATTTAATGAGCACTCTTCGAAATCTACCTCCGCCTATAGGCCAAGCCGACAGGGATTTTTAAGATTTTGCAATAGCTCTATCTCAAAAACTAATGAATGGTTTTTCATCAAATTTCAGATTTGGTTAGTCCCTGATATAACTTGGTGTTGTTTAGTTTTTATTGTAAATCGCCATATAGATGAAATTTTTAACGATTTCACAATAGCTGTGTCTTAAAAACAAATGCATGGATTTTCATCAAACTTCAGATTCTGTTAGCACCTGTTAAAAAAAATATATTCTGATTAGTTTTTCGGTGTACATCACCCAACACGTGGCGCTATTGTGCAGATTTTTTTTTTAGATTTTGTAATAGGTCTATCTTCTATCTCAAAAACCAATGCAAGTATTATCATAAAATTTTAGATTTAGTTATAAGTTGTCATCAGTTTTTACTGACTGAATTTTAGTTTAAATCACCTAAGCAGCAACGCTGCTATACTGCATTTTCCAGGATGTATTAACATGCATAGGATAGAAGAAAGTTTTGGTATTGCCAGATCTGACTAGGTTTACTTTACACTTATTTCATTATTTATGTAGGTTGTTCAAAATATTCCAATTTTTGTATTAGGAAAATAATTTCAATCGCGAAAAACTGTTGATAAATATAAGTACACAATAAAAAGCTTTCATACAGAGATTTCTAATGCAGATTATTTATCAAAATAATTAACATTTAAAAACTCTTTTTTTTTTAAACTTAAAATCTTTTAATAACGACTTTTTTCTTCTAGACAAATAACATTATACACGATAAATATTCAAATAATCATGCCACCAAATTTTTTATGGTAATTTTTTTTAATATAAAATGCAATTAAAAAAATATTTTTCGCTAAAGCTAGTTAAGCATTTTTATTATATAAATAATTTATATGCTTTCAAAAGAGAAAATAACAAATACTTTTGTATTGCTGAACATATATAAACGTTAAAAGTATATTTTTAAAAGATAGGATTTAATAGTTTTTTTTTTTTAAATATTAGTAAAACAATACCTATCTGAAAACATCTGGTGAATTCTCATTCGCCTATAGTGGTATATTTTCCAAAAAATTATTATCTTGACAATAGAGTTTCGATAACGATGTTTATTTTATTTAGACTTTTTCTACTTTTTTTTCTCTACTATAATTTTTTATTTAATAAAATTTCAAAAATTAAAACAAATGTATTACATGAAAAAAATATATATATAATTTTTAATTCTGTAAGATATAATTATAGTGAAAATTAAAAAGAATTTCAAAAATATATATGCAGCGTTTTCTGATATTTCTGCAGTTAATTTACAGTTATAATATTTATATTTCGAATATTAAATATTTACAAGTTTTTTCTTTCTAATAGATACTTTGTTTATTAGAGCTTTTCCAACGTATAACACTGTTTCAAAAATATCTTTTAGCCAGTCTTGTCAATGATAAAATATTATATTTTCATATTAATATATCAATCATGTGTGAGTTTTATCCGTGCACTAAGAGTTTTGCTAAATGTTAGAGACATATACACCACATTCTGTTTCAATTAGTGTTTTAAAAGCGAACTATTAACCATGAATAATTAGAAAAATGGGTAATCCCCATACTTAAACTGTTTGGACAGTATTATTCACACTGGGTATGATTGACCACAGTTGTTGTAATTTTTTATCATCCTCTTAAAAACGCAATCACGTCATTTTGACGGGCTATCTTTTAGTAAGTACCAGGTGACCAAGAATGTACGTGCGGTTTTCATCAAACATAAAAAACGATCCACAAAAATCTCAAACACTTATTTTATTTTTTGAAAGAATCACCATAGGCTTCATTTACGTGTTCCCAACGAGACACAAGCTTATAAATACCATTTTTGAAAACACTTTGGGTTTAGAGTCCAAAAAATTGGTTATAGTTTTTGTGACATCATCTTGGGTTTGGAACTGCTATTCCCGCAGGTGATTATCCATGGCCAAAAACAAGTAATAGTCCGATGGGGCGATGCCCGAGGAGTAAGGTGGGTGAGGCAAAACTTCCCAGCCCAATATTTTTATCACGCCCCTGGTCGCTTTGGTCGTATGAGGTCTGGCGTTATCGTGAAGGAGAAGAACTCCTCTCCTGTTGACCAGCGCTGGCTGCTTTTCGAGCAAAGCAGCTTAAACCCTTTTCAACTGCGACGAGTAGACTTCGGCTGTTATTCTTTTCCCGCTTGCTAAGAATTCATAGTGAACTATATTAGCGCTACTCCACCAAATACACAACATTATCTTTTCTTGATGGATGTCCGGTTTAGAAACCAATGAGACGGAACCAGAAGTCTACCAATGATGTTTTCTCTTTCGGTTATCATACATTACTCATTTCTCGTCCCATGTCAATATCTGATCCAGGAAAAAGGCTTTGCTGTGGCGCGACAGCAATGACAAGCAGATGTTCTATCGTTAGAGCTTGTTTTCCTTGCACAGGACATGAGAAACCCACCTATCAAATTTCCACGACATCCCAAGGCTATGAAGATGCGATCGGATGGTTTCGGCTGACATTCCAAACCTTTGCGGAAGCTTCTGGTATGTTAGATCAGGATTCTGTTTGATTTCCTCTTCCAGCTGTACTTGGTCTAAGATGGATGGACGACCAACACGGGGCTTGTCTTCGAGGCTCTCGTCTCCGGACGAAAATCTGCTGAACCACTTTTGAGCGGTCCGTTCACTCACTGAAGTCTCTCCAAACACGGAGCATATTCTTCTAGCAGCCTCTGCAGTTTTGTTTCCTAATTTGAACTAGTAGAGCAAAATAGGCCTCAAAATCTTCTTTGTCAACAACATCATTTGTCAACGATTGTACTTCCTACAAAACTGATAGCGAAACGTGAGATGCGTTAAAAAACTCTGTACTGATTGCAATTTAAAGGCAATGTACAGAAATGACGTTATCAGAATCAGTATGATCACGCCTACGCAACAAATGTAGCTGTTCTCAAAAACCGCACGAACTTTCTTGGTTACCTGATAATAATTAAATAATCATAAACTAGCAATTTGGATTTATTAATTAGAGGATAAATTGTTTTGAAAGGTATATTATACGAAATCCTTTGGGTGATCTACGATAAAACTTACTCACTTGTTTTTACATTAGAGTGGTGGATATATTTAAATAGCATTAAAAATATTCTATATACGTAGTAAGTTTCGATTTAACGACCTTTGATTTAACATAATGATGATAAAAAAGCTTAATTCAAGCTGTTACGTTTAATTCAAGCTATATTAATTAAAAATAACATACAATGTTTTTTCAAAATCCCAGTGGTTATAACTAAATTCACATGCCAGTTTCGATAAATATTAGAATTCCTTGGATTTGTAAGAAGTCTAATCTATTAACCAGAGTTTACAATCGAATACAAAGTTCACCTTTATCTTAAGAATAAATGAAAAAAAAAAAACCCTTTTTCACTTGGATTTCCCGCGAGTGTAATTAAGATTAGAGAAATCATGAGTGTTAATCAACAAGAAGCAAAAGCCAGAGTTAATTAAAATACGACCCTTTTTGATAAGCGATTATATATGTTACACCCCATCATCATTATTATTATTATCAGACAACTACTCTGATAAAAATAATGATGAAAAAGAATAATAATAATAGAGATACATAATGCTCGGGGAGATAAAAACAAAATGGGAATTACAATGTTGAATTAAGCTGATTTTCCCTGCACCTATGTACGGCTCCTTCATCTCGTGGGTAAGTTAATTTTATAAGTCTCAATCTTCTTCTCTTTTATAGTTAATAAAATTTAATTTTTTTTATTAATCTTTCATTGTTAATAAATACTTAAATTAAAATTAATACCGGGCTTTATTATTATTACTAGTAGTAGTATTCACAGCTGAGCACCATAACATTAATATGCTATTTACTGGGTACCATTCATGTTCTACTGTATGATGAAATTTATTGACATTGCCCGTGTGCACTATAACTAATTTCTTTACTTTAATTTCTTCTTTAACCCCTTGAGTTGTGGTGGGATACATACTATCCCACCTAATTTTACCTAATGTTTGCAGCAAAAAAATTTAAATTAAATTTTACATTTATAACTTGGTGGAAAACTTTAGAAAATTTCTATTTCCTTATTTTGAAATAAATTTTTTAAAAAATTCAGGTGAAAATTGAACATTACATAAGCACAATTACTTGTTTTGAAAGGGATAACTTTACTAAATAATATAGTTAATTTAGATTATTTTGGAAGTTTTGGAAATTATTTCATTATCTGTGTGTGGCGCATGATTTTTCTTCTTGCTATTCTTGAAATTGATTCATGATATTTCGAAAAAAATATATATTCAAAATCTCAAATATATAAATTTACTCTAAAAGCACAGATAATGACATAGAGAAATTGCAGATATGAGTTTCGATTTCGGAAAATTATAAGAGAAACTGAAATCTTTTTTGAAGTTTTTGATAATGGGAGAAATCTCAGATGAGTAAGATGAAATCTGGATTTTTTCTTTGAAGGAAATCAAATTTCTTAAATTGCCAGCTTTATCTTAGATGCAATTCTGCATTTTTAAGGTCTTATCCCACTAAAAGCATTCTTTACTTTTTGCGATTCTTCTCTGTAAAGAATATTTTTTACTTAAAAAACTTCTAGATACGAATTGCCAATGTGTTTCAATCAAATATTAAACGAGTTGCTTTCATTAGTAAAACTAAAGTAAAATAAAATAAAAAGATAAATATTTATTTGATTATACATTTGCGTGTGTATATAGGCGAGTATTTAATAATAATAATTTATAAAAACACTGTTCAAATAAATAATTATCGAAATTCTTATTATTTTTGTCAAATAAGAAAACAAATACAATCAACTTTAGAAATTTTTACTGAAATTCCATTATATCCACATAATTAGATGCGTTAAAATATTACAATAGCACTTTCGTCAGTTTTCCATTATATTAAATTGAAATTATGTATTACGTGCAAATTTTAATTTTGTTTTACAAACAATGTGAATTACGAATAAAATTGCATTTTTTGAAGAGGTATGAAAGTAAAATATATAATAAAACTTCGTAATTATAAACTTATTTCATATACTAATAATTTAGCTGTTTTTCTCTTATTGTAAATAAGGAGCTTATTTATTTATATATGAAATTTTATAACCTTTCAAGATTCCACACCTGTCATCTGAAAATAAAATCACTTTGAAATAATTTTAAATCTTATTTGTATAAAAAAGCAGTGATGATATAACTAAAATATTTTAAAACAATTTATGATTACATTCGCAGCAGTTGTACAATCCATAAATGATTTTGAACTCCCTTAAAAAACTCGCCAGACCGTCTATGCTAATATGATTATATGCTAGAACTTTCTCTACTTTTTCTATCTATCTTTTCCTGGGTTTACCAACGCTTTTTTTCTTATTTATTTTTAATTTTTAATTATATTTATTTTTAGTTCTGCCATCCTTCATTCTGATTAAGAAATCTAACAATTGCAATTTTCTTATTTTAACTGTATTTATTATGCTTTTTCGTTACGTGATTGTTCAGTCTGCATATTTCATTTCATATACTATGTATTGACTTATTCATTTGTTCCCAAAAATGTTTAGATCTTTCTTTCTGAATTAACGGATAACCTTGCACATTGTTGTGTATTCACACTGCCATAATTTAATGTATGAGTGTCGCCCAAATGAAAGTATCATTATACTATATATTTTAGTTTTATACCTCTTCAAAAAAATGAAATTTTATTCGTAATTTACATTGTTGTCGATTGCGCGGAATGTATTCACGGAAATCAGTATTCCGATGGTGTAGATATTTACGTGGTGGAAGATAACCACATGCGCTTGACCATGTCGTAGATTTCGTCAGTGCTACTTCTCCCTCCATCCATCTAACAAATATTCCCCATCTAATTCATAATCTACTAATACTAAAATTATTGAAACAAGTAAGAAAAATCATGCGTTAAGCACAGATTATGAAGCACTTTCCAACACTTCGTGAAATATTTTTAATAACAATTTTAATTTTTCTTAAGAAAGGTGTTATAATAAAAATAAAATACATTGGCATGTTTCGGAACCATCAAATAAATTCCATAGTCATAACATAAATAAAACAAAATTTCAAAATATTTCTCGGTCAATACAAATAACACGCAACAATGAGATATATATAAAAAAAAAAAAAACACGCGCTCTATTGCAAAAAATTAAATTAAAATATAGACCATGATCTAAAACATAAATAAAAATAAAATTTCAAAATATTTCACGGCCAATACAAGTGACACGCGACAAAGAGATATAAAAACACCAAAAAACACGCGCGCTATTGTAAAAATTAAATTAAAAATAGACCATGATCTAAAAGAAATTCCAACCTGGTTCATCCCATTCAAGCCTCACGAGGAATTTATTCATTAATTCTAACCATAACTTAGGAATAATAAAAGAAACGGTATCATTGCAAACCAGATTATTACGCGCATAAACTTCAATGGACTCTCTAATGATAGATTTACGATTACAATTTGATATGAAACATAATTTACTTTGACTAAACAATATTTTTATCTCCTCATTTAAATATTTTCTTGATAAGGCAGTGTTAGTGCGTCCAAATTTAATATCAGATTCGTGCTCCCCTTTTCTAATTCCAAACTTTCTCCCAGTTATGCCTATGTAATAATTTAAGTCACCATTTTCAGTAATATAAGGTATTTCATAAACTCCAGCAAGATCATCATGTCCTATAGGATCCACTTGCTTATTAAGTAAACATCTTAATTTTGGTGGGGGAGTTGCAACCAATTCAATATTAAACTTTCTTAATTTAAATTTTAATTTCTCAAAACTGCCTTTCAGATATGGAAAAGAAACTCTTTTAAAGTTTTTAAAATCACCTCCTTTATTGAATCTTTCAGTTAACCCTGGATATTGTTGTTTAGGCTTCCCTTTTCTATGATAATTAATTAATTTATTGATGCTACTTATTTTATTATACAAAAAACTGGTGGAACCAGAGAGAAAAGTAGAGCTCGATTTAAAAAAAATCTTACAGTAAAATTTCGGAAATATTGAAAGTTCGGAATATTCGGAAAATAAGAAATGGAATCAGGTGATCTGTAAAGCTTATGAAATAACCCAAATTTTTGTTAGCTGAAAATGAGGACTGAGCTGTACTGGTGCATTATATTCAGAATAATACTATTTTCCACTCAAAATGATTACTGAGGAGAGTAGTCAATAGAATATATTGTTATGTTGTCTCAAATCGATTAAGCCCCACAATGCTAAATAAATATAAACCATGATGTGATAATTAAAGTATAACATTAATATAATAAAGTTGTTGAGGAATTGATGTAGGTAAGTACGTTTGAACACAAATATTTAGTATATGATTGAATCGTATCTATTCAAGGTTTTGAGTTTACTTGGAGCTTTGATCTTCCAGTTATCAAAACAGCTGGTATGGAATTGTGTTCACACTTTGTACAGAACGAACCGTTCTCATACTTCATTACATCAGCCTGTAACATACAGTTATGAACCCAAATTTTTAAACTGATTATGGATGATTGAAATACGGAAAGAGTTAAAAATGCCTCTTTTTCTCTGATTGATTTTAAAGCACCAGTAAGGCTCAGTCCTCATTTTCAGCTAACAAAAATTTGGGTTATTTCATAAGCTTTACAGATCATCTGATTCCCTTTCTTATTTTCCGAATATTCCGAACTTTCAATATTTCCGAAATTTTACTGTAAGATTTTTTTTTAATCGAGCTCTACTTTTCTCTCTGGTTCCATCAGTTTTTTGTATGATTTCATAGCTTTTTCAGATCCTTTCAGGAACTTTATCTATCACCTTCAACTACAAATCTAAACTATTATTAGTATTAGTTTAAAATTATTAGTAGGTATATTAGTTTGGCGAAATACTTGAAATGACGCCAAGTTGGCTTTAATTTTGGCGAGTAATTTTGGACTCCAGATTTGGCGATATATCGCCATGTTGGCGAAAAACTTGGCGACATTTGGCGACAGAACCGCCCCCTCCCAGATGGTAGTCCCACTGCAGTTTCTCGGTATCTACGTAGATTTTCTTATGACGATAGGTATCTACACAGATTTTCATAGCTTCATTTTCAAATAGTTATTTTTATAAATATAGAAGAATTTTTTTTCCCTAATTATCCCTTTTTAATTGAAATATCTATATTGAAGTATCTGTTTTACTTCGAAAACACTCAAATAAAGGTGCGATGTTGTTTTAACACATATTTAATTACAGTTTATATATATGTTTATCAAAAATATGCATTGTCTATTTCGAATGACGTCAATTTCAAAGGTTCAAAACTATCAGGAGAATCAGTAATTTTATTGATCTATTAAAAAAAGAACACGTGTTATCGTTTCTTTTTTAAATTATTGAATTGTTTTTTAGTTGGTGGCAATTCAAAAGCAGCAATTGAATTAGCAACTAAAAAGGAGAGATTTCTATAATGTTAAATTATTATGAAAGGAATAGCGTTATATAAATTTATATAAATGGGTGCCATTTCCTTAATTTTTGATATTTTTTTTACCAAACCTTCGAAAGGCACATCCCTAAATTAAAAGCTTTCGAACAAGCTATTACACGTCGCTAAATGTTTCCTGGTTCGGGTTATAATTGAGTTGTTTCTCTTTTTTTGTTGTTGTTTCACGAGCAAAATGTGCCAAAACAGGGGTTCTGGATCTCCGAAACTAATCGGTGGATCTGGATGAATTTTTGTAGACTTTGAGATCTAGGGTAGGACACTTTCCCTTTTGAATTTCGTCGCGATCCGATGATTGGGTCTAAAGTTATTTAGAGGCAAACTTTGGACTTTAACATTAGAGATGCAGCTGAGCTCTACTATACAGCACTATCGTGCTGTATGATACCCATTAGAACCTGATATCTCACGGATCTTACACAAATCTTCGTTAGAAAATTCATCATGAGGGCTTGAATGGGATGAACCAGGTTGGAATTTCTTTTAGATCATGGCCTATTTTTAATTTAATTTTTTACAATAGCGCGCGTGTTTTTTGGTGTTTTTATATCTCTTTGTCGCGTGTCACTTGTATTGACCGTAAAATATTTTGAAATTTTATTTTTATTTATGTTTTAAATCATGGTCTATATTTTAATTTTATTTTTTTGCAATAGAGCGCGTGTTTATTTATTTGTTTATTTATTTATTTATTTATTTATTTATATCTCATTGTCGCGTGTCATTTGTATTGACCGAGAAATATTTTGAAATTTTGTTTTATTTATATTATGACAATGGAACTTATTTGACGGTTCCGAAACATGCCAATGTATTTCATTTTTATTGTAACAACTTTCTTAAGAAAAATTAAAATTGTTATTAAAATGTTTATATAAAAGGTGAATGTTTTAAAATCTGATGATTTAGAAAATCAATTGGATTTAATTAACTTCATGAAATCGTTAACAAAACTTCGTCATTTAGGGCAATACGGTTACTGTATATAGCCAAATATGTATTCCAACACTGTCGAACAGCCCTGTTTTTGATCTATAGGTCATTAAAAAGCGTCCGCATATCCTTTTATCGATATTCAACAAACATTTCTTAGTAAAGTGAATGCAGTTCAGCGTAAAAATGCATAACTTATTTAAAAACCACCTCAAGTATTTTAAGCTCATATTCAGAAACGTTTGCGACCTCTTTTGGGTATCCGTATATATCAACTATAGTATTTATACACATCATATAATATGTATAGATTTGGTGAAACTTAAACATAGGTGAAACAGGGATGTATTGGCTAAACCAATACATCTCTGGTTCAAATCCTGGCCCGGACATTCCCCCCCCCCCCAAATAATAATAATAATAATAATAATAATAATAATAATAATAATAATAATAATAATAATAATAATAATAATAATAATAATAATAATAATAATAATAATAATAAAATGGAAAAATTTACATCCGTTATAATTAATTTACCGATTGAATAATCGTGTTTAAAATTAAACTAATGTAATTTCGTATACAGCGATTTTCTGCAGTTCCATATATTGACCTTTGATTTATTCTGTTGAGCTGATCCAGAACATTGGCGGCTTTAGCCAATACATATCTGGTTCGAATCCTGGCCCGGACTTTTTCAACCCCCCCCCCCCCCCCCCGGAAAAAATGGAACATTTTACACCTGTTAAAATTAATTTACCGATTGAATAATTGTGTTTAAAATTAATCTAATGCAATTTCGTATGCAGCTATTTTCTTCAGTTCCATATATTGATTTTCGATTTATTCTGTTGAGCTGAACCAAAGCATCAGACCAGATTAAGTGATCGTTGAGGTTATTTGGGTGAAATAGTCCTCCAGTGTTTGTGTCCGGAATGGTTCAGTTTGAAGAGCATTGGCGGCTTTAGTCAATACATCCCTGGTTCGAATCCTGGCCCGGACTTTTTTCACCCCCAAAAAATGGATAAATTTACATCTGTTATAGTGTAAGTATGTGTAAAAGGTAATAGTAACAAAAAATTGTTTTAATTAAACAATTTTAGCAGATTATTGTCATGATTAAATCAGGATTTTTAGTTTTCTTTTAAGGAAATAAACATTTATATATATATATATTATGCTTTAGATAAGTACATTTTCTATTAACAAATTGAAATTTCTCTTACTCATCTTAAAAAGATATTTTATTTAAATTTAGTCCATTGCATTACTTTCAAACACCCTTGATAAAATCTGTGTTAAACACATGCACGTCATTTATTATTCTGTACATAAGACTTGGGGAAATGTTTGCATTTTCATTATTAAAAGAATCAGTGTATAATGCTTTAAAAGATATCGTGAAAGTTTAATTTAGTTTACGAATATTTATCTGAAAGATTTGTTTTGGTATTTCTCTAAGAACTTTTATGTATGTAATTTATTTATCTCACAAAGCTGTGATATATTCGACAGCTACAGAAGGGTCTGATGGGATTACTTTTATTTGAAAGGTGATTACTTTTATTTGAAATGTTGTTCCCTAAGTTTTTTTATTTTTTTGTACTTTAGTAAATAATGCTTCGAAATATTTCGTAGACCTATTTATTGGCTTTAGATTATTTATCTCAAAACTTTTTCTGACATTTCTTTAAGAACTTGTAAGCACATAATTTGTTTACCTGAAGAATCTGTAGCAAATTGAAATGTCACAATATAGGCTGAATGTTTTTATTTGAATGGGCTGTACCATCAGTATGTAAATATTAAAATAAGCTTGGATTCTTTTTAAGAATAGCATGACTTTGTAGTTCAAATGATGGCTTAGTATTATGTATCGGGATATGACGACAAAAGAAAATTGCGTTACCCAGATGATAATTTTGAAAATGAAATTCTCCGTGCCAGACGACCCCAAGAAAATTTTTCAGGTCCGTTGGAAATCTTGGTCCGAAGCCAATACCTTTGACTTTACTTTTAAAAAGTAGGAAAGAGCTTCACACAGTAACTATAAAATAAATAATTTTCAAGTAAAAATACTAATATTAATGTATACAAAATGATGTAAATACCGCTAAATAATGCAAATATGTACAATAAATTTTTTTGTGTAATACATAAGTAATGTAAGTACGCGTAGGAAATATGGGATGCGTAATAAATAAGAAATATAAGTTTATGTAATAAAAACCTGTTATGTGCAAAAAACAAGAAATAATAAGTAATATAAGTATGTGTAAAAAGATAAATTATAATAACATGTTTGAAATTAGAAGTGTTAGCTAAATAATAATAACAATAATAAAAATAATTTAATTAAACAATTTTAACTGGTTTCTGTCACGATTAAATGCGAATTTGCAATTTTCTTTTAAGCAAAGAAACATTTATATATTTTTTATATAGATTAGATAAGTACATTTTCTATTAACAAATTTAAATATATTTCTTACTTATCTTAAAAAGTTATTTTAATTAAATTTATTTCATTGTATTATTTCTAAACGTCCTTGATAAAATATATTTCAAACACATGAACATCATTTATTACTCTGTACACCAGAAATGGGAAAATTTATGCACTTCCATTATTAAAAGAAATAGTGTATAGTCCTTTAAAATATATCATTAAATTTGAATTTAGTTTATGAATATTTATCTGAAAAATTTGTTATGGTATTTATCTAAGAACTTTTATATGTGTAATTTATCTATCTCTGAGATCTATACAAAAGAATCTGATGGGATTATTTTCATTTAAAAGACTGTTTCCTTATTTTTTATTCACTTTTCATTTTATTAAATAAAGCTTCGGAAGATTTTCTTGGTGTTAGATTATTTATCTCAGAAGTTTTCCTGACATTTCTTTAACAACCTGTAAACACATAATTTGTTTACTTGAAGAACCTGTAGCAAATTGAAATGCCACAAAAAGTGTGATAAGATTCCTTTTATTTGAATGGTTTGTACCATCAGTATGGAAAGATTAAGATAAACTTGGATGGTTTTTAGGAAGAGAATGATTTTGTATTGCCAATGATGGCTTAATATTTTGTATCGGGACATGACGCCAAACGAAAATAGCGTTCCCCCATATAAATACACTATTTTTCAAAATAAAATCCTCCAAGTTAGAGGTCTCCAACCAGTGGTCTACAAGAAAATTTTAGTGGTCCGTAGAGAATCGTGCTCCGAAACTAAATACCTTTGATTTTACTTTAAAAATGTAGGAACAAATTTCACACTGTAACTATGAAATAAATAAGTTTCCTGTATAAAATAATAATAATAAAATTTACAAATTATATAAATAATGATAAATAATGCAAGTACGCACAATAAATATGTTTTCTGTCTAATAGATAAATAATGAAGTATGCTTAGTAAATATGTGATGCGTAATATAAGGTACCCTGGGGTAATAACGCCACGTTAAGGTTCTACCAATTTTCACGGCTCAGTTTTAGTTTGTATTTTTCAAACAAATATATGATTCGATACAGCAACTCATTGACTATCTATATTAAAAAAATAATTTAACAGATATATATTCATAAAATGTAATGGCGTGATTTCTTAACCAATGCTATTTGGCATTATTACCCACCTATATGTGTAATAACGCCATGCAAACAAAACTATGAAATAAGATGGAATGATTGCATGTAGATTGCCCAATTCTAAAAATACAAACTCTACAAACTTAGAAATTGACAAATTGCATTCTAAGCTATTGAAAATGTTCAATTTTTTGTGAAAGTGTAAGAAAAATAAAGGTGTGGTGTGTGTGGGGGGGGGGGGGAGGATGAGGCAGAATATCAGACCGTGAGCTTCTTTTTGCTTAAAAAGGCCCGCTTAAATAGAATCATTAGAAACATTGCACAGTTTTAACTGTGTTTATTTGAATCAGTATTTAGGATGTAGCTCGGCCACTGTAGGGAATCAACCGAGGTATATTAATTCCAAGGATTGGCGTTATTACCCCCTTATAGTTATTGCGCTATCCATTTTAAATTACAAATTATCTCGAGAAGATATCCAAAATCTTCAATAACATTGTGAAAGTCCATGAAATGTACTACAAATTTATGTAATTAACAAAGTATTTCCGGATGAAAAAAAAAGTCTTCACATCACAAAACGTATCTCGCAAATTTTAGATCAAGCGTTAATTTTAGTTGCTTGTAAAAACAATAAGACCTAAAGATGAAACAAATTAACTTGAAGCTGTTTTTTGCGATTTATATGACTCAAAACCTTTCTGCGCAGAGCACGTCGGTGTCATTTAGAAGATTATTTCATAATTATGCATAATATTAGCACTTGGCGTTATTACCCCGCCTGGTTTTATTACACCAGACCACCTTATAAGAAATGCAAGTATATATAGTAAACACTGTAAAAAAAGAAATCCGTTAAATTTATGGGAAAAACTGCTGGAAGCAATGTTCCTAGCAGTTTTTGCGATAAAAATGCATTAAAATTAAATATAATTTTAAAATTATCTATACTAATATTATAAAGAGGAAAGATTTGATTGTTTGTTTGTTTGTTTGAATTGAATAGGCTCCGAAACTACTTGACGGTTTTGAAAAATTCTTTCACCGTTGGAAAGCTACACTATTTCCGGTGAACATAGGTTATTTTTTAATTGATTTATTCAAATATTTTCCTTAATAATTCAAAATTTCATTATTTTTCATACAGAATCAATTAAATTTTTCCCGATAAAAAATAACCATTTTCTTTCCCGTTGCCAAAAAAATCAAAATATGGAACAATAATTTCTCCTCGGCAATTAATTTTTAGTTGAACAGTATCCACGTGAAAAATTAAAATAAAAAAAAATTCAAAGGAAAATAAATATGACGTCATTTATCATATTATCGGAAGTTTTGTTTGCACAGATATCATATGCACACCGAGGTAACTAATGGACACAAAATTGATGTTATTTTTCCTGGCATGGCAACCCGACTATGTTATCTAATTATTAATAAAATGTTTTTTTATTTCCTTTCTCTTTATTAAAATTATGTAAACTGTTTTGTTCTATACAATACTAATTGTTATCATTTTTTAAATAATAGAAAATAATTTAAATATATATATGAAACTGGCATTCAAAAACGATGTTTCCGCCAAATTAGTGTAAAAAATTATCGCGTACATGACAACTGCGCTGTTTTGTTTATGTATTAAAGATACTTTTAGATTATAAATCCGATTGCAGAAAATTAGTCAGATTATTTAATTAGAAGTTATTAAATTTATGTTTTTTTATTATGAAACAGACGAAGAAAAGAAAATTTACTATTGCTGCCCGACTGGATAATTAACCTTGATGTTATTTGATTTTATGCTTGATGTTATTTTAAAAAACTATCGAAATGGCGAATTTTTAATTATTTGTTTACGTTTTTTTGTTTATATTATTGCAAACATTTTTCCACTTTTTATACACGCATCACCTTGGGGTGATTTTTTTTTTTATGATGCCAATTTGGAGAACACTGCGTTTTCAAATACCAATTACATTTATATTACTTTTATTTATTTTCTATTATTTTAAAAAGGAAATAATAATAATAAACTAGATCAATAGATAATTATGGAACAAAACAATGTATATAATTTTAAAAGAGAAAAGAAAAATAATGAAATAATTTACTCAAAAATAATCAACTATTACCGGATTACCACGTGAGGCATAAAATCGCAATTTGCTGCAATCGCGCCAACGGGATCCGTAGATGACACCTGCACCTAAATATTATTGGCAATATTATTGTTTATACAATTTGTTTATATAATTTGGTAATACTTGATAATCCTATCGACCAAAAAACTATCGCCAAAGTATAAGGTTAAATGTCAATGGATGATCGTAAATGTCACATTCATTTGACATTATATTTGTTGTACGTAATTGTTACTTCGTCAGCCAATTTTAATTCGATGTTTATTTGTATTTCTATTAACATTTTAGTAATTTTTTGATTCTTTGGTTATTTAAAATAAAAATTATGTCCATTTGTATAATTTGGCGAAATTGATCGACGGAATAATCAAGTAGTACCCATTATTTATTTACAGTCTATCTGGATATTTAAATTGTTAGAATTAGCGTACTTATCAGGCCCTCGCCAAGTCATACGCCAAGCAGTCGTTAAATCTGTGTTTTAGTCTTACTATTATATTTTTTTCATCTGCAGTTATATCACTATCACCAAAAAAGCAATATTTTCAATGTGTCGGAAAAATTATTATAATGAAAAAATATTTGCAATTAATTTATCATTCATTACAATAAAAAAAATTTTAAAGAAAATAAATATACTTTAAAATTTGTTAAGAAAAAAATGTACATGAAATCTCGACAGCTGAAAATTTTGTTTTTCATAATTACGTAGCAGTTTTAATTAACGATAAGCCCTATCAACAGAACTTTGTCAAATATTAAACTATTAGACACTACTTCATTACCCCGTCGAACAAAAAATCGTCAAGCTTAAGATTAAATGCCAATAATGGATGATCGTAATTTTCACATTTATTTGAGAACAAACATGAAATAAGTCTGGTACATTTTTAACCATATCGTTTCTAGTACTTCTAATGTTTGACACTAAAAATCATAATGGAATCGATTACAGAAGATAGAAAGATTGTATTAGATGCAAACTAAAGACTTATTTTTCTACAAAATTTAGTCATCAAGATTATTCTGATTTAACGGCTACATGTTAGCAACTGTTTTATAAAAGGAAGAGGCAGTGAAACTGATGTAATTTTAATGTTATTCAAATAATACAGCTTTAAAACACACTTTTTATGCTTCATTGTTCTAATAAATATATAAGTGAAACACCTTTCTTTGTCTGCCACCCCCACGGAGGGCACCCTTTCCTTAGGGCCTGTATCCCACATGTAGATAAATGGCCGTCATAAATACAAACAAACAAACACTCTTCTTTATCTGTCAATAATTCTTTACATTTTTTACTCTATGTATTCTTGCTGGAACAGATTAAGGTAGATACGAAACTACAGTAGGCCTGCTAGAAGATGATGTTTATTAAAAAATGTAACATGAAATGACATTGTATGTAGGCTACCAGAACTACACATAGTGCAAGTTCAGATGTCGGGATTTTAAGAACTAAGAAATGATAATGTATACAATCCAAAAGTTAATAGAGTTTGATAATCAATCTCACTAATCATTGTAATGCTCTCTAATGTAATAGTCTGATGACTCGAGAACAATTTGATTCCTGTTGTCATAACGGTCTCATGTTCATACGAAACTCTACTAAAAATGATAAAATAAAAGAGATGGTGCTTAATTGCCCAAATTTTCGTCAAGACTTACAATAGTACAATATTGCAATGGCGTTGGCATGATTTTCAGCAATACGGAAGAACATTCTAGGATGGTCTATACTGCTTTAAAATAAAAATTTTAAATCGCCATTTTCTTTGAGTCAAAGTTCGTTTGGAAATATGGACCAGCGAAGCGGGCACAGCCTGCTAGTATCTAAAATTACTGAGAGTTTTACTTTAAAAACTGCTGGCAACGTTAGTGGCAGCAGTTTTTGCCGTAAAATTTACGGATTTTTTTTTTATTATTATTACAGTGAATATCTGTCATGTGCATTAAATAAGAAATAATAAGTAATGTAAGTATGTGTAAAAGGTAAATTATATTAGTGTGTAAGCAATAAGAAGTGTTAGATAAATAACAATAATAATAAATGTTTTAATTAAACAATTTTAGCAGGTTTTCTCATGGTTAAATAAAAATTTACAATTTTATTATATGGAAATAAACATTTATATAAAAATATATTAGATATTCGATAAAATCATTTTCTATCAACAAACTGAAATTTCTCTTACTCATCTTAAAAAGATATTTTATTTAAATTTAGTCCATTGCATTACTTTCAAACATCCTTGATGAAATCAGTGTTAAACACATGCACGTCATTTATTATTCTGTACATAAGACTTGGGGAAATGTTTGCATTTCAATTATTAAAAGAATTAGTGTATAATGCTTTAAGAGATAGTGTGAAATTTTAATTTAGTTTACGAATATTTAACTGAAAGATTTGTTTTGGTAGTTCTCTAAGAACTTTTATGTATGTAATTTATTTATATCACAAAGCTATGATATATTCGACAGCTACAAAAGAGTCTGATGAGATTACTTTTATTTGAAAGGTTGCTACCTTGTTTTTTCTTTTTTTTTTCTTTAGTAAATAATGCTTAGAAAGGTTTCGTAGACGTATTTATTGGCTTTAGATTATTTATCTCTGAAGTTTTTCTGACATTTCTTTCACAATCTGTAAGCTGATAATTTGTTTACCTGAAGAACCTGTAGCAAATCGAAATGCCACAAAAGAATCTGATAAGATTACTTTTATTTGAATGTTTTGTACCATCAGTATGAAAAGATTAAAATAAGTTTAAACTTTTTTGTGTGTAATTTTTATTTCCAATTACTTGTTATTCACTAAAAATGAGGAAGATTTCAACGCAAAATTAACTGACTTAAAGAACTTTCATTATGTATTTGTACTATTGCCATCGTCAGATTATTATTTTTGTTTATTTATTTTATTGTTGTGGTTTCATGTAAAGTGGGTAAAATAATTTACTACATTCTTTAAATTCATTTTCATAATTTGTCAGAAATAAATTTTGATTTTGCATATAATCGACTTAATATATTTTTTATTATCATAAATAGTACAATCGCGCCATAAAATAAAATAAATTGCATACATTAAAAACACATAAACTTGCTAAATGACACTCATATATATGATTTTTATAAAAGTTTATACAAATAAAATTTACGTCAAAGCATAACTTCGACCTTTCGAACTACTTCCGTAATCATCTTCAGGATAAATATAATGTTGAAATGTTTAAAAGTCTTAATAAAAAAGCTTCTTGTCGAAATATTATCAACAATTTGTGAAATAATTATATAATTGATAAAAATAATAAAGCATAACTTCGAATTTCGAACTACTTCTGCAGTCGTCGTCGGGATAAATACGATATTGAAATTTTTAAAAGTCAAGAGACGAAAGCTTCCTGTCGAATCATTATCGATTATTTGTGAAACAATTATATAATTAATAAAATTGAAAAAGAATAGCTTCGATCTTTCGAACTACTTTGGTAGTAATCTTCAGTATAAATGTTATGTTTAAATGTTTAAAATTCGGAAGACGAAAGCTTCCTGTCATTAAGATCAATTATATAGTTATTTCATGTATAGTTGATTAAACAACGACAGGAATCTTTCGTATCTAGAGTGTTTCATATAGTATAAGCATCACTTTTATCCCAAATATAAATGCAGAAGCAGTTCGAATATCGATGGTGTGCTTTGTAATCAATTTCATTTGTACAAGTTTACATGATACTATTTTTCTACGTGTACCATTGACAAAATTCATTTTTTTTTTTTTTTTAACGAATAAATCTTATTAATATTTTTTATGCAGGTGAGCGTTCTTTAAAAAATTAAAGAAGGAAACAATTCTAACTGTTATTTTTCTGTTTTCTAATGGGAAGAAATTCATAAATTTTATTTCATAAAATAACTTATTTTAATGATCTCGCTTTAAAATTCTCTCTTACTTAAAAAGTTTTGTTATTAACTTACATAGCACTTTGTTTTGTTTTTTGATATGCAATAAAAATGATGTTAATGCCCTCATAGCATGCATGGTCACAGTGGCGTCACAATGACGTCACTGTGAGTCACTTTGGTCACATCACATCTGTGACGAAAATGCCTTTACTCAGTGACGTCACATTGTGACTAAGATGTGACTTTCTAAAAATTTTTTAGAAAATTACAAATATTCTTCAAAACATGTTATTTACTTTAAAAAACATGTTTCTGGCAATTTTAAAATCGTCGCTTTTGTCACAGTTTCGTCACAATGTTAATGTCAAAGTAGTCACAAATGACACACTTTTCGCAAATTGGTCGCAATGTGACGTCACAAAAAGCTCTAAAACGGCCATAACGACTTCACATTTTAGTCACTGTGACTTCACATCGACGTCACGTGACGTCATATCGACAGTCGATGGTCACAAAGTCACAATGTGACTTCACAACGACGTTGCAGTGACGACACCATGTCTTACGGGTGATAACGATTATTAAAGAAAATTTATAAATGATTCTTTAAATGTTTCATGAATATATATATTTGTAAGAACTCGTATGAAAGAAATTTTTATCAAAATCGGTCTTTGGCATAGATGAATAACATACGCTGAGTTTCAAATGATATGAACACTCTGTTTTCAAGCATAAAAAAGAAGAAAATGTCACAAAACAAATAAAAGTATAATAGATATATGACGTATACTATACTGTTTATGTACCTGGAGTTTCAGGATAATTCCTCATGTAATCTTCTGGTCTTTAACAAAACGTCAAAAACCGCTAGTGGCCAGTCACATTTGGCCATATAATGTATGTGTGTTTTTTTTGCACCTAAAATCAGTTTTAATATATTTTATTTGTGCTTTATATAAGTTTGAAAGTAAAAAAAATTTATTTGAAAAAGGATGATATTGCCAATTTATTATGGGAAATTTTGTAAAAATGAATATTTATTCTTTGCCAATTTTAAAAATGAGCGGTGATTGCCAAAAGTTAAAATAATCATGCATTTAAACTGATTACGTAAAAAAATCGCACATTGTACGCGCAGTAATATGTCATATTTCTTTTTACCGAAAATTTCTTTTTCCGATATAACTGTAAAAATTTTCATTTGAAAGATAAGGAAATTAATCACTTGCTTTATTCAACAAATATGAAATAAATATGTCAAAATTTTCAGGAACAATCTAAAATATGTCTCTTTCCCCAGAAATAAATGAAAAAAAATTTGACGTATATTAATACGCTCAAAAGAGAAGAAATCCCAGATAAAGAAATTTATAATATAAAAAGTAAAGTAATTCATGATTATTTTTTAAAATTATTCATTTAACAAGAATTCACTCACATTTGGTCTTTTTACATTTCCTACCTTTTCATTAGCCGATAATAATCAGCATTATAATAATAAGATTTTTATAAATGAAAAGTGCATTTTCTAAAATTAAATATTTTCTTTTTCTTTTCAAAGTACTACCTAATTTATTTAAGACCTAGTCTTAATAGATGCGGAAAGCAAAATGACATAGTGTAAGTAATGATGATGTTCTTTAGAATAAAAAATATGCAAATGCGTTTTGCATTATTTCCTTGAAAAGATATTAAACCGAGATAAACAGTTTTTCTTGTATAGAAGGTGATTTATAGTAACTGTTCAATAAATTGCTGATAAGTAAAGCAAATTACGAACATAAAACTTTTTGTAGGCTTTTATTATGTGACAAGTCTAAAGTATGTTAATCCAATCTACTCCTGTGTTTTTCTTCCTATTATTTTAACTTTCGGCTTATTACAAAAAAAAAGTAATAGTGTGGATTTTTTCACATTTTGGCAAACTTTGCAGCAAATGCGCGACCTGAAGGTATAAACGAATTTTATTTTCTATGCCAATATTGAACCTCACAAATTCGAAATTTTTCCGCGGTATTGCGACGAGAAAAGCAATATTTGGATTTTTTCGGCTCACCCATACAAGTGAGCCATACTCATGTATTTGACCCATACGCGTGTATGTATGCGGATGCATACAATGCGTGTAAACTTATATACATATATATATATGAACTTATGTATGTATTTATAACACTGGTGACCGGTTAACCAAAAAGTACCAAAAATTTAATAAATATTTTTAATGTCATAAATTATGCTGTAAAATCACCCATTGTTTTATATTTTCAGGAGATGTATGTTGCTTCCTCCTATAACACATTTATTCACCCAGTTTGCTAATATCTCATTTGGTAAGAAATAACATAAAAAATGCACAATCGCGTCCTATTATTGTCTTGAATTTCGAGTGCTTGTTGGTGAATCAGTGTCATTGGCAAGGAAAAAACACAAATATTTGCACATATAAATAAACTTTCTTGACTTTTACATAGATAAAATTCTTGATTTTTAATTGATTTCCAGAAACTGTATCCTTTTGTCATAAATCAGTTCTGAAATTTATTAATTAAGCATTTTTTAAATTCCAAATTTCTATATTTCAGTGAAAAATGTCAATTTAAATGAGAGAATCACGAGAGAATTTTTATTACATATATGTATATATATACGTAAATATAATTTTTTTAACTTTTTAAAAATAATGCCATTGATTTGAATTTTCAAAAACTAGCTTTAATTTCAATTTCAATTAGTTTCAAAATTTTAAAAAGTTGATATAAAATTATTATATGCTCAAAAAGTATGTTTGTATACATTTACACACACAGAGGCCTAAATATTAGGGCCTGTAATGTTTAGGTATCTAATATTTCCTAAATATAGAGGCCTAGCCTAAACATTATCACATCAGTATTATTATGTCAACATATATTAATTATAAATCTCATATACTGAAATAAATTTTAATGAATCAATACGTTCTTAAAAATTGCACGCATCTCATTATAAATCTTCTTAAAAGTTAATTTCATATTTATTTTATTTTAGCAATTCATGCTTACCATACATACAAGACAAATTAAATAAAAATGCATCTGTTTAAATAATAACAGCTCATTCACATTTTTTGGAAAAATATTTTTAAAATATATTTTTTCCATTTGTGGTAGACCCCTTGCACAAAATATAAGTGGAGAATTTATTTGTAAAGGTCGTTTCTGTATTTTTACCAATCGCATTTCTGTGTGATGATTTGCGCAGAGTTATCAAGAAGTGATCATTTTATTTTTCCAGGACTGTACTTTGTGGCATTTAATTATTATTATTATTATTATTATATATAACGGGTGTCCCAAAAATGACTAATGGATTTTAAAATTCAATAACTTGCAAACGGTGACAGCTATTTAAAAAGTTTTTGCGGGAGAGTTATGTATAATGTCAGGAGTTTTTTTACCGCAATTTTTTATTTTAGTTCGCATCTCAAACAATAGGTGGCGTTGACGGCGATTGAAAGCCAGGTCGACGCTCCACTCAGTACTGATCACCGGGCCTTCAATCGCTGTCAGCGCTACCTATTGTTACTAAAATAAAAATTTACAGTAAAAAAACTCCTGACATTATGCATAACCCTCCTGCAAAAATTTTTTAAATAGCTGTCACCGTTTGAAAGTTATAGAATTTTAAAATCCATCAGTCATTTTTGGAACACCCGGTATATATATATATATATATATATATATATATATATATATATATATATATATATATATATTGTGCGCCTGTGTGTATGCGCTTTTAGAAGTTTAACATCGCTGTATATAATAATCAGTATAAAAAACCCTGAACAGGTTAAAAGCTTGTGACGCAGCACTTTTTCTTACATATCTAAGAATTTTAAATTTGGGACTTAAAACTAATGATATCAAAATTTATGTGACGCTATGCTATTAATTAATATATACATATATTAAAATTTATTCATTAAGGTTTTATCAATTACACCTTTCATAAATTCAAAATATGAATCTTAAAAGATATGATATCAAAATTTAAGTGACGCCTTGACGAGGCTTTAAACAATGTTTTAAAATTCCATTTATTTATTTATTGTCTAAATACAATTTCATTTCTAAACAATACTTTTCATTTTCCAAAACTCTGTTAAATACATCACTTTCACTGAATATATTTAATGCACTGAAATGTATTTATTTGAATAAATAGATTTATCTTTTGGGCTACGCTATCCAAAATCAAAAATAACATTTGAATAAATATTTTTTGCGTCGTTGTATCTATTTGCATCTATTTAACTTACTTTGGATACAATGTCGCAAAAAATATTTATTCAAATGTTATTTTTGATTTTGGATAGCGTAGCCCAAAAGATAAATCTATTTATTTAAATAAATACATTTCAGTGCATTAAATATATTCAGTGAAAGTGATGTATTTAACAGTGTATTGGAAAATGAAAAGTATTGTTTAGATATGAAAATGTATTTAGACAATAAATAAATAAATGGAATTTTAAAACATTGTTTAAAGCCTCGTCAAGGCGTCACTTAAATTTTGAAATCATATCTTTTAAGATTCATATTTTGAATTTATAAAAGATGTAATTGATAAAACCTTAATGAATAAATTTTAATATATGCATATATTAATTAATAGCATAGCGTCACATAAATTTTGATATCATTAGTTTTAAGTCCCAAATTTAAAATTCTTATATATATATGATAAAGTGCTGCGTCACAAGCTTTTAACCTGTTCAGGATTTTTTGTACTGATATCAGTGCTTTCTTTAGGTTAATAATATAAAGATAAAAGCAAAAAATTAAAGACTAATGCAAAGAATTCATATTCATGATTTCTTATCACCTTTAATTACCCCTCCCCCACCCACTTAAAAAAAGATATTTCATATTTTATTATTAATATATGCTGAGCTACTTGATTTCGTTAAAAACAACTCTGTAGTAAAGTACGTTAGTATAAGATAAGAAAGTAATGTACATTCAGCACCGTATTTCTAAGAAAGGATTTCATAATCTATGCTTTATGTATCATTTCTCATTCTAGTTAACTATGTTTATTCTTTACACATGATGACACATATACTGCAGATGGATTAAAATGATCAGGAATACAATATTCAGAATGTGCTGGAAAGTATTTCATAATCTATGCTGCGTGCATGATTCTTGTTAATTATGTTTCAACCTTTGTATAGGTTGGTAATATTGCAGATTGATTAAGAATATATCCGTTACAATATTCAGAATATGCTGGAAAGTGTTTCATAATCTATGTTGCACACAGGTTTTTCTTTCTTGTTAATTATGATTTGTTCTTTATATAGAGTGGTAAAATTGCTGCAAATGGATTAAAATGATAGGCTTACAATAACGAAAATGTGTTGGAAAGTGTTTCATAATCTATACTGTATGTGTAACTTTTCATTCTTGTTAGTTTATTTATGTTTTGCTGTTCGCACAAAACATATATAAACTAACAGGGGGGGGGGGAGATTTGGATGGGAAGATTACTGCACAAAGATGAAACTGATAGGTTTAAAGCATTCAGAATAAAATGGAGAGTATATAAACATGTTTAATGGAAAATTTTTTACTCTCGTTAATTATGCTTTGTTTTTTGCACAGAATGGTAAAATTATTGTACATGAATGACAATAAGTTTACAATATTCAGAATGAGTCAGAAAATGCATCATAATCGATGCTGTATGCATGACTCTTCGTTCTTGTTAGTTATGTTTTGTTCTTTGCACAAGGTGGGAAAATTACTGCATATGGATGAAAATAGCAGGTTAACAGTATTCAGAATATGTTGGAAGTTGCATCATAATGGAATGTTGGAAGTTGCATCTATGTTGCACGCATGACCTTTCGTTCTTGTTATTGTTTTCCCTCTAAACAAAGATAAAATTATTGCAGATGAATGAAGGTATTAACGTATTCAAAAATGTGTTGTAAAGTATTTCATAATCTATGATGTGCGCATGATTTTTCATTCTTGAGGGGTTTGGTAAAAATGCCCTTAAGGAGGCACATTAGGCAGATGGGAAAGGCAAGTGCATTATATGAAAGAGTGAAGAAATGACTGTCTAATGATATAGTGCTTTAAAATGTTATAAAAAGTTCTACGGAGAAATTTGGATGTAATTTTAAAATCAATAAAAGCAGTAAATTAAGTATGCTTATTTCTTCTTGATAACATATCTATAAACATATAATTAAATCAGGTTTATATTAAAAATGATAATATATATTCTAAATTGATCAATGTACTTATTATTTGTACAAAGAATGTCCTGAGTGGTAATTGCTCCGGGGTGATCAATAATTACAATGTTCCCAGGGTAGTTTCCGATCATCAAAATTTTTTTATTAAACAAACTTTAAATAATATTTTATTCAAAGTATATATTTTATTGAATAGACTCATAGCAAATCATTAACTATGCTAAATTTGGTCACATCAATTGTAAACATTATGATACATTAAATTGTGAACATTAAAAAGATATTTAGATGTTAGTGTTTTTTGATCAGGAATTATCCCGGTCCACCCTATAAGTTTCATACTTCAATTACAAAAATGTTTAACCAACAAAGAAAAGAAAATAAGGACTCTATTATTTATTAAATGTTTTCATTTCATATGAAACTTTTCATTCTTGGGCGACTTAACTTTCAAAATAAAAATAATATACTTTTATCGAACATTTCAGTCACTAAGCATAAAACGTGAAAAGTATGGAAATTTACACATTTAACATTGTACGAAATATTTTGAAATTGACGACTTGAAAAATTTTAATTTTTTTCTCATAAATCATGTAAAATAATATTAATCCATTAAGAACTAACTTTGATTTACTAAACAGCTATAAATAAAATAAACAACTCAGAAAGCATCACAAGAATTTATGAAAATAATTTGTGTGTACAGTGTACATATTTAAGAATTATTCAGGTTTAGTTCTAAAACCAAATTAACAAATCTAGTAAAAATTTTAATTGTTAACACTATAGATCACTAAAAAGCATCATAAAAAAATATTATTTATCTATGTGAAACCTTTTTATACAACATTTCAGTTGCTAAGCATAAAACTAGCATAATTTGGAAATTTTAGCGTTGCTAAAATATGTATAGCTTGAGATTAAGAATTTTGCAAATAGAATACTGCAGACTTCTGTTCTGGATATTGTTTACATTTTAAAAGCAGTAATTTGAATGTAATAATGGAGTAAAAATCATAATGAATGCTTAAAATAATGTATAATACAGTCAACACTGTAAAATCCGCAAAATATATTATATTCAATATTTGTTAGATTGTAAACATTGAAAAATGGCCTAACATTTAAATTTATAGTTGAAGTTATGTCATACTTCTTATTCAAATTTTTTAATGAAATAAACAAAGATGTAAGAAAATTCATGTATTTTGTACCTTGCATTTAAAAATAATTTATGAAAAGAACTTATGTGTACATATTTAAGCATTATTTGATTCTCTTAACTAAAACCAAATTAACGAATCTAGTAAAAATTTTAATTGTTAACATTATAGATCACTAAAAAGCATCGATAAAAAAATATTAATTATCTATGTGAAAACTTTTTAATCCAACATTTCAGTCGCTAAGTATGAAGCAAGCAATATTAAAAAGTGTAAAGCAGCTGAAATTTGTATAGCTTGGGATAAACATTGTGCAAATAGAATGATACAGACTTCTGGGTTTATTTACATTTTAAAAACAGTCATTTGAATGTAATAATGGGCTAGAAATCTCAATGAATGCTTACAATAATGTATAATACAGTCAACACTATGAAATACACAAAATGTATTATATGCAATGCATGTTAGTATGTAAACATTGTAAAGCATCTCAATATAAGCTCATGGATGAAGTTAAGTGATACTTTTTTTTATGGAATAACAATTTTTTAATGAAATAAACTAGGATGCAAGAAAATTCAAGTATTTTTTATTCAGCATTTAAAAATAATAATTTGAGCAAGGAAGTGATGTATGCTCGGTTGGTTATGCTTAACGCAAACCTATTCTTCGTTAAAACAGTGATAAAACTTTAACATTACCTTAAAATGGGGTGAATCGGAACAATTTTCAACTTTAACGTTAAAAAAAGAAACTACTGAATTTTTATTATTTTTATTTTTCTACTAGGAACTTCGGTCTTGTTTTGTTCTTTACTTTTTAAGCAAAAACGAAACATTTTTACTGTTTATATATACATATATTATTTATTTTTTTATGGTGTTCCGATTCACTCCGCAGGTAGGAGTGAATTGGAACAAATGTAATAATCTTTATTTATTCCGATTCAAACGTTAATAGGGTTAATAAAAATAGGTAATAATGATAAGGGAGGAATAGGAACACGTAGTTATTGTAAAACCAAGCCTTTATTTTATATAGAAGTAAAGATATGCCTTTTTAAAAATTAGAAAACAACTTTTAAATCAAGAAAAAGTAAAATTTATTTTAAGAAATGATATTCGAATTGCAGAAGTAGAATTTAATACAAATTCAGCCCTGCTCTGTGTTATCTTTTACTAGTAGTCATTTGGTAAGTGAATATACTGAGTAGCCTCAATCGCTGCATGTATTAATACGATCTACTAATACGTTCTCATCCCCAGCCCTTAGTAGTGTTTGCATTCCTCTCTTTTGTAATTGGTTTTTCATTTTGAGATCTTTGTGTAATGTTGTGGATGTCAGAGAATAACTCTGTGCAGTTTTTCTAACTATTTTGCTATTTTTAAATTCTTTTATTGTGTGTTCCATGTCTGTTGGATTAGGCGTTGACATTTTTGTTTAACCAAACAATTTCTTGGCACCTTTAAACTCTTCAAGTGATTAGAACAAACAAAATAGTGTTACAATACATGTTCATACGTATGTTTTCATATATTACATGAAACTATTACTGTATAGAAAAATAAACCATGGGAGAAAACGTGTTCCGATTCACACCGTAAATCTTAAACCTATGATGTTACAAGCCATTTTTCCTTTTTTCATTATGTAGTTTAGAAATAAGTAGAATTTAATACAACATATCGTTTACAGGTCTATCATTAATTAAAAATCCCCTCTCTTAGGTTTAGAATACGAAAAATACTGTAGTTACATACAAAGTTTTGAAAACGTTGAAAAAATGGGGTTTTTGAGGATCCTCTTGAAGTTTTTTTATATACCCCAGTAGTGATTCCAACTTGTCAAAACTGAATTTCCCAACTCTTAATGTTATTACCTTCTTATAAAAAAATTGGCAACTAAAAATATCATCACATATATTTATAGTGAATTTATTTGTATGACCGGGAAGTTTCGTTCCTATTCACCCCGTTGTTCCTATTCACCCCATTTAACGGTAAGTGATTTTATCCCTACAAAATTTTTGTTTATTTCACAATATACATGAATATTTCCTTCAATAAATTTTCTTGAACCAGAAAGTTTTATATCGGTTCAAGGAGCAATTTGTATTCATAAACTAGAGGAAAAAATTACTTACAATAAACCAAAATAAAATACAGTACAGAGCTTTTACCTGGCAATCTCACAAAATTTGGAATATACTCCCTCCCCCTTCTTCTCTAATTCATAAGTTTTCAAAAACACAAACATAACAAAATTTTAACAATGATATGTAGAGTATGAACAAATTCATCTTTTTGCAATTGTTTAAACAAAAATTCCTGCATTATTCAATGGTAGTAAACAAAAGATAAAAATATATAATTGTACATAAGTAGTATTGTTTTATTCTTTTTACACAAATTTTGATTGGTATAGTTAGAAAAACCTCAAATTTTAGGAATTATGAAATTAATTAGTGTGACATTATTCAAATTTACTTTCCAAATTTGTGTTTTTAACTAAACAAATCGACAAAATTCGCAATTCTTAGATGCTGATAGCGAAAGTTTGTGATTTTTCTTCACATGATAGATGAAATTCTCTATTTTTTCCCGCACCAGATCAAGGAAATTTTTAATTTTCTGTGCCTAATCGATGATATTTTCGATTTTTCGGCGCCTGATCAACGAAATTTCGTGATATTTCTGAACCTGAACAACCAAATTTCCTATTTTTACGAAGTTGATCAAGGAAAGTCGCGAATTTTATGAACCTGGTCGATGAAATTTGCGAATTTTTCCAAGCCGATCAATGCATTTAGCGATGTTTACGAAGCCAATCCATGAAATTTGCGATTTTTCTTTGCATGATCGACAAAATTTGCGATTTTCCTCCGTATTATCGACGAAACTCACGATTTTTCATCACAGGATCGACGAAATTCGGAATTTTTCCGTGCCTGATCGACGAATTTTGAGATTTTTTCACGCTTGATCCACGGAATTCACAATTTTCATGAAGCTGATTGACCAAATTCTCGAATTTTACAAACCCGCTTGACGAAATTCGTGATTTTTACAAAGCTAATGGACAAAATTCACTATTTATCTTCGCATGATCGACAAATTTTGTGATTTTTCTGATCCCAATCGACGAAATTCGTGATTTAATTAGAGTCTAGATCGTAATTAGAGTCTGATCGCGACTTCGCCGTAATTAGCGATTTTTCCACGTGTGATTGCCAAAATTCGCAATATTTCCGTCTCAGATCAATGAAAATTGCCATTTTTCGGAATCCGATCAAACCGCAATTGTTTTGTGTCCAATCGACGAAATGTGTGCTTTTTCCATTCTTAATTGACGAAATACGCATTTTCTGCTCCCGACCAACGAAATCCGCAATTTTTGTATCAACGCTGACGAAATCCGATTTTTTTACATGGCAAGATGAAACTAGTGATTTCTTTCTCTTTATAAACTGACGAAATTCACGATTCTTTTACAGCCGAACAACGAAATTTTTAATTTTTCCGCGTGTCATCTCTAAATTCGCTATTTTTCTGTGCCTTATCAACGAAATTTGCAATTTTTTTTCTTTCCTGATCAAAGCTTTTTTCTCTCTAAATCAACGAAATCCGTGATTTTGTGCGCCCGAATGACATAATTCGTGATTTTTCCATGCCTGATCGACAAAACACCTTCGTCCCTAATCGAGGAAATTTGCTATTTTTTCCTAGACTCATGTGCAAAATTCACGATTTTTCCATATCTGATGAGCGAAACTTGCGACTTTTCCGGTCCACATCGACAACATTCGCTTTTTTCCACACTTCATCAATGGAATTGGCGATTTTTCCCGTACCGATCAACGAAATTTGCGAGTCTTAAGTGATGAAATTTTATATTTTCCCGCAGTAAATTGACGATTTTTCCTGCGACATATGCACAAAAATTGCAATTTTTTCCAGTTGTAAATTGACGAAACTCGCGGGCCACAGGTTGTGCATCCCTATTTTAGTGGTTTTTTAAATTTTCAAATTTGAGAGTTTTTTAATGTTTTTTTATGATAGTTATATCCTTAATTCATTCTATAGATAATGATGTTATATGCATGCAAAAAAAAAAAAAAAAATTAATTAATTAAGCCATTCCATCAAATAGTTTTTTTTTAAATCTTGGTGTTAGACGTCAAAAATAAAGTTTTGAGAAAACGCGACTTAAAGTTGAAATTCTACGGGTGCGACTATGAATGTGTTCATACATAAATGCTTATAACTCCGTTAAAAATGCAAATATTTTTATGCGGTTTTTTGCATTGAGTTAAGAATTAATCGAAAAATCAAACTAGATCATAAAAAAATCGATTTTTTGAAATGTTTTCAACCCTTGAGCCTCTTTAAACTCAAAGAGCATCTGTGTGACAAGAAATTATCATTTTTTAGCATAATGCGTCTCAGAAAAGTGATTTATTTCAAATAACGAATTTTTACACAACTAATCCATGTAATATGCACTTTCACAATTTTAAATAGAATTTTCGCCAGTTAATTGAATTACTTTATTGAATGAAATCTAATAAAAAAAAAGCGGCGGATTCCAAAATGCGCCAAAACATTTAAATATTAAGTTTGGTTTTGATTCATATAAGTGACAATTATAGTGATCTTTCTTAGCTCTGAGAGGGGTTTTAACCCCAAAACCACCCCCTTGGCTGTGCCACTGACAACAAAATTTTATGTTGGTGCAAGGAGTAATTTATCCATAGACATGAGAAAAAGGTTTTTGACAACAAACCAAAAAAAAGTACAATACATCATTTTTATCTGGCATTCTCATACAATTTTGAATATAGCCTGCCTCCCCCCTCTAATTCATAAGTTTTCATACATTCTATATTATATTCCATATTAAGAAGGTGCCACTTGTCTAGTTTGTTTTTGAATCAGAACGCGTTATTAGCATTTTTCATTCAGGTAGAATTTATTTATTTAGAATAGAATTGATAAAGAAAATGCACAAATTGAAAAACATCGAACAGACATGATAGAATCATTACGCAATTTTCATGGTTTTAATAATCCACATAGATGTTTCTTGTTATGCCAATTCAATCTTGCAATGTCTTAATATACAATGAATAAAGTCTGCAATAAAGTTAACCAGAGAATCTTGCAATGGATTTTTGCCGCCGCTTATTCAAATTTACTTAATTAAGAGGAATCGAGTTAATGAAATGTTGTATAAATTTTACTTGTTAACATTATAGATTACTAGGTACTACTAGGTTATCCCGTCGACCAAAAAATTATCGCCAAACTGTAAGAGTAAATTCCAATAATGGATGATTGTGAATGTCACATTCAATGACATTAAATACAATTTGTGTGTTTAAAATGTCATTAAGTGATTTTTATTTCGACTTTTTATTAATATCTTACTAATTATTTGTTTTTTCATTATTTAAAAAAAAAAATATGTCATTATGTATAATTTGGTGAAATTGGTCAACGGAATAACAGAGTAGTAGCGATTACTAAAATATTTCAAATTGAAATAATTTATGTAACTGAAAATGTTTTATCCAACATTTCACTTAAGCTTAAAACAAGCAATATATAGAAATTGCAAAGTCCCTCAAGTGTATGTAACTTGGGACCAGACATTGCACAAATATAATGTGCTCATCTTTTGTTTACATTTTTAAAAGGAGTAATTTGAATGTAATAATGTACTAGAAATCATAATGAATGCTTATAATAGAGTATAATACAGTGAACTCTGTGAAATTCACAAAATGTGTTATCTGCAAAACATGTTAAAATGCAAACATTGAAAAGTGTTTAACACTTAAACTCAAAGATAAAAGATATGCAATAATTTTATTTTCATGAAATGACAAATTTGAATAAAATAAACTGGGATTTAAGAAAATTCATGTATTTTGTACACTGTATTTAAAAACAATACTTTAAGCAAGCCAGTAAGTTTCCGTTTATTAATTATGATTAATGCAAACCTATTCTTTGCTCAAGCAGCGAAAAAATTAAAAAAATAAATAATTTTACCTCTATATATTTTTTGTTTATCAAACAATACACATAAAAAGTTCCTTGGCGAAGGAGAGTAAACTGCATTTCATCCAAAATTACTGACAACAAAACAAAACAAAATGCAGTCCAGATTTTTAACTGGCATTCTCGTAAAATTTTGAATATACCCTGCCGCCACCCTGTAATCCATAAGTCTTCAAAAATACAAGCAGATAACTTTATTGCAAAGTTACACATTCTGTATTAATTAATAATCCATTGCAAGATTCTCCGGTTAACTTTATTGCAGAGCTTATTCGTTGTATATTGACATTGCGAGATTCAATTGGCGTAACAAGAAACAACATGTGGATTATTAAAACCTGAAAATTACTTAATGATTTTATCTTGTCTGGTTTATATTTTTTAATTCGTGCATTTTCTATATCAATTTAATGGACATTATGTAAGAATATTACTACCTGAATGAAAAATGCGCCACCACGCGTATGAATACATACATTACTAAGAGCAAATAATTTAAAATAATTTTTGTTTGAAAACTTTAAAGAAAAATATGTAAGTCGAAATTATATTGAATTTGTATAGTTAAAAAATATTTTCCTATTTTAAAAAAGGATTCAAAATATTTTTTCCACAAAATGCAGAAATAAGCGATGTAAGAAACGTAATATTTTCTTCTTTACGAAAAATAAAGGCAATATAAATAGAAATTTGATTTAATATATATTTATTGAATGTTTTAAAGCACATGATAAACTGTTTTTGTAGTTTAAAAAACATTTATTGCTTCGATTCGGGTGTTTTAACTGTGACTCTAACTGCATAAGCCTTGTCCCATAGAGCTTGTCTGCTAACCCATAGAATAACATGTAATCCGCGAGCTAATATAGTCCAATTTTCCAAGACCAATATTTAACAAACAAGAGTTTTCGTAGAAACTAGGTAAGTCTTATTCACTCTATCTTAAAGAGATTCATATTATATATAAGTTTTAATAAAATCTCCCAGGCCGTTTTCTAGATCTCATTATCAGGAACAAACACCATCGATTTCGGTTTAAAAATGAGTATTGAGATCTAAAAATATACGGCACGTAGAAATGTAAAAATTATAGGATAGGATTAGACTGGGAATATAAGACTACATTAAAAAAATTGGACCATTCTGACCAATATTTGCTGAGTTATTAGATGGCGGCTTTTCAGGTTCCCTTTGATGTTGAGTTAGCTGTATATATGAAGTTCCGCATCTCCCTTACGTGGATATCTTATGACGATGGTAGGCTTAAAGCTGCGTCACTTGAAGGCTGCCGCCTTCTATGATTGTTCTAAAGAACAAGTGATTATTTCACATTTGAATTACCAAATGTATATTTATAAAAATCCGCTTTAGTATCGGGATTTTTTTTATTTTTGATATTTATTTTTCAGATAATCCCAAAATAAATTAATATAAATATTATCCAATGTATATGAATATTTTGTATAGCTTAAGCTAAATTTACATATCTGTATTTTAAGAATTGAAATTTTTTATGTTTTTTTGCCCCCGACTGAATTTCTAAATGTTTCTAATCTTAAATAGCAAAATATTAAATCTATTTTCTTGAAGAACTCAATTTTCTGATATTAAATCCACGCAAGAGACTGAATATATCAATATCTATTTTCGGAAATTTATGTACTAGCGTTTTTCTCTATAATAAAAAAAGTTTTATAAAATTCTATTCAAAATTAAATTCTACTTTTAAATAAATAAATTTTATTGAGCACTAGTACGTTGAAATATTTTATTTTCTGCAGAGAACTGGAATTTTATCAAGAAATATACTAAAGTATTTTGAATAAATATTTTAACTTTTTTTCAATAAAAATAGGAAAATATCAAAGTGTTTAATCTATTATTAATAATATTTAATATATTAGTGATAAAAACGCTTGACTGCTAAAATTAGCAGTTAGAAACTAAAAAAGAAAGAATTCTTATGAACAATTTTCATGCAATAAAAACGAAAATTACACTATGAGGTTTCCTAATTTACTTCTAATGGCCATACAAAATAAAAATGCTCTTATCAGATAAGAAAATACAGTATGTCCTTTAAATAACTTTTTATTCCGTTTCTTCCTGGTTGCTTGAAGAAGGTTTGACTAGAAAAATAATTTTGGAGAACACATTATTCATCAAACTTCTAAACTAAATTTTCTTTTATTATCATTCCGGTAACTTTTAAGTATTTAAATCTCTTTTTAACTTTTTAGGCAATAGATTTATCTCCGGTGAAAAATTAGGAATTACGGTCAATAAAGTGCCCTGCCCTCTTCTGTCACGAAACTCTCTCTCTCTCTCAAAAAATGTAATTTAACAAATTACAACGACTATTTACCAAACGATATTTTCAAAGACTATAATTTTAGACTTTTAAATGATTTCTATATTTAAAATAACAATAATAACATCATTTTTATGGTGATCAAAATGTAGCTTACGTAATAACAGAGTCATATTAATATGCCTAAATATTTAGAGCCACGATAATATTCCTGGACCAATCATTATATATATAAAACCCCTTCGTGTATAACAATTCCGGGGTCAACCTATCCAAGAGAAAAAGAAACTCATTCACCAATGAAAGCGTTTCATAGTCATAATGGAGCGTTCTCATTGGTCAGATTTACAGTGGGAGTTGTAAATGACGTCACTACATTTTATTTCGCTTTGGAATCTTTCCACGATTTCAAAAAGTATACTTAATTAAAACTTTTTATTAAAGGAATGCGAAGACGCGTTTTAAATTCAATATTGTAAATTTTTTATATTCGGGTTGCTTTAATTTTATTTTCTTTACAGCCGTGAATGACTCTTGAGAATTTCAAATCTATAAAAAACATTGTGAAAAGTTACCTCCGATTTTAAAGGCAATCTCTTTTCTGACCAATGAAACTGTTGAGAAAAGACGGTGATATGACTTTTTGCCGGTAGATGGCAGTAGCAAAGATTTAAAGAACGGATATTTATAAAATATTAACATTATGTATAAACGTATCTTAATATGTTAACTGTGTCTATTTATATGTTTTTTAGTAATTTTTGTTATTTTTTGTGTGATTTATATTGGTAAGTGTTTTTATTTTCTGTTTAAATTTATGAATAATTAAAGTAATTAAGGTAATTTGTGAAAAGAGTATTTGAATATGTACCTGTCATTTTCATTCACCAGATGGCACTGTGTGTCCAGTATTGAATGTAATGTTTCTGAGTACAAAGCATTTTGTGGTGTCAGCGAATTCCAGATGTTATGATGTTAGTAAGTTTTCTCGCTGAAAAGAGATGTAAAAGTTTTTGTTTTGGGGTATATTGTGAAAACCCCATATTGTTTATTATTAGTCAAGATTGAAGCTTAAATGTGATATAGTTTCAACAGCGGGATGTCATCTGAACACCAACATCTGAAATAAACGTGAATGTAGACGGAAATGAAACCATGTAAGTTCTCTTTTCTTTTCCTTGTCTCCTTGTGTTACTCTGATTATTTCTGTTTTGAGCAAGTGATGGAAGTGTTACAATTATTTAAGTGTATAATACAGAGAGTTTTCCCACTCCGCCCCTTAAAAACGGTTAGTTTTCATCGATCTAAAAAGTGTTAAATTAAATACAAAACTAATAGTTTTAGTTTCGTTTTTCAAGGTTTTGTTATTGTTTAACAGAAACCGTTCCATAGTCGTAATGGAGCGTTCTCATTGGTCAGATTTACAGTGGGAGCTGTAAATGACGTCACTACATTTTACTTCGCTTTGGAATCTTTTCACGATTTCAAAAACAATATTTAATTAAAACTTTTTATTTAAGCAAACCGCGGGTGCGTTTTAAATTTCATTATAATCCCCACCCCCATCTACCAGATAGTTTTGATATAGTTTTGAATGCAGATTTCTGTTAAAATTTTCTTTCTTTCTTTTCTTTTCTTATCTTTTTTTTTTGTTGTTGTTGTTAGATTTTTTCCTCTCCAAGTTTAATTGCTGTATTTATCAAAATTGTTTCAGCCTAAAGTGGCTATGATTGACCACAGTTGTAATTTTTTATCATCCTTTAAAAATGCAAACACGTCATTTTGACGGGCTATCTTCTAGTAAACAAATATAAAATGAAATTTCAGTTTAAAAATTTTCGGTACTGTATATTTTAAAACTTCTAAACCTCGCACATTTTCAATTATTACACCATCCTATACAGAAAGAAATTTACTTTTAAAAAACACTTGTTTGAAACCTGTATCAAATTTTGCTTTTAAGTTATTAATTTTTTTGTAGTTTTTAATACTTTTTTATCATTGTGGCAGCAGAAGTATTCCATTTTTGGACATTAAACATGAACCAATCAGAAAACGAATAAAATAAAAAACAGAAGAATTCATTTTTGGAAATTAAACTAGGAATAATCATAAACGAATAAAATAAAATAAGTTGCAGAATTTAACCAATAAAAAGATCCAAATATACTTCAGATTTCACAATTCTCTACCGAGAACCCAACTATTTTCCAAATAGTTTAAAAAGAGTGAGAAAAAGCAATAAAATCGTTATTATTTGTTCAAATCTAAAAAGAAATTGCATCTATTTACTGTACTTTGTAAGGACCTGGAAATAAAGGTTATAAAACCCGAAGTCGTAAAATCACAAAAAAGATCAAAACAAACGGCAACATTGCTGCAAGCAGTTTTTGCCGTAAATTTAACGTTTTTTATTTACAGAGTAAATATACTTTATTTTATATACTCTACCTGCTTTACATTTTATTACATATTCTCATTTAAAAAAAATTATACTTTATATTTATTAGACTTCTGAAAATTTTAACATAATAACACGGAAAGCAACAACAATAACAAAAAAAAAAAAAAAAAAAAAAAAAAAAAACATCCGACGATCTAAAAATTAAAAAAAAGGTTCTCAAGAATTAGAACGAATTATGCTATTTTTGAAATTATAGAAATGCACTGTGCAATAAGTGTTCAAAAAGTGTACGATTACATGAAAAAAATCCATATTTAGAAAAAAATGCTAAAACATTTATCTTTATAAAATGATTTAAATGTTTGTTTACATTTTGAAGCTCGTAATAATCAAAAGAAAGTTAAAAGATACATAAATGATATATGTAATAAACTTATAAACTATACATAGATGTCTTGGAGTAAAAACTCCACGCTAAATTTTTACCAATTTTCAAGGCTTAGTTTTTTTTTTTTAAATATAGGATTTGATGCAGTAACTTATTGAATATTAATTTAAGAAAAAATACATTTTTTAAACAGATATGCATTCATAAAATGTAGTGGCGTGATTCCTTGACCAATACTTTTTGGCGTTAGAGGTGGGGGGGGGGGGGAGTAATAAACGCCATGCAAACAAAATTATATAATGAGAGGAAATAATGGCATGTAAATAGTCCAACTCTAAGAATACAAACTACACAGCTTTAGAAATTGACAAATTGCTTTTAGTTACCATTAATTGCGATATCAGGTTGCAGTAATAAACATTTGATGTTTAATTTTTCTGACATGAAAAAATGAACTCCTTTTAACGCAGATAAATTTTCTTTATCAAATTTAGTTTTCAACCACGACCCTGTTGGTCTATTGTGCACAAAAATAATAAGAATAAAAATAAACAGAATAAAATAAAGGCTGTTGTTTTACCACTGAGAATAATCAACTGGATTAATTATACCAGTGGATGCATTTTTAACCCCGGTATACATTTTGTTCATTATATTTTTAACCATAAGTTATCTCGCAAACACATCCAAAATTTTGCTCAACATTTTGAAAATATGTGAAATGCACTCCAAATTTATGCAATAAACAAAGTATTTTGTAATGAATGCATTGTCTTCACATCATAGAACGTTTCAAGCAAACTTTGGAGCAGGCATTCTTACGTGCATGTTCCAGCGATAAAGTCTAAAAATGTAAAAAAATAACTTTTAGGAAATGATTGGGATTTAGATTCCCCAGAAAGGAACATCTTTTGGTGTTGCTCGCACCTAGTATTGAGAATTGAAGGATTTTAAAGCCTTATATTAGAAAGTTACAGACTCGGAAAATGTTTTCTGTTAAAGTCATATTCTCTTTTTATTTTGCAGCAGCATAAATATTTGATAATGCTATTTTCAAATTCATTCATCGGAGTATTAGTAAAGTTTTTTTTTTTTTTTTTTTGGAAAAAGCATTTAAAACTATCATTTAGTTTATAATAAAAACACAATATTGGAAAAAGTTTAAAAATTCCTTCATAACCCCACGAATTTAGTTTGGAAAAATTACGACACTGTATTAATACTTTTATCGGGGAAAAAGTTTGCGTATTTCCAAAAGTAGAATTTTCCGGTAACCATATCCGAATGTCATAGTCATAAAACAAGGCAGCCGAAAAATTCCTAGCGCCATATCTGGCGACTTAACTCAACTTTGACGTGAAATAAAGAAATAAAAGGCAATAAAAAATTAAGTTAATATATATATATATATATATATATATATATAATATAATTTTAACAGAGAATTTTTATTGGTTCTCTAACTTTTATGCATAGGGCTACAAAATTCAGCAGGTTTCAGTGATAGGTGCAAGCAACACCGAAAGTAGCTCCCTTGTTATTTTCCAGTGCAAAACACCCTTTGTCATTTTTCGAATTCCTTAATAAATACGCGTATTATTAGCACTTGGAGATTTTACTTATCCTAGTGTTATTACCCCAAGGCACCCTATTTGTAATCTGTAGTATCGTATCTATTTGTTTAAACATCAATTCTTTGGAGGTTTTGGGCGTCTCAGTTTCCTTAAATTGTATTTTTTAGAAAAGTCAAGTATTACAATTGAAATATGTAAATATGCGTAAAGTATTTGGATAATTTAAAGCACATTTTTCCGAGACATTGAAATATTCAGATTGGAGAATTAAAGATTTATAAAAAATATTCACTATCAATGAATTTTAATTAATACAAATCAAAAGGTTCTGGGTCTATAAATCTTTGGTACTCGCATCCCATACAATTGTTTTGGAGACGGAGACAATCTCTCTCTCTCTTTTTTCTTTTTTTGGTTAATCAACACATTATATTTTACTTGATCCTGTTTCGTCATCTTTTTCATTCTTTACATGTTTTTCTCTATTTGACGATTCTCACAAGTACAATTTCTATACAAAACATTTTAATGTTCCATTGCAAATACTAACATAGATCATTAATTAAGTAATAAACTATGTTTTTAAAAATTTTGTAATCATTAAAGAAACAAGGTACATTTTTTTTCATATGCTATTACATTTAAATTTTTTTAAATGCCTTTAATGAATTTTTAATAAATTATCTTGTAAACGAAATTATTTGGTTATAACTTTGAAACGATTAAGTTATACTCGTATCATAAATTAACTATTTGCTAATATTTTATTTCAAATTTTAGTGACTTAAATGGTACATAATCAACATCAACAAATTGTGACAAAATATACAATTCGGGAATCGAATCAGTGTCACCGGAATACCGCACGGACATTCTACCAACTGTACCGGTGCTCTATACCGATCATCCAAGTTCGATTCCCAACATGAAGGCTTTTTCATTTTGATTGCTGCGCGGCTTCAAAGCAACTAAACCTTGAAATGTTATAGAATGCAAGGTGTGAGAAGTTTTCCTTAGAAAAATTTCCAAGAATTAAATATAGATTAATTCAATTTCATCGATGCTGGGTTCTTTATAGTTTCGTGTTTGCCCGAAGTCGGTGACAAACGGAAAAAATTTTAATCTTGTACTTGCCTTGCTAACAGTGATTATAGTCAGAAGTTCCAGTCTGGGTGTCGTTTCACGTGGTTCAGTTGGTAGAACATCAGTGAGCTATACCGATGAACCGGGTTCGATACCAGGCTTGGTTATTTTTTCATTCTGTTGGCTTTGCGTGCTTTAAACAACTAAAGTTTGATGTACCGGATGCATCATAAATTCGTGCATCTTTAAAAATCCACAATAAGGAAAGTAATGATAAAAAAAAAAATTTCGATTTGCGCAAGTAGACTGATTTTAGATTTTTTTTGCCATATGTAATAAAAAGTGATTACAAAAGTAACCGATAGAGGACGCTCTCACGTCATATTGAGGCGTTTTATGCAATTCAGGCTAGCAATAAAACCCCTAGTTGGAGATGAATTCGTCATTCGATATCAGCTGCATGCTATCGTTACCAGACAGTTCGCTGGTGGTTAAACTTTTCTACAAGAATTGTAAATTCACAAATATTGCATCGCGAAGTTTCGCATGTTGAGCATCTTCTACTAACTTATAATAAATGCACAATGTCATGTTATTATTATTTGTTTCATTGTCTATTTGTGTTTGCCTGATTTGCATAAAACATCCCAATTTGTCGTGTAAGCGCCCGCTATCGGCTCTTTTTGGAATATATTTTTATTATACATGGAAAAAAATCCAAAATCCGTCGGATCATACTCGTGCAAACCGAATTTTTTCCGAGCATTACTTCTTTTGTTATGGATTTTTTTAAGTTTGCTTGAATTTATGACGCATCTTATATTATAGAATGTAAGGCGTGAGAATATTTCTCAAAAATAATTTCCAATAATAAAATATTTAATTATTTGTTGTGGCTGATGTCATTCAGGTTCTCTTATTAAATATCATAAATTACTTTCTATACACTTTATAATTTCCAAACACATTACTTTCTACACTTTTATACTTAGCACGATTTCAATACATAGCAGATAAAACTAAACGTTTTATGCGACAATTTTTGAAAAATGAAAATAATAAATATAAGTAATTAAAAAGGCGCATATCATTCAATTTATTTACTCTATGAATATTAATTATCAAACCTATCACACCAAAAGTAAAACATATCACCAAAGAAATTTATTTCTACCAGCAAAAATTATTTTAATTTAATAATTCTAAGTACTGCATTTAAACGGGAAAGATATTATTCATTCTTATTTTTTAATAGATCTAAGTAGATATTTCAAATTTTCAAAAGTTATGAAATGAAATATTTTAAAGCTTGACAAGAATAAATGAGTTGGAAAATTTTAAAGATAAGAAGTCTCTATAGTTCATTTTTTAAAAATGAAAATGGTGGATAAATGATTGTAAGCGAAAAAATGATTAAGTGAATATTTCCTTCAGTGTTGGGTCTTAAATCTAAGACTGCAAAAAAGCAAAGTGCGTAAAAGCAAGGAATTACATTTCTTTTCATACAATTATTTTCATTAAATAAATCTAAGGATTCAATTTAAGCGATAAGAAAATATGTCCCTCTTTTAAAAGAACAAATATGAATGGAATATTTGAAAATCATTAAATAGATCTTCATATGTCTTTTCATGAGAGAAAAGTTTTAAATCTTGATAAGAAGAAAAATTTAGGAAAAAAATAAATATGGAGTAATAAAAATTGTGAAGTAGTTTATAATTAATAAAATATTGGGAACTTCTTGGTTATCCATTCAACCAATTATATAAATCACCAAACTAATAGCCAAATTATACATATTGACGTATTTTTATTTTAAATAACGAAAAAACAAATAATTAATAGAATATTAATAAAAAAATACAAAAAAAAGTGTAATTAAAACCACTTAATGATATTTTAAACACTTGTATCTTATTTAATGTCATTGAATGAGACATACATGATCATCCATTATTGGCATTCAATCGAATTGTATGGCGATAGCTTTTGGTCGATGAGTTAACCAAGTAGTACCAAATATTGTATATGATTATTTAAAAAATATATGCGCCTACACTGCGAATTCGCAACACACAAATATAAATACTTTTTTGGACACTTTTTGTCAACAAATGTACAACACATTAATATGTTGTGAGTTTTAATACTGCAAGTACAAAACGCTTTTTGTGATGTGATTGTGTTCTTCATATACAGGGTGTCCCAAAAGGTCGTTTACAAACTTAACATGCTGGTCTGTCATATCATGATGAACAATTTTAAATGGGAAACTAAGGGTCCCAAACGTCTTCCAAAGGAGATATGCGCCATTAAAGTTTAGAATCCAAAAATTCAAATGATTATAAAAAACAGAAAAATTGGTCGATTTATTTGTGGTTTTTTTCACTAAAACTATTCTTTATGTCAGTATTTTCTTGAAAATAAATTATAAAGATAAATTTCAAAAAATGTCGATAGAGGGCACTTTAGACTTTGGAGTGACGATAAACTAGTTTTTACCATTATTTTTTGCATCTCATTAAATTTTTTTAGAAGCTTAGACATAAATTTAAATTTTGAGATAAAAATCTGAATCGTTGGGAGTGGTTAAGTAGCGCAAACTGAACTTTGTTCAGTGGGGTTGGGGAGGTTCAAATTTCAAATGATTATAAAAAACGGAAAAATTGGTCGGTTTTCTCTAAAATTATTCTTTATATCAATATTTTCTTGAAAATAAATTTTACAGATATCTTTCAAAAAATTCCGTCAGAGGGCGCCTTAAACTTTATAGTAACTAACAACTATTTTTAACCGTTATTTTTTGTATCTAATATAATGCTTGTAAAAGTTCAAACTTAAATTTTGTACTCAAAATCTGCATCGTTGTGAGTAATTAAGCGGCCAAAAATTGAACTGCGTTCCACGAGTAGGGAAGGTAACATTTCAACTCCTGAACACAGTTCAGTTTGCGCTTCTTAATCCCATCTATCGATTTAGATTTTGAGCACAAAATTTAAGTCTAAACTTTTGAAAACATTTAATTAAATTTAAAAAAAAATAACGGTAAAAAATAATTGCTGGTTATTTTAAAGTTTAAGGTGCCCTCTAACGGATTTTTTTTTAAATTTAACTTTAAAATTTATTTTCAAGGAAATATTGACATAAAGAACAATTTTAGTGAAAACCGACCAATTTTTCCGTTTGTTATAATCATCCGAAATTTGAACCTCCCCACTCCCATTGAACACAGTTCAGTTTGCGCTACTTTACCACTCCCAACGATTCAGATTTTCATCTCAAAATTTAAGTTTATGTCTAAGCTTCTAAAAAAAATTATGAGATGCAAAAAATAACGGAAAAAAATAGTCGTACGTTACTCCAAAGTCTAAAGCGCCCTCTATCGGCATTTTTTGAATTTTATCTTTATAAATTATTTTCAAGATAATACTGACATAAAGAATAATTTTAACGAAAATCGCAAATCAATTGACCAATTTTTCCGTTTTTTATAAAAATTTGAAATTTGAACCTCCCCCCGCAATTCATTTTGCGCTACTGAACCACTTCCAACGCTTTAGAATTTGAGCACAAAATTTAAATTTATGTCTAAGCTTCTAAAAAAATTTAATAAGATGCAAAAAATAATGGTAAAAACTAGTTTATCGTTACTCCAAAGTCTAAAGCACCCTCTATCGACATTTTTTGAAATTTATCTTTATAATTTATTTTCAAGAAAATACTGACAAAAAGAATAGTTTTAGTGAAAACCGCAAACGAATCGATTAATTTTTCTGTTTTTTATAATCATTTGAATTTTTGGACCCTTAACTTTAATGGCGCATATCTCCTTTGGAAGACGTTTGGGACCCTTAGTTTCCCATTTAATATTGTTCATCATGATATGAGAGACTAGCATGTTAAGTTTGTAAACGACCTTTTAGGACACCCTGTATTGCGAAATTGTTGCTATCTAGAAGCGTGTTATAATATTAGTGTTGTTAACTGTGTTGAAATAGTGTTTCAAATAATGTTGATGAAAATATTATCTTACAATTGTGTTGAGTTGCACAGCACTTTGTTACCAACACATTGTAAGCACCACACAACACTTTAGAACACTATAAATAATGAATGTAAAACACTTTACAAACGCATTCTACATGGCGGCCTTAAAATTGCACAATTTTAAAAATGGAAGACAGTATGCTTTATAGAAAAAAATGCAGGTGATTACAGAATGAGTTGTCTAATTCTACCAATAAATATCAATATCAGCCTTTTTGGAAAAATTTTGCAATTTTTATTAAAAAATTTAGCACAGACTTTTGCTTGGCACAGACACTGCCTCCTCTACAATGCCTTCTCGCTTGTGACGTAGTGGAGGCCGTTTCCCTGACAACGATCGCGTTTTGAGTTTCGTGGCGATTGTGGAACCAATAAGGTTAGTGATTTCGCCTCCACTTCATGACGTTTCACGTTTGTCGTCTGCTCAGTGAATAGGCATTGTTGAGGGGGCAGTGGCACAGAACATTCTCAACACAATCAAAAACAATTTTTGCTAGAAGTGTTAATTAAAACTATTCACGAATTTAAATGCGCTCTCAGAACGATTTTTTGCGAAAAATTTCAACCTTTTATTTATTTTTTTTTTAAATTAAAACATTTAGGATTCCTTAAATGTCTTTATTTCTGTCCACCGATAAATAGAAACAAAATTATACCCCCCCCCCAAAAAAAAAATACGGAAATGAACTTTCTATAACCGGAAGTGACCGTATTCACAAAAAGGTGGAATAATGCATTTTAATATTTGTACAATGCATTTAACTTTGGTCCTGTTTTGTTCTTTACTTTTTAAGCTAAAATGTAACATTTGGTACTGTTTATATATAAATATTTTATTTTCTCAATGGTGTTCCGATTCACCCCCGCAGATAGGGATGAATCGGAACAAATGTAAAAATCTTTATTTATTTTGATTCAAACTTTAATAAGGTTAATAAAAAATAGGATATAATGATAAGGGAGGAATAGGGACACGTAATTACTATCAAACCAAGCTTTTATTTTATATACAAATAAAGATATGCCTTTTTAAACATTAGAAAACAACTGTGAACTTTAATTTATTCTAAGAAATTGTATTCGAATGCAGAAGTTGAAATTTAATATAAATTCAGTCCTGTTCTGTGTTATCCTTTACTGGTAGTCATTGGGTAAGTGAATCTATTGAGTAGCCCCAATCACTGCATGTTTTAATACGACCTCCTAGTACGCCCACATCCACATGCATTAGTACTGATTGCATCGATCTCTCTTTTTTTAATTGAGCGTTAATTTTTTTTAACTAAGTAATTTCTTTGCACCCTTAAAGTAATTATAACAAACAGAATATATAATATCGCGACAAAATAGAAATTATTTGCATTTAATTTGTTTCATTAAGGGAGCTAGCATTATGGATAATTATCCACATTTAGGGGCAAGGATCTGCCGCATCTAAATATAAGGTCCGTTGTTAGATCGAAAATGCGTTAGAACTATTCTGCTGTATAATTTATCTCGCCAATTGCTTTAGAAATTTTTATTAATATAGAAATGGAAACAGTATTGCACCCATTTATAATTGATATGATAATATCTGAACTAAGTAAAATTTGACTAGCATTTGAACACAGTAGGATTTATTACATTTTAAATATGAAATTTTAACTTTGAATATAAATATTTAGTCGAACAATAACAATAGTTTAGTGAATATAGCATGGTTGAAAGGCTTATAATTGAAGCAGCCAAAAGAATGGTGTCCTTATAAACCGATAATAAAAAATTTGACCAAGAGAAAAACACAACCACAAACTTGATTATAAATAAAATAATAAAGTAAATAACGACATTATTATCCAGACTATACGTAATTTGAAAAAGAGCAATGACAACAACACACACACACACACACACACACACACCATATATATATATATATATATATATATATATATATATATATATATACAGAGTGTATCTAAACTACTGGGCAAAACTTTAAGGGGTGATAGTACACATCAAGACAAATAATATTAAATGGGAAACTAAGGGTCCCAAACGTCTTCCGATGGAGATAGGCGCCATCAAAGTTTAGGGTCCAAAATTTGAAATGATTATAAAAAACGGAAAAATTGGTCGATTTGTTTGCGGTTTTCACGAAAACTATTCTTTATGTCAGTATTGTCTTGAAAATAAATTATAAAGATAAATTTCAAAAAATGCCCATAGAGGGCGCTTTAGACTTTGGAGTAACGAAAAACTATTTTTTACCGTTACTTTTTGCATCTCATTATTTTTTTTAGAAGTTTAGACATAAACTTAAATTTTGAGCTCAAAAACTGTGGTTAATTAGCACAAACTGAACTGTGTTCAATGGGAGTGGGTAGGTTCAAATTTCAAATGATTATAAAAAACAGAATAATTGATCAATGGATTTGCGGTTTTCACTAAAATTATTCTTTCTGTCAGTATTGTCTTGAAAATAAATTATACAGATAAATTTCAAAAAATGTCGATAGAGGGCGCTTTAGACTGGAGTAACGTACAACTATTTTTTACCGTTATTTTTTGCATCTCATTAAATTTTTTTGAAGCTTAGACATAAACATGAATTATGTGCTGAAAATCTGAATCGTTAGGGGTAATTAAATAGAGCTAACTGAACTGTGTTCAATGGGGGTGGGAAGGTTCAAATTTCAAATTATTATACAAAACGGAAAAATTGCTCGATTCTTTTGCGGTTTTCTTTAAAACCATTTTTTATGTCAGTATTTCCTTGAAAATAAACTTTAAAGATAAATTTCAAAAAATTCCGTTAGAGGGCGCCTTAAACTTTAGAGTAACCAACAACCATTTTTAATTGTTATTTTCTGTATCTAATTAAATGCTTGCAAAAGCTTAGACTTAAATTTTGAGCTCAAAATCTGAAACGTCGGAAGGGGTTAAGAAGCACAAACTGAACTGTGTTCAGGAGTTGAAATGTTACCCTGCCCACCCTAAGAACACAGTTAATTTTTTTTGCTAATTACTCACAACGATTCAGATTTTGAGCTCAAAATTTAAGTCTAAGCTTCTAAAACATTTATTTAGATTAAAAAAATAGCAGTTAAAAATAGTTTTTGGTTACTTTAAAGTTGAAGGCGCCCTCTACCGGAATTTTTTTAATTTATCTTTAAAGTTAATTTTCAAGGAAATACTAACATAAAGAATGGTTTTATAGAAAACCGAAAACGAATCGACCAAATTTTCCGTTTTTTATAATCATTTGAAATTTGAACCTCCCCACCCCCTTTGAACACAGTTCAGTTTGCGCTACTTAACCACTCTCAACGATTCAGATATTCAGCTCAAAATTTAAGTTTATGTCTAAGCTTCAAAAAAAATTTAATGAGAAGTAAAAAATAACGGTAAAAAATAGTTGTACGTTACTCTAAAGTCTAAAGCGCCCTCTATCGACATTTTTTAAAATTTATCTGTATAATTTATTTTCAAGACAATACTGACAGAAAGAATAATTTTAGTGAGAACCGCAAATCAATTGACCAATTTTTCTATTTTTTATAATGATTTAAAATTTTAACTTACCCACTCCCATTTAACACAGTTCAGTTTGCGCTAATTAACCACAGATTTTGAGTTCAAAATTTAAATTTTTGTCTAAACTTCGAAAAAAATTTTATGAGATGAAAAAAATAACGGTAAAAAATAGTTGTTCGTTACTCTAAAGTCTAAAGCGCCCTCTATCGGTATTTTTTGAAATTTATCTTTATAATTTATTTTCAAGACAATACTGACATAAAGAATAGTTTTCGTGAAAACCGCAAAGGAATCGACTAATTTTTCCGTTTTTTATAATCATTTCAAATTTTGGACCCTAAACTTTGATGGCGGGTATCTCCTTCGGAAGACGTTTGGGACCCTTAGTTTCCCATTTAATATTGTTTGTCTCGATGTGTACTATCACCCCTTAAACTTTTGCCCAGTAGTTTAGATACACCCTGTATATAGATATCAAGCACTTTAAAGTATTCAGACAAACATAAATAGCAAAGTGCGGCCTAAGTCATTCAAATATAAACATTATTTTGTAAATATTAAACTTTATCATTGAAAGAAACATTTAGTTGTAGTTAAATCCTTTTAAAAACAATTTTCTTAATCTACTTAAGGATCGAGAAGTACCAGTTTTTTAATAGAAAATTTATATGTCAGTTACTTTAGATTCATTTATTAACACAAAATTAAATCTTGCAGCTATTTTCCTGTTAAAGAAATCTGTGCATTAGAGAACGTTTCTTTGCAAACATGAAAAAAAATGTTCACTAATATAAATTTATATTTAAAAAATAACGATTAATTTATTATAACAAAGACATTTCCTTCTTTATGAAAATAAAATTGATCTAGTAAAAATATCATTAAAAAATTATTTAATGATTCATTTGATATAAATTGGCATTTTAAATTGCTAAAATTAGTTGAAAAAAATAAATATGTCATAAATTCGCGTTTGGAATTTATTGAAAGTTTGGAGAGAAAAAAAAGAAATTAACTTTTCAAACGTTATTAAAAACTTACATTTTCTTTTTAAAAGAAATTATTACAATTAACAAGGAAATTAAACTAGACTACCCCTATTCAATGCAATTTGCTCAAATAAGATTAAGAGATTTCATTCAATATAATAAATTAGATTGTATTAAAAGCAGAGGCACTTATATATTTTGAATTCAAATATTACATGGATTTCTCCTATGTTTTTCATTTACTTGTGTTAAATTTGCATTTATATTGTACTTTAAGATTTCTTTAGAAATATCTCTTTTCAAATTCTTTTCTCATTTGTTTTTATTTAATCCATTATTCGTCGAAAAATAACTATTTATATCGTTCTTTTCCAAATTCTTTAATGTAAATTAGAGAGTCCTCGTTTATCCATGAAAATATATATTAAAAAATATATAAATCATTATTAATACATTTTTATTATACAGGGTGAGTCATAAACTTTGAAACAATAGGCTATCTCCTTAAATATTGCCCGTAGACCCATACTTTCAGTTGCAAAGTTCCATAAAAAAAGTGAATTTTTTTATAAGATAAGTTACAACTCCATGGGGTTCTATTTTAAAAAATACGAAAATTAAATTTTTATACGGCCCCCAGAGGATAAAACTTCCAATTAGAACTTTTTTCCTTATCCATTCTTGAATTGAATAAAAAAAAATTCATCTTGTAATCTTCAAAACTCAGAGAGTTATGACAATTTCAATAAATCGTGAGGTTTCAAGGGATCAGACAGAAATTGAAAAGTGTAAAATTCAAGAAACAATGCTGCTGTAATAGGTCCAGGAAATATTTATTTTATTAAATTATTTATAGAGTTAGAATTTTGAATGTTTTGTGATGGTTAACCATATAATTTGTAAGCATTATCACATCATAAGACTTCTTAATAAAATATATTTTTCAAAAAATTTAGAGTAAATAAAAATTGCTATAACTCAGAATATTATTTGTTGCGTTGAATTTTTTTCTTTTGATTAAATGAAAATGTCTATTTTCAATTTTGATTCAGCATTTAAAATAATATATTTTTTTTTAAGTAAAAGTATTTAAAATAGCAATATAAAAAAGAGATGCAATTTTTAGTAAATAAATCATATTTTTAAAAGTAAATTTTCTGAGCTGAAAACTTCTTTCGGCTCTTTGGGCTTTTTTTCATATGTTAAAAAACTATTCAACTATAACCGACGATTATTGACGGTTATTAACAGTTTAAAAATGAGAAATTCTGAAATAAAAGCATTTGATGCAGAAAATTGCATTTAGTTTTAAACAAAGATGGCCTCCTAACGTTTAAATGCTATTTAAATGCTTCAAGGTGATTATCTCCGTTTTGTATAGTTCCGTTTTCAGATTTTGTTTAAGTTCTGCCATTCTCATTTTTTTAATTACTGTTTAAATACGTCAGTTGATTTAAACCTTATTTTTTATCACTTCAATTTCAAATTTTTTCGCTGTACAGTGTCTAACAGACAGACATTTTGTAAAAACATGTTTTTCGGTATCTCTGTGCCCTAAAACGTCTAAATCCGTCAAAAACCGGAATTCAAAACTTTCATGAATCCAATACTTTCTTCTTGTAAAAATAGAAGAAAGTAAAAATAGGTTTAAAACCGTCATAAATTTTGAGGCTGAATAGTAAAGAATAGATTTTTGAAAATATTTCTATGTAATTTATTAAAATATATTTCCAATGATTCCGTTAATAGAAGTGCCATTATCGCTATTACTATTTTTACTAAACTTATTGCCTGCGGCATTAAGTTTTTAAGACGCTTTTAATGAGAGTTTAATTAATATTACTTAATTTAATAATACTTTTAATAAAAGTTTAATAAGACGCTCCGGCCTATGGGTCGTGCCATTTACGAGGTTGGCGCCAAGCTCGAGATATTGCAGACATCTAGCATATTTAAAGGAATTTTAAAGCAAAAACGTATACACTTTTATTTTATATCTAAAAATTAAAGTATTGTCTTGAATCAACATTTAACAATGTTTAAATTTATGGTCGAACCCTAAATTTTACTGCAAATGAACTGATAGGTATGCATAAGTGGTGTAAGTCACGAATTTTTCGATTTTAATATCTTTCGGGGATTTATAGATATCGAGATGAATTTTTGTTTGTTCAATTCAGGAAAGAGGGAAATAAGGAAAATTTTTCTAGCTGGAAATTTTATTCTTTGGGGGCCGTATAAAAATTTTATTTTCGTATTTTTAAAAATATTTGCAACTTATCGAAAAATTCGCCTTTTTTAAAAACTTTGCAAGTGGAAGTATGAGTCTAGGGGCAATATTTAAGGAGATAGCCTATTGTTCTGATATTTGTGACCCACCCTGTATAATCAAGTATTTTAATTATTTGATTTTATTCATTAATCTTTTAATAAATCACATTTTAAGCTTATGAATTTGATAAAACTGAACCTGGTGCGGATTCATATGGGAACGTTTACTTTTAATTTTGCGATCATTCAAACCAATTTACATAAATAATTCCAATTATTTTATTAAAAAATATAGTTAAGGTAAAAACTGATATAACCAGTTAAATACCATTGTTGTCTACTCTCATAAAATATTTCTTATTTGTAACAAGATGTATTTTGCTTTTCAATATCCTAAATCAAAGTTTTGTTACTCTTGTGACCAGAGTGTTACAAGAGTAACAAAATTTTGGTTTAATATATATATAAATATAATGCTTTTTGTTACAAATTAAAATATGTTAGTGAGAGTAACACAATATAAATTCAGGAATTCACAACACCATCACATAACTGGTTATATATATTTTGATCTTTATTTGCATTTTTTAATAAAGTAATCACACAGCGTTTTAATTATTACTGGATATGATTACAAATGTAATGGCTATAAGTAAGATAGATTGTGCCAATACATGAGACTACTCACAGGTTCACTAGAGGTAATATTGGGAACCTAACATCTTTATATTAATTTTAAAACAACGTCAAACCATCCAGAATATTTAAACCTATTTTATAATACATAAATTTACTTTAATATTTGAGATGACTAGTGTCGGTGTATTTTACTCATAACGTACTGCCCTTAGTGCAAAATATAACAGAAACTTTATCATTTATATAGAGGAGAAACAGAATCAAGTATCTGTTTTAAATTTCCTTTAAAAAAAGTAATATGTGTTTTTAATGTAAGTTTTAAAAACTTGAAAAATATTTATATTCATTTATTTTATCAATATAATTAATTTATTATAAGAAAAACATTTTTTTTATCATGTGAATAATATTAATCTAGTTGAAATATCATTCAATAAAAGTCTTTTAACGAATCATTTGTTATAAATTGTCATTCTAAATTACTATATGTTGTTAAAAACTAAAAATGTCCTAAATTCCCGTTTAGAGTTTATTAAATTTTTGGGAGAGAAAAAAAGGAAAAAAAAAATTCCAAATGTAATTTCCCACTCACATTTTCCTTTTTAAAACATTTATTACAATTGAAAAGGAAATTAAACTAGACTGTCTCTATTCAATGCAATTTGCTCAAAGAAGGTTTAGAGATTTTATTCAGTATAATAAATTACACTGTTTTAAAAGCAGAGACAGTTATATCTTTTGAATCCTAATATAAAAGCATTTCTCCTTTGTTTTTCATTTATTTGTGTTAAATTTGCATTTATTATGTTCTTTAAGATTACTTTAGAAATATTTCTTTTCAAATTCTTTAAGGGAAATTAGAGAGTGCGCGTTTACCCATGAACAATAGATTAAAAGTTTCATAATCTGATGTATAAATTTTATATTAGATTACATATAAATTCATATCTAAACTTATATGTGATCAAGTTCATATATAAATTGTATAATAGATCAGTTTTAAAGCATTATAAATTCGATAAAAACAAAAGTGAATGCAAAGACACGTGGGAACTCACTGTTACATTTATGATCATTCGAGCAAATTTACATAAATAATTGCAATTATTTTATTAAAAGATATAATTACGATAAAAATTGATGTAACACGTTAAATATTATTGTAATCTACTCTCATAAAGTATATCTAATTTGTAACAAAATATATTTTCTTATTTACATAATAAATCAAAATTTTGTTACTCTTAAACCCAGAGTATTACAAAAATAACAAAAATTTTATTTTATTTTAAATAAGGTACCCTGGGGTAATAACGCCACGTTAAGGTTCTACCAATTTTCACGGCTTAGTTTTAGATTGTATTTTTCAAACAAATATAGGATCTGATACAGCAACTCTTTGACTATCTATATAAAATAAAATAATTTAACAGATATGTATTCATAAAATGTAATGGCGTTTTTTCTTGACCAATGCTATTTGGCGTTATTACCCACCTATATGGGTAATAACGCCATGCAAACAAAACTATGAAATAAGATGGAATAATTGCATGTAGATAGCCCAATTCTAAAAATACAAACTCTACAAACTTAGAAATTGACAAACTGCATTCTAAGCTATTGAAAATGTTCAATTTTTTGTGAAAGTGTAAGAAAAATAAAGGTGTGGTGTGGGAGGAGGGGATGAGGAAAAAGATTATCAGACCGTGAGCTTCTTTTTGCTTAAAAAGGACCGCTTAAATAGAAATATGAGAAACATTGGACAGTTTTTACTGAGTTTATTTGAATCAGTATTTAGGATATAGCTCGGCCACTGTAGGGAATCAACCGGAGTACTAAAGTCAAGGATTGGCGTTATTACCCCGGTATAGTTATTGCGCAGTACATTTTAAATTACAAATTATCTAGAGAAGATATCCAAAATTTTCAAAAATATTTTAAAAGTACATGAAATGCACTACAAATTTATGTAATTAACAAAGTATTTCCGGATAAAAAGATAGTCTTCACATCACAAAACGTATCTCGCAAATTTTAGATCAAGCGTTAATTTTAGTTGTTTGTAAAAACAATAAGACCTAAAAATGAAACAAATTAACTTGAAGCTGTTTTTTGCGATTTATATGACTCAAAACCCTTCTGCGCACAGCACATGGGTGTCATTTACCTGATTATTTCATAATTATGCAAAATATAGGCACTTGGCGTTATTACCCCGCCTGGCGTTATTACCCCAGGGTACCTTATTTTAATTGTGCAAAACTTCTCAGTTCATTTGTGCAGATACCACCATTTTAAACTGTAGATACAGTTAGGGAAAGGATTTTTTGCATTTTACTTATTAAATCATAAATAATCATATAGAAATACAGATGGTAGTATCTTTTATTAAAATCGTCTAGTAAATATTTTACTTAAAATTTCTTAAAGGGTCATCTACACATAAACATCCAAACTAGAAACATCTCTCTACTATTATCTAGATTCGACATCGCATTTGGATTTTGCGTTTCATTTTATTTTAGAATGACAAGGAAAATGCCATTAGTTTATTATTTATTAAATTTAAAAGTAAAACTCTTTGATTAGTTTTATTTTTAAATATTGTAAAAAAATATCGCATTTCGGATATCTTTTAAACAAACTCAAAATCTACATAACGGAATGACTGCAATTTTAGATTTGCATACTTAAAGTTTTTATATCAGGGTTGGTATAAAAACCGGTTTTTTTTAAAAAAACCAAAAAACCGGGTTTTTTTGGTTTAAACCAGGTTTTTTTTTTGGTTTAAACCGGGTTTTTTTCAAATCATTATTTAAATAGCATTTGCAAGAAAAATAACCTGAGTTTTAGAAAGTCATGAGGATTTTTTGTAATTAATAGTTAATTAATGTTAAAGATTCACATTAGTTATTTTTTTGATAATTAAATAACTAAAGCATAAAAATTTATAATTAAATTATCTTATAAGTTTAGGTTTCTATAGGGAAATATTCATTGTGTGAAAAAAAAAATATTAATTTATTAGTATACTTATATAAACCTTTTAGATAATAATTTAAGAAATAATTATATGCAGGTTGATAATGAAGAACATAGTAAAGGGCAAACAAACATATTTTACTAAATTAACAGAAATAAGCTGAAATAGAAAACATTTTCTTGTGTATAATTTAGAAATTATTTACAGCATTAACATCAACAAATGATTATTAATCTCTTACTACATATATTTACTTAAAAAATATCAATATGCATTTTATTAATGCTAAAAAATACATGTGTATTGACTTACTTGATACATCAATGAATGTAATGCTTACACAAATTGAGACATAGGCTTAGAAAAATTAATTTATTTTTTCTGTTTCTTTGTTCTTTAAAAGGTGAAGATTTAGCATTAAATTTTATTATCTATGCAAGCATCGAGTTACATGGATATTTTTGATTTGTAAAATTTAATGTATCCTTTTTTTCTTGTTCACATAGTTCACTTTGACTGTATTGTGGTTCAAGCATGTATACCTAAAAGGGCATGGGTGTTAGGGCTATTTTATACCTGGACTAAAAAACTATGAGACTTCTTTATTTACATTTTTTCCTCTTAATAATTTTTGAAGACCTGTCCAATTATAAACTGCATTAGTAATGGAACTTATTACTTTAGATATTATCCAGGGCAACTGCAATAGAATTCAACAGTTTAAACATACCTTCAACATTTCTTTTAAAATAAAAATTAGACAGATACGAGCTTTTGAATATTTTTATCAATAACATTCCTATTTTCTACACAAATTTTAAGTAAAGTGGGACAATTTTTAAGGTAAACATCTAAAGCATCTGAAAATGAATCACACCTAGTATTATAAGGAAGAGCTAATTTGACAGCATTTACATTGCATGCAATTTTTACATTTGGCTCTTAAACATGTTTTTGATGTATTTCTTATTCCCTCAAATGAAAATCAGATTATATTTTCCTTTCTTCTAGTTTTAGACATTCTTTTATTTCAATATTCAATCTATAAGTAGCTTTCTTAAAATAAAATACAATACAAAGTAACTAGAAACAGAAAAAAATGTAAAAACTGCAAATCCAATCTAAGAAAAACCAAAGCTTACTAAAACCAATAGCTATGGAACAGAAAAAATTCATAGTCAATCATTCATTAGCATACAGAACAAGAGTAACCAATGGAAAGAATGACTTATGATTATGTCATTATTGATGCTTTGATACATGATGCAATCCTTACAAGGAAGGTCTCCATACGGGCATACTCAGAAAAATCTGAAAAAATTACAGAATGTTCTTCTCATATAGTTATATATGTTTATAAAAAACATTTCGGCGGAACCTCCTTATAACGTCCGTAAAAAAATAATAAAAATTTCGTTTATTTGGCGATTTATCTCCGGTTGGCGAAAAAACGAAATTTTAAAAAATACGCTTTTACGCTTCGAATACTTTTTAAAGAAAAAACTTTCTATGTTCAATTTATTTAAATAAGTTTAGTTTAAGTAATTTTAGTTTTGCATTTTTATTTTACTTTAAGTGTAATTTTGTCATATACGTTTATATGTACTTATAACAAAATTAAATTAATATATTTTATCATTTAAAACACAATTTAAATTGATTAAAATTGTTCCAAATTGAAAAATACACTGTTAAAAATCTGCTGCATTTTGTTGCAACGCCCTCCCTTGCTTGTATAGAAAACGGTTACTTGGCCGTGAAATTTAGCTTTCTCATTGGTTGGAATAGAGATATTATATACAAGCGGTGGAGTGCGTTGCAACAAAATGCAGCAGATTTTTAACAGTGTATGACACGGTCAATTCACGGTGCTATGGAGCATTCTCATTGGTCAGAAGAGAGATATTCTATAAAAGTAGTGGAGTGACGTTGCAGTAAATGCTGCAGATTTTTAACAGTGAAGTCAATTAAAATCAATTTTCAGATTCGTTAAAATCGAATGCTTTTGGCGAGGAAATGCACTGCTCGCCAAATCCCGCGTAGCTTTCAGATTTTCACGCCAATTATTCCAAACTATTTTATTTTTTTACATATCTAATAATGAAATTCCGCCGCTAATTTTCACTGATCCTTTATTACCTACATGAGTAGTTTAATTCGTATTTTTTTTTCAAAAAATTCTGAGAATGGCCCCAATGGAGACCTTCCTTGTTAGTAAATCATAATCAAGCTATCTAAGCAGTAAAATTGCATTTTTGGCTGGCATATGCCATTTTTGCATTTTTAAAAAAATAAAAGGTTTAAAAAAGAATTAAAACTAACTACCTTTTTTTACCCTCCACAGTTCACTGTAGAAAAATATTTTGCCATGTCAATTTATAGCTAGTAAGAAAAATTAGATTGATTAAAGATGTTTGTCACTTTAAAATTTTGTCTTTAGCTTTGCTTGTAGCTATTCCATAACTTTGATTTTGCACATTTTAATAATGTGTAAAATAAATGAAAACATTGGGGAAATAGGAAAAAAACCAAATTAAAAAAAAAAACAGCATGGTTTTTTTTTAAAAAACCACTTGGTTTAAACCATGGTTTAAACCGCGGTTTAAACCAGCGTGGTTTAAACCAAACAACCCTGTTTTATATACAACTCTATTTTCATTTTTAAAAATACTGATTTCAAATCTGTGTCGAGAAAAATTATATTTAAAATTATTAAAAAAAAAAGAATTGTACCGATTTAATTTTTTTACAAAAATCTATTTTAGAAAATTTGAAATTTGTGAAAAAAAATGAATATCATGGGCACAATTTTAATGAAACGCAGCGTGCATCATTTTTTTAAGTTTCATATTTATTTATAAGTAACACAGAAATAAGGATGAATCAATTAGTAGACTAAAATATTAAAAAGTACAAAAGCTCGAAACAAATAATTTTGAGTATTGTCTTAGTTAGTGAACAATGTAAAATTTAATATTTTTCAAATGTAAATAGTTTCGTTTTTGTTTAAAAAAATATTTTACAAATACGTATTTAAGAAGCTCGACATATCTTTATATGAAAAAAGAATTTCAACAATATAATTTTATAGATAAAACATCCATTTTCTGTGATACAATTTTAATCATTGCATATGTGTGTTTATTTTACAATTTAATAATTATTTATAAGATTTTTTTAAATTAGTAAAATATTACTTAATATAAATATTTACAAAGCAAGCTTTACATGTAAAAAATTATGGGTAAATTTAATATATAAATAAAGAGCAAAATCAATCCCATTCAATTATTTTATCAATCTGATTTTATAGCCATGAATTTACAAAATTGCACCTAGAGTAAACCATCATTCATTAAATTAAGTATCTTAATGTGTCATATTAATATTCTTGCAAAACAAATGAATTATAGGCTAAAACATTCAATTTTATTATAGTTCCGAGCATTCGGAAAACCGGAAACATGCTGATTACATTTAAAACCCTTGGGGATAAGCCTAAGGGAATATGGGAAATATAGAGCTATTTACATGAGGCAATCAATAATCCACGAGCGAGCCGAATTCCATTAGTGTGCTTTATAAACTATGTATTCTTGTAATAAAGCGACTGAACAAATATATTTTCGCATAACTAAACTGAATCTAGGAAATTAAATCCAACGTATTAATGGAGGAAATTTTAGAATTTAATATATTAATACGCATTATTCTATAATGGACATGCTATAACTAACTGTGACATATTAGTACCATTATAAATGTTCCGTTAGATTGTGAAAACAGAGGTCCTAAACGACTAACGTTGGAAGTAACTTTCTCATTATATTAAAGACAAATGTTTATAAACTGTAAGTATTACACTAAGTCCACCACATGCATTTTTAAATATTGTAAATGTCCATAAATATGAAAAGTATTGTTATATTTGCTTTAAATTCGAAAAGTATTAAATCATCTGAAAAAGTATTTTATATAGTAAAATAATAAAAACACAACATAATAAAGTCATTTTTTTATTTAAAGACTTTGTGTGAATTCACACGGCAATGCTTTGTGATATTCTGTGTTATATTAGTAGAGATTCTTTTTATTTACTTCTATTTTTACAAGAATAAAAATTTGGATTCATGAAAATTTTCGGAATCCAGTTTTTGACGGATTTACCCGTTTTAGGAGTCAAAGAACTTGAAAAACATGTTTTTACGAAATCTCTGCCTGTCTGTCCTTTTATCTGTCAGTCTGTCTGTCAGAAATTCATAAAACTTTAGATTCTGTTAGACCTAGTTATATACTATATCTGATTAGTTTTCTGTGAGTATCGCTCAACAGGTTGCACTGCAATGCTACACTATTTACGATTTCCACAACAGCCATATACCTCATGATTTTCACAAAACTTTAAATTTTGTTATTTCTTGCTATAACATGGAGTTGATTACGTTTTGGTGCAAATCGCTCAACAAGTGGCGTTGTTATGCAGTTTTTTTTTCTTTAAAATTCTGCAATAGCTCTATCTCAAAAAGTAATGAATGGATTTTCATCGAATTTCAGATTCGGTTAGTCCCTGATATAAACTGGTGTTGTTTAGTTTTTACAGTAAATCGCCCGACAGATGCCATTTCTATGCTGAAATTTTCACGATTTCGCAATAGCTGTGTCTTAAAAACAAATGCATGGATTTTAATCAAACTTCAGATTCAGTTAGCACCTGTTAAAAAAATATATTCTGATTAGTTTTTCGGTATACATCACCCAACATGTGGCGCTATTGTGCAGATTTTTTTTTTTTTTTTTTTTTTTTTTTTTTAGATTTTGTAATAGATTTATCTTCTATCGCAAAAACTGATGCACGGATTATCATAAAATTTTAGATTCAGTTATAAGTTGTCATCAGTTGTTACTGACTGAATTTTAGTTTAAATCACCTAAGCAGCAACGCTGCTATACTGCATTTTCCAGGATGTATTAGCATGCATAGGATAGAAGAAAGTTTTGGTATTGCCACATCTGACTAGGTTTACTTTACACCTATTTCATTATTTCTGTAGGTTGTTCAAAATAATCAAATTTTTGTATTAGGAAAATAATTTCAATCGCGAAAAACAGTTGATAAATGAAGTACATAATAAAAAGCTTGCATGCAGAGATTTCTAATGCAGATTATTTATCAAAATAATTACCATTTAAAAGACTTTTTTTTTTAATTTAAAATCTTTTAATAACGAGCTTTTTCTTCTAGACAAATAACATTATACACGATAAATATTCAAATAATCTTGCCACCAAAATTTCCATAGTAATTTTTTATATAAAATGCAATTAAAAACAATTTTTTCGCTAAAGCTAGTTAAGCATTTTTATTATATAAATAATTTATAAGATTTCAAAAGAGAAAATAACAAATATTTTTGTATTGTTGAACATATATAAACGTTAAAAGTATATTTTTTAAAAGGTAGGATTTAATAGTTTTTTAAATACTAGTAAAATAATACCTATCTGAAAATATCTGGTGGATTCTCATTCGCCTATAGTGGTATATTTTCCTAAAAATTATTATCTTGATAATAGAGTTTCGATAACGATGTTTATTTTATTTAGACTTTTTCTATTTTTTTCTCTACTATAATTTTTTATTTAATAAAATTTCAAAAATTAAAACAAATGTATTACCCGAAATATATATATATATATAATTTTTAATTCTGTAAGATATAATTATAGTGAAAATTAAAAAGAATTTTGAAAATATATATGCAACGTTTTCTAATATTTCTACAGTTAATTTACAGTTATAATATTTATATTTCGAATATTAAATATTTTCAAGTTTTTTTTTTCTAATAGATACTTTGTTTATCAGAGCTTTTCTAGAGTATAATACTATTTCAAAAATGTCTTTTAGCCAGTCCTGTAAATGATAAAATGTTACATTTTTATATTAATATCATGTGTGAATATAATCATGTGTGATTTTTATCCGTGCACTAAGAGTTTTGCTAAATGTTAGAGACATATACTCTACATTCTGTTTCAATGAGTCTTTTAAAAGCAAACTATTAACCATGAATTAATAGAAAAATGGGCAATTCCCAGACTTAAACTTTTTCGTCAGTATTATTCCCACTGGCTATGATTGACCACAGTTGTTGAAATTTTTTATCATCCTCTTAAAAATGCAATCACGTCATTTTGACGGGCTATCTTCTAGTTAGTAATAATTAAATAATTATAAACTAGCAATTTGGATTTATTAATTAGAGGATAAATTGTTTTGAAAGGTATATTATACGAAACCCTTTGGGTGATCTGCGATAACACTTACTCACTTGTTTTTACATTAGAGTGGTGGATATATTTAAATTGTATTTAAAATATTCTATATACGTAGTAAGTTTCGATTTAACGACATTTGGTTTAACATAATGATTATACAAAAGCTTAATTCAAGCTGTTACGTTTAATTCAAGCTATATTAATTAAAGATAACATACAATGTTTTTTCAAAATCCCAGTGGTTATAACTAAATTCACATGCCAGTTTCGATAAATCTTAGAATTCCTTGGATTTGTAAGAAGTCTAATCTATTAACCAGAGTTTACAACCGAATATAAAGTTCACCTTCATCTTAAGAATAAATGAAAAAAAACCTTTTATCACTTGGATTTCCCGCGAGTGTAATTAAGATTAGAGAAATCGTGAGCGTTAATCAACAAGAAGCAAAAGCCAGAGTTAATTAAAATACGACCCTTTTTGATAAGCGATTATATATGTTACACCAGACAACTAGTCTGATAAGAATAACGATGAAAAAGAATAATGATGATAGCGATACATAATGCTCGGGGAGATTAAAACAAAATGGGAATTACAATGTTGAATTAAGATGATTTTCCTTGTACCTATGTACGGTTCCTTCATCTCGTGGGTAAGTTAATTTTATGTCTCAATCTCCTTCCCTTTTATAGTTAATAAAATTTAATTTGTTTTATTAATCTTTCATTTTTAATAAATAATTAAATTAAAATTAATACCGGACTTTATTATTATTATTAGTAGTAGTATTCACAGCTATGCACCATAACATTAATATGCTATTTGCTGGTGTCCCATTCATGTTCTACTGTATGATGAAATTTAATGACATTGCTTCGTTTTTCTAATTTCTTTAGTTTAATTTCTTCTTTAACCCATTGAGGGGAGGTGGGATATATAATATCCCATGTAATTTTAACTAAGAATTCCAACAAAAAATTTAATTAAATTTTACATTTATAAGTGGGTAGAAAACGGTAGAAAAATTGTATTTCGTTGTTTTGAAATATAATTTTATAAAAATTCTGGTGGAAATTGAAATTACAGAAGCACAGTTACTTGCTTTTGAAAAGGTTAACTTTACTAAATAATGTAGTTAATTTAGATTATTTTGGAAGTTTTGGAAATTATTTCATTATCTATGTGTGCGCATGATTTTTCTTCTTGCTATTCTTGAAATTGATTCATGATATTTCGAAAAAAATATATATTCAAAATCTCAAATATGTAAATTTACTCTAAAAGCACAGATAATGACATAGAGAAATTGCAGATATGAGTTTCGCTTTCGGAAAATTATAAGAGAAACTGAAATCTTTTTTGAAGTTTTTGATAATGGGAGAAATCTCAGATGAGTAAGATGAAATCTGGATTTTTTCTTTGAAGGAAATCAAATTTCTTAAATTGTCAGCCTTATCTTAGATGCAATTCTGCATTTTTAAAATCTTATACTACTAAAAGCAATCTTTACTTTTTGTGATTTTTCTCTGGAAAGAATAATTTTTATTTTAAAAACTTCTAGATACGAATTGCAAATGTGTTTCAACCGAATATTACATGAGTTGCTTTCATAAGTAAAAATAAAATAAAATTAAAAAAAGGATAAATATTTATTTTATGATACATTTGCGTGTGTATATAGGCGAGTATTTAATAATATTAATTTATAAAAACACTGTTCAAACAAATAATTATCAAAATTCTTTTTTTTTTTTTTTTTTTTTTTTTTTTTTTTTTGTCAAATGAGAAAACAAATACAATCATCTGTAGAGATTTTTACTGAAATTCCATTATATCCATTTAATTAGATACCGTAAAATATTACAATTGTACTTTCATCAGTTTTCCATTATATTAAATTGAAATTATGTATTACGTGCAGATATTAATTTTGTTTTACAAACAATACGAATTACGAATAAAATTGCATTTTTTAAAGAGGTATAAAACTAAAATATATAATAAACCTTCTTAATTATAAACTTATTTCATATACTAAAAATTTAGCTGTTTTGCTCTTATTGTAAATAAGGAACTTATTTATTTATATATGAAATTTTATAACCTTTCAAGATTCCACATCTGTCATTGGAAAATAAAATGACTTTGAAATAATTTTAAATTTTATTTGTAAAAAATAACAGTGATGATATAACTAAACTATTTTAAACCAATTTATGATTACATTCGCAGCAATTATACAATCCATGAATGACTTTGAAATCCCCTAAAAAACTCGCCAGACCGTCTAATATGCTAATATGATTAAATGTTAGAACTTTCTCTACCTTTCTTATCTAACTTTCCTGGATTTACCAAGGCTTTTTTTTATTTCTTTTTAATTTTTAATTACATATTTTTTATTTTTACTTCTGCCATCCCTCATTCTGGTTAAGAAATCTAACAACTGCGATTTTCTTATTTTAACTGTATTTATTATGCTTTTTCGTTACATTATTGTTCAGTCTGCATATTTCATCTTATATGCTATGTATTGACTTATTCATTTGTTCCCCAAAAATTTTAGATCTTTCTTTCAGTGAAATAATGTGTAACTTTGCACATTGTTGTGTATTCACACTGCCATAATTTGATGTATGAGTATTGCCCAAATGAAAGTAGCATTGCTGTAATAACACTACCATTTGAAAAGAATGCTTTTTAGAGGATTCAGAGTTCGGGAAACGCATACGATATCGTCAGATTCCGCCAGATGTGTGCTTGTGATAGATAATGCGCATGCAACGTCACGCAGCCGAAAAAAGACGTCCTTCTCAACTTGTGATGGGCAAAAATGATAATTCTTGGAGAGTTAGTAAATTATAACGTATTATTTCCTGCGCATAATATATTAAAATAAAATTTATTATATCAACATGAAAATTACATTTAGTTTAGAATTTTCTAATGCAGTTTAATTCGAATTTTTGCCCACTACATGTTGAATTGTCACGAAAACATCCAGTTTGTTTACAAACATGCACATTATCTATAGCATGAGAGCACGGTAAAAGTGATAGTTCACATCATGGATGCCTCTAAAAGGATCAACGAGGGTTCGAGATATTTTAATCAGAGGACACATTGTATGCTAATGAAATCTATCATCGATTACAAAATGCGTGTATAAATTTATAATTAAAAAGTTTTACTACATATTTTAGTTTTATACCTCTTCAAAAAAATGAAATTTTATTCGTAATTCATAATAAGGTAATCATCTAATTCATAATAAGGTGTGGTGTGTGTGGGGGGGAGGATGAGGCAAAAGAATATCAGACCGTGAGTTTCTTTTTGCTTAAAAAGGGCCGCTTAAATAGAATTATTAGAAACATTGCACAGTTTTAACTGTGTTTATTTGAATCAGTATTTAGGATGTAGCTCGGCCACTGTAGGGAATCAACCGGGGTATTAATTCCAAGGATTGGCGTTATTATCCTGTTATAATTATTGCGCTGTACATTTTAAATTACAAATTATCTCGAGAAGATATCCAAAATCTTCAACAACATTTTGAAAGTCCATGAAATGTACTATAAATTTTTGTAATTAACAAAGTATTTCCGGATAAAAAAAATAGTCTTCACATGACAAAACGTATCTCGCAAATTTTAGATCAAGCGTTAATTTTAGTTGCTTGTAAAAACAATAAGACCTAAAAATGAAACAAATTAACTTGAAGCTGTTTTTTGCGATTTATAGGACTCAAAACCCTTCTGCGCAGAGCACATGGTTGTCATTTACCAGATTATTTCATAATTATGCAAAATATTAGCACTTGGCGTTATTACCCCGCCTGGCGTTATTACACCAGACCACCTTATACTAAAACTAAAATTATTAAAACAAGTAAGAAAAATCATGCGTTAAGCACATATTATGAAGCACTTTCCAACACTTCATGAAATCGTTAATAAAACTTCGTCATTTAGGGCAATATGGTTACTGTATATAGCCAAATATGTATTCCAACACTGTCGAATAGCCCTGTATTTAATCTGTCGGTCATTCAAAAGCGTCCACATATTCTATACTTTGCGAGGTTCTTTATATCCTTTTATCTATATTCAACAAACATTTCTTAGTAAAGTGAATGCAGTTCAGCGTAAAAATGCATAACTTATTTAAAAACCCCTCAAGTAATTTAAGCTCATATTTTGAAACATTTGCGACCAATTTGGGTAGCCGTATATATCAACTACAGTATTTATACACACCATATAATATGTGTAGATTTGGTGAAACTTAAATATAGCTGAAACAGGGATGTATTGGCTAAACCAATACATCCCTGGTTCAAATCCTGGCCCGGACTTTTTTCACACCCCCCCTCCTCCCCGTAAAAAATAGTAAAATGGAAAAATTTACATCTGTTATAATTAATTTACCGATTGAATACTCTTTTTTAAAATTCATCTAGTGTAATTTTGTATACAGCGATTTTCTGCAGTTAAATATATTGACCTTTGATTTATTCTGTTGAGCTGATCCAGAGCATTGACGGCTTTAGTCAATACATCCTTGGTTCGAATCTTGGCCCGGACTTTTTTCATTCAAAAAAATGGATAAATTTACATCTGTTATAATGTAAGTATGTGTAAAAGGTAATAGTAACAAAAAGTTATTTTAATTAAACAATTTTAGCAGATTATTGTCATGATTAAATCAGGATTTTCAGTTTTCTTTTAAGGAAATAAACATTTATAAATATATATATATTATGATTTAGATAAGTACATTTTCTATTAACAAATTGAAATTTCTCTTACTCATCTTAAAAAGATATTTTATTTAAATTTAGTCCATTGCATTACTTTCAAACACCCTTGATAAAATCTGTGTTAAACACATTCACGTCATTAATTATTCTGTACATAAGACTTGGGGAAATGTTTGCATTTTCATTATTAAAAGAATCTGTGTATAATTGTTTAAAAGATATCGTGAAAGTTTAATTTAGTTTACGAATATTTATCTGAAAAATTTGTTTTGGTATTTCTCTAAGAACTTTTATGTATGTAATTTATTTATTTGACAAAGCTGTGATATATTCGACAGCTACAAAAGGGTCTAATGGGATTACTTTTATTCGAAAGGTGATTACTTTTATTTGAAATGTTGTTCCTTTAGATTTTTTTTATTTTTTGTACTTTAGTAAATAATGCTTCGAAATATTTCGTAGACCTATTTATTGGCTTTAGATTATTTATCTCAAAAGCTTTTCTGACATTTCTTTAAGAACTTGTAAGCACATAATTTGTTTACCTGAAGAATCTGTAGCAAATTGAAATGCCACAAAATAGTCTGAATGTTTTTATTTGAATGGTCTGTACCATCAGTATGTAAAGATTAAAATAAGCTTGGATTCTTTTTAAGAATAGCATGACTTTGTATTTCAAATGATGGCTTAGTATTATGTATCGGGATATGACGCCAAAAAAAAAATTGCGTTACCCAGATGATAATTTTGAAAATAAAATTCTCCATGCCAGACGACCCCAAGAAAATTTTGGTGGTCCGTTGGAAATCTTGGTCCGAAGCCAATACCTTTGACTTTACTTTTAAAAAGTAGGAAAGAACTTCAGACAGTAACTATAAAATAAATAATTTTCATGTAAAAAATACTAATAATATTAATACAAAGTGGTGTAAATACCGCTATATAATGCAAACATGTACAATAAATGTATTTCTGTGTAATAAATAAGTAATGTAAGTATGCGTAGTAAATATGTGATGCGTAATAAATAAGAAATGTAAGTTTAAGTAGTAAAAACCTGTTATGTGCATAAAATAAGAAATAATAAGTAATATAAGTATGTGTAAAAAGATAAATTATAATAACACGTTTGAAATTAGAAGTGTTAGCTAAATAATAATAATAATAATAATAATTTAATTAAACAATTTTAACTGGTTTCTGTCATGATTAAATACGAATTTGCAATTTTCTTTTAAGGAAAGTTGGTTGGTTGGTTGTATGGGATATAATGGCGCAAAATCCCTTCAAGGACATGCTGCGCCAAAACAAAGACCCAAAAAATCAAAAGTATAACATATCTGGATGGGCTATCCTATCCAGGTATAGTCAGGCAAAGACAGTAAAAAAATCATTTGCATAAAATTAGGATATGGAATAAAAAGTATATAAATAGAAAGTGCAATCTAAGAACCTAGAGTATAAAATGAAACTAATAGGCAATATAAGATCATATTTCAAAATAAAATCCTGCGTTTTTTAAAAAGGCAAAGAATGCCCCATGAGGTGTTTCCCCAATGAGGTTTGTCAGAATAGACGATGAAGTATTACAGTAAGTTCTGTACAAGTGCCGGAAGCCCGGACAGTCAGTTAGAATATGATGGATAGTCAAGTGATCAAAATAGCAGTGTGGACACATGGGTGCATCCTCTCTAAGTAGCAGATGTTTGTGAGTAATCCTGGAATGTCCGATTCTAAGACGAGTCAGAAGAATGTCGATTTTTCTAGGGCCAAACTAAAATTGTGGGTTTAACATGATGTAGTTTATTATTTATTTCAGAGTTCCAACTTTCTTGCCATTTATTGTAGATATAACTATTGATGCTATGTTTAATGTTAGTTAAAGGAATCTGATGATATAAAATATTACGAGCCTGTTTTGCTGCTTTGTCTGCTATCTCATTACCATGAATACCCATGTGTCCGGGCACCCAACAGAATAGGATATTATATCCTTCTCTAATAAGTTGATTAAGACGACTCAAAATAGAATAAATAATGGGATGGTTATTATTTTCTCATGGTTAAATAAGAATTTGCAATTTTATTATATGGAAAAAAAACATTTATATATAAATATATCAGATATTCAATAAAATCATTTTCTATCAACAAATTGAAATTCCTCTTACTCATCTTAAAAAGATATTTTATTTAAATTTAGTCCATAGCATTACTTTCAAACATCCTTGATGAAATCTGTGTTAAACACATGCACGTCATTTATTATTCTGTACATCAGACTTGTGGAAATGTTTGCATTTCAATTATTAAAATAATTAATGTATAATGCTTTAAAAGATAGTGTGAAATTTTAATTTAGTTTACGAATATTTAACTGTTGTTTTGGTATTTCTCTAAGAACTTTTATGTATGTAATTTATTTATATCATTCATATTTTTCTTTTTTTTTTTTTTTTACTTTAGTAAATAATGCTTCGAAAGATTTCGTAGACGTATTTATTGGCTTTAGATTATTTATCTCAGAAGTTTTTCTGACATTTCTTTAACAATCTGTAAGCTGATAACTTGTTTACCTGAAGAACCTGTAGCAAATCGAAATGCCATAAAAGAATCTAATAAGATTAATTTATTTGAATGGTTTGTACCATCAGCATGAAAAGATTAAAATAAGTTTAAACTTTTTTTGTGTGTGTAATTTTTATTTCCAATTACTTGTTATTCACTAAAAATGAGGAAGATTTCAACGCATAATTAACTGAATTAAAGAACTTTCATTATGTATTTGTACTTTTGCCATTGTCAGATTATTATTTTTGTTTATTTATGTTATTGTTGTGGTTTCATGTAAAGTGGGTAAAATAATTTACTACGTTCTTTAAATTCATTTTCATAATTTGTCAGAAATAAATTCTCACAGACATAAAGACTCACAGTGACGTTACAATGACGTCACTGTGAGTCACTTTGGTCACATCGCATCTGTGATGAAAATTCTACTACTCAGTGATGTCACATTGTGATTAAGATGTGACGTTCTAAAAATTTTTTAGAAAATTACAAATATTCTTCAAAGCATGTTATTTACTTTAAAAAACATGTTTTATGCAATTTTACTATCGTCGCTTTTGTCACAGTTTCGTCACAATGTTACTATCAAAGTAGTCCCAAATGACACACTTTTCACAAATTGGTCACATTGTGACGTCACAAAAAGCTCTAAAATGGCCATAACGACTTCACATTTTAGTCACCGTGACTTCACATCGATTTCACGTGACGTCACATCGAGTATAGATGGTCACAAAGTCACAATGGGACTTTACAACGACGTTGCACTGACGTCACCATGTCTTACGGGTGATAACGATTATTAAATAAAATTTATAAGTGATTCTTTAAATGTTTCATGAATATATATGTTTGTAAGAACTCGTATGAAAGAAATTTTTTATCAAAATTGATCGTTGGCATAGATGAATAACACAGGCTGAGTTTCAAATAATATGAACACTCTGCTTTTCAAGCATAAAAAAGAAGAAAATGTCACAAAACAAATAAAAGTATAATAAATATATGACGTATATTATGCTGTTTATGTACCTGGCGTTTCAGGATACTTCCTCATGTAATCTTCTGGTCTTTAACAAAACGTCAAAAACCGCAAGTGGCCAGTCACATTTCGCCATATAATGTTTGTGTGTTTTTTTGCCCATAAAATCAGTTTTAACATATTTTATTTGTGCTTTATATAAGTTTGAAAGTAAAAAATTTTTATTTGAAAAAGGATGATAATGTTAATTTATTATGGGAAATTTTGTAAAAATGAATATTTATTCTTCTTTTAGATAACGCCAATTTTAAAAATGAGCAATGATTGCCAAAAGTTAAAATAATCATGCATTTAAAACTGATTACGTAAAAAAATCGCACATTGTACACGCAGTAATTTATCATATTTCTTTTTACCGAAAATTTCTTTTTCCGATATAACTGTAAAAATTTTCATTTAAAAGATAAGGAAATTAATCACTTGCTTTATTCAACAAATATGAAATAAATATGTCAAAAATTTCAGGAACAATCTAAAATATGTCTCTTTCCCCATAAATAAAAGAAAAAAACTTGACGTATATGAATGCGCTCAAAAGAGAAGAAATCCCAGATAAAGAAATTTATAATATTAAAAGTAAAGTAATTCATCATGATTTTTTTAAATAATTCATTTAACAAGAATTCACTCATATTTGGTCTTTTTACATTTCCTGCCTTTTCACTAGCCGATAAAAATCAGCATTATATTAATAAGATTTTTATAAATGAAAAGTGCATTTTCAAAAATTAAATATTTTATTTTTCCTTTCAAAGTTCTACCTAATTTATTTAAGACCTAGTCTTAATAGATGCGGAAAGCAAAATGACATAGTGTAATTAATAATGATGTTTTTTAGAATAAAAAATGTGCAAATGCGTTTTGCATTATTTCCTTGAAAGATATTAAACTGAGATTAAACGTTTTTCATGTATAGAAGGTTATTTATAGTAACTGTTCAATAAATTGCTGATAAGTAAAGCAAATTACGAACATAAAACATTTTGTAGGCTTTTATTATGGGAAAAGTCTAAGGTATGTTACTCCAATCTACTCTCATATTTTTCTTCCTATTACTTTAACTTTCATCTAATTAGAAAAAAAAGTGTTTTTTTTTTAACATTTTGGCAAACTTTGCAGCATATGGGTGATTCTCAAAATAGGGGACAATTTATGTCTTTCGGCATATAAAAAAAAAAAAAATTGAGAGATTTTCTGTCATGTTTTTATATTTAGATATGTTTGTCTTAATATTATTCATTATTTGCACTGAAGAATTACTTACTTTTTAGTTAAAAACACCTTAAAATAACAGAATAAATGTTCAAAATGTCATTAGCATGGATGTCCACAGCAGCTGTGCCTTGTGTATACTAGCTTTTTCAACAGTTGATATCATGTTTATAAAATAAAACAAATGTTATTCTTTCTTTAAATTAATCAAGGAAAGGATTTATCCAATAAATTTCTTTTTAAAAATAAAATTATAGTATATAAAAAAAGAATTAAAGTTTGTCCTCCATATTCTATTTTCAAAACAAGGTCATACTATAACAGCTGGTTATTAATCAAAATTTCATTTTCACATATGACAATAGTTTGAAAATATAAAGTTTCTCCATGGCAACAAGTAGCCATTTTATTCCAGCCTGAAAATAGATGCATGTATTGTATTTTAAGAATAGTATTTGAATATTAGGAGCGTACATCAATTGTATATCATTAGAATGGATAATAATTTTCATGTTTATTTTATAATTAAAATTTTTATTTTACTTATTTGCATAGGACTTTTGTGTTTTAAAAAGCCCCAGAAAGGACTATTGCATTGTGATTATATTATGGCTCATAATCTTATTTAAATTAAAATTTGTCATTAGCATGGACAAATATCAGTGTCATTAGCATGGTTTTTCTGTCCATGCTAAAGACTCCTATGTACATAAATGTAACCATTGCTTATATTGTATCTTTTATAAAGTTTAATTTTACATATAAATTTAGGTATTACATTTATTGTCCCTGAAATGAACATTAAATCTGTCAGAAAATCACTAAGACAGCTTCTTACATTGTTAGTGTCAAAATGTTGCTCATGTAAACAAAGTTTGCTCTTTGGTAATGTTTTTATACTCCTTATATGTATATATGTAAAAATGGAAACCATTTGCTGAAAAGGAAGGCTAATAAATATAGAAAAAAATATTCAAACAGGAAGAAAATAAAAATTTCTTATTATATTTATTCCATGCAATTTGTTTTGTCATTAGCATGGCTCAAAAATACTAATTATTTTTTTAAAGTTAATTTTTAAACATTTAGCTCTGCTGACTACATGTAAAGTATACCTAATACTATATTAACAACACCTATTTTTTTTTTCAGAAATTTTGCTAACAGTAATTTTTTTAAGATTTCACTTTTGAAATTGTCCCCTATTTTGAGAATCACCCATATGCGCGACCTGAAGGTATAAACCAATTTTATTTTATTTGCCAATATTGAGCCTCACAAATTCGCAATTTTTCCACGGTATTGCGACGTGAAAAGCAGTATTTTGATTTTTTCGGCTCACCCATACAAGTGAGCCATACTCAAGTATGTGACCCATACGCATGTACATGTGCGTATGCATACAATGCGTGTAAACTTATATATATATATATATATACATATGAACTTATGTATGTATTTATAACACTGGTGACCGGCTAACCAAAAAGTACCAAAAATTTAATAAATATTTTTAATATCATAAATTAGGCTGTAAAATACCCCATTTGTTTTATATTTTCAGGAGATGTAACTTGTTTCCTCGTATAACACATTTATTCACCCAGTTTTCTAATATCTCATTTGGTAGAAATAACATAAAAAATGCACAATCTCGTCATATTATTGTCTTGAATTTCGAGTGCTTGTTATTGAAACAGGGTCATTGGTAAGGAAAAAACACACATATTTTCGCATATAAATAAACTTTCCTGACTTTTCAAGATTGATAAAATTCTTGATATTTAACTAATTTCCAGAATAAGTACCTCCTTGTCATAAACCATTTCTGCAGTTTATTAATTAAGCCTTTCTTTAAATTCCACATTTCTATATTTCAATGAAAAATGTCAATTTAATGAGAGGATCAATAGCAGTTGTAATAAAACAATGTAAATATTCTTGGATTTTTGTTTAAGTATATTCTACTACTTTTATTTTGCCTTATATTAGTTTTTCACAAATGTATATCCCTTTTCAAGTTCACTTTTTAATGCTCCATTCCTTGTACTTCAACCAAAATGATTGGACCTTTTAGTGTTTTATCTGATAGCCCTCTTACTTTTAATATGATCTATTCATTTAAGCTCATCAGTGTAGTAATTACCCTGAAATGCAATAATAACTTCATTGCACTTTTCAGCAACTGCTCTTTAATTGTGGTTACAGTTTTCCATTTATTACACTTTCTGTAGCATAAAGGCAAAGAAGCTACTTTAATTCATACAATCCTTTTTATGTATTATATTTTCAATTCCATTTAATGGTTAATTAACTCTTGTTTATGGTTTACTATTTTACTTTACTTTTGGTTTAGTGTTATTATGGTTTACTCTAATGATTAAATTTTTTGGATTAAGACAAATGCAACTGAATGTTTTACAATTTGGAGCATGCAGCTGTGGAATGATTAAAAGGTTTCACAATGTTTTTAATTATGATAAAACTGTCAGGAATAGCTTGTAAGGATAATAAACCTGATTTCACTATAAAGTGCACATTGTAAATAAATGTTTTGCTTAAATGTTTTTTTTTTCCTTTTTAGAAATTCAAAATTTTATTTATATCTTCGCTAAATGTTTTTCATTTCAGATTTTTGAAAATTTTGAAATTTTGGATTTTATTTAAATAAGTAGATTTGAACACATTTAATTTATTAAAATTAATAACTTCCTTTTATAAGTAATTTAAAAATAAATTTCATTGGTTCTACCATCTATTTAAAGATTTATTAATTATATAATAACAATTGGGTTTAATAATTAAAGTATAAGTCTATTTGAAAGAAACATTAAACGAAACCCTCTGTGTGAACTGTGATCACACTTACACACTTGATATAGTCTATTGGCACCAATATTTTAAAATCTAAATTTTGTAATATTTTTCTCTTACATTATATCGAGAAAGTGTAGATGACAGTTTATTGCTTTGAAAAAGGAATATGAGACATGTTATTTTTTCTCCTGTTAATAAAATTGCTTTTTCAAATCTTAAGCACCCCATTCATCACTTAAATAACTGGGGTATTTACCAAATTTCTTGCCAATGTGGTTTTTCTTATATTGGTCAGACTAAACGTGCTCTCAGATTTCGTTTAAAGGAGCATAAAAGGTATGCCAAAAATCTAGAGCTTAAACGTTCTTATATTGCTCAACATTGTTCGTCTTCACAATATAAGTTCGATATTTTTTTAGCCACCATTATCCATAAGTGTCCTTCTAGTCTTGATCTTAATTTTTGGGAAGATTACCACATCATTAAAATTTCCCACTCCTTAGCCAATGACTTATCAAGTATTTCTTATTTTCCAAGCATTTGGAAATCTTTAGTTTAAAGCTTTTTTTCCTCGCATTTTAGTTTTTGTTTTATTTGTCTCCAGTACATGGGTCTACTCGTCCACCCAGTCGTTCAGGCTGCTTTCTACTCATTGGTTGCTTTTATTTTGGCGGCATCGTTCCCCTAACGGGTGTATAAGCCTGCGTTTCTTTGTCGCTTTGCTGAGTTTTGCTTTTTCTAGCTCGCTCAGTTTTGCGCTGATGAAGAATCATGACAGTAGATTTGAAACAGCTGTTTGCAATCTTTTCACACGTCATTTGTGCATTTATAATCATTGGTTTTCTATCTTTAACCCCTTAACTGGTTTGCACGAACGCCGTTCGGGTAAGACGAATTTACTTATTTCATCATTTAAAGCTTTTTGACAACACTATTATTTTTAAGAAAATTTTCATACCATTGAAAGACGGAAATGTTTAGACTATATTTTACGAATATTTTATTTTAATAGTGGTGTAAGTCCGCTATTTTCAATTTATTGAATGGAAAACAATTAACCAGTTAAGGGGTTTAATACGAGACATAATGAAGAAATTATCGCCTATAACAACCCTCAATTAGTAAAAAGTAATTTATAAACAGAAATTCCAGTTTTAAAACCTTCATAATTACTAAACTACGTGATAGAATGTCTTTACGATTTACATTCGAAAATAATATGTACCGATGAATTGAGATGCAATCCAGAAATAAGTTGTTTATATTAAAATGTTTGGAAACGCTTGTGTATGTGGTAGCCCCCTTGCACAAAATATAAGTGGAGAAATTATTTATAAAGGTCATTTCTGTATTTTTACCAATCACATTTCTGTGCTATGATTTGCGCAGAGTTACAAAGCAGTGATTATTTTATTTTTTCACGATTGTACTTTGAGGCATTTGATTATTATTTTTTTTGTGTGTGTATGTGTGGGCTTTTAGAAGTTTAACATCCCTGTATATAATAATTATTGCAAAGAACAAGTGATTATTTCTCATTTGGAATTACCAAATGCATATTTATAAAAATACGCTTTGGTATCGGATTTTTTAATATATTTAGACATTTTAGATAGTCTCAAAATAAATTAGTATAAATATTACTTTTTAATTTGCGCAGATTTACCAGGCAGTGATCATTTTATTTTTCCAGGACTGTACTTTGAGGCATTTTATTTATTTATTTATTTATTTTTGTGCGTGTGTATGTGTTTTTAGAATTTTAACATCTCTGTATCTAATAATTGTTATAAAGAACAAATGATTATGTCTCATTTTGAATTACCCAATGCATATTTATAAAAATCCGCTTTAGTTGATTTTCAGGTATCCCAAAATAAATTAGTATAAATATTATCCAATATATATGAATATTTTGTATAGCTTAAGCTAAATTTCCATATCTTTATTTTAAGAATTGAAATTTTTTATGTTTATCTGCCCCTGTTTGAATTTCGAAATCTTACTAATCGTAAATGGCAAAATATTAAATTGATTTTCTTGAAGAACTCAATTTTCTGATATGAGATCCACGCAAGAAATTGGATATATCAATATCTATTTTCGGAAATTTATGTATAAGTTTTTTCCTATATAATAAATTTTTTTATAAAGTTCTATTCAAAATTAAATTCTACTTTTAAATAAATATTTTTGAATTACTCACTAGTACGTTAAAGTATTTTATTTTCTGCAGAGAAACATGAATTTTATCTAGAAATATAATAAATTATTTTGAATAAATATTTTAACTTTTAGGAAAATATAAAAAGTATTTAATCTATTATTATCAATATTTAATACAGAAGTGATAAAAACGATTGACTGCTACAATTAGCAGTTAGAAACTAAAAAAGAAAAAACACAGAATTCTTATGAATAATTCTCATGAAATAAAAATGAAAATTACATTATGGGCTTTCCTTATTTACTTTTAATGGCAATACGAAATAAAAATATTCTTATCACATAAAAAAATGCAGTATGTCCCTTTAAATAACTTTTTATTACTTTTTTTCTGGTTGCTTGAAGAAGATTTTACTAGAATAATAATTTTGAGAGAACACATTATTCATCAAACTTCTAAATTAAATTTTAGGTAGCTTTCATTACAAAAAGTAAAAAGCTACCTATTGCAGCCGTCCGGAGGAAAGCACTTCCGGAAAATTTTGGTATATTTTCACCGATCATGACCCCCAGACCCCAAAACCACCCTCCGTTCAAATGTTGACATATATATATATATATATATATATATATATATATATAACCATATATATATATACTATATATCTGATTTTTGTCATGCGATAACTAACGTATTTATGAACCGATTTGAATGAAACTTGGTATGTACATAGTACATACAAATGTCTCGACCGAGTTCGTTGGTCAGCATCATCCGCCATTTTGTTTCGAAATGGCGGCCATTTTAAATTTTTTAAAAAATTTAAAATTTAAAATTAAATGCGAAAAAATTAAAAGTTAAAAAATATTTTCCTTTTACGTATTAGAACTTAAAACAAAGATTCCAGAACATTTTTTATTTTGTCTATATCTTAAAAAATGATTGAGTTATAGCACTTTGAATTTTTCTTATGGCTGACATTTTGAAACGATCTGATTTTTGTCACGTGATAACACGCGTATTTATGAACCGATTTCAATGAAACTTGGTATGTACATAGTGCATACAAATGTCTCGACCGAGTTCGTTGGCCAGCATCATCCGCCATCTTGTTTCAAAATGGTGGCCATTTTAAATTTTTAAAAAATTTTTAAATTTAAAATTAAATGCAAAAAAAATCAAAATTTGAAAATATTTTTCTTTTACGTGTTAGAACTTAAAACAACGATTCCAGAACACTTTTTATTTTGTCTATATCTTACAAAATGATTGAGTTATAGCACTTTGAATTTTTCTTATGTTTGACATTTTGAAACGATCTGATTTTTGTCACGTGATAACACGCGTATTTATGAACCGATTTCAATGAAACTTGGTATGTATATAGTGCATACAAATGTCTCGACCGAGTTCGTTGGCCAGCATCATCCGCCATCTTGTTTCAAAATGGTGGCCATTTTAAAAATTTTAAAAAATTTAAAATTTAAAATTAAATGCGAAAAAATTAAAAATTGAAAAATATTTTTCTTTTACGTGTTAGAACTTAAAACAACGATTCCAGAACTCTTTTTATTTTGTCTATATATTAAAAAATGACTGAGTTATAGCACTTTGAATTTTGCTTACGGCTGACATTTTGAAACGGTCTGATCTGAACGATCTACAATGTTGCTTTAAAATGGCATACACTTTATGATATCGTGGAATTTAGTGACTCTCTAAATCGCTTAAAATAAAACCAGGTTGAATAAAAGATGACTAATTTCTAAAAATTCCTATTAATATTCAGTCTTGACAAAAACTAGTTTCAATCTTATAAAATCACTAATTTTATAAGATTATTGAGTACTATTATGACTAATTTGAGCTTAGTATTTTTGAAAAATGTAACTTACCTTAAAATAAATAAATAAATATATAAGTATATGAAAGCTACCTCTTCCTCCCGGCATTGCCGGAAGGACTATTCTTTTATTATGCCGGTAACTTTTAAATATTTAAAGCTCTTTGCAATTTTTTAGGTAATGGATTTAACTTATTGATAATTTTATTGAATATTTTATCTTTTTTCAACTTATGGACTTAAGAAAAATATGGAATTACGGTCAATTAAGTCTCCCGCCCTATTCTGTCATGATTTCTATATTTAAAAAAATAATAACATCATTTTTAGAGAGAGAAAAAGTAATGAAATCTTTATTATTTGTTCAAATTCAAGAAGCAATAGCATCGATTTACTGTATTTCGAAAGAATTTGGAAATAAAGGTTATAAAAGGCAAAACCGTAAAATCAAAACAAATGTCAATGTACTCATCTTTTAACCTCTACAGTAATTAAAAAATGTACTTAATGCAGTAACTTTTGTTTTAAAGCTTAAATTTACATATATTTTTTCTAATGTGAAAAACAAATTTTAGAATAAAGTAACATAAATTTCAAGGAATAAAATTATTTGTTAGCTTTTTCAACAATTAAAATCTAGATATAAACATGACCTCCATCACGAGACTACCTCTCGGAATAGGACCATTTTCTTATCAAAACGGAAAGCGGACGCTGTAGGAAGGTTTTGTTGTATTTATTTTTAAAAATTGCTCACAAAAGAGGTAATAGGTTATCAGTCCTCTCTATGTGTCATTCTTTGAAATTTTGAAATAAAATGTTTAATTTGTTAACCTTTATTTTTATAGTGTTTCATTTATATCTTTAGGGTTTTTTAACGCTAATTTTATTGTGAAAAATAAAGCGATATTTCTGCACCCTGGAACAAAAACGGCCAACGTCCATTTTTCTCAAATGACAGGAAACCCAATTTAAGTTTGATAAATTTTAAGAATCTTGCTACGATTTCTATACTATTGTTTTTCAAAGTTGTACTTTTCAATTCCGTAAAGTTTTTCTCACTAGAATCCAATGTTACATTGATTAAGTTTTCTTATTACAGTGACAATGGCGATTTTTAGTTTAACAATAAGTAACAATGGCTCAACAAAATATTTTGTTTCCAATGATCTAATATTGGGATGACTTTTGATCTTTTAACAATGACTTTAGATCGCATCCTAAATTTATTCGTGATTTTAACTCAAATTTCTCAATTTTGAACATTAGCTGTTTTTGTTCCAAGGTAGAGATTTATGTTCCTAATCTGCAAAATAAATATTCTTGTTAAAACATTGTTCATGTAACTTTTGTGACATTTCAGGTTTTGTTATATAACAATTTCCTTACTATCGATTAAAACTTCATGATATTAAAAATATCTTGATCAAGTAAATTAACAAGAGTTCTACAAATGATTGAAAATGAATGAACTATTATGAGTTAACAGTAATACATTTATATTTCTGTGCTTTCATCTCAAGTAAAAATTAAATTCTACCAACTTTTATTTTTATGAATTAAAAAAATATATATATTGTGTCTTTATTGAATCATGATAATGGAAGCTACTTGTTAGTCTTTATTATATTCAATTTTGAATAAATATTGTTATATGTATTATATGCATTGAAAGTAGTTCTATTTAAATTCGTGAAAAGGGATATTGTATACTATGAGATAATGAGCAAAATAAAATTAATATTTTGAAACAAAATGTTGCTGTTGTACAGCTAGATACGAGGATATTAAAAAGGCAGTTTCATCTTATAGTTTAAAAAATGTAAATTTCTGGACATGAATGTTACTAACTTATTTAAGTCTAATACAGAGAACTCATCTTCAATTTAATTGTATGTGATCATTAAACTCAATTATCATGTATGTGCTGCAATATATAACAATAAAAATCATTTCTTTCTAAAAAAAATCCCTGTCGGCTGGGCCTATAGGCGGAGGTAGATTTCGAAGAGTGCTCATTTCAACAAAAACAAAAATATATGTATATATATATATATATATATATATGATTAGAGATAAACCCAGTTTAATAACTTCATTTGGCCGTTTATGAAAAATTTTTAATTTCATTTTTCTTAAAAAACTGGTTTTATCAAAATCATCTAAAGAAAAATTCAGCTCAAATGCCCATTTTGACAACATATTTTGAAATAGATTCTGAATTTATTAAAAAAATCGACCAAAACAGTACATTATACAGCTCCTAAATAACAAAAAACTGTCAGTTGAATGCATTTGAGAAAAAAATTGAATTTAAAAATGAGTCATAAAATAACCGATTTGTTGTTTGAATACATCCTTAATTCTATAATCATTATTGCTTTGGAAAATTTTGTGCGAAATACTCACTTTGACAGCATTTTTAAAAATATATTCTATCTTTATCAAAAAACTGGCCAATACATCACAGTATATAGTTCCTAAATAAGAGGATCTGTAAATTGGATGCGTTTAAGAGCGAAAATGGATTTTAAAACGAGTCATAAAAAACGCAATTTGCTATGTGAAAACTTCCTTAAATTTTCAAATCACAAAGACTTCGGGAAATTCTGTTCAAAATACCCTTTTTGGTAGCCTTTTTCAAAACATATTCTGTCTTTATCAAAAAACCGATCAATGCATCACATTATATAGTTCCTAAATAAGAGGATCTGTAAATAGGATGCATTTGAGAGCAAAAATGGATTTAAAAACGAGTCCGAAAAAAACGCAATTTCTTATTTGAACACTTCCTTAAATTTTCTGTCCCGATGATTTCAGAAAATTCTGTTCAAAATACCCTTTTTGGTATCCTTTTTTGAAATATATTCCGTCTTTATCAAAAAACTGACCAATGCATCACATTATATAGTTCCTAAATAAGAGGATCTGTAAATTGGATGCATTTGAGAACAAAAATGGATTTAAAAACGATTCAGAAAAAAACGCAATTTCTTATTTGAATGCTTCCTTCAATTTTCAATATCGATGACTTTCGGAAATTCTGTTCAAAATACCCTTTTTGGTAGCCTTTTTTGAAATATATTCTGTCTTTATCAGAAAATTGACCAATGCGTCACTTTATACAGTTTCTAAATAAGAGGATCTACCATTTGGATGCGTTTAAAATCAAAAATGAATTTAAAAATGAGTCAGAATATAAGCAGTTTGGATTTGAGGTTTTTTTCTCCAACTTTTATTTTTGTTTAATTTGTTTTTGCTATACGAATTGGTCCTATGAAAAACTTGTCAATATAAAAGTTGTAGATATTTTTGAGAAGTTGTAAAATAAATTTAATCAGATTTGATATCTTAAAAATTGACGGAGTTATGGATTTTTCTTTTTTTTCAGCGCCCTTTTTCTTTTCGTTTTTAATTTTTTTCATCGGTAAAAGTTAGTCCTATCAAAAACTTGTAAATACAAAAGTTTTAGATAATTTTAAGAACATTTACAAAAAATTTAGTTGGACTTGATATCTTGAAAATTGACGAAGTTATGAATTTTTTTCTCTCAAAATCCCTGTTTTTTTCGCCCCTTGAGCCCACTTCTAAATTTATCAAAAATCTGTCATGCATATACTTTTGGCCCATTTTTAAGAAGTAATATAAACTTTAAACCGATTCGATATCTACTTTAATTAAGAAGTTATGGCGTTTTTTCGGTTTTCACAAAAACGCCCCCTATTCCAACCCCCTTAGTCCGATTTTGCCCATTAACGAACTTAGCCAAGATTTTATCCTCTTTGATTTTATGTACAAGTTTGGTGGAGATTGGTGAAGAATTATAGAAGTTATCGTGTCCATAAAAAAGTGATATATATATATATATATATATATATATATATATATATATATATACATAGATAGATAGATAGATATATAAACTGGTGCGATTGCAATAGGTAGTATTTCTTACGAAATCTACCTAATAGGTTACAATATGTACATAACTATTTTTTTCAGCAACAACAACTTTTCCGTCACATGAAGTGAAAAGAAAATTTTGCATTACGTGGAGATTTGTAATATTTTTTATTTCATGGTGCACTTAAATGCCAAGGTGTACTTTCTCTGTGTACTTATATAATTAAACAAGGAAAGAAGAAAAAGTACATACTTGTTATAATTGATGAGGCATCTGAGGTCGATATCATTGATTTAATGTACGGTTTCGTCCATTCTTTAGTCTTGTAACAATTGAATTTTTTTTCCGATTGATTTAATATTTGAAATTATTTTATTCTTATGACAAAAAGTTGATATAACTTGTTAAATACATTTTTCTTCGACGCACTTAAAACATGTTTAGTTTATAACGAATAGAATTTTACTTGTCAATATAATAAATCAAATTTTCACCACTCGCGTGCTCACTGTTCAGAACAGTAACAAAATTTTATTTTATTATAAGATCAAATAAAAGGCTTTAATTACAAATTAAATATATTTTATGTGAGTGGAGCTTCATGGTATTTAATGAGTAGTAATAACAATTTATTCCCTTGTATTTTGTAATAAATTATTGGAAGTATAACTGAAAATTTGTTCTTTGGTCACATGACTAATAATGGACGTTCCCATATGCTTTAATGCAGGCAAACTATTTTCATCAACAATAGATCAGAATGGCACTTTTTGTCAATATTAAACGAATAACAGTATGTGATCTAAATTTGCATAAAAGTTGTCGATAATAAATTCAAAGCTTGAAAAGTGTGCTATGATTTTTTTTTAATTCTATTTACATACAATTAAAACTTTAGCTGAAATGTTTCGATAATATTTCAAACAATTTCTACAGTATTTAAATCAATAAAATCCAACGTTTAAAAGACAAAATCGTTAAAATTTCTTAACATGTGTATACGTTTCGCAAGTTCAAGAACTTGCCTCCTCAGTGTTAAAATGGTAAAATGCATAAAATCAAACCATTTTTACCATTCTGACACTGAGGAAGCGAGTCCTTGAACTTGCGAAACGTAAATGTATGTTTAGAAATTTTAATGATTGTATGTTTTTAACGCTGGATTTTATTGACTTAGTTTCCCACACAAGGTTTGTATTGATTATCTACAATATTTCTAACTTTCTTTATAGTATTTCAAACGGTCTTTCTTACTCTACAGAATTTTTAACTTCATTCAATATGCATGCGTTATTACGATTTTTTTAATTATAGTTTAATAAGGACTTTAAGATAAAAAATTTTAAATAAAAACAAATACTATTTGGGCTTAAAGATAAATATTAAAAAGTAAGAAAAAGCAAATGTTTTCCTTGTCAAAGTTTACAGGTAATCACTTTGGCATACCTTTTATAGAAATTGGAAAGTTAAACTTTCCTTGAAATCATATGAGATTATTACACTATTAGAAAATTTCGTTAAATTTGCGGTAGAAACTGCTGGTAGTAGTAGTGCCAGCAATTTTTACTGCAAAAACTGTTGGTAACATTGCTGTCAGCATTTTTTACCGTAAATTTAACGGATTATTTTACAGTATAAATATACTTTATTTTATATACACTACCTGTTTTAAATATTATTACATATACTCATTAAAAAATGATACTTTATATCTATCAGACGTCTGAAAATTTTAACATAATAATACAGATAAAAAGAGAAACATCCGACGATCTAAGATTGAAAAAAAAAAGGTTCTCAAGAATTAGAACGAATTATGCTAACATTTTTTAATTTATACAGATGTACTGTGCAATAAGTTTTCAAAAAGTGTACTATTACATGAAACCCCCATATTTAGAAAAATGCTAAACCATTTATCCTTTCAAAAAATATTTAAATGTTTGTTTACATTTTGAAGCTCATAATAATCAAAAGAAATTTAAAAAATACATAATGTTACATGTAATAAACGTATATAATATGCATAGATGTCTTGGAGTAATTACGCCACATTAAATTTCTACCAATTTTCACAGCTTAGCATTAGATTTTTAAAATATTGGATCTGATACAACAACTTACTGAATATTAATATAAGAAAGAATATGTATTTTAAACAGATATGCATTCATAAAATGTAGTGGCTTGTTTTCTTAACCAATGCTTTTTGGCGTTAGGGGAGGGGGATAATAAACGCCATGCAAGCAAAATTATATAATAAGATTAAATAATGGTATGTAAATAGTACAACTCAAAGAATACAAGCAACACAGCTTTAGAAATTGACAAACTGCTTACACTTACCATTAATTGCAATATCAGGTTGCAGTAATAATAATTTGATGTTTAATTTTCCTGACATGAAAAAATTAACTCCTATTAACGCAAATTTTTCTTTATCATATTTAGTTTTCAATCACGACCATAATGGTCTCTTGTGCTCAAAAACAATAGTAAGAAGAATAAATAAAATAAAATGAAAGACGTTGTTCTGCCACTGAAAAGAATCAACTGGATTAATTACACCAGTGGATGCATTTATAACCCCGGTATAAATTTTCTTCATTGTATTTTTAACCATAAGTTATTTCGAAAACGCATACACAATTCTGAAAAACATTTTGAAAATACGTGAAATGCATTTCAAATTTATGCAATAAAAAAAGTATTTTCGAATAAATGTATTTTTTTTACATCATGGAACTTTACCAGAAAATTTTAGATCAGACATTCTTACATGTATGTTCCAGAGATAAAGTCTAAAAATGTAAAAAAAAAAAAAAAAAAAATAACTTTTAGGGATTGTTTTTCATTTAGATGCCCCGGAAGGGAACATCTTTTGTTGTAATTTGCACCTAGCATTGAGTATTGGTGGATTTTAAAACCCTATATTAGGAAGTTACAGACTCGGAAAATGTTTTCTGCTAAAGTCATATTTTTTTATAAGCACTTTCCAACAAAGTTGAAAAGTGCTTATGCATTCGGTTTGTTAGCACTTTCCAATAAAGTTCAAAAGTGCTTATGCATTCGGTTTGTTAGCACTTTCCAACAAAGTTGAAAAGACGTTTATGACGTTTTGATTAAAGTGAAAGTTTTGAGAAAGTTATTGAAGTTTACCCTAGCACGAACCCTATTGAAAATAAAGCTTCGACCATGATTATTAGCACTTTCCAACAAAGTTGAAAAGTGCTTATGCATTTGGTTTGTCTGTCCGTCTGTCCGGGCTATAACTCACGTAAATATACTAGGATTACCATGAAAATTTAGGACATTGTTGACGTTTATTTTAGCACGAGCCCTATTGAAAATGAAGCTTCTACCATGATTAGTTTATATACAAGGATAATCAAAAGTTTCCCATTACATAACGGCCTATGAGGAAAAATCGTTTCAATGGAATTTTAAAGATGTTATACCTTGTCAAACATATTAAAATTGATATGCTTTTACGAGGTGCATTAAAGTATGCATTCTATAAAATATAAGGTGAAAATGTAGCTATTATTCATTTACAGGGCCATACAAAAGAATTCTTTTAGATAATTGTAGAAGGAGGAATTGTGTGTGACATATTTTAAGTATATTAAACTGTTTCATGTATAATAAAATTGATGTATGTCAATGAAGATTAGTATAAATTATACGATACTGCCTTCCCTAATATAAAGTACATAGTATTTACATGGACACATAAAAGATTTCAAATACATTCTTTCCGAAGTACCGTATATGTATCCGATGATAACTGATGGATGGATGAAATGCATTTTAATTATAATATGCGCGTATAAGTTTCACTAAATTTATGCATATTATATGATGTGTATAAATGCTATAGTTAATATACAGGGCTATCCAAAAGAGCTCGTCAACGTTACTGAATATGAGCATAAATTACTAAAAGGTGATTCTTAAGTAAATTATGCATTTTTAAAACTGTACTGCATTAAATTTACTAAGATATGTATGCATAATATAGGTAAAATGATATACCACGCAAAGAATTGTGTAAATGGAGCCTATGAATGATAATTTATGAGAAAGTGATTTCAGTTGTTTTAAGAGTGTTTTAGTTTAAAATAAATTTTATCTTAACACTGATGTGTAATAAAGGTACCAGGGAAACTACAAGGCTGAACAAAGTATTCAAGTATGTTTCCAACTATTAGTATAAATTACTGAAAGAGTAATTTAAAGCTATTAGGCATTTTTTGCTAAATTAAATTTTCCCATTATGTAGTATGTATATTAGCTCACAGATCAAATACAGAGCTGTTCAATAGTACTGGAATACATATTTGGCTATATTTGGCTTTATATCCTTATTTACCTAAATACGAAGGTTTGTTAAAGATTTCATGAAGCATTGGAAAGTGCTTCATAATCTATGCTTAACGCATGATTTTTTTTTACTTGTTTTATATTGCAGCAACATAAATTTTTGAAAATGCTATTTTCAGGTTAATTTATCAGACTATTGATAAAGTTTCTTTTTTTCCTAAGAAAAAGCATTTAAAAAATAATTTAGTTAATAATAAATGTAAAATATCGAAAAAAGGTTTAAAAATTTCTTAAAAAACCTACGAATTTTGTTTTGAAAAATTACGACACTGTATTAATATTTTTTGGCGGGGTAAAAGTGTGCGTATTTTCAAAAGTAGAATTTTCCGGTAACCATATCCGAATGTCATAGTCACAAATTAAGGCAGGTGAAAAATTCGTTACCGCCATATTTGGCGGCTTAACTCATCTTTGACATAATAATGAAATAAAAATGCAATAAAAATTAGGTTAAAAAATATATATAAAATAATTTTAACAGAGAATTTTTATTGGTTCTCTAACTTTTAAGTATAGAGCTACAAAACGCACCAGATCTCCATGATAATTGCTAGCAACACCGAAAGTAGCTCCCTTGTTATTTTCCAGCGCAAAATCTCCTTTGTCATTTTTCGAATTCCTTCGTAACTATGCATATTATTAGCACTTGGCGTTTTCACTTATCCTGGTGTTATTACCCCAAGACACCCTTCGTCTCTATTTCTTTAAACACCAATTTAAGAAATGGATTGTTTGGAGGTTTTAGGGGTCTCAGTTTCCTTAAATTGTATTTTTTAGAAAAGTCAAGTATTAACATTGAAATATGCAAATATGTTTAAAATATTTAGGTAATGTAAAAAACATTTTTACAAGACATTTAAATGTTTAGATTAGAGAATTAAAGATTTATAAAAAAAATTCAATATTTATGAGTTTTAATTAATACAAATCAAGATTTTCTGGGTCTATAAATCTTTGGTACTCGCATCCCATATAATTCATTTGGAGACGGAGACAATCTCTCTCTCTCTCTCTCTCTCTTTTTTTCTTTTTTTGTTAATCAACACATTATATTTTATTTGCTCCTAATCTGTCACCTTTTTCATTCTTTGCATGTTTTTCTATTTGACTAGTCTTACAAGTAAAATTTCGATAAAAAACATTTTAATATTCCATTGCAAATACTAACATTGATCATTAATTAAGTAATAAACTAAGATTTTAAAAATTTTCTAATCATTTAACAACAATTTTTTTCATATACTATAGCATGAACCTCTAGGAAGAGGGTTGCACCCATCATCTGCTCAAGGAGTGAGGTAGGGCTATGCTTCTGCTGACATTTGAAACAAAATAAAGAAGAAAATTCCGCACCCCTTCCCTCTCTCACTTACACGAAAGGATATTTAAGAATTTTCTTTATTTTTTATTTGCAAAATATGCAAAAATACTTAGGGTTCTCAGCATAGGGTTCTAAATATTTATCCCGTTTATAGGTTTATGGGCTCTTAAATTAAGGGAACATCTGTATTTTATTGAAAGACAGGTTTCATTGGACGTGTTCAGTGCAACTTACAAAAGTAACCAATGTTACCGACCGATAGAAGAGCAGTACGAAAGCGAATTGTGGCACCAATGAAAACTATCCTGTTGAATTGTAGCTGACGTCACACTTCGCCTTGATTTTTATTTCGTACTTGTCTACAATCAGTAAGTGACCAGTAAGTTGCGCTGAACACGCTCATTGTATTAAAGTGTTCCAACTAACTCGAAAAATCTCTTGCTATCAAAACCATAGAGTTATATGCTCTCATAGAGTTATATGTTCTGTGCAAGAGCGTTAGCAAGATGGACATGGAATCTAGAAGGCGGAGGGGGCTCAAAAAATGTAACTATTATCTTTTCATCTTACTTTTATCCATTTTTCAATTATTCACTAAAAAATCTAAATCTGCAGGAGTGGGGGAGCTGTCCCGTAGAAAGGAGGGGGTATATAGATGGCAGTGTTGAATTTAGACACTTTTAACGGGGAGCAATTCTGCGGCTCGGGAGGGGGGGACATTATATAGTTACGGGATGGACTTGCAGATTTTTGCCATTGAAAACACAAAATCTCAAATCTTCCGGGTAGGAAATCTCATAGCTCCTGTTCCGGGGAGGAGGTAATTGAACTTTTTTAACCGTTGAAAACACAAAATCTCAAATCTTCTGGGGGGACATCTCATTGCTCAGGAGGGAATCCCCCCCCCCTCCTTGGACGTTCCCTTGCAATCAATTCTTACAGATGGTACAAAGTACTTATTATCATCTCTCCTAGACCGCACGGCTTAGGTTCTTTTTTAAATGTAAAATAGCGAAATTATAATCGTACTTTTTGACGTTAATTATTTTTTTGTTTAAATATCTAACAAGTAATAAAATTAAAAAGTCAAAAGTTACTGCTTGTCTTTTCTTTACCTACCTAAAACAGAATTTTAATTCATACGGAAGACCAAATAAATGCAATTATACTTCCTATGACCGAAACAACCTGTCTAAGACGGTAATTTTACTGATTGTTTAAATTTCGTCTTAGCAAGTTTTATTGTATTATATTTATGATGTGAAAGGAATGAGGGTTTGCATTCGAATTGCACTGAGGCACGTATGAGGGGGGGATATTTGAAAACGCTTTCCTCCAAAATGCACCAATTGTTGACATCTTTTGCACCAATTGATGGACGCTTATTACAATCTGTATTTGAAAGTGGAATTGAATACGAAATTGCATTAATTAAGCACGAAACTCTTTTCCATGTTAATTTTACACCCCCCCCCCATAATGCACCTATTATTCTTGTTCTCTTGGTTTTAATGATTTTATGAAAGCCTCAAAAGAAACAATCATTATATAAAAGCATGAATGCAAAAAAAAAAAAAAAAAAAAAAAAAAAAAGTAAATAAATAAAATTTTAACTTACCTAATTGATCTTGAAATCCACACTGGTTGTTATCTAGACTCCTTATGGTCCTCATCATTGTTCCAAAGAAAGCGATGATTTCACAAATGTACCCAAAGGTATTCTCAATCTGTTCTTAAATGTGTTCCCAAGTTTAGATTTAACAAATATCCTGGGCAGAACGCTTTCGGAACACTTTCAGAACACTGTCAGAATAATTTCTTTATAGCGGAACACATCCGGAATACATTTCATTACACATTAAGGTAACTGGAACACTTTTTTTCAATCAAAGTGTTCTAAATGTGTTCTCAATGTGTGCTGGGAATTTGCAGTGTATTACATTTAATTTTTTTGTTTAATTCCTTTCAGGATTTTTCAATAAATAACCTTGTAAACGAAATTATTTGGTTATAATTTTGAAACGATTAAGTTATGCTCGTATCATAAAGTAACGATTCGTTAATATTTTATTTCAAATCTTAGTTGCTTAAATGGTACATAATCAACATCAACAACTTGTGACAAAGTATACAAGGCGGGAACCGAATCAGTGTCACCGGTTGCCGCACCGACATTCTACCAACTGTACCGGTGTTCTATACCGATGATCCAAGTTCGATTCCCAACATGAAAATTTTTTCATTCTGTTTGCTGTGCGGCTTCAAAGCAACTAAAACTTGAAATATTACAGAATACAAGGCGTGAAAGTTTTCCTTAGAAAAATTTCCAAGCATTCTTTATAGTTTCGTATTTGCCCGAAGTCAGTCACATACGGAAAACTTTTTATCTTGTACTGCAGTAGTTGCCTTGCTCACATTGATGATGGTCAGAAGTGCCGGTCTGGGTGTCGTTTCACTTGGTTCAGTTGGTAGAACATCGGTGAGCTAGCTGTACCGATGATCCGGGTTTGATACCAGGCTTGGTTAATTTTTCATTCTGTTGGTTTCGAGTGTTTTAAACAACTAAAATTTGTTGTATTATAGAATGCAAGGCGTCAGAAATTTTCTCAAGAATAAAATATTTAATTATTTGTTGTGGTCGATATCATTTAGGTTCTCTTTAAAATATCTTAAATTACTTTCTATACACATTATACTTTCCATATACACTACGTTCTACATTTTTATACTTAACACGATTTCAAAACATCGCTGATAAAACTAAACATTTTATGCGACAATTTTTTAAAAATGAAAATAATAAATATAAGTAATTAAAAAGGTGCATATCATTCAATTTATTTACTCTATGAATATTGATTGTCAAACCTATCACACCAAAAGTAAAACATATCACCAAAGCAATTTATTTCAACCAGAAAAATTATTTTAATTTAATAATTCTAAGCACTGCATTTAAACGAGAAAGAAATTATTCATTCTTATTTTTTAACAGATTGAAGTAGATATTTCAAATTTTTAAAAGTTATCAAATGAAATATTTTAAAGCTTGACAAGAATAAATGAGTTGGAAAATTTTAAAGATAAGAAGTCTCTACAGTTCATTTTTTTAAAAATGAAAATGGTGGATAAATGATTGTAATCGAAAAAATGATTAAGTGAATATTTCCTTCAGTGTTGGGTCTTAAATCTAAGACTGGAAAAATAGCAAAGTGCCGTAAAAGCAAGATATTACATTTCTTTTTATAAAATTATTTTCATTTAATAAATCTAAGGATTCAATTTAAGTGACCATAAAAATATATCACTCTTATAAACGAACAAATATGAATGGAATATTTGAAAATCATTTATTAGATCTTCATATGCATTTTGATGAAAGAAAAGTTTTAAATCTTGATAAGAACAAAAATTTAGGAAAAAAAAATAAATATAAGGTAAAAAAAATTGTGAGGTAGGTTATAAATAATAAAATATTGGGCTCTACTTGGTTATGCAGTCAACTAATTTTGCAAAATTATACAAATCGCCAAACTAATAGCCAAGTTATACATAATGGCGTATTTTTGTTTTAAATAACGAAAAAACAAATAATTAATAGAATATTAATAAAATTACAAATAAATAGTGTAATTAAAAACCACTTAATGATATTTTAAACACGTGTATCTTATTTAATGTCATTGAATGAGATATACATGATCATCCATTATTGCATTTAATCGAATTGTATGGCGATAGTTTTTTGGTCGATTAGTTAACCAGGTAGTACCAAATATTGTAAATGATTATTTAAAAAATATATGAGCCTACACTGCGAATTCGCAACACACAAATATAAATACTTTTTTGGACACTTTTTGTTAACAAATGTACAACACATTAATATGTTGTGAGTTTTAATACTACAAGTACAAAACGCTTTTTGTGTTGTGATTGTGTTCTTCATATATTGCAAAAGTGTTGCTATCTAGAAATGTGTTATAAAGTTAGTGTTGTTAACTGTGTTGAAATAGTGTTTCAAATAATGATGATGAAAATATTATCTTACAATAAGTTTGAGCTGCACAGCACTTTGCTACCAACACACTGTAAGCACCACACAACACTTTAGACCACTATAAATAATGAATGTAAAACACTTTACAAACGCATTCTACATGGCGGCCTTAAAATTGCACAATTTTTAAAATTAAATAAAAGACAGTTTGCTTTATAGAAAAAAAAATGCAGGTGATTACAGAATGAGTTGACTAATTCTACCAATAAATATCAATAACTGCATTTTTTGGAAAAAATTTGCATTTTTTATTAAAAATTTTAGCACACTTTTGCTTGTCACAGAACATTCTCAACACAATCAAAAACAATTTTAGCTAGAAGTGTTAATTAAGTTCATTTAGTACTTCAAAAATTATTCACGAATTTAAGTGCACTCTCAAAACGATTTTTTGCGAAAAATTTCGACCTTTTTTTATTTATTTTTTTAAAGAGTAAATCATTTAGGATTCCTAAAATGCCTTAGTTTTCATTCAGCAATAAATAGAAGTAAAATTATACCTCAAAATATAATACGGAAATGGAATTTCTATAACCAGAAATGGCCGTTTAAAAAACCACAAAAATATGGAACAATTAATTTAATACCAAAATATATAACTTACACACAAATAAATAAACGACTACAAATATGGTAGATTTTAAAATTCTAAACCTTATATATACTTTTTTGTGCTATATCCAAATCTTAATCTGCGCTTTTTGGAAAACAACATTTATAATTGTGTACATTTTCGTAAAACATCCTTTCATCAAAAGGTTTTTTAGATATTAAATAAAATTTTGACACAAGGGTCAGCTCACATGTGTTATGGAGGAAAAGATAGCTTGCAAATTTGTGTACTTTAAGTTAAGAGCTATTTGTATTGAAAAATACATATTTTTAAAAATCATGTTTTATATACAAAATTTGGTATACATTTATAAATTTAAGAGTTGTTATAAATTTTGTGCTTCATAGCATTAGTAAGTAATTTGCTAATATATTATTGAAAAAAAAATTAAATATGTTGAAAGAGCTTTCGTTACACTTTATTTGGCATAAACGCAATTTTTTTCTAAAACTTGACTAAATCATGCCTAAATTTGAACACTTGATTACAATTCCATATGAATTCATAGTTTTATTCCCTGCTTTAACTAAAAAAACATATGTTTTATAAAAATTTCAGATTTTTTAACGAAAGTCCCTGAATTGTGCTTAAGGTCTGTGTATGTAAAAACATTGATGACTATATTTTCGTACGTAATTATAAATATTATAAAAATGCCAGTTATATAAATGTTATAAATATTTGCAATTATGATTTAGTTCATCGAATTCTCCGAATAAAAATATACTAATAAGTTATTTTCTAACAGTTGATTTATTAACAGAATTAAAAAAAGAAAAACATGAGAAGTTTGAAGTGATTTATACAATAATTGTAAGAATTTTTTAATATTTATCAGAGTTTAACTAATTTAAAACATTTATTGGTCATTGTTATAAATTTGATTCAAACATATTCTGTATTTTTATCTCGTATATCTATCTATATGCATATATATTTTTTTGTCTTATTTTTTCTGTATTCATCATATCCTGTATTTTTTCGTAATGAATAATCTAAATTTATGTCATTTTATAAATGTGATGCCACACACTTTATATGTATCCTATGATTAGATATTCATTAATTTCTCAATTTGGATACTTTGCAGTTACGAAAAAAATACTATTTACGTTGATATACATTTAATAGAGAATAAAATAAACATTGAGGGATGAATACATCTTTAAGATCCAACATTTATTGGTTTTAAGAATTTTTTTTTCATTTTTTTTACAACTATGGGGTTTTGCCCTTTACGAGCTATGCTCGTCAATCCCCGTTTAGACCCTTCAGAATCTACAAGCATGACAATTTGATTGGCTTTAAAAAGATTGAATTAAAAGTAGTAATTTTAAAAAACAGTGGCGACACCCTGTAAAAGGGTTGCCATTCATTTACATTTGATTTGGAATTTTTAACTCTGTAGTGAAGGTATACATTGTAGCGGATGTACGGGCCGAAATTTCCAAGCCCGAGCAATGTAAGAAAATCAGACTGGCCCGGCCCGAACGAAAAAAAAACAATGGTCCGACCCGACCCGTTATCGAACTTAAAATCCCGGCTCGAGACCGGCCCGGAAAAGTTAAAATTTCGGCTCGAACCCCGAGCTGCCCAAGTGAATTTGTACAGAATGTTGATTATGAATCTTACGGAAGAATTCTGACCAAAGAAACTTTTTTTTTCAATGTTTATTACATTTATTTATACAGAAATGTCCGAGGCTGTGATATTTATATTTTTAGTGAACTTTTTATGCTTTTCTGCTTTGTTTGCTGTATGTGAATATTTCTGTTATTATTTATATCATTAATTTATATTTTTTATAATGGAGACATAAAGATCTAGAAAAGGGTACATAGTAAAAGTAAAATCTTCTAGTACTAAATCGCACTAGAAAGATAAACATACGTTATAGAAAAGCAGGTGTAAGTTATAGACAAAAAGACTCTGCTTAGCAGGTATAAATGAATAATACATTTTTTTTCTCGCATATTATTGTAGTCATATTGTTTAAATGAACAGTTTAAAAGAAGTTCAAAAGAAATTTCCCTTTTCAGTTTAAAAGAATGTTCCGTCATAGGCAAGTTTCTTTTTCATGCATTTAACTCTATTTAAATAAGCCTAGAAATCAACGATTCTTTTTAAAAAATAATTTTAATGATTAATTATGGAATAATGACAATTTAAAAGTATATGCCTATTTTGAAAAAATTTTTGAACCAAATCAAATTTTACTGATTTTTGAAAAGACTTCTCCACGGCGGAAAGTGATTTTCATAAGGGATGGTTCAACCGAGATGGAATAATTTTGTCCGTAAAGACTAGGAAGAATGAAATCAGTCCCGGCCTTGTATGGAAAAAAATATGTTAGTCCCGGCCCGATCCTTTTAGAGAAAAGTAAGGCCTGAGTCCGACCAAGCCCGTCTTCAGAAAAAAGTCGTCTTCAGAAAAAAGTAAAGCCAGGGCCCGGCCCGACAAGAATGCCATTAACGAAAATCGCCACCTGCCGGGCCACGTGGATCTCCAATGCATTGTCTATTTTCAACTTTTTTTTTTATTGTACCTTTTTTAATCTGACGAAATTTGCCAGAACGTTTTCTTTTTCATTTTAATATTCACATGAAATTACTTTTGTTCCTATAAAGAATATATTATTTGTGCATCCTTTGAATTCAAAACAATAATTGAAAAGATGGTCTCAAGATAGAAATAAATGCCTCGCGCAAATATATTTTTATATTTCAACTGATTTGCATTATTATCATTTGGTCATTTCAATTATGACTTAGTGCATTTTATCTGCAATGTATTGGAATCATGCTAAGTATTTCACGCATGTGCACCCACTTCTATGACACATCGACAAACATAACTGATGGATAACTGAATATTGCGTCGGCTACATGCTAAATATTAGAATTGTTTTTTTTTAATATATATATATCCTGCGGTAGGCAAGTTATGGTCTGTCATATGCTTTTTGAATGCTAGAAACACTAAAATCAATTAAAATTCTAAAATAAATTTGAAAACAATTTATTTATGAGAGATATTTATATCAGAGATTTTATGTTTATGGACAAAATATGATGAGTGATTCGATGGTATATGAGTGGATGCGAAATTTCAATGAAGTATTAGAAAACATTCACGATGAAGAATGAAGTGGGTGGTCATCTCTAATTGGCAGTGATTTGCTTACAAAAATTGAAAACAGGAGTACAGAGGACCAAATAGTCTCCATTACGATAGTCTCAATGCATTTTCATTAAATTTATCGCTCACTTCTTTCAACGCTGTTAACACACGATTGGCATCACAGGTAGCATATTTTAATGAAGAGGGCATATAAAAACTCGTTTCACGCTATAATAAAAGCTTTAACAATAATTAATTTTAACTGTAAAAAAAAAAAAAAAAAAAAAAAAAAAAAAAAAAAAAAAAAACTAGAAATTGTACTTCAATGTGTATTAAATTATTTTTTCTAATAACCATTTCCTTTTGTTTAATTACTTAACGGAACTTACTTTCTGGATTACCTGAAATAAAAAATACCTCTCGAAATGTCGAATATTCGAATTTAAAATTGAAATAAATTCTCAAAAATGATTAAAATTTAAAAAATACGTTCATTTTGCTAATCGGAAAAGTCTAATATCTAAAAATGATTCAATTCCTGTGTAGTTACTCTTATATAAAACTTTTTTTATGAAACGAATTTGACAAAATTGAAAATTAAATATCTCTTAAAATAATTGCTCTATTTGAAAACTGCCTACATCAACGTGTTTATCAATTATTTCTGCATAATACCAACGATTTTTGTTTTTTTACGTAACTGCTTTGTTAATATTAACGAAGAAAGAACGCCGGTTTCAAAATATTCATCGACAGTGGCAGCGGTTAGAGCACTAATTACTTCATTTTAGAATAGAATGATAAATTGACCTCTAGCTTAACTAGGAGGATTAACTAGGCTTGATGACTATGATTGCTATTAATAGTAGGTTATTTCCATGAGCAATTGTCGTGTAAGTCACATTGCTAATTGTTGGCCACCATTATTTCCGAATGATTTGCTTCGCCTCATTCAATTAATGAGATTATCTCCCAAAAAATAAGTCACATTTTGCCATTTTAAAATACTGGTATCAAAAATCGCAGCACGTGGCTTACACCACAAGTGCTCATGGAAATACCCAGTTACTTTTAAATTTGAACCAGACAAAAGAATTTCACGCAGGAATAATCTTTTTAACGATTTTTTTTGGCCGTTGATATGTTTGAAGTCTAAGATATAATTGAGTTTGAATCCAAGAAAAATGTGTTATACCATTGTCATTAACAGTGAAGTTATGCATATACTTACACCCATAACAGGTAGGTAGCTATTATCCAAAATGTTCATAAAGTATGTTTCCGTAGTTTGTGAAGGAAGCCACGATGAATACAACGACCCTCGCTTATGCGTCTCCGCTTAACCTCTTCGCGACGGGGCCTTTTTCAAAATTTTCAATGCTTTGTTACCGGCTTTTAAAAACAGAAATTTGTTCCTTATTATACTTACAAAATGCTCCGATTAAATAAGGCTAATTTTACAGTAAAATTTTACTGGTGGGGATTTAACAAGGATTCTTAAGCCTTTTTGCAGCACGTATACGTGTCGCTCTTCAATAATGTCTCAAGGCATACATAGAGTTAATGATGGAATTTTGTTTTCCCACTATTTTTTCTTTGCATGTAATGGCAAAGACATTGCTTGTAATATACTTTTTTTTAACAAACTGATTGAACATAATTAAAACTTCTTTTGTACATATAAAACATAATAATAATAATGTCACATTAGACCAAAAATTGTTGCAAATGAGTTGCCAAAAAACGAAGTGAAAGGATACACCACCTTTAAATTGGTATAATAAACCACCAGCAATCAAATGGCGCAGACAAACACTGATTTTGGTAGCAACTTAGTTGCCACATTTTTTGTCTGAAATCACACTACCGCTTGTTTGACGTACTTTAGCAGCAAATTAAAAAATAAGTTAAAGAAAACATTTTAAATCTAATGTAACCGTAGTTTAAAATAAATAGTTTCATGCAAAGAGGCTGTGATAAACTTTCTTTTAATTCAGATACTTTTTTTATAACGTACATATATATATTAGATATATTAATTCATAATACTAAATTTCCCATTTGTTTGCATGCTTAAAAATATTTTTTCGTTAGTCCCGTATTGAGGCGGAGGGGGGGGGAGCAAAGTGGGGTTAGAATGCCCTTAAATTTTGGTGTACTCAAATTCATCATACATGTTTAGCATTAAAATTAAACCTTTTTGGATGCATCTAAAACATAATTATTTGAAGAGCATCTCTATCGCTGCCGCATAGAAGTGCTGAATTTTTCTATTAAATATCATTAAATGGGCACCCTTGATGTTTTTAAGTAAATTTTACCAATATAAACACTAAAATAAAAGCATGGCAATCTCTTTTACTCTTTCAATATCAACATTTAAAAAATAAAATAAAAATTATGAAAATTTCTTACATTCTTAATACTTTTCCCAAAGCTAAAAAAAAAACCTAATAATGAATTTTTGGTGAAAGTATTTTTTATTAGAAAACGAACAAACATCATGATCATACATATTAAAACATTTTTGTAAAAAAAATTATAATTACTTCTAAGTAACAATATAAATTTAATTCATGGTGTTTCGGATCATATTGCGTTAAAAAAATCTATGTTTATTATTTTATGCACCTTATTAAGCATGATATAATGCACTTTTAAACACAATAACACTTTACTTACAGCTCTGTAGAGCGTAGGACATCACAGAATCACTTTTCAAGCCGGTTAAAAAATATGTTACGGTCGCGGTTGGGGGGCATTATTTTTCGAAACACGATTAAAATGTAAAGTTAAACCCTAGTGGAAGAATATGATGCATTCGTACTGTGTTGACCGTAACGCATGGGCTAGACTAGAACTGTAAGAATATGTAGATTGCACATAATTTTCTAAGTATTTATGCTATTATTTAGTGGCCGCTTATTCAGTGGATCAGTCCGTTTCTCACTAAATAAGGCTGTTGCCCGTGGAAATTGAAAGGCAAACGCTCATAAATTTACAGTGTTTTCTGACAGGGTAGTTCTCAGATACTTAAAAAAGAATTCTAGATGTACTGATTATGAGTCATGATTGTGAGTCATTCGACTGAAATAACTGCTTTCGGCATTTATATAAGTTTTTTTATCATTATCATCATATTTTACAGAATTTCCCTTGTACAGTTAGAGGTATTTTCTAAAGATTTTTATGAAGAAAAATCATCTAGGTACATACTTAATAATTATTAAGTGTAGAATTGTTCTACTTTATTATAACTAATAAAACAGTAAATTCCTAAATCTAAATTCCTTTTTCTATGCATATTTATTTTTCGGTTTAAATAAATATACATTTTTTTTTAAGTTTCAAAGCATGTATTTAGCATGTACTTCAGAAAACAACATAATTTGAATTTTTTAAGGTAAATACATGATCCCCATCACATTTTTTAATTAAGTAACTCGAGTGTTAAAGGCGCTTTCCGTAAATATTTTAAATATAAGGTGAATGTTATTAACCAAGAGTATTATTTTCTTGTGTGAAGACGATTTTATGGAATCTTTGGACAAGTAAATTGTAGACGTTGTTTAAAAATTGTTAATTATGACACATATTTACATATTTAAAAATGCGTTAATAAATTCGAATATTTTATGCGTGCGATAATGCTGCATGTATGTTAAAAGAGATATATTTTTCTAAAATTGTAAAATATTTTTCAGAAAAAAAATCTTAATAAAATAGTTTTTATTTTATTTTATTTTTTTAGCAGCAATTGCAGTTGTTGTTTTAGGATAGCATGCTAGTTAATTACGGATTTTCTGAATTTTCACTGCATTTTCTCTGCAAATTGGGGTAATTCTTTTAATTCTTGTATATAAAGAATAAAATCACAGAATTAATTTAATGATTTTATATACAGTAACAAAATTTAAGAAATATACTACTTAAAAAAAGAGTATTTTCTTAAGTAAAATTAATAAATAAATAAAACATTTTAACATGCAATTATTACACATCCACTATCAAATGATTCATAGAAATATTGTGAAAAAACAATCAAATATTAACGAGGCAAATATTAACATACCATATCCTTAATATATGGTTAAATACCCTGAGAGTGGAGCAAATTTTCATATTAAGATTAATGATACGGCAGTTTAACATTTTCTTTTACACGAATTTAATCTAAAACACTATTACTTCGACTGTCTTGCTACGCATTTAATAAAGAAAATAGTGTATGGGAACAAAGTGATGCCATAGACATAAATAGAATAGCAGTTAATATATATTTTTCTTGACTTAAGTAAAGTTTTATGACTTAAAGACTTAAGTAAAGTTTAGAGGTAATAGTCCAAGAGACTATTACTTATAAATTCATTTCAAATAATTATTGTGTCTTCCATTTCAAAACGAAGTGAAATATTTATATAAATGAACAGTGCTTATCAAAATAGACCCTCGAGAAATGCAGGCGAAAAGTATGTAGACGTTTTAAATAAAATGCATATATTTAACTTGTAATACATAGTTTGATATTTTAGTTAATTTTGAAGTAAAACATTGAAGCCTTTAATGTTAAAAGTATGTATTTAAAAAATCTTTTTAGCAATGCAAATTATCTATTTAGAATATCGAATTAAAAACCAATTGCAAAATTATAAAAAATGGAACACTTATTGGCTTAATAAGAATTAAAAAAATAGAAATAGTATTAATAAATAGTTACTAAGCGATATGCAAACAAAAAAATATATATTTATTGGCTTAAAATCGAATTATATATAAAAAAATCAAATATTTATTAGCATTTTACTGTTCAATTTATTATGTTAGAATAAATATTTCTTAGAAGTATTAAAAAAAAAGTTTTCTTGAAAAAAAAAATTTAGCGGTAATATTTAACATATATCTTTTAATCAATATGTATTTTTCTTTTATCACTAAAAATTTAAATTCTATTAACCTCTTCATTTCCAAAGCTAAAATAATTATATAAATACTTACTCATAGGTTTTTTCCAAACGAAACGACATTGTAAATGACAGAAAAGATATCTTTTCTGAAATTGATCCTTTAGTAACTTAAGTTCAGAAATATGGATCTAAAACTACAAACCCTCTAAAATATCAATTTAATAGCCATTAATCTAAACTAGCAGATTCTAACATTTAAGAGCTTTAAACAAGTAAATAATCTACAAATCCTTAAAAAAATTATTGAAAAAGATTGGAGTCTTATGAAAATTTATCACTTTTTTAGTGGCACTGTCTTTTGGACATTTTTAGGCATTTTGCAAACACAGATGAAAATAACATTTATTTTATGAGAAATTCGGATTAGATGCAGGCATTTATTCAATTGCTTTCAATGCAAAAACATTCATAAATATTCGTAAAATTCATTCATAACTGAAAATCATTGAATCTACATATCCGAGTTCTAGATAGAAGTATGTTTTTAATGCGTGCAATAAGTAACGTCACAGGTATTATAGCGCTTTAGTAGAAAGGTGGGCAAGTACTATCGATGAGAGGTAAATGAAATGAGAATTGTGCCTCTGGTTTTGCATATGCACCGTTCCATTGCCTCCAGAGTAGTTTTGTAGTTGGGCGGGAACGCGTGGGAACGCGGTTCCCAGAAATATTGACAAAATAAAAGTATGACCGTACTGAGAAATAACATCATGATCGATGTGACAAATTCACTTCTTATTTTAAAAAAAAAATTATATATCCATAAGCGGTGTAGGACCTCTCTTAAAATAATTTTGTCTTGAACCATATGCGATATCTTGATCTCGACCAAAAAGAAGATTAACAGATGAGGCAGCTTGTCATAAATCAAAGAAAACAAAAATACCTCTCACTATTCTTCTTAATAGAAACTTCTGAAAGAAATGTGCCAATAAGTTATATATGTTTTTTTTTCTCTAGTTTCAATTAAATTTCGGTTCATGATAAATAATTTTACAATAGGATTGATTAAAAATTGCTTCTAGATGAATCCTGTACTAATATAATGCTTTAAAATCTAGGATATAATAATTTTAACTGTTAATTAAGAAAGTCGGCTTTTGGCTAAATGTTTCAGATTGGCTTTTTGCTGAGTAAAAATCTGGTAGCATCCGCATCTACTCTATAAAAAGGTGATTTCCCACAAATGTTTTTTTTTCAAACTACAGCACTGCTCCAGAGAGATATATGAGCTTTCGTGAATTCTAATAGCATTTAAATATTTACTAAGAACAGAGAAGTATCGAAGCTGAGTTTCCGTGAGCTTCGCCGCAAATCGAGAACTACCTGTGACGGAATAATTTTGTGTGTTTTCAGAAATGTATGATAAATTCTGTGCTGTCCATAATCCAAAAAGTTTGCAGACAAAAAAAACCATACTCATAGACAATGTTCTCGCTGACATTTGGCCAACGTTAGTAATTTGGCTAACTAAAAATAGAAAGCATTCCCCAAATGTAAAAGGTATTAGCAAAATAGATTCGCCGTGTAGCACTAAAAAAATTATCTTTAATCTTTTAATGTACCCTCTTATTCCAATATGTTTTAAAATAACCTAAGTTCTTATAACGGTTGTTATTAATCTAATTTTACTATCCGCTACAAATATATTAAATATATATATATATATATTAAAAATATGTATGCATGCATATGTATGAAAAACGGAAAAAAAGATAGAAAAAGCAAAAGTTGAGCACTAGCAATTTGGTGAATTTAATCGCTTGTTTACTCGCCAAATGAAGAATTTTGTTGCATTTTGGCGCAATGGCGAGCGACTGCGAGAACCCTGCTCATAGACATTTTTCAGGTACATTAAAAGTCGGTAATACATTCAAAATCATGCAGGCAAATATAATACAATTTTTGTGATAATTCATTGTTTATTTTAAATCACTGACGATAATAAATTATATGCTAAGACAGACACGTTTTACTATAGTTATCCTACTTTTAAAGGTACAAAACATATATTTTATTTCTATGATCAAACATAAATTTACTGAATTGTTCAGAACGATATTTTAAGAATGTAATAAAATAAGGCTTTCGATAATTAAATCTGAAATTTTATGAAATAAGTTAACAAGCAATATATGCTTTGTGAAAAAAAAAGGTTTGAAATGTAAAACAATTCGTAAGACGATAATCAACTGTTAAAATTCTTTTTAAAACTTTAAGAATAAGTTATATATTCTGGAGTGGGAAAAAAATAATATGACAATACTACTGGCATTTAAAAAATCTTTAGTATTTTTCTTAATAATACTTCGGGTAACTAAAATTAAGGCATAAACTAATAAAAGTTTACTAAAATTAACAATGATAAATTTCCTCAAAATACAAGGGGTTTTAGAAAGATAAGACACAACGCCTCAGATTAATTCAAAAACATTTAATTGATAAATGGTTCATCCTAAGTTACCTACTGATATAAACGTCATTTTTAGACACAGTTGAATTTTCGACATTGTCCAAGCATTTTAGGCCTAGCTGTAAGCTTCTGTATCTGAGAATCATGGAAATTTACAGTTTCTACCGCACGTGACAATAAATGAGACGCCAAATATAAAGATATGTATAGATAGATAGATAAAGGAACATATAGCAATAGGTCTAAAGGATGTAACTAAAATACACCACAGAAAAAAAGGTTTAACAGCAATCAATTGTAAAATATTTTTTGTATTTTTGCACAGCAATTTGGTTGCATGATTGTAATATTTACCTATCGGTTTGAAGAAATTGTTAACCACTAGGCTCCCAGAATTTCAAAAAAATGTGGAGGTTGATCCGTCACGTAGGCACTAAAAAATTACATAATGATTTGTATTAGTGAATAATGCAAATAAAGATAAACACACGGGGAATTTGCATTCGGTTATGTCAAACGCTTAATTAAAAATAAATGCTCTCTGTTGTAACTTCTTTGAGAATTATTCTCCTGTTGTCATCATGTTCAAAATGTAGAATGCAGGGTTTAAGGTTATTAATTAAATTTAGCTAAAACAGAATTATTATAGCTTACGTAATTTTGTAGTCATTCCGTAAAAGCTGAATTAGTTTCTTTCTAGAGTAAAATTTAAAATTAAACTAACCATGCTCATACCGGTTATCCCGAAATTGATTTATGGATTTTAAAATTCAATAACTTAGAAATGATGAGAGCTATTTAAATAAATCTTTTGGGAGATTCATGTAAGATGTCAGAATTTTTTTAAATTGTAATATTTCAAAATCGCTGTAATAGATGGCACTGTAAGCAATTGGCGCTTAACCGAAGACCAATTTTTGACCTTTCTCTTCTCTCAATATTGATGCGAAATAAGGAGTTGAAAAATATGGAATGGTTCTCAGTCGCCGATGCAATTTAATTTAAAAGGGAGTCACTCCATGTATTTAATCTCCTTTTATTGAATACTCCTTTTACTGAGGGAAAAGAGAAATAAAAAATCACGCTCTGATTTAGCGGCTGTTGCTTGCAGCGCCATCTATCGCTGATCGTTTAAACTAAAATCGAAGAATCTCAGTTAAAAAAAAAATAAAATAAAATAAAATGAGTTTTAGACATATAACATGAACTATTCACAAGAATGTTTTAATAACTCTCACCATTACCAAGTTATTGAATTTTAAAACTCAATCAATCAATCAATTTTGGGACACCCGGTAAGTACCCTGCATCTCCCTTTATTTAAATCTATTTACATCAGACTCGAAAGTCAAACAAATCTGCTACGGTTTAATTAAACGTAATTAACTGACCCTCTTAAACTGAATTAATCACGTTTACTTCGACAGTACATTAGATTTTATTTCATCTCAGTTAATTTACTGTACGATAATTGCTTGGCTACATAGCAATTCGATGCATAAATTTATATGAACTTTAATTCAAATAAATTTTATGGAAAGCATTCGATTAAGTTTAATTGAAGTGGACAAAATTCACGAATAATTTAGTGACTGTTTCAAAATTTGCTGCAATTGAAGTACGTAATACTCTAAACGTCTAAATGAAAGTTTAAATAATCAAACAAATCTTCTATAAAATTTATCATAAATACAATACATATAATTATTTAATTTGGCTAAATATTGAAGACAGTGCATTTTATAAAGAAAAATAAACTGTCAAGTTCGAGTTTACTTGTATTTGATTTATAGATTGAATAATTGATTGAATATTGATTCATTTAATGACTTATTGATTGTTTCAAAATTTGCTGCAATTTAAGTACGAATACTCTAAGCGGTAAAATAAAGGTTTAAATGATAAATCAAATCTTCTAGAAATTAGCATGAATGCAATATATATACATTTTTTATTATTATTTATTTTGGCTGAATATTGAATACAATTCTATTTGAGATGAAAAATAAAGTGTCAAGAACGAGTTTATAGGCTCTCAAAGGGTTCCGTAGAATAAACATATGATTTACTAACTCTGTTATTAAACTAGTCGGATGTGACAATCCCAAAACTTTATTCTGTGTCATACATGTTAGTGTCCTACTTCAAGAACTCGTGTACGGAATATCTTGCCTTTAGAATTCTCATGATGGACATAGATTGTCATTTAATTTTGGCACTGAGGCAGAAAATCTTTCAAACGTTGACATGTATGAGATAGAAGAAAGTTTTGGAATTTCCAAATCCGACTAATTTAGCAATACATATTTGCATTGTACGGAACACTCTGAGCACGTGTAATACTTGTACTTGCCAGTTTTTTAAGAATTATAATGCCATCACCAATACCAACATCAGCAGATTTTTGATTGCAGCACATGCTTAAACAAAGTATACTGACCATTCATCAACTTCGAGCTTTTTGATTGCAGCACATGCTTAAATGAAGTATACTGTTCATCCATCAACTTCGAGATTTTTGATTGCAGCACATACTTAAACAAAGTATACTGTTAATCCATCAACTTCGAGATTTTTGATTGCAGCACATGCTTAAATAAAGTATACTGTTCATCCATCAACTTCGAGATTTTTGATTGCAGCACATACTTAAACAAAGTATACTGTTCATTCATCAACTTCGAGATTTTTGATTGCAGCACATGCTTAAACAAAATGTACTGTTCATCCATCAACTTCGAGATTTTTTTTTTTTTTTTTTTTTTTTTTTTTTTTTTGTCATAAAACTAAGCAGTCCAAAAATCGAAGTTATTCCCAACTTTTCTTATTAAATATTTTTATTAGGTTTTACTATTAAAATAAATAAAGATATCGCAAATAAAACATGACATTGTTTTAGAGTTGAAATTAAATTAGTACTGTTCAAATTTGGTTATGTAATATCATTTTCGTTGATAAATGTACTTTCGCAATAAAATTTTAAAAATTGGCAAAATTTTTTAAAAATAAAATTTTGCAATATGTTTCATTAAACAATTCAAAAATTTAATCACTCATACAAAAAACTTTTGTCTTAAAAATTTTAAAGAACGAAAACTTCGTAACCGAAAATTAAAATTCGACAAAATTTTTATTACTATTTTCCTTTTTTGGATAATAGCCTTCATTTTGAGTACAGTAAATCAGGGTAACTTTGGACCAAGAGAAAAAAAAGATTAAATCTGCAGCATCACTTGAGTTAACGATAAACTTTTGATCTCAAAATACAGACAGCAGCGCTAGTGTGAATTATGCAGAGCTCATTGGAAATAATTCGCCAAGATTCCACCATGCCAGAATTAATCAAAGTTTCCTAAAGGTGCACTCTAAAAAATAAAAGTGTAAATTAGACAAATTTACATATATATGTGTGTAAATTCCTAAAATTACACACCTGACATGAAAATTACCCACTTTTTGCAAAGTTTTACCTGTTTTTATGTGCATTTTAGCTTAACAAACTAAGTGTGTATTTTGTTATTACTTGAAAAACATAAATAAATGTGTAAATGCTGAAGAATGTCTGAATTTACACAAATTGGTACGTTATTGTAATTTACACATAATGATATACACATAGGTAAGAGTGTAAATTTCTAAAGTCACCCACTTGTCATAAAAAATACCTATTTTAATGTGTGTTTAGTTTATGGCATTAAGTTTGTAAGTTTGTTATCAGTGCATAAACTCATAAAAATGTGTAAATGTAGATTACTCCTGAACTCTCCCCGTTTCAGCAGCAGGTGAACATTTAAAAGAAGTTTAAAAAATTTAATCTCGACACATGTAACAAATGTAACAAATATTTTTTTACATGTAACTTAGAATTTTATTCATTTAATTAGTAAATTTTAATTTCGTTTTAAGAATTCCCTTTTAAAATTTGTACATCAAATATAAGAATGCTTCACTGTATAATTCTAGGTTTTGATTAAATCGTAATTTCTTTCAGTCATCGCACAGACTGCTCTTTTTCACAATTTTATTTGTAATTTTCAGTAATAGTGCTAGATTTCATTCTTAAAGCGACATTAGGAAGATTTCATAACGAGGCATTATAATAGAGATATAATCCCACTTTATGCTTATTCATAAAATTAAATTATATTTTTTGTACTGTTGGTATTCTTTTTTGCTGCCCCCCCCCCTTAATTAAAAGGATAGTAGTTTAATCTTCACTAAAATCTAAAAACTATTTCGAATTCATTTAATATGTAATATAAAATATAATTCATGTAATTAAGATAATTCTAAATTCGTATCCTGAGTTATTTATACATTTTGCACATCAAATATAAGTATGCTTGATTTTACCCTAAATTATTTGAGCCGTCTGGTAGCTTATAAACTTTTATCCATTTCAAAGTTTAACTTGTAATTTTAGTTTAACTTCAGTTCGCAGTGCAATTGATGGTTGTATTCAGGAACTACTTCAACCCCGAGTTAGACGTGAATCTAGCATATAAAACTAAAATCGTAATCTTCGTTGACTTGGCTTCATCATGTTTAAGTTGAAAATTAATGGTGGGTCCAGCTGATTGCAAGCGCTCTCGTTCAGAAATATATAGTATATAATAAGTTATTCTCTTATAAAATATAAGGTATGTAATGTCATACGTCCGTATTACCTCCAATTCTTTTTATCTGATTTGTTTATATTTATGTATAAATGTATATGATGCATGTTGGATTGTTTTTTACGTATAAGAATTTTTTACACGTATAATTTACTTGCCTTAAAAAATGTCAACATTACATAACTCCTGATAAATATCTATTAAAATAACAACTGTTGTATCTAAAGTCATTTATTTCTTCAAAAATTTTCATCTTAAAAAGAATTTATGAATGTATGTTAACAGTAGCAAAATAAACATTAACAGCCTTTTTTTTTTTCGGGGGAGGGGAGGTGTTAAATTTTGGTTTGGTTGTGTGGAAGATATTATAGTTTATTTATAAAATATTATATAAATGTATACCATATCTATAAATTATATATTCTGATTTATAAGTTAAACAATTCATCTGAGTTTTATTTATTTATTGAATTTTTTTTAAATTGTGAAACTTATAATGTTAACTAAATTTATCATCGATTAAAACTATAGCTTTGCTTTTGAGTTTCTACGTTACATTTCCCAATTTTGAGAAATTATTTTTTTTAATTTTTTATCTTAATTACATTAAATTTTCAGCTGTGTTTTAATTTGAAAATATTACATGGGAAGAACTATGTTCCACTAAAATAGTCATAGTAAAGAACACATAATTTTTTTTGTTAATTGAAATATATTATTTTTAATAAAAATACACAGAAGTAAATTGCAAAAGGGCGCAAATACGTTGATTTAAAATAACTCCAGATCAAAATTTCTGAAGAAAATTTAGATTAAAGTAATGGATTTTTCTACAAATATGCATTTTTCCATTCCAATTTTGCCTATTAATACAAAACTTATATGACATAAAACATATGATTGTATGTATATAAAAAAAATATAACAGTTGTGTCATAATGAATATTCAAAATCGAACTTATCATTCTCTGCCTCCCCCTCTACACAAATATCCCCCGTTAGGTGAGTTTTATACACTTAAGACACAAATGTAATTATCAAATAAATTCTACGAGCTTTAATTTCGAAAATTTATAAGAGTCAATTGATATTTGGATATAGACACAGTATTTCTCGTTTTATTTTTTACTATAGCTGATAAATAAAAATACACATTAGTTTGATATCTAAAATTTTAATTAGAATATCTGAAAATTTCCTTTATGAAGATAGGATTAATTTCATTAATGTTAAAATATATTTGTATTTTTTTTTCTTTTTTTAAGACACAAATTTCTAAATATAAATGTAATGCAAAAGATGTTACTTTAATGATTCAACAGCTTTTTTGATAGTCCTGATAATATTTTATATGTCAAATTCTTTGTAATGATGAATATTTATGAAAATAAAACAATTCAACATGCAATATAGGTGATTTATGTATATATAAACAAATCAGCTAAAATATTTGCAGGTAATATGTGTGTGTGTATGTGAGATGAAGTTTACATACGTTTTTTCTTTTTTTTTATAGTATTTTAAATTTTACTTTTATAACTGTATGTAACACAGTACCTTCAATATGATTGACTTTGTATCTTGAGTCTGAAAAATAAAAAATGAAAAATTGAGTCTGAACTCTGAAAATAAACAGTGTGGAGATTGCAAGTTTACCAACTATGATTATTCCATCTGATTAGTCTAAAATCTATCATTAATTTGTTATTTAATTTTTTTTTATCTTAATTTTTAACTGCATGTTCTGAATAATATATAAATGAGGGGAAAATATAAAATTAAAAAGCAAGGAAGAATATAGAAAATAAAATAGCAGTTTTTATGTGTACATTTAGAGGAGAGTGGGGAGGAATGGGACACTTTTTACAAAAATAATAAAATCAACTTTTCTTGACACAAATACAAAAACTTTGATTTATAGAATACAATATGAAACATTTTCTTATGTCCTTGAGCAATATAGAAACATAATTTGAAGAATCAATTTTATAATTAAGGAAATTGAAAATTTTACAATGTGTCCCATATTTCCCCACTAACAGAGAAGTAATATTTGTACTATGATGGTTGATAAGGAATATCAAAAACTAATGTCTTAAATGGCTATATGCTGAATTTTAGATCCGTAGCTACTACAGTAGCATAGTTTTAAAGGAAGGGGTAAAGTTCTAAAAACCTATTTATAGGGAGTTTTTAAGAGGAGGGGAGTGAGTGTGATATGCTGATTTGGAGCTTATGAAGCTACACTTGTGATAGTGGATGAGAAGTGTGTACATCACTATGATCCCAAGTCCAAACAACAGTACTTTTATCGAATCCACTGTCACAAATCTAGCCCCATAAGCTAAAAATCAAATTTTCAACTACTCCTCCCCCCATTTTACTCCTCCTTACAAAACTGTATGAATATTGCAGCTACGGTTCTAAAACTAAGCATAAATATATCGATATTCTACATCAACCCATTGCAGTACAGATATTTCATATACATTAGACACAATATTTATTGAACCTCCATCGAATATGCGTATTTTGCATATTACGCAAAGAACTGTGTAAATTACAATAACACAATACTGTGTGTTTTTTGCGCAATACACATTTAACAGTGTAATAACAGAAGATTACACAGATAAATGAGTGATAATATTACACAGTTATATGTGTATTTTTGCGCAATTTACACGTTAATGTGGGTATTTCATGAGTGATTATTATAAATTTTACCCACTTAGTGTTATCATCAAATTACACACTGAAATGTGTATTTTGAAATTTACACATTAGGTGTGTATTTTGGCAATTTACACACAAATTTACACATATAAACAAATCGTTTTTGTATCATCGATTTACACATTTTTGTGTGCAAATTTACACTTTTATTTTTTAGAGTGTGGAGCAAAGTTACCCTGATTCACTATCAAAGTCGGTATGACTAGCTTTAAAAGAAATGAACATATTTAAACAATTCTTTACAAAAAAAAGAAAAAAAATCCTCAAAGAAATCTAGTTGATGAAAATCAAACGATTGGTTGAAGAAATATCAAATATTTGCCTTCGTGAAAATCGACATAGATGGTATGATGCTGAATCCACAAATTTTTACATGTATATATAGAAAGAGGGTAATTATAGTCTGTTATTTCTATTTGTCTGCCAGTTTAACAAAAACAAAATAAAAATTGCTTAAATGAAAACTCAATAAATGTCTTGAAATCTTCCATTATTATGGAGTAATTTTTCCGATTATTAATCATAATTTTAATAAAACTAATACGTCAAACCAGCTTTTCTGTGAGAAACATGTGGCTGCTTTTCATTAAATTAACTTTACATTTTAAAATTTTATTTTAATGCAGTTTAACAACAGCAATAAAGAAAGAAAGAAAGAAAAGCTCGATAACTGTGTTGAAGTACTTTTGAAATCATTCATTGTTATCGTGTAATTCGGCAAGTAAGGACAATTTTAATAAAGTAGAGCAGATTAAAAGTGTTTTTCTGTCAGAATAATATGAATACTCACAAAAGCTATTTGTAAGTATAGCAATTTCGTTACACATCTCCATTTATATCTATATCTGAAATAAAAATTCACTACCTATCTAGTTATTCTTTTTTGTTTATAATTTAATTAGATCTAATTAATTTAATTAGTAAATGAAGAAAAATAAATATGCTTGCTTTAATTTCTTTATACTACTAAATATTTTTATTCCTGCAAATGATACTTTGTTAGAGAGAAAGTGCATTCGAATAAGCAAAAATAAACCGAAGTAATGAATTTGGTGTATGTGTGTGTGTGTAAATATTAAAATTATTAAAATTGATATGAATTTCTGAGGTACATTAATACATGCTTTCTGCACAATATGGGACGCAAAATATTATTATTCACTTACAGAGTAATGCAAAAATGTTCTATTACAAAATGATCTAACAGGAAAAACTGTTAGCAACACATATTTCAATTATCTTACATTATTTGAAATACGATGAAAAATTGACGTACATTATTCATGTTTACTGAAAGATTTTGGCAATGAAAATGATGTGCATTGCACTTATCGTCTAATTATAGAAACGCATAACATTTCAGAAACGATATTGAATCTAAAGGGCGTTTTAAATTCTGGCGTGATTTTTTAAGTTTAAGGAGCCAGGTACCCTTTGAACTAAAAAAATACGTAAAAAAGTGATATCGGTAAGAATCGCAATCACTCGATATCAAATTGACTTTTGACTATAATATTGAAAACACTTATTAAGAAGGATTTGTATTATTAGTTAAAGTTGTAAAAAAAAGTATACACATACGCAAAGTTTTTTTTAATTATTTTTAAAGATAATGCAATTTTTTCGAAACAATAAAACTTACATGCCTTGCGCACACGATTTTGCAAATCTGAATAGCTAAAATAGGCCAAGTGGAGATATAATGTGTTTTCAAAATGACTTACGATGAAGAAAATAAAACTTATAGATCCAGAGAAAAAAATTATTCTTTAAAGAAATTCGAAATTTCGAGATTTTTTTTTACCCAAAAGTAGTCGTGAATTCTAAACTTCTAATTTGAGGAGCATAATAAAAGATCATTTTGTGCCTGTACACGTTTGATACATTCAGCGAAAATTTTGTGAAATTCTACGCAACATTTTTTGAGAAATCGTGCGCGCAATGATCAAAATCACTGTTTGAGAAAATTGAGGTTAAAGAATCACATTTAATTATAAGCTATTTTTTAAAAAATCGATTTTCGGATTCTTTAAAGAGTACCTGACCCTTTAACTAAATATTTCAGTATTTTTTTTGCATAAATTTTATAGGACATATACAGGGCCACATAAAAAATTCGCCGACATTTCTCTGATTAACTTGGGATCGGTTAAAAATTCTTTTACATTTAAGTTCTATAGCATTATGCTGATTTTCAAGCTGAAGTACACTTATTTTAATACTAAGAGACGATTGTTAGCATATACATAAAATAAGAGGCAGGACCATGCAAAGAACTGGTTATACTGTCGCCTGTTGAAGCACACCCTGGAAATCTGATTTCTGCTTTAGAATCTTTTTACGTGAATTACATTTCAGCAAAATATATGTCATGTATTAAAATCTATATATAATATGCAGGATCTACATATAATTACAGAATTAAATACGCGCCCGTATATTGAAAGAAATCTTTGAAGGTAAATTTTAATCTTTATTATGGCTTTTTTTAAACTAAGTTAAATCTTAATATACTATTTAGAATTTGTAAAACCTATATATTCTATACAGATCTGCACTAAAGAACTTGAACACTTTTACGGCTATAGACGATAATTGATGATACTCTTTATAAAATATTTACATAGGTATGAACTTTGCCGCATTAAGAAAACGAAGTATTCCGGAAATGTTAGATAGTTTTTCAAAATTTATGCTCAATGCATGATTTTGTTCCTTTTTTTATTGATACGTATTCATTAAAGCGAGTATTAAAGAGACGCCACTTTCAAAATTCAAAAATGTTGGAAACCAAGTTAAGAAATGTTGGAGAATAATTACGTGACTGTTGCATGAAAGATCAAACTGTAATTAAAAATTCAAGCCATTTTTAAAATTAAGAGTTAACCCTTTTTATCACCATGTTGCAGATCTGCAACATACCCAGAATCAATAGTACTTACACAGTAAGTTTTAAAATACTATTTTATTTGCTGTTCCTATTTCCCAACACACCAATTATTACAAATAGATCGTTGGAATTATCTACAGACCATGGTATTGAATTAATTTTTCATACAAAAATTTTGTTTATCACTTAAGAAGCTTCAGGTCAATATTACAAAAAATAACTTAGTGAATTTTGTAAAATTAAAGAAGTCCGAAAGTAGATTTATTTAAAGTAATTTTGTATACTTTAAAATTTTGTAATGGAAAATGAACAATTTTTATGAGAAGTATATCTATTCCTATTATTTCTAACTGTGAAAAAAGTTTCTTTTAGTCCATAATTATTTCAGTTTTACGTTAAAAATTTTTAAACTATTTTTTATATGCTTATTTAAAATACCATAATTCTATAGATTTAATGAATTTTCAATGAATGATTCATACTCTAGAGGATTACATTCATGCTTATAAAAAAGTTTTTTATTATAATGTTGAAAGAATCTTATTTTCTTAAAATTTAAACAAAATGTGGAGAAAATAACATTACAATTTTGCCCTTTTGCAAGACGCTTGGAGGGTTAAAATAATATATTCTAACATCTCTGGAAATATTTTTCATATTAAAGTTCAAGAGTCAAGACCCCAAAGGATTAATTATTCGAATGAGTTAAGGCGCAACACTAGTCACAGAAAAAGACCCGGATGATAATGTAAAGTCTATGGGAGCGTTTTTTTTTCAAATATCTCGCTCAAATTTTACCATTTTTACATGAATTTTTTTCCCATAGTATAGCAGAGTACGATCTACAACCGGGCTAGTTTTTACTTTTTCAATTTTGGTTTCAGATTTTTTTAAAATTACTTTAATTTTAAATACCGGTTTAAACAGGTTCTGAAATTGAAACTATCGTAATATAAAAAATATATAAGCAAAATCTAAAAAGTAAAAACTAGGCCAGTTGTGGATTATCCTCAGCTATCCTATGCAAAAAAAAATCGTGTAAAAATATTTAAATTTGAGAGAGATCTTTGAAAAGAACGTTCCCATAGACTTTGCATTATCATAATCTAGAAAAGTGTAAATGAAGATACTTCTTCTCGTGATATAAATAACTTAGTTAATTTGTCGCTTTCAGTTTTTAAAGTAATTTGTTAATTGCGATTACATTAAACTAATTCTAAATTATGAAGTAAAATAAAATCCACCAACAATTAAAGAAAATTAAATTTGAAATTTAAAGAGTCTAAATTTACAGTCTGCACAAAAAAATATCATGACAAACATAAAAATAATTCACATTTAACAAATTCTTTTGTTTCTTTGAACTTCTTAGAACTTTCTTCTTTTAAGGTTTATCAATCATAACTTTGTTTCATTAACTCGAGACCATTAATTTCTTCCTAACTTCTCTCCTACTTTTTTGCATTGTGAGAATTCCCGTTTCGATTTCTTTTGGTAATATTTGAAACAATTTGTTCACGTTTACTTAATGATGTGAACATAGAAATTTTTCATCATTTCCAATGCAACTGTTAAATACTTTTTTGAATGTAACTTTTTGTAAACGCATTTTAGTAAATAGCTTAAGGAGGTTTGGGACACATTGTAAGATGATTTTTATTTTTTGGGTTAAAGTTCAGTTAAATCTTTTGTGCTGGTTAATCGCATTATTTGTGAAAAAATCATATAATAAAACTTCTCTTTTTTTATTTTAGTTTAAAATTGCATTAAAAAAGTAGGCTAGTTTAAAATCTTTAACTAAAAATATTATTTGTAGAATTTCATTTTTTTACATTTAAATAAACAAAAATATGTAAATCGTAATTTCGATTCAATAATTTTAAAACTATTAAAAAAAAATATTTTTTAATAAAAACTTGAAGAAAAGATGTAATTTGTATTTAAAAAATCGTAGTTTCAAAAATATATTTTTCAAATTTGCTGAATGAAAATTACATAAAAATAATCAAAAAATACATGTTCCAAGTTTGAAGCTATTATCTCTAACGGTTCATGAGTTATAACAATTGAAATTTGAGATATTGTGAAAAAATCCATCATGAAGAAAAACGCATTTCCTGATTAAGATATAAACTAGATTTATGCGTGATTTTAAGTATAAAAAACGGTGAATTTTAATGCGATATATATATATATATATATATATTATTTTAAGCCTTTTGTGTCCCGGATTCCCTTAAGGTTTATCAATCATAACTTTGTTTTATAAACTTAAGACCATTAATTTCCTTCTAATTTCTCTCATACTTTTTCCATTGTGAGAATTTGCCGTTTTGAGTTGTTTTCGTAATATTTAAAACAAGTTGTTCACATTTGCTTAATGAAATGTGAAAAGAAATTTTTCATCATTTCGAGTGCAGCTGTAAAATACTTTGCTTAAAAATAATTGTTTATAAAAAGGCAGCTTAGTAAATAGTTTAAGGGTGCTCTCAACTGCTTTGCTCAATAAACGCAAAACATTTTGACACTTTTGCAAATTCATTTTTTAACGGAAACATATAAAATTACAAAACTTGACCATGGAAGCGATTCGGAATCTAACTTAGTTTTCCATTTTTTGATCAATAAATTATCTATTGAGTTATAAGTAATTTCGTTCTCGTGATCACGGCTTTTTCTCTCTTTCGTCGACTGGTTTTTTGGCTTTCGTCGGGAAATACAATTCAAAACACGAAATTTGACCTGATTTGACACGATTTGAGAATTTCAGCTCAAAATTTAAATTTATGTCAAAGCTTAAAAAATAAAAATAAAAATAAAAATAAAAAAATAAAAAAGATGCAAAAATAACGGTAAAAAATAGTTGTACGTTACTCCAAAGTCTAAAGCTCTCTATATCGTCATTTTTTGAAATTTACCTTTATAACTTATTTTCATGACAATACTGACATAAGGAATAGTTTTACTGAAAACCGTAAATCAATTGACCAATTTCTCCGTTTTTTATAATCATTTGAAATTTTTATCTCCCCACCCCCATTAAACACAGTTAAGTTTGCGCTACTTAACCACTCCCAACGATTCAGATTTTGAGCTTAAAATTTAAATTTATGTCTAAGCTTCTAAAAAAAATTAAGGAGATGCAAAAAATAACGGGAAAAATAGTTGTTCATTACTCCAAAATCTAAAGCGCCCTCTATTGGCATTTTTTGAAATTTATCTTTATAATTTATTTTTAAAACAATAGTGACATAAAGAATAGTTTTTGTGAAAAACGCAAATCAATTGACTAATTTTTCCGTTTTTTATGATTATTTGAAATTTGGACCCCAAACTTTAATGGCGGGTATCTCCTTCGGAAAATGTTTGGAACACTTGGTTTCCTAATTAACATTGTTTGTCTTGATGTGTACTATCATCCCTTAAAGTTTTGCCAAACAGTTTAGATACATCCTGTACAGCTCATATTCAAAATATTAGAATAATTACCTTTTTTTTAGAAATTGAAAATATCGTTTGGTAATTTAATGTCTTTTAATGAAAATATGCAAACGATATTTTTATTAAGAACTTATTGTTGATTAAACTTACTTGTTATCTTAAATTTAATATCATTTTTGAAAAGATTAATTGCAAAAAAAATTAATTTGAAAAGTCAAAATATTAGAATATTTATTCAAGTAGTTCAAAATATTAGAATATTTCACATTAATTCTCCTTTAATTATTACCAATTCTTAACTGGTGGCATCATTGATTAAATTCAGACTATTTTATTTAAAATCAGTATTCTTTTTTGCAGTTTGTTTCTTTTTCGTCTTAAAATGGGCCGTGTGAGTGATATTCCTGAATCTACTAAACTTCGTATGGTTGATTTGTATCGGCACGGTAAAAATCAATGTTTTATAGCGAATTATTTACATTGTTCGCAATCGAGCGTTAGTAAAATACTAACACAATATTCAAAAATTGGAAAATTTCAAAATAATCGCCGAAATGGTAGCCGAAAACCAAAAACATCTGCTAGAGATGACAGGAAACTGAAGCGTATAGTTAAGAAAAACCGTTTTAAAAGTGTGCGATTCTTGCACCGAAAATGTAAAGAAGAAGGAGTTGAAGTTTCTACATCGACAACATTAAGATGTCTCCATAAATTTAAATTTGAATCTCGTGTACCGAAAACAAAACCTCTCATGACTGCAAGACAAAAGCGTATAAGATTGAATTGGTGTAAATCAAGACGTTTATGGAGCAATGAAGATTGGAAAAATATATTATTTAGTGATGAAAGTATGTTTTGTGTTTCATATGGTAATCAAGGTATTCGAGTTTGGAGAATGAAGCAAGAAGCATTTGATAAAGAATGCCTTAAACGTTCCGTAAAATTTGCTGCTAGTGTCATGGTTTTGGGTTGTATGAGTGCATAAGGACCTGGAAAGTTATGCATCGTCTACGAAATGGTTAACTCTCTGATATATCAAGAAATTTTAGAATATTACATGATTCCATCATCAGAAGATTTATTTGAAGATGTTTTCGTCTTTCAACAAGATTTAGCGTCCCCGCATACCTCGGTGTCAACTAAGAATTGGTTCCGCCAACGCAACATTAAGGTACTTCCTTGGCCACCAAATTCACCTGATCTTAATCCCATCGAAAACTTATGGTGTATAATGAAGAAAAAACTTCAAGAAAATCCTCCTTCAAGTAAAACTGAGTTAGTGACACGTATAAAGTCTATTTGGGCTAATATTGATAGAAATGTTTGTAAACACCTTGTATATAGTATGCAAGATCGATTGTACGCTGTTATGAAAGCTAAAGGGGGTGCTACAAAATATTAACTACCATTTACTTCATATTCATAAGGTAATATTGTTGCGTAAAATAAAATATTCTAATATTTTGAACCAATCTAAATTTTATTCTAATATTCTGGTGTGTTTAAGGAAGCTGTATACCTAATTTATTGTGCTGTATTTTATATTTTATAAATGTTAAAATCTTATCTAAACCAAGGCTAACTTATCATAATATAAAGGCTTATCATTCACCAAGTTTCCTTTGACTGCAGTACAGGGGGCGCTGAACTACATGATTTTCACGTTGGTAGTGCCATCTAATGTTAGAAACTGAAATGTTTTCCATTATTTCCTATGGGATTATTAGCAGTAGTATGCACCAGGTGGCGTTACATACGAGACAAAGCCATATAATAAGTTGGCAATTATAGGGACAATTTCAACAATAGATTTTCTCCTGAATGCGAGGCCTTGATATTATGATAAGGGGGCCTTGATCTAAACATTCCTGATTTAATTTATAAGAAATTTAATTGCATTTACTTAGTATAAAAAATAAATAAATGACAAATAATTTTTCTTATTATTTTTCTCAATTATTCTAATATTTTGAATATGAGCTGTATATATGTAGATATATATATAGGTATATATATATTTTCCTAAATCAGATTAACACAAAATAAATCGAGTTTTCTTCCGCCTATGAACGGTAATTGCTGAATCCTGTTTTGAAATATTTTATGTATTTTTTAAAACCGTTTACTTAGGTATGTTATTTAACCTTATTAAACAGATAAATGTTACTACATTGTTAAAGTAGTACGGAAATATTGAATATATTCTGGCAGTGTTTGAAATTATTTCATAAATATTTTCTTTGCTCAGGTTTTTCTATACAAGACATTTGATATTTCTTTCTTCTTATTCTTAAAATAATTGTTTAAAAATGAACAATAAAAAGATTGGAAAACTATTTAAGAGATGTTTGAAAAAAAAATGACATAACACTAAAATAAAAGTCTTACTATTAAGGAAAATTCGAAAGTCATCCATAGCCAAAATTCAAGGCTCTCCAATTGAGCGAAATTGCCGCAAATAGTATGAAATTTCACAAATAAAGTAAAAGTAAAAAAAAAAAAAAAAAAAAAAAAAAAAAAAAAAATCTGACATACAAAATGTTTTCTCGGTTCTTTTTTAAAGTTCTATATTCTTATATTATTTGTTTCTTCATTACCTTTACTATTTGAACTATTTTCTTAATCAATATTATATTGAATTTCGAAGTAGAGGAATAAATTGCATTGCATGGTGCGGTAATTTAAAATAACCTGATCGATAGAAGAAAGAAGTCAAACCTAAAAATAATTCTATGTTAAACAAATTCATTTACTTCATTAAGTTTCTAAAAACCTCTTTCTTTTAAGCAATAAAAATCATAACTTGGTATCATTAGTTTGAAAGTATTAATTTTCTCCTAGCTTTTTTCTTACTTTTTCCTTCTTAAGTTTTCAATGTTTTGTAATCTTTTCGCAACTTTTAAAACAATTTGTTAGCATTTGTTTAATGAAGTGAGAAACAAATTCGTTCATCCTTCGAAAAAAGATTTCTTTGGACGCAATATTTTATAAAATGTAGTATATTTAATATTTTTTTTATAAAAAACAGTTGGTTTATTAGAACTAATATATAGTTAAATAACTATAAAAAATGTGATAATTTTTTAATATAATATGGACATAAAAATACTGATTCATTAATTACACCATCCGTGTTCATTGTATGGTCATATCTTACTGTATGCCAATAACTAGATGTTTTATTTTAGTATATTTTCACACAATAACATACATTTTTCTTTTTTTTTCTTTTTGTACAGTGCACTGATTGATAAAAAGGGCCTTTTTAGTTACATCCAATTAAATTAAATCATGTTTCATAATTAGTAGCACCACAAATTCCATTTACTGCCATATTTCATTCCTTTTTTTAGTTATATTAATTTTTTTGGTTAAAACGAGTGTTAATACTTTTTAAAAAGCTAATAAGAGTTTGAGGAAAATGACATAACTCTAGTGTGAAAATATTCTAGATATAGCAATGATTATAGTAAATGGTATTTAACTGAGGTATATTACCGCAAACAAGGCAAAGTTTAACTCCTTCGCGGCGAGAACCCTTTAATAAATTTTAAATTTTTAGCCATTGGTCTTTAAAAACAGAAAATAACCTATAATTGTATCATAAAAATTCTCTGATTAAAAAAGGTTAACTTTACAGCTGAAAGTACATAGTGATAATAATGAAGGATTCTGAATACGTTAAGTGGCAAGCTTACCGGTCCCTCGCTCCAATGTGTTAAGCGAAGAGGTTAAGTGTGAAAATTGTTTTCGCACATGCGCAAGATCTTGTACAATGTTTTTATTACTTTCATTGTTCCAAATATTTTTTTTATCACAACAGCTTTAGATTTCTAAATATATACTAATTAAACAAAGTTTTGCTCCGTGCGCGTCTGCGATGTTAGCAAAAAATACCGCCTTTACAATGGTGAATTTTGTGGATATTATTCTAAGGCATAACCTGGTGCATCTGAAACTCGGAATTTCGAATTTGAATTTATTTTTAGTTATTATAATCCACACAGAACTCTCAATAAAAATTCTTCAGTATCCGCCCTAGGAGTAAAAATCGCTGGCGAATACCGATAAACTATTTGAGTATCCGAAGGAAGGAAAGAACCGTCCTTTCGATTTTATTTGTGCTTTTAAATTTTGATTTAAAGTAGATCGATCAAACCACTCGGTGCAATTAAAATTGAAAAGCGCATTTCGAAAGATCGTATTTTTACATATCAGTATCCCAATGAATGTAGATAATTTCACAATTAACCCTTTGAAATCAAAATTCAAATGAGTCGTTCATACACTGCTGAAAACAATTAAAGGATATTGCAGTTTTATGTGGATTTTGTATCTGGGAAACTTTTTAGCTGATTGATAAATGATCGACAGACATAGTAGGTTATATGAGAAAAAATTACACACGTTTGGCAGAAAAAATGCATTTTATTGCGCATTTGTGTACAAAAAGAAAAAAACACAATTTGTCCATATGAGAAAAAAAGAATAAGAAAAGGTGTTTTCTTCAAAGAAAGTCATTTTCAGTAGGGGGTATGGTTTCCACGGGCGGCCAGCAACGTTGAACACCTTTGAGGCATGGACTCAATGAGGCTATTAATGACGAGTCGGGGTATTCTGCCCCACTCTTCCAGAAGAGCTCTTTCCTGTTCTTGGAGAGTTTGTGGGGGTTGTTGGCGGCCAGAAACTCGTCTTCCTAGAGCGTCCCAAACGTGCTCGATTGGATTCATGTCTGGAGAACACGCTGGCCATTCCATTCGAACGATTCCTTCCTCGAAAAGGAAATCCTCCACCAGGTTTGTACGATGTGACCTGCAATTATCGTCCATTAAAATGAAGTTATCTCCGATTGCTGCAGCGTAAGGGACTACAATAAGTCTGAGGATCTCATCCCTATATCGGCGACCAGTCAGAGCTCCATCTCGAATGATGTACAGATCAGTGCGCCCGTCAATGGAGATGCCACCATACACCAATATTCCTCCACCGCCAAATCTGACACTTTCGTGCACGAACGCAGGATTATTCCTACTGCCACGGTCCCTCCAGATGAAAATACGCCTATTATCCGGATGCACAGAAAAACGGGACTCGTCAAAAAACAGAATATTGCTCCATTCATTTCTCCTCCTGTTGACATGCTCGGTTCCCCACTCCCTGCGGTGGCGACGATGCCTTGATGTTAATCTAACACATACCATCGGTCGGCGAACATACAGACCTACAGCATGGAGCCGGTTTCGGACAGTCTGAGTTGAAATCGTGGTGCTTGTAGCCGAGCGAAGGTATTGTTGGAGAAGAGTAGTGTTCATGTTTCGGTGTCTCCGAGCTGTTAACGCTAAATACCGATCTTCATTGGGCGTTGTTGCCCGTCTACGACCTTGCCCTGGTCTTCGGCCTGCAAATTCACTCTCCAAAAACGATTCCAGATCCTGGAAATGACACTTTGTGACACTCCACTTCTAAAGATTTCGACAAAAACAGAAAAAAATAACTTTTAAAGGTAAATCTTTTTTCTAATGGGAAGTGCAATCAGTTTTAAAAATATATGAATCGTAACTCCTTCCTTTTTTCTCAAGCTAACGCAGGTCACACACGCCTCACAGAGAATTTATTTGTCAAAATTGTTAACGCCCGTGTTTCAATGCAATATTTTGAGAGTATTTGAATAGATCAGCTTAACATCACCAACAAAAATATAAAGTGTGCAGAACACCGTTTTTTTTCTTTAACAAAATAAAATTTGTGAAAATTTGGTAAAAAAGAACATAACAAGCAGCATTATTCTTTCAAATCCATACTTTTTCATTTAAAAATAAAAATTGAGACAGAAATAGAGTTAACGATATTAATTCATATAAATAATCGGTACGTTTAAGTTCATTATTACGGGCCCTGCCAACGGCAGGTGGGTCTGCCAGTCATGAAAGAAAACACAATGCATCGCGCTGAATTTTTAAATATTCTAATAGAATAAAAAATACACATTCAAACCTAAAAATAAATCTACGTAAAATAAATTATTTCTATTCTTTAAGTTTCTAAAAACTTCTTTCTTTTAAACTTTATTAATCATAGCTTTTTTCCTTTATTTCCGATCATAAATTTTCGCTTATAACTTTTGTTTTCTTTTATTTCCTACTTTTTCCATTATAGAATACTACATTTTGAATTCCTTCCGTAACTCTTTAAAAAAATTGTTCACATTTGTTTAAAATGAGCGATGAATTCGTACATTTTTTAAATGCAGATATTTCGCCCTTTTATGAACATTTTTTTTAATATTTTCTTATAAACCTGTTTATTGATAAACATTTAATTTATTAGTTGTTAAACAGGGGAATAACATTATAGCAATTCAAGATCTAAAGCTGCAATGTGCCTGAATTTTTTTTAAAAAAACAAAATTTCTGTTTCTTGTTTCGAGTATGCCTTATCCAGTTTTTGGAATGATTAGAAACGGTTTAAAAATTTGAACGTTAAAGGAAAAAAATGAGTTTATAAACCTTTGGGACAGTCAAAGTTAAATTTTATTTATTTTACTTTTTGAGAAAATCTGTGATTGTTTAGTATTATTTGTGTATAGTATTATTATTGTCTTGCTATTCTTTATAATTATAAATTATTTTGAAGTTGTTACTCCTCTTTTTGAATTGAAAAATTTAAAAAAAAAGTTGTCTATAAATTTTTGGGACGCATTGTATATTCCTCCTGGAGAAGGAGTGGGATGCTTGCTTAAATGCTGAAGACGATTTTGTATGATTGTCATACCAAATTTTGAGTGCAGAGTTTTCCAACAGAAAATTTTCCAAAAAATTTATAATGCAGAAATTAAGGCTACAAAGAATGTAGAAAAATGAAAATATGTTATTTTCATTTATTTTGAATTCATTTTAATATTTATTTCAGTGAAGATACTAAAAAAATATCGATGACTTGTCAGTTTTCTTACTTTTCCAATCGACAGAAGTACTTGCATGTGTTTCTATGGAATTAAACTTTAACTATGAACTGCACATATGTGTACCAGTTATACTAATGAAAATATAATATTATTTTAACGTACCACTATTTTAAAAGGGTAATATTCATGGTGAATTTCTTTGTTGAAAAATATAATTAGAAAAATCTCAGAATATCTCTGTATCAACTGGCATAAAATGCTGATATTCTAAAGACAATTTACAACAAATATGAAAACACCATCTAAGGGAGAATATTTTTAAAGAGTCTGAATTTTTAATCAACTTCAAAAACAAGTAGGTTATGAATTTGACCTGTATGTATTTTTTGTTTTATCTTATTCTATTTTGTTCTATTTCTGTTTAAATTATTTTCAGTATAGTAAAATTTGTGGATGTATTACGCCTAGTACCACAGATATAATGGTGATAATCATTACCGATTGTGATTGTTTGACCTCTACTTCAAAAAGGTAATTCACCACTTTTCTATATGTATATATTCATAAATTCAATCAAAAATATGTAAATTAATCTCTTGTAAAAAATTTTCTCTCGAAAACCCATGTTTTGTGGATATTAAATTCTATGTATTAAATTTAACCATTTTTATGTCGGTACATGATATCCGATATGTGGTTATTGTATAACGATTCGTCATTAGGGAATTTCAAATAACCATTTAATTCTTTTTAGCACGTTTATTGAAATCGGTTATATATATTTTTTTAAACGTTTATTTTATCGCTACATTTGCATTTTTTAAATTCTTGGAATTTTCACAATTTTTATGGAAACACCCTTTATTTAGTATTTGCTCTTTTGAAATTATTTGAAATTAAATTAAAGATGTCTTTTATTGTATGTGGAACAAAATATACTGAACATCATAAAATATTTTGGTGTACGGTTTTCCGATAACTTTTAATACGTTTAAAATAATTTATATTTATATAGTTTTTAGATGTGTGATTAAAAAGCCATCAGTTTAAAAAAGTTTAGAACGTTTTTAATAGTGCATTTAAAATAAAAATTTCATAAAAGCTACTTTAGAAATTTAAATAACCATAGTCATTTTAAATCTTAAATATTCTTCAACTTGAATATTTCCTGATATAAAACTTTGAATTCTTTTCGGCAATATATATTTTATGAACATTCTAGATGGCTCTACTGTGGAGGAAAAATATTTTAGGATATAAATTCCTTCGGTTTTATGTGTAATAAAGCACAAACTGTTTTTAAAGCCTATGGATATAAAGCATTTATTCAATTGAATTGAAGTTTCAATTGAACGGCCCTTTTTTCCATTTATTTCATTTATTTATTCTTATTGCTAACATTTCTTCTATTATTAGAAATATATTTGTTAGAGTTTAAATGAAGTAATAAAATTAAGATATGGATTTGCTAATATCTTTTTAATTTCTATATAAAGCGATATTTTCATGGCATAGATATATAAAGGTGAGAAATCCCTTTTAAAATTATTATTATTATTATTATTATTATTATTATTATTATTATTATTATTATTTTGTCTTGAGAGTCAAATACGATTGACATTGTTCTTATCGATTATTTATAATTTTGGTAATTTCCTAGATAATGATGCGAAATCCTTTAAAAGATTGTTTTCGAGTACTGTTTTTAGTAGCAGATATTTCTTCAACATGGAGTGAGTGGGGGTGAATCAATCCTGGGGTACCTCAGGTCCTGATACTTCATTTTAAATTATTAACATCATGATCTTATTGTACGTATGGACCATTATAAATATTTACAGTTACAACCATGTGTGCACTTTTGATTAAATATTTACCTATAATATAACTAATACATTTTCAGAAAGGAAAAAAAGTCTTATTTAATCAATAAAAAACTGTGCAAAATGACACTCTTCCGAAGTTTTAATATCTCTCTTTTTCTGCAAAGTCACAAGAAAAGCGCGAAGTTGAACATATGGATATAAAAATGTACTGCATCGTAAAAAAAAATCTGTAGTGTTACTAAAATTTTTGGGAACTTGGGATTCCTAGATGTTTTTATGTAATTGCATTATCGGGTTACAGTTGAAACTTTAATAAGATTGCTGTAATTTTATAATTTTTTTCTAAAGCTACAGATTTCTGAGGCTTTACAAAAACTAGTTTTGTAAATTTACATCTTTTTTGCACAGATCACAGATAAAACTTTAGTAGAAATATAGATTTGTCTAACTTTACACCTGTAGAATTAGAGGGTCCTTTAATTTTTTTTTTAACAATGTGACTTATTGAAAACATACTCTAATAAGTATTGTTACGAATTTTGTAAATATTAGTCTTGTTACATTGTCTCTGTTATCAGAAAAACCTGTATATTATTTTTCAGTGAATGTCTACGGCAGTTTGGCGAGATATTATAGTAATCGCCAAGTTGGTGTCATCTTGTAGAAATTTCCAGTGCATGCCGCGAGCCTATATATACACTATATTGCCATTGATTATGGGACACTTGCGATTTTAGACATTTTACTAAATATCTAGAAAAATACATGAGGAATCATCTCGAAACTCTTAGTGTATAAATATAATGGTATACGTCATACATCTCCGTGAAGATTTTTTACCGAAACGCCATAGGGGACCGTCAACAAATTAAAAAAGAATGAATATCTTTTGAATAACCCTGTCAAAACTAATGTAGCAAAAGCGCTCAAACTCTAGATTATGATTGAATGCCTTATTTTAATACACTGTGTTCATTTTTATGCAAATAGCATGCACACTCGCAGAGTAATTAAGGTTTTTATAAAAATGGTCCTAAATTTTTCCAAGTTTTTCCATTATAATTTTCAGAGTTCTTAATATAAAATAATATTTTTTTCAGAAAATATGACAAACAACATTGCACACCGTACCCTGTGATTAGAATTAAAAAATAATAAAAATTGTATGAAAAATGAGTAGGTTTACTATATAATTTTTTACTGCGCATGCGTCAAAGATATCAAAATTTCATTTGCATATTATGTAAGCTAAATGTATAGAGCAACTTTTGTAAAAGTCTCAAAATCATAGCTTGAAAATTCTGAAAGTAATCGTCTATAGAAAAAGGACAAAATCCGTTGTTTCCAAAATGAAGCAAAAAAATCAGGGATTTTATCCAAATGCAGTAGTACATCCCATATTGTGTATTCTATATTGACACTAATCAATGAATATATGGATACAACCCCTCTTGTTTTTGCTTCATTTTGAGAATAACGGATTTTCGACTTATTCAATTGGCGATTATTGTTAGAATTTTCAAGTTATGATTTTGTGACTTTTACAAAAGTTGCTCTATACATTTAGCTAACATAATATGCAAATGAAATTTTGATATCGTTGACGCATGCGCAGTAAAAAATTATTTAGTAAACCAACTCATTTTTTATACAATTTTCATTATTTTTTAATTCTGATTACAGGGTACTGCGCGCAATGTTGTTTGTCATATTTTCTGAAAAAAATAACATTTTATATTAAGAACTCTGAAAATTATAAGGAAAAAACTTGGACAAATTTGGGATCATTTTTATAAAAACCTTAATTACTCTGTGAGTATGCATGCTATTTGCATAAAAATGCACAAGGCTTATTACAATAAGGCATTCAATCACAATCTAGAGTTTGAGCGCTTTTGCTACATTAGTTTTGACAGGGTTATTCAAAAGATATTCATTCTTTTTTAATTTGTTGACGGTCCCCTTTGGAGTTTCGGGGAAAAATCTTCACGGAGATGTATGACTTATACTATTATATTTATACACTAAGAGTTTCGAGATGATTCCTCATGTATTTTTCTAGATATTTAGTAAAATGTCTAAAATCGCAAGTGTCCCATAATCAATGGCAATATAGTGTAGAAGAGCGATGCGAGCTGATTGTGGTTATTATTTATCAGTCAGTCATTGAGTGAGCTACTAGACGATTATTTAAGCAGGTTTGCTTGAGTATTGTAATTTATATACGTTGTTTTTGAATGTGATGTAGTGTTGAGAAGTGAGTAAAGAGTCTCTGTGACATATGTAGTTGTACGTGTAATTTTCACAGTTATTTCTGAAAATCTGGTGACATTTGGAAGTTCCGAAGACTCTGCAGCTGTGAAGTTTTGTAAATAAATTATTCTCTATTTTTTAAGAGACTAGATTTTGACTTGGCAAACCATAAGATCAGAAGAACCCTATATACGTTATAGTATTATCTTTCTTCCATCTGGATCATTGAACATGAACCAAATTAAAATAATGGTGAAAGCACCAAATTGCCGTAAAAAAGAAAAGATAATTTGACACCAAAGTTTGCATTCATAAGTTAGTTTATTTACTGATTGCCATTAACACTTTTGTGGTATCAAATTTGTTTGGAAACTTGTCGATAATCAGATGAACATGAGGGCAAAGGCAAAATAACCAGTCTTTGTGTCTTCTGGGTATCATGTTTGGGTTTGGAGCCAAATGACTTAAAAACTACTGTTGTGAATAGAATTAATATGCATGAACTAGAATTAGACAACTAAACAACAAACAAAAACATTATAAACACTCTGTTTAACTTTTGTTTTAAAACTTTTGCACTATTGCACAGCCTTTTAATAAGGGACTGTTGGATTTTTTCAGAGGCAATTAGATATCATTATTTTTATTCTAAAATGTTTAGCTCTTCCGCCTTTTGTAATTTTAAACATATGTAGAAATAGTTAACAATTTTTTTTTAAGAAATTACTTATAAAAAGTTTTTTATTATTATTTTTTCGAAAGTATGTTACCTAAAATATCATAACATCTATTCTATGTTTTTTTTTTTTTTTTTTTTTTTTGTATTACTGAGCTAGATTATTATTTTAAACTTTCTACTTTCATTAATCTTTCATTTATAAAAATGTGTTAAAACTATGTTGAATTACTGTTTTGCATGTTATGCTTTTCACACTATGTGTTCGTATTATTACATAGGAAATTACCAAAAATTTTTAATAATCGATAAAAACAATGTCAATCTATTTGACTTTCAAGAAAAATAATAATTTTAAAAACTGTTTATCTCCTTTCCATATCAACGCTATTTAAACATAAAGTTTTATAGAAATATAAATAAATTTATTTAATCCTTATCTTATTTTTAACTGTTATCACGTCAATCTTATTGTATGTATGGAACATTGAAAATATTTAAAATTACTACGACCTGTGCACTTTAGAATAAATATACAACTATTTATTACTGGCACATTTTCAGAAAGAAAAAAATCTTTTAAAGAGCCAAGAACATTATGACTTTTAGCAGATATTTTAAAAATCTTCATGTAATTGCTATTTCCAATTGCTATTTCAAACCGATTCCTTTACCTAATCTCAAAGAGAAATTCAAATTACTCTAAAATATCATGAAAAAAGTATCAGTGTTTTGAAAAAAAAAGAAATTGTATGGGTTTATTATACCAAAATGTACTATTAGAGTGCGACAGTAGACACAGAATAATTGTGAGTCAGTTGGTTGAGTCATTTTACTGAGCTAGATTATTATTTTAAACCTTCTACTCCAATTTATCTTTCATTTAAAAAATGTGTTAAAACTGCGTTAATTTTTTTTTTTTATGCTTTTCACATTATGTGTTCATATTATTATACAGGATGTCCACTCTCAACGGTGGCCAATGGCTAATTTCTAAACCGTTAATCTTAGACATATGCAAAAATGCTTTAAAAAAGGTAAATAATTGTTTTTAAAGCAATTTAGGTCAAAAAAAATTATTAAAAAATTACGAAAATTAACTTTTTATACGGTCTCCCGGTCCTATTAGTGATATTTAGTAAAAAAAATTTCCATCGCCCTATCAAGCAATACAAAAAAGTTCCCATTCATCTAACATTAAAATGGACCGAGTTATGAAACTTTAAATTTCATGACTTAAACCACTTTTCTGTAGCTGAAAACGAATGAGTTGGACTTAGTTTTCAGGGAACGTACACTAAGTGCTTAAATTATTATAAAGGGCATCCATTTCCAACGCTGTCCAATAACTAATTCCTAAACCATTTGTCACAGACGTTTAGTTCCAATTACAAAAATGTTTTAAACAAGATAAAGAAATATTTTTAAAGCAATTTAACTGAAGGTGCCACCACAGTATAAGTTTTACGGTAGTGTTAATTTTAATTAATTAACTTCTATATTGGTTAAAATAGTTTAAGGCGTGAGTTTCAAAACTCTCTTTATCAAGAAAATAAAGTTTTGTGAAATCGCGATTTTATTTTAAACAGGGGTGTTATTTTGATAAGTTTTTTTTTGCTTAAAACGTTCGTAAGTTTCCCTAGTTCAAAATTTCTATTCAAATTTTAACTCGCTTCCAAATAGCCGATCGAGGTTCAATTTGCACACTCATTTATTTCCAATGACATTATAATTATAATACAATTTTAGGTGGGTACCATTAATTTATTTTATAGAACTATACCAAATTATGTTAGGTTAAGTAATCTAATAGAACTTTAAATATATATCATTTTGTAACAATTGTAACTGTTGCTTTTCATAATTTAAATTAACAAACTTTCTGTTATTTTTTACTTATATTTTTAGTACAAATTTGGCTTTACTGTGTAATCATCAACATAAATTTAAAAATAATATTGTAAAAATTATTTTACTCTCAATGTTCAGTGTTAAATTTTATATCTTGCGGGGTTTTTTTTATTATTTCCAGTAAATTTGTGACAGACATCTAATTTGCAGCAAAAATTTTTCTTCAACTTTAAACAGCTATTACTTGGTATGTTTTGATCGCAGAAAAATGGGACCTTTTTTTTTGTCTAACTTGTTAGAGTAGTGGTAAAATTTTACTAAATATCACTTATAGGACCGGGGGACAGTATAAAAACTTAATTTTCGTTATTTCTTAATAAAAAGTTTTTTTTGACCTAAATCGCTTGAAAAACCATTCTAAAGCATTTTTGCAATTGGAACTATATGTCTATGACTAACGGTTTAGAAATTAGCCATTGGCCACTGTTGAGAGTGGACACCCTGTATAGGAAATTACCAAAAATTGTAAATAATTGTTCAAAACAATGTCAAACAATTTGACTTTTGAAAAAAATAATAATTTTTAAAACTGTTTATCCTCTTTCCATATCGATGCTATTTAAACATAAGCTTTTATAGAAATATAAATAAAATGATTTAATCCTTATCTTATTTTTAACCGTTATCATGTTAATCTTATTGTATGTGTGAATCATTAAAAATATTTACAATTATTCACATATGTGCACTTTGGAATAAATATATAACCTGTTATATTACTGACACTTTTTCAGAAGGTAAAAAATCTATTGAAGAACCAAGAACTTTATGAATTTTAACAGATCTTTAAAAAATCCTAATGTAATTGAAATTTAAAATTGCTATTTTAAACCGATTCCTTTACCTCATCTCAAAGAGAAATTTAAAGTGCTCTAAAATATCATGAAAATTAAAAAAAAAGTATCAGTGTCTTGAAAAGCACGTTGTTAAATGAAATAAATTGCATGTGTTTATTACACCAAAATGTACTATTAGAGTGCGGCAGTGGTCACAGGGTAATTGTGAGTCATTTCATCGATTGTCACCCGTGCCATCTGTGATGTGACAAAATTTATTTTGTGGGCACTCGACCTCAAGAACTATTGCACAAAATTTCACAAAACTTTAGATTCTATTAGACTTGATATAAACTGTAGCTGATTAGTTTTTGGTGCATATTGCTCAAAAGGTGGCTGTGCTATGCTGCATTATTCGCGATTTCCAGCATAGCTCTATCTCAAAAACTAATGGATGGATTTTCATAAAATTTTATATTCAGTTATTTCTTGGTATAGATTGGTGCTGATTATTTTTTGGTGCAAATTGCTCTTTAAGAGGCGCTGCTACGTTGCATTAATCTCATGATTTCTTATTTAAATAGCTCTATCTCAAGAAATAATACAATATAGTAGCACTGCAGAACAGTAGCAGTATAGAAGCCGAATACATGATACGGTACTGATAAAGTAGAGTAGCCGAAATGGACGCTTTACAACATGAAAATTTGAAATAAACTAATTCTCTTTAGTTCACTTCTATATAAACGTTTATATTTTAAAGTAATTATTAGTCTGTTAAGAAGCAAGAGGAACTATTTATCAAACTATATTAAGATAGAATACTTTTACAGTTAAATGTGTAAAAATTCCTGCTACCATGTTAAAATATTGCTTCTTAGTTGAATTTTTCATCTTTCTACACAGTAAAAAAATGTTTTTGAATTCTCGAATATGTAATATAACCACGAATAAAAATGTTCAAAAAATTTTTATCGAGGATACTAACTTCCGAAAAAACTTCTTTATTCTTAGAAATATCTAAAACCTTTTTTCCCAAACCTTTTTTCCAGATTTAGAGAAAAAAATAATAAAAACAACATTTTGTTTGCTGCCACTGATTTTTGAAAATGTTGAAGAGTAATTTTTCTATTGTATTAAACCAGTTTTCTTAAACCGGAATATACTTTTTTATGCTAGCTATTCTCATGTAAACATTTCTAGATTCAACAAGCCTGTTTGTGATTTATGACAGTAGTTAACAGTATAATAAACGTGATAAGTTCACATCATTTACATTAAATTTTATCTTATTTAGTTAATACTGCATGGTTAAATTGAAATACGCATCTGTAAATGCTTATTTATGAAGTAAAAACAATGTAAAAACCAATATTCCAATTTCAGAAAATTGATTAATATACTATAAAAATTACTTAGAGACCTTCCGAAAATGATTGCAGCTTAAGAAACTTTGTTTTTATGATTGAAGATTGACATCTCTAAAATATGATGGTTTTTGAGGCAATGGATTCACTCAAGGGTATTATCAGGTAACTGGGAAATACTTATTATATATGAGGAGAGCAGAAGCGAAGGGGTACAAGTGACAAAATTTAGATTTCGAGTAAATTCAGTTCCAAGTTACACATCGACTGTAATTGAATGAATTGAGATATGAAAATTTTGCTTATTTCTTAATGATGCTTGAACTCTTGTTTCAATAACTGTTTAAAAAAAGGTGGAATAGAATATTTTTTTTAATTTATAACTAAGCAATATTTATCATCATTCGGCACTTATACCCCTTGGCTTCCAAGCTGCTTGAAAACTGCTTGAAAACTAAAGGGTAGAAGTGCCGAATGAACACAAGAAATGAAAAATTTTTAAATAAAAAATTGTATTTATGAAAAAATTAAGATTAATGTTGATACAAATAAATCAAAGGACAAAATTTTGTTCCAATAGAAATTCTAAAAAAGGAAAAAATATGAAATAAAAAAATGAATTTACGAAAAATTTATGAACAATATTGATATAATGAATGAAATGAAAAACTTTTGTTCTAATATAAGTTTTAAATTTTTATTATAAGTTTAGAAACATTGGAATTTCATATTTTTTAACACTTACCAACAATGTTGAAAAGTGTATATGTTTTTGGTTTGTCCGTCCGTCTGTCCTAACTCTCGTAAATATATTCGGATTGCCCTGAATTTTTTGGAAATTATTCATGTTTATTTCAACACGAACTTATTGCAAATGACTCTTGCAATGACTCTGTGCAACTTATTGCACATATTTCAAACATGATTAGTTTATTTACAGGGACAATCAAAGATTTTCCGTTACATTACGGGTTATGGGAAAAATCGTTTTAAATGAATTTGAAATATGTTACACCTTGTCACATATTAAAATTTATATGCATTTATGAATTGCACTAAAATAGACATTCCATAAAATCTGAAGTAAAAAGAATAGTTATTAATTATTTACAGGACCATATAAAGATTTACATTACCTAATAATAAGGAGGGAATTGTTTGCGACTTGTTTTAATTATATTACAATTTTCATGTATAATAAAATTAATGTACATCTGAGGCTTAATATAAATTATTTCGCACATAATACAAAGTACACAGTATTTACAGGGACACAAAAAAAGATTTCAAATAGGACCGAATTTCTATCCGAATTACTGTATAATTATCGATGATGATTGATGGATGAACAAAATGCTATTTTAATTATGATTTGCGCTTTTAAGTTTCACTAAATGTATACACGTTATATGATATGTATAAATGCTATAGTTCATATACAGGGCTACACAAAAATATTCGTAAAGGTTATAGACTATGAGCGTACTTTACTTAAAGATTTCTTTTAAATAAGTCTTGTATTTCTATGCTGAACTGCATTCAGTTTACTAAGAAATGCTTGTAAAATATAGGTAAAATGATATACAGGATCACACACAAATTTTTATACATGGTCATCGATGAATGATAATTTCTGGAAATGTGATTTCAGTAGTCTTAAGTGTGTTTAATTTGAAGTAAAATTCAGCTAAATACTGGCGTATAATAAAAGTTCAAGATAAACTACAGGATGAACAAAAGTATACAAGTGTGCCTCCATCTATTAATATAAACTGCTGAAAGAGAAATTTCAAACTGTTATGCGTTTTCTTGCTAAACTAATTTTTCCCATTATACAGTATATATCAACCGATAAATAAAAAATAGGGCTGTTAAAAAGTATCAGAATACATATTTGGCAATGGACTGTAACACTTTATTACCCTCAATAGCAAAATTTTTAAAGATTTCAGGGAGTGTTCGAAAGTGTTTCATAATCCATACTTAACGCATGATTTTGCTTACTTGATAACAGTTAAAATACATATATTTAATTCATAAAAAAAGCAAATGGCTTTGTATGTATGTCGTTGGTCGTGTCTTCTGCTATATAGACGTCAACGGACACAACTGTACTTATACCCCTTGGCCTCCAATCGTTTCACAGTTTTGGGAAAGAGATTAAGTGACTAACCCCTATAACTCAGTACATAATGAATAAAATCACTCTTAACTCTTTACCTACAAATAAATAGACATATTTCCAGATAGCCTGTGCACTTAACTCATTTTTTTCAATTTTGTCACTTATACCCCTTGGCTTCTGGGATCCTCATGTGTTCTAAAGTATTAGCACTGATAAGATATTTCTTTGAGGGAATTGAAGTGTCTTCCTTAAAACTTAACATCAAGTTATATAAGCCAGCCATAAAAATGAATCATATAAGATATCCAGTAAATGACTGACCTATTTTAAATATAAAATAATAATTTTAAAAAAGGTTTGAGGAAAAAAATGTTTAGTTTGTTGTATTGTTAATGGAAAATGAATAATAATAATAACAATAATAATAATAATAATAATAACACTTCGTTCAAATAACTCGAATTTCGGCAAAAGATGGAGTTGATGGCAATCTGCCGTTGAAATGCAGACATTAATTTCATTTTCATCCGAATGAGCTTCTCTACTCATTTCGCATAGTCAACACGAGTCGACTTATCCACCACTCTCGACTGGCCTCCTGAAGTAGGGTTTGTTGGTTGGAAAGATATTTAAAATAATATTTATGATTTAAAAATGTCTATTATACTATTTTTATGTATATATATTAAGTATAATAGGCATTCTTTAATCAGAAATATTACTTTAAAAATCTTTCCAATTTCCAAACTCTATTTCTGCAGGTGAGTTCGAGAGTCGTCTCATCAGGTGGATAAGTCGACTCATCAAAATTAGTCGAAAATCTCATCCCGATGAAAACTAGATTAACCCGTCAGTAGTCGCGTGTCGGTCTTTTCGCCGCCCGTATATCTTATCTTCTCCTAACTTATATCACTTTACAAATACAGCAGAGATCTACCATGTAGCTGACTTTGAAGCTTTCTCGAGCACCTTAGTGAAGTAACAGGACACCTCTGTTTTTCTTTCAGGTAGATTTTTAGACAAAGTTGAAATTGTCAAAAAAGTCTACGTAAAAGTCACTGATGCGAGTTGATTTTTACTTTTTCCAATTACTCCAGATCTCATGAATAAAATGCATAATTTAAGAAAACTGCAAATTTATAAGTTCGTTGTGATGTTATTTTCGTATATTAGGTGAAAAATATTTCTTATTTTACATATTTGGTATGCGGGGGGGGGGGGGGGGCAGCGGCGAAAAGACCGAACGCGACTAATGACGTTGTGAAAAAAGTTGCGACTACTCGCGAGTTAATGTTAGTATTCCGAAGGCGCGTTGCCGCCAGCGCGAAATTTTTGAAGAAATTCGAATTCTCTGAACAAAGTGTATTTTTAAAAATGTATTGACTTTCTAATATCAGTATACAACAAAAAACAAAATTTTTTCCTAAAAGTTTTTTTTTCTTTGTTGTTATTTGCGTTTAAAATGGCTCAGTCAATTATTGGACTACTTATTAAGCATACTGCGGATTTTTTTCCTCAAATCATTTCTTTTCTTTTTATTATTTAAGTTCAAAATGGGTCAATAATTTTTTGGACATCCCGTGTGTATCACTTTACGATTAAACATTGGTAATCTTTCATAATACATTTTTTTAATTTTTTTTTTAAATTCATTGGACGTTCTCAATTTTTACCCCTTCGTGTAGGCGAAAAAATGTCATTTTAACTACAATTTGTTTGAAATCTGCATCTCAATTTATTTTATGAGATTTGTATTTTTCTAGTTTTTAATGTAATTTCTTTTAGGGTGGCAATTAAGGCATTCCATTTCTTGTGGTAAAGATAAATTGTTGGAAACATAGAACTATTAATAAAAAGAAACTGACATCTCCTTGAAATATAGAAGCTTGAACTGTAATCGCTTTCGCAGTGGTTGTGTACCAATACTCCCACCAGTAAATTTAAACAGAAATTTTCTCTTTATTTAAACATCCTATTAAGCCAAAATTTCACTAATAAAAAATCGCAGGAACAGATTTTCATTTTTGCTAATAGAAGGTCTTTTTTTTTGGGGGGGGGGGGGCTGTAGTCAGGATCTGCGTTTTCACCATATTGTGACAACCTAGACAACCTCCTATCAGTGTCAGTGGAAAAAATTACAATACTTTGGCAAACTGTCGCCAGAAAAAACAAACAGAAATTGTTACTATATTTGTAGGAATATATTTCCTTGAATAAGGAACTTTAATAAGACTAAATGTTCTACTCAAATTTAGTGGTAAGAAGTTGTCCCAGAGGCAATCAAAGAGTTCAACCGATTTAAAAATAACATCGCATAACATCTGAACTCATAATATCTACTCATAACATCACAAGATATAGATATATATAGATAGTTTTAAAGTACTTGCATTTTGAAAAAATATAAGTGAATGATTTCTTATAATATATAGAGCTATTAAAAGCTATATTTCATTTTAAATATCCAAATATATGTTACAAAAAGATGAAGGCATATGAGTCATTAAATAGACGACCTTCTTTGTTTCATTAACGACGTTGCTTTTTGCTGGATTTGTATATTATTCCGAAATAGATATGTCTTATGCGTACTTTTCTACAGGTATTGTTTAAGACTGGATTTTAAAAGTGGAATTTTTCAATTTTTGCAAATGAACATCACTTTGTAAAAAACAAAAAGTCTTAAAATTGAAAAATGTTGTATAGAAGTGCATTATTTTAATTTCCGCAACTTTGAATTTCACTTTTGAAAACAATGCATGTGAAATCAAACACTAATAACCCTCAAAATCATTTTTTTAAAGACTAGGAATTTCTTTAAAAAATAATAGTGACCTTTAGGTTAAAATAATATTTATTTGAAAGTGATGCTAATCAATATAAGTTACATTTTTTGCTGTAACTAGTTTTGTAGGTTTATTATAAATTAATGAAACAGTTCCTATTAAAACTTTTCCTTTCGTCGAAATTCTTTGCTTTTCACATTGTAATAGTAATATCTTTAGGGATTCGTTCATCTAACAAAACCCTATTTATCTCTGTCTTCTGTCCGTCTGTTCGTCACAGAGTCCGTACACAAAAACTGTGTTTTTTAAAGACTTCAAATTGTGTGTATACACAGCTGAATACCTCATATAACACGGCATATCATACATTTTTTTAAAAGTCTATTATTTTAACTAAATTAAATTTACAATGTCATCGGTTCATTTTTACAATTTAAATTTTAAAACAGATCCTAATTTCAACGTTTATCATGTAGACACAAGAGCTTGGAGGTAAAACATCAAGCTAGTAAACAAGAAGTTCTTAGTTCGAATTCCAGTTCTGGGAGTTGAACTTTTAATGTTATGAGGGATTTAAGTAATGGGAATTTCGTATTTTTTGCCAATTTTAGGGTTATTATTGTAAAAAATAATTCCTTTCATTCATAATATTTTTTTGGAATTCAGTTTTCTTTCTATTTTTAAAACTATTGAAAAATTTTGTTAATGATTCAGTATTTTAAATTTCGTTTAAACATTTTTTTTTGTTTTCAGAACAGTTTAGTTAAAACATTATTTATTTCTCCGTTATTTTTTTTAATTTCGAATTTTCAAAAAATTTGGAATTTTATGTATCTAATTTGATTTAAACATTTTTAATTTGAATAAAATAAATAACTTCCTTTTACAATTATTTTTAAACTAAATTTATTGGTGCTAACTTGATATAACAATTTGGTAATTATGAATTAACAAATTGGATTTATTAATTAAAGGATATATTGTTTTGAAAGAAATATCAAAGGAAACCTTCTGTGCGATCTGCGATCTCTCTTACCAACTATGAAAAAGCAAAATTCCTACTTTCTGTCTGTTTACATTATATCTTCTTAGATTTTTTTCCCTGAGTATTTGGAAATTTGTTGTGGTTCTCGGTAAAGAGCTGGGAAATCTGAAGTATATCTGAATATTTTTATTGGTTGAATTCCGCAACTTTTTTTATTTTATTCGTTTAATTGTTTGTCTATGTTTAATTTTCGAAAATTGAATACTTCTGTTTTTTATTTAATTCGTTTTCTGATAGTTTCATGTATAATATCCAGAAATGAAATACTTCTGTTGCCACGATGACAATAAAGGTATTAAAAAACTAAAAAAAAATTAATAACTTAAAAACAAATTGGGATACAACTTTCAAACAAATTGCATTTAAAAGTAAATTTTTATTTCTACTGAACGGTGTAAATTAAAAATGTGTGATGTTTAGAAGTGAAAATTTGCAGTAAATTTGAAGAAAATTGTAAAACTAGAATTTCATTACAACTTTTATATGCTGGTACATGAATATTAATTTTTAATCCATGGCGTACGTAATTTATGTCTCTGTTATTGCGTAAACCACGTTTTGGTCATCCTAAAAATGGTGTTTATTATTATTATATTTTTTAGTATAGAATTTATTTATAAGCCTAAAATGTTAGTCATTGAAAATATAATTTTCAAATAGTCGTTGTAATTTGTTAAATTACAATTAAAAAAAATTTTTTTTCATTGTAGTAGTTTAAACACCAAAATATTCAACATTGTAAATAGGTTAAATAATTTTTAAAATTTGTCACGTGTTACCATTGCTACTTATTTGAAGCAAGAAATTATATTATAAGTATATTTTTCTCTTTGATCTCATAGATGCGACAGAGATTTGTCTAATGAATGAATTCTGCCTAAGTATAATAGCCCATTATGATAAGATAAATTGATCGCTACGAAATCGCCTAAAGGTGAAATCGTTAATCGTTAATGGAACTCCACCCTGTAGAAAGTAACATTGTTAGTTGATAAATAAACTGAGTAGGAAATACTTATTTGCATTCAGATAATGTATTTGTAAACGAGTTAGAATTTGCACTGTAATTAAGTTTAATTGGCTTTTGGGTCTCTAATTCATAAAGACATTTTAAAAGTTTACTCTACTCTTTTACTTTTAACGGAAGAATAAAAAATGAATTAGAATATTAGTTTTTAATAGTATATTTAAATATGTAAAAGTAATGTCAGCGATAATATGATAATATACAGGGTTATTCTAAAATCATGGTACAAATTTTGAGAGTTGGTACAGGACACTGTATCAATCGTTTTTTGCATAGTAATGTATGGATGCAACTGACGCTTTCAGGTTTAAAAATCAGGGAGCCAATTTGAACCTTTTTTATTTAAAAATATCACATTCATTTAAGGAAGTTACTATAGTATTATTTTCTTGCAAATTCGGAATACAAAATAATACAGACATTTCATGAGTAGATAAAAAAAGGTCTTAACCTTTTCGGGTCCGAATTTGTTCAGTTAATATTCATATGAGAAGAGGCTAAAGAAGAATTTCTGGAAATGTTTAGAAAATATTGTATTACAGTAAGATTTAACTTATATTACATTTTTCTAATATTTTTTAGCTTTAATACACATGATTCTTTCAGGAAAGAATTTTTATTTTAAATTCATCATAATTTTCATTTTTATTTTAAATTTAAAGAGTGAAATATATGTTTAAAATAAAAGAATCGCAAACGGCGCAAAGAGAATTGGGAAAATAATAATAATAATTATTATTATTATTAAATGCTAAACATAAATGAAGTCATATAGTAAATGCATAGACATATAATAACATTACTACGTGTAAATGGTTGCAAAATTATTTCTTAAAACAAAATAATACTCCTTTAAAAGACATGTACTATTAATAGTACACCAGACCCGAAAGGGTTAATTCAACATTTCCGGTACAAAATTGAAATTTTCGAATCGAAAAATCGAAAAACTGGCAAATCTGTCAAACATAGGAAATACATGGATTTGCGTTTCTTTTTATTCAAAAATTTCGAATCCACAATAAAATTTTTAAAGAAGAATATTTTCTTTATGTTAATATGAAATGCATGTATTAAATAAAGAAAATAATAATATATTAATTTTCTGATATGAATGAGAAATTTCGAAATACAAAAAAAGGCCAAATTAACGCTTAGGTGTTTGTAAATCAACGCATCATTTGCACCCACACATTCCAATACAACCTAATCGGATGTGTCATTCTAAAAACTTTTTTCTATCTCATCCATGTTGATACTTCAAAATTCGTAAGCACAGAGTCTAAATTAAATGGAAATCTATGCCCATCATAGGAATTCTAATGATAAAAAAAAGCCGTGAATTAGTTCTTGAGATATGATTATCGCTAAAATAACGTAAATCACATAAACTGCAGCATAATAGCACCACTTGCTCAGTGATTTAAACGAAAACTTGATTTGGAACAACTTATGTCAACATCTAACTGAATCTGAAGTTTGATAAAAATTCGTGCATTAGTTCTTAAGATAGAGCTACGGAGGAAATCTGGAAAAATGCAGTATAGCAGTGCGACCTGTTGGGCGATTTACACCAAAATCTAAATAACACGAAGTCACATTAAGGAATAACTGAATCTGAAATTTTATTAAAATGCATTACTTCTAGAGATTGAGTTATTGCGGAAATCACAAAAATGTAGCACAGCAGCACCATCTGTTGACCTATTTACATCAAAATGTAGAAGCTGCCAATTAATGTCATGAACAATCAGAATCTAAAGTTTCATGAAAATCCGTGCATTAGTTCTTGAGATTGAGCTATTTTGGATATCGTAAAAAATGCTGCATATCAGTGCCATCTGTTAAGCGACTTACACCAAAATGTTCAAAACGTCAATTCGTATCATGGAATAACTGAATCTAAAGTTTGATGAACATCCGTGCATTAGTTCTTGTAAAACAGCTATTGCAGAAATCATGATAAAGGCTGCCTAGCAGCGCCACCTTTTGAGCAATTTTCACCAAAATCTAATCAGCTCCAACTTTAATCACGGACTAACTGAATATAATATTATATTGAATTCTGTGCATGAGTTCTTGAGATAGCGCGCCCACGAAATATTTATCACACATAGACAGACATTTTGTAAAAACATGTTTTTTGGTGTTGCAAAAAACAAAAGAACTCTGAAACGTATAAATTCATCGAAAACTGGAAGCCGAAAACTTTTAAGAATCCAATACTTTCTTCTCGTGAAGATATAAGGAAGTAAAAATAATTGTTACATTGTCTTGTACCAACCCTCAAAGTATGTACCATGTACTATGTATCAGTATGTACCCTCGCAAAGTATTTTGTATTTACCGTAATTTCCAGTGTATAATCCGCGGATCAAACAATCCTTTTCGAACCCAGAAAAAATTAATATATACATATATATATAACTTATTATATCGCCGTAAATATTTGTCTTCATTCACTAAATAAAATTTCTGGGTCCAAAAAGAATTGTTTGATCTACAAATTATCATCCAATATTGCAATTTATTCTTATAGTTAGGCTACGGTTTTTTGGTCGACGGGATAACCAAGTAGTACCCAACTTTTTTTAAAATTTAAATATTTGACACCTGTTTTAAGAATATCATTTTGTGCTTTCGATAGTCAAATTATCTGCATTGTTTTTTCCCATATAATAATAAAAGCTTTTATAAAAAAAATCGAAAAATAAAATTGTGACGTTAAATTCAGCTAGTATTCTTTCAGTCTCTCTATGAATTTACAGGGAAGAATAAGACATAGTCAAAATCTTTTTTCTTATTCGAATAATTTTAAATCACATTCTTTTGAAAACTAAGCATTGAAATATATTTATTAATCACCAATCGTTTTATAAATTCTTGGCATCTTTTCTAAAGATTATTTTTGATTCATTTAAATATTCTTTTTCTTATTCAAAATTATTCTTAAAATCTTATATCCTCCTTTTTCGTCCATCTAGTCGGGTATATGATGATGTCTATTATTAAATTGTAGCAATAATTTATTATAAGGTACCCTGGGGTAATAACGCCAGGCGGGGTAATAACGCCAAGTGCTTATATTTTGCATAATAATGAAATAATCAGGTAAATGACACCCATGTGCTCTGCGCAAAAGGGTTTTGAGTCATATAAATCGCAAAAAACAGCTTCAAGTTAATTTGTTTCATTTTTAGGTCTTATTGTTTTTACAAACAACTAAAATTAACGCTTGATCTAAAATTTGCGAGATACGTTTTGTTATGTGAAGAATATCTTTTTATCCGGAAATGCTTTGTTAATTACATAAATTTGTAGTGCATTTCATGTACTTTTAAAATGTTGTTGAAGATTTTGGATATCTTCTCGAGATAATTTGTAATTTAAAATGTACTGCGCAATAACTATATCGGGGTAATAACGCCATCCTTGACATTAATACCCCGGTTGATTCCCTACAGTGGCCGAGCTACATCCTAAATACTGATTCAAATAAACACAGTTAAAACTGTGCAATGTTTCTCATATTTCTATTTAAGCGGTCCTTTTTAAGCAAATAGAAGCTCACGGTCTGATATTCTTTTGCCTCATCACCCCCTCCCACACCACACCTTTATTTTTCTTACACTTTCACAAAAAATTGAACATTTTCAATAGCTTAGAATGCAATTTGTCAATTTCTAAGTTTGTAGAGTTTGTATTTTTAGAATTGGGCTATCTACATGCAATTATTTCATCTTATTTCATAGTTTTGTTAGCATGACGTTATTACCCATATAGGTGGGTAATAACGCCAAATAGCATTGGTCAAGAAAAAACGCCATTACATTTTATGAATACGTATCTGTTAAATTATTTTATTTTATATAGATAGTCAATGAATTGCTGTATCAGATCCTATATTTGTTTGAAAAATGCAATCTAAAACTAAGCCGTGAAAATTGGTAGAACCTTAACGTGGCGTTATTACCCCAGGGTACCTTATTTGAGTTAGATATAATGTAGTAAAAAATTTAATAAAATAAAAATAAGTAGATGAAAATATAATTGGTTGTGTTTATTCATTCAATATTATGCTTGTTTTTTATAATTTGTGCTAGATGTAATATAGTAAAAAAAAATAAAGAAAAATTAAGTAAAATAAAATATAATTGGTTGTGTTTATTCATTCAATATTATGCTTGTTTTTTATATTTTGTGTGTAATAAGATACATATATCAAACTGCTAGTGCGATTTACATAGTTTCGAGTTTTCATTATTTTCTTATATTATTATTTGTAAATTCAAAAAGACAAAACAGACAAAACCAGAACTTTATTTTAAACAAATATTTTAGGAAATAGATATATTTAAGAATAAAATTCAGAATTCGAATTCAGATGAGCATTGAAAAAATTAAAGCATTAAATATGAAAATATCGTCGTGTGAAGTTACTCTTGCACAAGCACATGATAAAAATTTGCCAAAAGAAATAATGAAGATTCTGATAATTATTTTTAGGATAAGGAAATTATTTCTGATTTATTAGCCATTTTAGAGGAGAACACGAAGTTAATCCTCCGACAAAAAATCATATAGAATCTCAAATTAAAAAACAATTATTCGAAGGTTTAAGCTATCTAAATTCGTTTTTCCCATTTTTACTGTGATGCGGAACGTTGAATTTCTTTAAAAAAATGTTTCAGCTCCCAATTTTGGGAAATGAAAACTTATCTGGTATTGAGAAATCGTAATATTTGCACACATCTGTTCTGGGAAATGCCGCAAAATTAATTCAGACAATTGCTTTAAAAACAGAAAATTTAGTTCGATGTTGCTATTACTTAAGTCAAAGCTGTGGAAATGCAAGAAAGTTGGCATTAAGCCAAATAAATTAAATATATCTAAATAAAATTACAAAATAAAATATGTTCAAAGCCAATAATTCGAAATCACTGAAAGGATTGCTAGATACATATAATGAAGTTATTCGGAAATGAAAAGAATTGGTTTGGATTCTATTTTTTTAAGTGATATAATGTTAATAAATTTCATGTTGAATATGTTAGATTAGTCTCTCAAACAAAAGCGGGAATTGTTGTTAGACAATGATAAAATACCTGATTTGGATTTATTTCGAAAATTTAGTCAGAGGGAAGTTCGTAGGAGAGTCAAAATGCAATAGAGTCGAAATTTATTTTCGAATAAAAAAGCCTCTGGATGCGAATCGGAACATTTATCGCGTTTATGCGTTTTTTTGAAAATAAGACTCACAAAAAAATTCTTTACTTAGGCAATCAAGTGAAATATTTTCTATTTCCCAAAAATCTTGAAGAAAAGTTTCAATATTCTGATTGTCCAAGTTAAATGTCAACCTACAAAAGCAAGTAGAATCGTTTATTGAAAAAAACTACCCGCAGCGGCACGCGAAGAGAAAACTGCACTCGGAGCAATGTTTCAGTTTGGCGCCACCCCTACCGTATAAATTTGTAACATGTGTCACAAAATTTAAAAGTGTAGAAACAAACATTACATTCTATTGAATACATATCTCGCATTCATTTTCGAATTTAAAGGGTTTAATTTTAACAACTAAACAATATAAGATAAAATTGCATTTATATTTTAGCAAAGAGGATCTGGAAAAGATTCATAGAATAGAACAGTATATCAAATTGTAACCTCTTTTGTATTCTAAGTATGTGTATTTACCCTTGTGTATTGAAACCACGTACTATTTCAAAAATGCATGTTTCAGTCAAAAAAGAAAAAAAAAACCTCTAAAGAAATCCTAATGTGCATGTAGTGCATTTAAAAAAAAAAAAAGAATAGGAACAAACGAGGAGAATAAATTTGGCGCCACCTCAATTTCGCGACCGGGGCGACCATCCCCTTCGCCTCCCTCGGCACGGCCCTGACAACCCGCACTCACTAATCCAAATAACAAATGTTGAAATATTATATTTGGCGAAATTTGACTTTTCATTTTAATATAGGAGGACCAATTGTCTAAAAACAGAATAGACTTTCTAAAAACAGAAATAAAATTCGAATGAACTTTAATTTGATCTCTACACTGTAGATGGCGCCACGGCTGTATTCACATGCGAATTTGGATTTCCTTCAGAAGAAAGGCTGGTTTTTACTTTAGTATTGTATTATGTGAACTGTGTAACGTGTTAGTTTTTATCTTCTAATGTTTCCCTGATGATGAACAAGTTTTATTGTTCGAAACTGTAGGAAATCAATTCTACTTTAGTTGTAAGTAGTACATGAATTTTAATTTTAAAAAAATTAACATCTAGTATACACTGATGAGCTGAATTTATTATTTGTTATATTTGATTTTTTCTTTGCTTTATTATTTCATAAAAATTTTCAGTTTATTTATTAAATGGATTTTTCCTAGTTTGTCAAAAGTAGCATGTGCGAACAGCGACTGATTAGGTAATGTTCTTCTTTAGTTTAATGATTGTAAATGGTACACAATCTGTAATTTTGGGAGCTGAGAAGAAAACCCCCGTTGAAGTAAATGTATAATTCTTACAACAAAAAATGAGACAGATTTTTGATTTCACATTAAATGAATTTTTTTTTATTCCTGAGACAGAGATTTTTATTTTTCCTTTCTTCCAAACCCAAATCAAAAGCCGTCTCAGACGCACTATCTAAAATTGCCTGAACTTCGATGAAATTCTTATGTTTTGGGATATAAATAAAAACAAAAGCAGTAGAAAATAAAACTGCTTTTTTATTTTCATTGTTTTAACTTAAAAAGCTATGCGATATTTCACAAACATTTGTTTCTTTGATTCATCTTAAAACGCACTTTTCATTAACTGTCGCAAAACTTCGACGCCTTTAAAGAAATATCAATTTCGGAATCCGACTTTTTTATATATATTTTATCAGCAGACTGGGAAGTTGTTTTTCATTTTTCGATGAAGTAATGCATTATGTCTCGAATTACAAATTATAAATGAGTATAAATGTGTATAAATGTATGGTGTGGGATTTCTCGCAAATGACACACTGACTAGATATTAGAATAAATGCTTTGTTTTTAATTTGACCAGTAAATTTTTGGGGATTTCCTTGTAAATTTTCCAGTATTTTGGCAATAATATATGGTCTGTTACCTGAAGCAGCTTAACAGATTAGATCGCAAGTAAAGGATTACATAATTTAAATAAAGGAGATTTTCATACTTCTTTTTTATATTCACTGTAATATAACTATGTATTTTGCAATTCCACTTTCCTATTCCTTTTGCAGTATTTTTTGTAATTTTAAATTTATATTCAACTAATACATTTTGTTTCCCAAAATTTCCTTGCTCTTTTATAAAAACTTTACTTTTAAAATAAATTTTAGAATTATCATCTTGCCTGGATAATATATTTCAAAGGACTTACTATCTTTCTCTGATGTAAATTATTCACAAACTTTAAATAAATCTTCTTTCCAATTGACATTTCCCCCTCAGAATGTAGTATCTAGATGCACTCTTGAGGCCAATAAAAAGAGATCAAATTATACTAACAGCCGGAATGCTGTTGAGATGAATATTTTCGTTCTCAAAAATGTCCCTTGTGACGCATTAAAAATTAGCATACCTTGCATCTATTTTATCCTAAGCTATAGAACTATTTCTCAGAATGTGTTATTTATAACAAATTTAATGCCTAAAAAATTTTACTCTAGCTCACAAGAACGTAAATGTAAATTTACGAAAGTAAATGGATGTTAATCGAGAAATTAAATCTATAAAATCTTAAGAATAGAATTTATTTTAATATATTTAGCTTTTATGAGAGGAATACAATAAATTCACAATTTGTTGTAAATTTATTGCGAGTAATTTATTTTAATTTAACTTTCGATTTGGAACTATTTATAGTGTATGAATTAGATCTATACACTGTTAAAGATTTGCAGAAATCAATTCATTCCTTCGACCGTTTTTTATTGATAAAGTTTACGTATTTTTAAGCTTTTCTAACCATTTTACAGACATTTTATGATCAGAATATAGTTAAATTACGGTCATCTAACCATTTTTTCCATCAAAAAAAGCTGTCAAATGACTTTCCAGAATATTTCCAATTTTTAACAGTGTATAGGTTCAATAGAAATAAGAAAAATTTAAGAAGCTAGAGCTGCGGTTGCAGAAACATTATTATTATTTTTCTTTTTTTTAGTACACAGGCAAAATATACCTTATATACGAACTTACCTTTATTCAGACAATAATTAATGAGAATGCACTTTAGAACGAAATCCTATCGAAGAAAACAGAAACTTCTAATCTCAAAAAATATTTTCTAGGTAGAGGTCTGCATGGTTCCGATCCGACCATGCAGACCTCAATCATTACAAAAATTCATATTTTTCTTAATATGCAATTAAAATCCTTTTAAAGAATGTTGCATACATAATTATGGAAATTTTTTAGCATATTTTAAAATTACGGTGTGTTCTTAAGACAGAAAATACACAATAGCAATTTTCATGATTACATAGATTCATAGACATTTCAACATTCAAAGAAGTATTCATTAAAAATTTGATATCTAGAATAAAAGAAAACGAAGAGGATTAAAAACATCATAAGTTTTGAAGCTTGCTGATTAATATGCATACATTCTTTTTCAGCAATGCATAAGATTGGTAGATATTTTTATTCAGAAACTATATAATCAAATAGCGTTATCCCTTTATTAATAATGGCAAAATATATGTTTAAAAAGTGTTCTCAAAGTTAGTATTTTAAATATATAAAGTCTCATATATCTCGACAAGTCATTTATTTATCAAAAATGGGAAACGCTATTTGATTCCGAATCCCTTGAATAGACAGGCCTCTCCTTTTTATGCATTTACAGCTAAAAATTTGTGTCTAAGTTTTAAGCCATAGAGCTTTTAAATTGTGGGCCACCAAAAGGAATATTTCTAAAGATAACGTTAACAGAATTTTACTATCACTATTAATATTTTTACAAAACATATTGCCTGCCCTACACATCCTCCAAGTAATTATATCTAGTTTCGCACCGGTTTGACAATGTTTCGGAAAAAATCAAGATCGATCTCGGTATGGGAAAATAACGCCCAAAGTCAGACATAATAGAAATATCTCAGAAATAGCCTCCGTTTCGCTCAGATAATTATTCGGCATGTTTCTGGATATCCTCTTAACCCGTTCGCGATGGCGCCGGCGCGCGCATTTCGAAGTGCGCATTTGAGGACGAAGATGGAAAATTTGAGTTCATCTTCAGGGCCAAAGGATTTTGCGAAGCTAAGGCCTAACTCTTGTAATGTGTTATTTAAAAAAATATAAAAAATTCATTTTTCCATGTAACCTTTTGAAATGCACATGCATGGAGCAACTTGTTATTATGTATATTCACACATAAAAATGAGTTATTTTCTCCGATATTTTAATATAAAACTGACTTTTTAAATAGATGTAATGCATATTTTAACTACTTTTTTAGGTTGCAAAATAGTACAATATGATCATAGAACACTTACATAGCTCTAATGTAGTAACATATGTAACATTTTACTCAAATAAATAATAATTTTGTTAAAACAATAATAGTTGGTTTTTATAATTTTTAACTCGTTTCTTAAACAAAATAGGCGTTTTAATGAAGCTGATTAATTAAATATGAGACGAATTAAATAAAACATGCAAGCAACTTCTGCCAGTTACTTTTTATTGTTTATTATGCAAAATTTATGAAAAATAACTTTAAAATGTTTCCTTAAAAATATATTCGAGAATTAAAAAATTACATGCAAACATATAATTAATCACAAAATATTTATCAAATAAAAAGCATTGCATAATAGTAACTAAAAATTAACTTTTTACTTATTTATTTTTATCTAAAACTATACTTTAAAATAAAATATGGTGTTTAAAATAAAACATGATATTATAAAGGTGTTAAATATACATATGTATAGTAATATATGATAAAATGAAATATCGGATAAAGATTATTTGATAATAAAGTGTAAACTTGAATAATAAATTAAAATACATTCATCAAAGAATTATTGATGTTAAAATATCTTTAATTATACCTCATATATAAAAAATATTTAAAACTATAAATAAAATCATAAAATTAAAATAACTGAATAATAATTCATATTAATAAATGAAACTAAACTATCATTTTTAATCTACTGATATTTAGGCGTAATACCTTAAAAAAATCAAATTTATTGAAAGGTTTATAGATTTGACCTTGACAAACATGTAATTTGTGTTCAATAAATGTTCAATTGAATGTTCTTGATTAATATTTATGGGTAAAATAATGTTTTCAAGTTACTTAACACTGATTTATTTGTTTTTATAATTAAATGTTTGATTTCTTGATTGATTTAGTATTAAATTAATGTTTGATTTCTTGATAGGTTGACAAGTTATATTGATTTTAAAATCATTAAGAGATATTTATTGGTTTTATAATTATTTGATGTCAATTTAATGAGAATTTATTGTTATTTCTAATAAATAAATGATAATTTGACATGACGTATGATTAAAATAAGCACAATTTTGTATTCTGATGATGTAAAAATATTTTGATGTTTTTTTCTTGTTATATTTTCCTTTAAAAGTATTCAGTCCTGGCTCTGCAATCAGGCAGAGTACATGTAAAAATTTGACTCTGCAACTACAGTGTATGCGAGTTTAATATCGTGGAATTTCATGACTCTGTACAATAGGAATATGTTAGTTTTGGCTCTGCATATCAGAGAATATAATGTAATCCTGGCTATTTATTATAATAATACAATATGGTGATTATATTAAACTGATTAATAAACTATGTTTTTTAAACTTAATTTCTCTCTCAACTGTGAAAGACTGATTATTTGAACATTTTCGGAATGACACTATCAACTGATAAAAAATGCCATTAATGACAGAAGAATTTTTGAAAATGGAAATATATGTATAACCGAACATCGAATAATGCATTGAATAAATCTACTCAATTATAACAGCTTAAACTGATTATTAATTCGAAATATGCGTGCAAATGTATACGCTTATTCAACAAATTATTCAGAATTTAATGATTGTGTTAGAATCACTACCTCTCAGAAATTTTACTTTCAGAAGACATTTTTTTCTTTGACATTTCAATGATCTTGAGAAACACGATACTTTAATAGAGATAATTCAGTTGAAAATGAATTAGTTTGAAACGATATACCATTATTGAAGGTAAAAAAAAAAGGAAACCTGAGTAATCCACTAACTTACAACCGAAAACTTCCTTTTCGTTCTGCTTTTTTTTTTTCTTTGTTATTCTTCAATAGAATTTACCGCAACAAAATAAAGTTAAAAATGGAACCACTGTTTTATTCCCAAACAGCGAATCGCAGAACCATCATCAATCACAACGACAGATATCCAAGTAAGCAATGTCCTACCTGAGATATAAGAAAGAAAAACTAATAAAAGATGTAAAATCGTCTATCTACAAGTAAACTGTATTTCACGCCGAGATAAAAGCAAAAAGAACAAAAAGCAATAGAAAACATGCGATAATTGGAGTACAAATGACAGAGTTATTGTACGATTAAAGCTCAAACACATATTCAGCTTTCTAAGTACTGCCGAAAAATTTGTGATAAGTAAAAAATAATGCTTTGTTAGACAGGCAACAGTTTTATAATCGAAAAGAAATCAAAGCAGAAGCATATATTTCAGAAGCATCAATCAGAAACATAAATTGATAATGAACAAAACACATTTTCTTTTCATTACAGCCTTTTTTTTTTTTTTTTGAAAAACTAAATTTACATGGATGAAAAAAATATCAATTGGTTCCATTTCCTTTCCTAGTTAGAAGAGAATGTGTTTTTCTCTAATATAAACTCAAAATGATCGATTTAATTTTTTTGTACGTTATACTGTATCAAAGAAAATGTTCGAGTCTAGTGGCACTAATACCAGTTGCTCGGGATCCAAGTGCTATAAGCCACGTCTCGTATACCGGTCACGCGGGATGTAAGTACAAACGATGCAGTTATACCGATCGCACGTCTCCAAGGGGTAAACGTTTCAATATGCAAAAACACTATTCCTTTCTCGATTGCCAAGTCATTTGTTTAAAGATGGTCCGGAATTGTTTTTCGTTTTGGGACTTTTGTCAAGGAGAAATTTTGTGTTAAACGAGAAGTTTGATTATTGCAACAACCCCCAAGTTGGATGACCAGGATGTCCCTCTTCTTTATGGGACTCCTTTTAATCACATCGGCCGGTTGGTCCTATCCTGAAATTGCAGATAATTGACATCGAGGATATAAAATTATAAATTATAAGACAATTCTGGACAGAGACAGATAGAAAGGATTTCTCAGACTTAATTTTATGGGTCGAGGAAACTCACTGTTTATTGGAAAGAATTGAAAATGTTTTTCTGTCTTAATTTGTTTAATAACTAAATATATCTGGTTTGTTTTGACGCTTACTTCTTAAGATATAATACATGAAAGTATCCATAAGGCCAAAAATAACAGATGAAATTATTAAAAGGTCTAAAATTTCGTAATTATGTAACTTTTCCGCACTCAAATAAACGTTCCTTGCGATTCATTAAACATCAGCAGACATTTCGAACTATAGCCTAAGGTAATAAAATATTCAGAGAAATATAATTTACAATTGCACTTGTTGTAAAGGCTTGTAAATGGCTTGTAAAGCACATTACGAGTTCATTTTACTTTAGGTCGATATTAATATGCAAATTTGTTCTCGTTCATAAAGATTAACAGGAGAATTAAGTCCTTAATATCTTATTACGGTAATGTGAAAAAGACAACAAATGCAGTTAAGTTATTAGGATAACATTTTACTACTTATTATTATTATTATCATATATTTTAATAAATAACAGCATATTGATTATATTCTTTAATATACAAGCTGACCATTCTCAACAATGTCTAATAATTAATTACTAAACTAGTGATAGATATATAGCTCCAGTTACAAAAATGTTTTAAATTAAAAAAAGAAGTAACTTAAAAGCGATTCGGGTCGATAAAAACACTGCTTAAAAATTACAAAATTTAATTTTTTCAAGATTTTCTGCCATAGAAGTTATGTATAGTACTTTTTTTCCGATCACACTAAAAAATAAGAGAAAAACGTCCCATTATTCTATGATTAACAGTCACCCAGTAATAAATGTTTAAATTTGGAACTTATTTTTTGCTAGGAAATGGAGTTATTCACAAATTTAGTAGAAATATAAACAACCAGCAGACACATTAGAAAAATATATAATTTAGAGTAAAAATAACATTGCAATATAAATTGGAAAATAACAATCAGTCTGACATATTAATTCAAAATATACAATATTTATTAAAAAGAGGAAAGGAATAGAAGAATTTTTGTTAAACAAAATTATGAAAAGCAATAGCGCCAGTTCTTTACAAATTGATACACATTTTAAAATGCCATTAGGTTATACTTGTATGGAAAATTTGGACTGTGTTATGCATTATATTTTTTTATTCTTGCACATTTTGTAGCGTTGAATGATATATTATCCTTACAGTTTATATTTTACCATTGCATAAAGATTTTTTTGCAAATCGTAAAGTTCAATTAAAAAGCTCATAAAGTAGCTAAAATCTATTCTAGCGATTTTTTTTCTTGCAAAACATTCTATAACTTAAGTCAAATACACTTTGTATCCTTTATTTAACGTTCTGTACTGCTTTAAAAATTTATTTTATATATTTGTTTATTGATTTGTTTTAGATAACATTCTATTTGAAAATTTTCATTTTTAGCAGGTTGTGCAGTTTAATTTGGGGTTTATATTAAAGTGTAAATTTTTATTCCCTTCATTATCCTTTTTACCTTATAAAAGTAAATCCTCTACTTATTTTACTGCTTTTATCGTAATATAAAAATAAATGGCACCATCTTGCTGCCAGTGTAAATGTGACAACTAATTGATTATTTGACACGTCTCAATCCTTATGCCGGTATCAATGTCATCTGTAAGTGATTTTATCTCACATTCTGAAAATAAATTACAATGGATGTATTTCTATCCGTAGTACGATGATGATGAAATTAAACGTCAATCAATGCAACATCTAATGGAAATACCCAAAGTTCGTATCAGAAAAGCTATGGAAGTTCTCTGGATTAATTTTATGTAATATGTTATTCATTATATGAACGCATTTTTACGGTTGGATTATTTGGAACTTGTTACAAATATCATTCAGATTTACTAATTATAAATAATGATGTTTCTTGATAAAATTTATTCTTTTAATTTATGAAATGTATGTTTTATGCCTGCTTTATTTTAACACTTTGAGTCTAATGTCACTCACCGGTGACTGACACTGAGATATCCGTTTATGCAGCGTCAGTTTTCAGTGACTGATAGTCTGAAATATGATATAAAATTAAAAAATATATTGTTTTAAGTAAATAGTGAAAATTTATTGAAAGTTTAGTTAACTTTCATTTATTGCTGGAATATACTTTCTTAATAATGACTCAAAACAACATATATTTTTTTAGTTTTATGTAATATTTTACACAATCAGTCTGTGGTGACGGACGCGACCTAAACGGACATTTTAGTGTCAGTTACCGTGGTAACACCGGTAAATGAAATGTATAAAATGCATATGTTTTTAATAAAAAAAATTAAATAAATGAGAATTGTATGTACATTTTGGAGCAAAATTTTCACAAACACAGTATTTTATTTTCATTGTAACGGTTGTGTGCTCGTACTGGGGGTTAAATGCAGACATAACTCAGGAACTAAGATAAAAATAGTTTATTTTAAACAGTTGGGGCTCAAGGGCAGTGGAGAAGTTCTTGAATTGTAATAACTAGTAACAATACTGAAGGATTAAACTTATACTCACAGCTCCGGAACTAACTCAATCGGGGCACTTCAGATTGCTTCTCACTTAAACTTCCGCTAGATTGTTAGATAAAACTTTATTAGACAGCCCGTGGCTGTATATATACTCTTTATTAACTTTGAAAATATTCAAAGTAATCAATATTAACACGTATCAACGGCAAAATTCTCGACTTGCCTTCCAAAACTCCTTGTCAACTCACTGAAGGCTCGATAATACTTGATATCACTCGCTCTAGATCAATCCCACTGCTTGTCGTCACCACCTAGCTAGCTTTTAGTCACTACTAGCTGGTATCGCCGCTAGTCACACCACACACAATTAAACTCCAATCTTTTATATGTTGCAAACTGAGATACTACAAATTTACATATTACTTCTAACCGCGACATAACTGTAGACTCCGAGAAAGGCACACACGCTCTAGAAAGTTAAAGTAAAAGCGAGGATAGATGTCGCTTTCACGCTTAGGCATGTTAAATCATTGACGTCACGATCTCAAAAATGCTAGAGTGCCTATATTACATGGGTCACTCCCTCACAACCCCCCCCTCGGACTCTACAGAGAAAAAGGACTGGGCAAAATGCATTCCCTGGACTTTTTCGTGTTATAAATTTCAAACTGTACAATACAAAGTGATGAGTGAAATTTGGCACCAAAACATAACTTTTAAAATACTAACTTTAGCCCACCACTACAAAAACATCAGTTTGCATCAAATATTCACATATTCAATCCAATCATCCTTCTGTCTTAAAATTAACCTCCATAAAACTTTCAAAACTTATAAAACTTCCAAAACCAACTACTTTTTAAGAATAATCCACTCCACTGGGAGTGCTGAAATTCATCAAAACACTAAACTTACGAAATTTCCTCAATACTGAAATACAACTGGAACTTTACCAAAAATTTCTCCATAAAACTTTCCTAACATTAGAATTTGCACCAAGTCCAAAAAACCCAATGCGCAAAAATTTTCTCCAGCAAAATTCAGAGCTCATCTGAAATTAAATTTACTTCATACTACAATAACTCCATGCTACAATAACTCTGTGCTACTACGTAATACATAATACCCATAAGCCAATGAACTAACTCCCAAAAAATTCGTTAGACCTACCTCCACTTTAACAATATTTGGGTTAACATACGTACAGCTTTACATTGCTGTGCTTATGCAATAATAATCTATAAAATCAAACTTTACAAAACAAAGTGACGTCATCACATACTCTTCATCTGTATTAACTAAAAGAAAAATAGCAGTATCAATATATAACACAGGTATACTTCCCTGCAAGAAAATCACATTAACATTCAATTTTAATACAATACAATTTCATATTCAAATGTAACATAAAACTTCGCAACTTGCGGACGCCACTCCCAACTAAAGTACAAACGCAGCGTATAAACTCCGAACGATAAAAAGAAGTTAATTCATTAAATGTTAGTACAAGAGATAGAAACGCGTGTCAAGGACTTCTTGACCGCAAAACACGTGCCCGCCTGATTCGTGGCACGTGTACAAAATAACCCAATTCACTATCTATACCTTTCTGAAAATTAAACATGCATTAACATACATTTTATAACACATGAACAGTGTAACAATATAATAACATTTTAACAACTAACATAACACTTTAACAATAGATCAAAATTTTTAAAAGCAGTTAAGACCAAAATTTCAAACATACATAAAAGTAACAATTTTGCAAACAAATTTTGAACACAATTAAGCACCATTCGTGAGTCCGTCAAAATATTTTCCAAAAAATTGGCCAAAAATACAAAACAGTCTATCTGCTTTTTATTCCTTCACATTGCTACCACATATATGCACTCTAATAGAAATTTAATAAAGAACATGATCACCCAATTATAGAGATGATTCGCTCCTATCCGGCTTCATACTACAGGATGGCTTTCTCCTCTTGTCCCAAAAACCTTGCACGAAGGCTCTTTCGTCATCAGAACTGTACGGTGACGCCACAGTTGACTGTCGTGCCTGCAGCCTGTTCCTGAATGGATACCGTGGGACAGTTGTAGATTCCACTCGACGACTCCGCTCTGATTGGATCGCTGGGGTTACTCCATGGCGAGATTCAAACTGCTGACGCTGGTACTCTGAATGTTGCCTCCTCTTTCTAGACGCCCCCGAAGTTATTGAAGATCCTAGGCCACGTTTCTTTCCGGATCTATGCTGTCTCTTATTTGGCAAAAAATTAGATTTAAAAGTACTTTTCTCAGTTTGAAGAGTGTCCATATGAAGTTTTTCCCGAGGATTAAGTACTGAAGACGTTGAACTATTGGATAACTTATGTTTTTGAGGTTGCTGTCTAATAAGTGGAGGAACGGGATAGTTTATGATCTTTTGCCTTTTATGGCACACTGAGTCTGACGTATTTGACACTGCTCTTTCATTTTTATTATCACTCTTTACTCTCGGTTTGATAGACTTTCTACTTTCAATAACAGTTTTTGGAGCTGTTTGACCAGATTTTCTTTTTGAATATTGATGAAAAGAATTAGATGAAGAAGTGCTGGACTCGGGACACTCATTGGATCGGGAATATTGCGAAACACCGCTCGACACATGAAAATCTTCACTACTATTTTCTCTAAACTTATAAACTCTAACCTGATCCAAATTAACTGTCATTCTTTCACCATTCACATTAAGAACCAAATTATTATTCCGAACTTCCAAAACTTCAAACGGACCCACAAACTTTGGACCAAACTTAGCTACCCTCTTTTGACGACTTGAACTTAACCAATGCTTTTCTACTAACACAAAATCTCCAACTTTCACTTCTAACTCCCTCCTACGCATATTATAATATTGGGCTTGCTTCTCCTGCGCTTCTCCCATCTGAACTTGTGCTTCCTTAACCAACCTCTCAATGTCCTGACACATAAACTGGCTTTCCGCATCAGATACCATAATTAACCTCTGAAATGGAGTAATGACTTTTCTACCCAAAAATAACTCAGCCGGCGTTTTCCCCGTCGACTCCCCGTCTGCCGTACGAAGTGCGTACGCAAAATGCTGGAGAAACTGGTCCCAATTTGAATGATGTGAACCAACATAAGAAGAAATCATTTGAATTAATGTACGATTTACACGTTCAGCCATATTAGACTGTGGGCGATAAGGAACAGTAAAAGAATGATCAGTCTCCAACTTTTCACACAGAGCCTTAAATATATCAGAAATAAAACAAGGGTCATGATCGCTAACTACCTTAATTGGTGCACCATATTTAGAAATATAATTATCGAAAAATGCATCGGCAACTGCAGGTGCAGAAGCCTTCCTGAGGGGAACTAACTCTACCCACTTACTAAAATAATCAACTATAACTAGTACAAATCTATATTTTTTAGGATTAGAAAATGTATAAGGACCGATTAAATCTACGCCTACACATTCATTAGGAAAATTTAATTTAATAGGAATTAATTTGCCAGCTGGACTAACATAATTATAACGTTGGCATGTGCTACAGCTGGAGGCATAAGAGCGCACTGCTTCCCGCATTTTAGGGAAGTAGCAGGATTCACAAATTCGATCATAAGTTTTCCTGATTCCTAAGTGACCTGCTAATGAATTATCATGAAATTCTTTCAAGATGGCCTTACGAAGACTAGTCGGAATAAAAACTCTTTATAACTTTAGAATAAAAAAGAAGACCATCTATAAGCTTAAAAGATTGGGACCATTTCTCAAACATAGGCACATTTGCACTCGGGACATCATCAGGTTTTTCCAAGTAACGATATAAACTTCCAAACTCCTCATCTTGCTTCTGCTCCCTTATTAATTGCTCTCGTGACCTTAACACCAATGAAGACAAAGCACAACACTTGACTTCCTCCGTGACCTCTAAACCACTATGCGGGTTTCGAGACAAAGCGTCCGCTACCGCATTTTCCTTGCCAGCCTTATGTTCTATAACAACATTATACTCTGCCAACTTCAAAAATCTCTGTCGGCTTGGCCTATAGGCGGAGGTAGATTTCGAAGAGAGCTCATTTCAACAACAAAAAAATAAATTTGATTACAGATAAACCCAGTTTGACAACTTTATTTGTCCTCTTTTGAAAAATTTTTAATTTCATTTTTCTGTAAGGACTGGTTTTATCAGAATCATCTTAAGCTAAATTCGGATCAAATGCCCATTTTGAAAACCTATTTTGAAATAATTCTGACTTTATTAAAAAAAATCAACTAATACGGCAGATTATATAGTTCTTAAATAACAAAAGACTGTCAATTGAATGCGTTTGAGAGCAAAATTAAATTTAAAAATGAGTTATAAAATAACCAATTTTGAACATAACCTCAATTCTTAATCATGATAGCTTCGGGAAATTTTGCGCGAAGTGCCCAATTTGACAGCATTTTAAAAAATATATTCAGCCTGTATCAAAAAACTGACCAATACGGGACATTATACAGCTCCTATATAAGACAACCTGTCAATTGGATGCGTTTGAGAGCAAAACGGAATTTAAAAAATTAGTCAGAAAAAACGCAGTTTGTTATTTCAGTACTTCCTTCAATTTTCAATCACAACTTCTCGAAATTCTGTTCAAAATAACCTTTTTGGCAGCCTTTTTTGAAATATATTCTGTCTTTATCAAAACATTGACCAACGCATCACATTATACAGTTCCAAAATAAGAGGACTTGTAAATTGGATGCGTTTGAGAGTTAAAATGGATTTAAAAATGAGTCAAGAAAAACGCAATTTGTTATTCAATACTTCTTCAAATTTCCTATCACTGTCACTTCGGGAAATTCAGTTTAAAATACCGTTTTTGGCAGCCTTTTTTGAAATATATTCTGTCTTTATCAAAAAATTGACCAATGCGTCATATTATACAGTTCCTAAATAAGAGGGCTTGTAAACTGGATGCGTTTGAGGGTAAAAATGGATTTAAAAATGAGTCGGGAAAAACGCAATTTGTTATTTGAATACTTCTTCAAATTTCCTATCACTGTCACTTCGGGAAATTCTGTCCAAAATACCCTTTTTGGCAGACTTTTTTGAAATATATTCTGTCTTTATCAAAAAATTGACCAACGCGTCACATTATACAGTTCCAAAATAAGAGGGCTTGTAAATTGGATGCGTTTGAGAGTAAATTGATTTAAAAATGAGTCAAGAAAAACGCAATTTGTTATTTGAATACTTCTTCAAATTTCCTATCACTGTCACTTCGGGAAATTCTGTTCAAAATACCGTTTTTGGCAGCCTTTTTTGAAATATATTCTGTCTTTATCAAAAATTGACCAATGCGTCATATTATACAGTTCCTAAATAAGAGGGCTTGTAAACTGGATGCGTTTGAGGGTAAAAATAGATTTAAAAATGAGTCAGGAAAAACGCAATTTGTTATTTGAATACTTCAAATTTCCTATCACTGTCAGTTCGGGAAATTCTGTTCAAAATACCCTCTTTGGCAGACTTTTTTGAAATATATTCTGTCTTTATCAAAACGCTGGCCAATGTTTCACATAATATAGTTCCTAAATAAGAGGATCTGCCATTTGGATGCGTTTAAAATAAAAAATGAATTTATAAAACGATTCAGAATGTAAGCAGTTTGGATTAGAGGTTTTTTTCTCCAACTCCAATTTTTGTTTCATTTTTTTTTTCTTTTTTTTTGCTATAAGAATTGATCCTATGAAAAACTTGTCAACATAAAAGTTGTAGATATTATTGAGAAGATGTAAAATAAATTTAATTGGATTTGATAGTTTAAGAATTGACAAAGTTATGGATTTTTTTCTTTTTCGAAAGCCCTTTTTATTTTGGTTTTTAATTTTTTTACCGGTAAGAGTTAGTCTTATCAAAAACTTGCAACTACAAAAGTTTTAGATAATTTTGAGAATATTTCTAAAAAATTTAGATGGATTGGATATCTTGAGAATTGACAATGTTATGATTTTTTTCTCCCAAAAACCCTATTTTTTTCTCCCCTTGAGCCCATTTTTAATTTTATCAAAAATCTGTCATGCATAAACTTTTGGCCCGTTATTTAGAAGTAATATAAACTTTAAACTGATTCGATATCTATTTTCATTAAGAAGTTATAGGCTTTTTTCTGTTTTCACAAAAGCGCCCCCTATTTCGACCCCCTTGGTCCAATTTTGCCCATTAACGAACTTAGCCGAGATTTTATCCCCTTTGATTTTATGTACGAGTTTGGTGGAGATTGGTGGAAAATTATAGAAGTTATCGTGTCCATAAAAAAGTGAGATATATATATATATATATATATAGATAGATAGATAGATAGATATATAAACTGGTGCGATTGCAATAGGTAGTATTTCTTACGAAATCTACCTAAAACCATCTGACCATACGAGACGACAAACCCTTTCCATTAGTTAACTTTGTCAAAGCTGAATGATCCGTAATGACTTTAACCGGTATATTAGTGAAAAAAACAAAGAAATTTATTCAAAGAATAAATTACTGCAAGACACTCCCTTTCCGTAATCGAATAGTTCCTTTCTGCTGCATTTAAAATCCTTGAAGCAAACGCTATCGGTCGACCTTTCTGTGCTAACTTAGCTCCAACCCCCACTGCAGTCGCATCGCAATAAACTTCAAATTGAGACGAATAATCGGGGTGAGCCAAAATAGGAGGGGGAACTACTGCCTCTTTTAATAACTCAAACGATCTCTGAGCCGCCGATGACCATGTAAACTTCACCCTTTTCCTTTTTAAATTATACAATGGTTCACATAACTCTGAAAAACGTGGAATGAACTTGGCGAACCAAGCCACCATCCCTAAAAACGTCGCCACTTCCTTACTATTTTTGGGGAACTCATAGACGTAATTGCCTCAATTATCTCATTATCTATATTAATACCTTCACGCGTAATTTTTACTCCTAAATACTTAATCTCTTTTCTCAAAAATTTACATTTTTCCAATTTAACTGTTAACCCAGCATCTCTTAACAACGTAAACACTTCCCTCAATAATCTTAAATGCTCTTCAAAAGTAGCTGCCATTATACTTATATCGTCCAGGTAGACCAGGACACCCTTACCAAGCAAAGGTTTAAGGATATTATTCATGGCCTTCTGGAACGTTGCCGGTGCCCCCGATAAACCGAAACTCATTCTCTTAAAGGCGAAACAACCGTCCCGAGCAATAAACGCAGTTTTAGGTATGTCCTCCGGCTTCATTGCAATCTGAAAATAACCTGACGTAAGATCTAACGTTGACATATATTTTATATTTCGTACTCGTTATATTAGCCAAAATGTCATCAAAAACTGGAATAGGATACTGAGGGTATTGCGTTATTGCATTTAACTTCCTATAGTCTACTGCAAATCTATATGCCTCTGGATCATCTAAACTTTTCCCATTATTCTTACGACATAACACTACTGGCGATGCAAAAGGAGACTCAGTTGGTATTATAATATCGTCGGCAAGCATTTTCTGCATATGATAGTTAATTATCCCTTGTTTAACCTTATCATAACGATATGGTTTACAAGCAACAGGTGCTTTCAAACCAGTATCAATCTCATGCATCGCAACATGCGTTAAACCCAGTTTATCAGAAAAAACCTTTCCAAACTCATTTAAAAACTTATTAAATTCCTCTTTCTCGACTTCACTTAACCCCGACTCCTCCAAATCAACTGACACTGAAACAGGCTCTTTCTTACTCACATTCTCATCATTATTCACGATCAACGACATTTTTAAAGAAATCCAGACTAATTCCTCTACCCTTCATATAATCCACACCAACTATACAATGCACTGTTAATCCATATAACACGCAAAACTCCCAACATGACTTAACCGAACAAATCTCAAAATCTACTGGCTCTAAATCTACTGAACCCTTATTATCACAAGCTACTCCCTGCGCTGACTGAACCACCAGACTTGACCTTTTCAACTTCTTATACGAAAAATATTTCCGATAACAATCATAAGAAATGAACGACTTATCTGCCCCTGTATCGAAGACACTCTTAACGACAATACCATCTAACACATTTAACACTTCAGGTAACTCAACCAGATTAATAGTAACTTTATTCAAACTCACAGAAGGCTTTTCCACTTTAACCTGTGACTGCATACCTTCCGAAATATAGCCACCTACCAGTTTAACTGACCCGACTTCTTAACACATCTCCTTTGCATTGATCTATCTTGAAAATTCTCATCCGAAGTTAATCTCCTTACTTGCGAAAAAACATTCTTGTCCCGTACTCCCTCTTTCCGACCATAATCGCTATTCTGCGCATTTCCATACCTATATCTATCGCTACTTCTAAAATTACTAGCACCACCAAAATTTCTATTACCATTACCAGTATCCGACACATTACGACCAAATCCATAATTTCCATTACTCAAATTATTATCCAAAAATCGCTGCCCCCCTTCTCAAAAAATTACACTCCCCCTCATTTCTCAAATTACTTCCCGTGACAGGACTCTCTCGAGGGCTACGCGAATCTCATTGATCCGAGCTATGCCGAGTCTCATACTTCGATAAAATTTGGTGCATTTCTGAAAAGTTCTTAGGTGCTCTAATCTCGATAGAGTCCTGTATATTCGCATTAGAGAGAGGAAGAACTATGTCCAATATTTCCTCAAATGTGATATCTAAATCCAACTTATTCTTCAATTCAATCTTATGTAGGTAAAACTTTGATGTCGATTCGTAAATATTCTGCTTATTGCAGTAAAATTCTTTCCTTAAAGTATTCTTATCTTTAACGCTAGGAAACGCCTTTTTTAACTCAATCACAGCTCAAATCTTTTAGCTTCATCATTAATCGAAAATTTTCCTATTTTCTCCAACCACAAAAGTGCTTAGCCCTTGAGAGAGCATTTAAGCACTATATATCTATTTTTCTGAGGTATATTATTGAACAAAATATAATCATCCAATTTTGCTAAAAATTCACTAATGTCACCTTCACCTGTAAAATAAACACGTGGCACTATCTCACAATGTCCAACTTTTTGTTGGGCGCCATTTGTAACGGTTGTGTGCTCGTACTGGGGTTTAAATGCAGACATAACTCAGGCACTAAGATAAAAACAGTTTATTTAAAACAGTTAGGGCTCAAGGGCATCGGAGCAGTTCTTGAATTTTAATAACTAGTAACAATACTGAAGGATTAAACTTATACTCACAGCTCCGGAACTAACTCAATCGGGGCACTTCAGATTGCTTCTCACTTAAATTTCCGCTAGACCGCTAGTTAAAACTTTATTAGACAGCCCGTGGCTATATACACGTGACTGTATATACTCTTTATTAACTTTGAAAATATTCAACGTAATCAATATTAACCCTTACGGCAAACTTCTCTACTTGCCTTCCAAAACTCCTTCTCAACTCACGGAAGGCTCGATAATATTTGATATCACTCGCTCTAGATCAATCCCACTGCTTGTCGTCACCACCTAGCTAGCTTCTAGTCACTACTAGCTGGCTAACGCCGCTAGTCGCCCCACGCACACTCAAACTCCAAGCTTTTATATGCTGCAAATTGAGATACTACAAATTTACATATTACTTCTAACCGCGACATAACTGTAGACTCCGAGAAAGACACACGCTCTAGAAAGTTAAAGTAAAAGAGAGGATAGATGCCGCTTTCACGCTTACACATGTTAAATCATTGACGTCACGATCTCAAAAATGCTAGAGTGCTTTATTGCAAAGGTCACTCCCTCACATCATTAGTATCTTTCAACTCATTTTCTAAATACATTTTAGACGTTAACCCTATAATGATCAGTATTATCGTATACGCTACAACTATTTTTTCGAATTTAGTGGAGTTTTTATTTAAGATATTCAGAACCAATATGATAAACTTAAAGCAACAATATTTGTTTAATTTAATAACAGCTATTCCGTCATTAAATAAAGTAAAATTTAAAACTGTAAAATTTTTGTATGAATTCAGATTCTCTGAATAACAGAATTTTTACAGGATATTTTACCATACGGTTTACAATGATTTAGAACACGTTTGAAAAATCTTCTCTATTAGTGATTAGTTTAATGAATATTCGTTATAACAGCATAATGCAGGAAATAAAACGACATACTTTTCACACTGAAATATATAACTCTCTTTCAAATTTGTAGAAAGACATGCTAGTGGTATCTAAATATGCGCTGTCAAATGTAATACGAAAAACAGGCGAAATTTTTTACTTTTTAATACTTACTTACATTGTTTCTGTCATTAAACTCTGGCGCTTTCTTCTTTTGCACGATTACAGTAAACTCTCAATTAATTGGTTCGGATTATCCGGGTTGGTAAAAATCTCACAATTTTGCATGCGATTTAACACTAGAACAGCCAAGAGCGGTCATTTTGAGAATTCAAACTGACAGACCTCTATCTAAACGAAAACCGACCTCTATCATTTCATTCTTCACAAAACAATTAGGTAAACAATAATATTGTACTTAGTAAAAATCTATATAGCATTAAAATTTATGTTCATTTTTTTGTATTAATTAAATTGTGTTAATATATATCTGTGGCAACACAAACATATGAATATAATTATGTTCAAACCAGAACTTTCATTTGAAAATAAGCTTAAAAATACAAAGAATGAAAACGTGAAACAAAAAAGTTAAACTGTTTTAAATTAAAATTCTGGTGTGAAATATTTTTTATAAATTTTGACTAAAATTTCAGGCTTGTCTAATATTAATAATAAGATATTGTATGGAAATTAGCACCATGTTTAAGAAATCATGGAGTGAAAATATATTGGATGAAGAAAATAAACTCTCTGACGATGATGTATAGTTTAATTACAGGGACAATCAAAATTATTCCGTTACAATACGCCCAATAAAAAAAACAATTACATTTTAATGCAGTTACACACTTTCAAACATTAAAAAAAATTTATATACGTCTATCAATTGTACACTAAAATATACATTCTGTACAATCTGTGATGCAAAGAATATTTGTTATAAATTTACAGGCCACACAAAAGTATTCCATTACATATTGGTATAGGAAGGAATATCGCTTGGGGCGCGATTTAATTACATTATGCTATTTCATATTTTATGAAATTGATATGCGTTGCTAACGTTTACTACAAGTTACTTCCAGCATAATAGAAAGCAGATAGTATTTACAGGAAGACACAAAAGGTGTCAGCCTCCACACTGCATCCGAAATACTGCATATAACTATTACAATAAGTTCTGAATATTTTTAAAACTTCTTCATTTTAAGAACGCACCTCAATTCCAGGCTTGACCTGCAATTTTCGACTTGTTTTAAACAATAAAATTAAAAAGCTACGGCACCTTTACCAAATCTATACTAATACTAGGCTTTTTTTTTGTTGTTGCTTAGTTTTAATAAGTAATAAAGTTTAACGGTATTACTTCAGATATAACAAGTAAAAAATTGAACATGAAACGTGGCAAATAAGGAACGTTCATTCTACAACTAGTTTGATAAGTATTCAGATCTAGGTGGGATAGCTGTTGCACTTTTTTGCAATGATGCAAAATTTCGTACGATTCAATATAATAAATTCCGTAATACAGAAATAAAAGGACTAGATCTTAAAACTAGATCTAATCAACACGGCAACCTACAATCATTACCTTTCATGGGATAGCACTGAGATAATTACGGATAATAGCACTCAATAAACGGAAAAACACTATTATTAATATAATTTTAAGTTGTGATTAGATTTTCAGGAAATTTAAAATTACTTGAAAAAATTCTACAACGATTATGTTAATTAAATTTAAATAATCCTGGCTGGGTAGTATTTCCATTGTTATATGCGAACATATGGACAAACAGAGGGGTGAAACGGCGGCGATTACAAGTTCTATGTATTTATACAATAACAAATGAACCTAAAGTGATCATTTATGGTTCTTTTATTTGTAGTTTTTAGTCCCACTGAAGGCTTGTTTTTTATGCATATTAGCTATAAAAAATACAAGTAAAATAGGCATAAAGGGCTGTATATAAATGATGTCACACACATTAGACCTTCCTTATACCCTTTATCACGAATTGTCACGCTTCACCTTACCCCCCACACACACACACACACACACTCACTTTTCACTTGTCATTATATTACATAAACATATATTTGCAATTCAGAAACAAAGCACGACGTTATAGATCACATTTCAAACTTTATTTTTAACTTTTAACTATTTGTTTTATGATATTTAAGAGCATAACAATAAAAATAGTTCGTGCACTTATTTTTATATAATAAAACTAAGCTTTACAAAAAATACATTACTAATATACAATAGTAATAAAATATTAACATGAAAGAGCAACTGAAAACATTAATATTTTGGAATTTAAAATTGAATTTAATATATTTGGTTTTCAGTTTTTACGTTATGAGTACAAAATACTTAAATTTATAATAACTTCAAAATTTAATCTCCTGATTTTTAATACTTTTACTTTAATGAAAATGTGTGAATTTACATTTATAATTACCCCCTAATACCCCCTTATTTCAAACTGTCACAACTTCACAACCTCCCCCCCCCACTTCCCCACCTTCAAGCGTGACATAATTTATGGACGACCCTAAAGTTAAATTTTTTAAAAGTTTTAACATTTAACATCGGTAGAATTAATTAAAAAATAGAGCAATAATTTACAACTTACTCTATTTTATGTGAAACATATCATACTCATAAACCATACGATCATTTATCTTGAACCGCTTTTTATCATTTATTTAATGCTGTTCAGTATTGTAGAAAATTATTATTTTTTAATTAATTTTAGGTAATATTATATTTTAAAATGTTCTCTTTTAGCATGTTTTCAGCTTTAATTAGTGATTTACATAAGGATGCAAACATTTTATTATATTTTATTACACTTTATATACTGTTATAAAAATATGTTTAGATTGTACAGTTTCTTTAGTTTAAGAATTAATGTATTATCATGCTGTCAGCGTAAATATGACCACTAATTGATTAATTTGACATGTCTCAATCCTTATGTCGGTATAAATGTCTGCTGTAAGTGATTATTTCTTACATTCAGAAAATAAATTACAATTACGGATCTATTCCTATCCGTAGGATGATGATGATGAAATTAAGCGTCAATCAATGCAACATCTAATGGAAATACCCAGAGTTCTTTTCGGGAAAAGCTTGGGAAGTTCTGGATTAATTTTATGTCATGTATTGTTCACTATATGAAGGCATTCTTTCGGTTACATTATCTGAACTTGGTTACAAGTATCATTAAGATTAAATTTATATGAGGACCCCAGAAGCCAAAGGGTATAAGTGGCAAAATTGAAAAACATAAATTAAATACACAGACGACCTAAAAATATGCTTTTTTCATTTCAGGTAAAAAAATATAAGTGATTTTCTTATTATTTGCTGAGTTATAGAGGCAAACCACTTTTTTCGAAAAACAAACATTATTGATTAATTATACATTTAAAGAAAATTTTACTTTATTTTTTAACAGTTATTGAAATAAGAGTTCAAAGACCATAATGCAACAAGCAGAAATTTCCTATTTCAATCTACTCAATTGTTATTGATGTTCCAATTTAACATCAATTATCTTTAAACTCAATTTACTCCAAATCAAAATTTTGTCACTTGTACCATTTGGCTTCTGGGATCCTCATATATAATCTTATATTTTGATAAAAATTATTATTATGACGTATGAATTGTGTGTTTATATAATAGAATTATTTTAAATAAATTAATGAAAGTTGTATAACATGTATTATTCATTAAACGAAAAAAAATAAAAGAAATGAGAATTTTACAGTAACCCTGAGGTTAAAATCTCTCAAAATCTATGTTTTTCTGCTGTTATTAATATATTTCAAAGTATGTTTGAAGTAATTTTTATATGATAAGAAAAAAATTGATCAAAAATAATTTTAAAACTTTTTTGTTATAGATAGTATATTAAATTTTCGTCACGAAGCACAATATAGGAAATTAAACGAATATTTATCATAATAGACAATAATCCTTCTTTTGTTCTTCAACGAAAACGAAAATCATGCTTTAAGCAAACATAATGAAACACTTAACAATGCATCCATAATACTGAAACAAAACGATTCATCTGGGTAAGCATAGCGAAATGGCCTGAAAGGCAGATGTTTGAAACGGCCCCGACTCCGATGTGGATGACAGCCCTTACGGCATGACGTGCTTGTCATTTGTGATAATAAGGTTTACGTTGTAGATACAATACAGAGCGTTTCTTTGCCCTTTTACTCTGAGCTGTCTTTGAGATAATCGGGTAAGTCTGCGCAGGCAATACTGTTTTAGGTAGATTTCGTATGAAATACTACCTATTGCATTTGCACCAGTTTATATATTAGGTAGATTTCGTATGAAATACTACCTATTGCATTCGCACCAGTTTATCTATCTATCTATCTATCTATCTATCTATCTATATATATATATCACTTTTTTATGGACACGATAACTTCTATAACTTTTCACCAAGCTCCATTAAACTGGTGCATAAAATCAAAGGGAATAAAATATCGGCTAAGTTCGTTAATGGGCAAATCGGACCAAGGGGGTCGGAATAGGTGGCGTTTTTGTGAAAACCGAAAAAACGCCATAACTTCTTAATTAAAGTAGATATCGAATCGGTTTAAACTTTATATTACTTCTTAAAAATGGGCCAAAAGATTATGCATGACATATTTTTGATTACTTTAGAAGTGGGCTCAAGGGGCGAAAAAAACAGTGGTTTTGAGAGAAAAAAATTCATAACTTCGTCAATTTTCAAGATATCAAGTCCAACTAAATTTGATGTAAATGTTCTTAAAATTATCTAAAACTTTTGTATTTACAAGTTTCTGATAGGACCAACTTTTACCGATGAAAAAATTAAAAACAAAAAGAAAAAGAGCGGTGAAAAAAGAGAAAAATCCATAACTCCGTCAATTTTTAAGCTATCGAATCTGATTAAATTTATTTTACATCTTTTCAACAATATCTACAACTTTTATATTGACAAGTTTTTCATAAGACCAATTCGTAAAGCAAAAAGAAATTAAACAAAAATAGGTGTTGGAGAAAAAAAAAAACTCAAATCCAAACTGATTATATTCTGACTCATTTTTAAATTCATTTCTGATTTTAAACGCATCCAAATGGTAGATCCTCTTATTTAGAAACTATATAAAGTGACGCATTGGTCAATTTTCTGATAAAAACAGAATATATTTTAAAAAAGGCTGCAAAAAAAGGTATTTTGAATAGAATTTACCAAAGTCATCATGACTGAAAATTTAAGGAAGTATTCAAATAAGAAATTGCGTTTTTTTCTGGCTCGTTTTTAAATCTATTTTTGCTCTCAAACGCATCCAATTTACAGATCCTCTTATTTAGGAAATATATAATGTGATGCATTGGTCGGTTTTTTGATAAAGACAGAATATATTTCGAAAAAGGTTACCAAAAAGGGTATTTTGAACAGAATTTCCCGAAGTCATCGTGATTCAAAAATTTAAGGAAGTTTTCACATAGCAAATTACGTTTTTTCTGGCTCGTTTTAAAATCCATTTTCGCTCTCAAACGCATCCAACTTACAGATCCTCTTTTTTAGGACGCATTATCCTGTTTTTTGATAAACATAGAATATATTTTTAAAAATGCTGTCAAAGTGAGCATTTCGCACAAAATTTTCCGAAGCAATCATGATTAAAGAATTAAGGATGTATTGAAATAACAAATCGGTTATTTTATGACTCATTTTTAAATTCAATTTTTTTCTCAAACGCATTCAACTGACAGTTTTTTGCTATTTAAGAACTATATAATGTACTGTTTTGGTCGATTTTTTTAATAAATTCAGAATTTATTTCAAAATATGTTGTCAAAATGGGCATTTGAACTGAATTTTTCTTAAGATGATTCTGATAAAACCAGTTTTTGCAGAAAAATGAAATAAAAAATTTTTCATAAACGGCCAAATGAAGTTATTAAACTGGATTTATCGCTAATCTTTTTTTTTTTTGTTGTTGTTGTTGAAATGAGCACTCTTCGAAATCTACCTCCGCCTATAGGCCATGCCGACAGGGATTTTTTTAAATATGTTTTTCTCAAAAATCATAATTGTTAAAAAAAAAAAGAAAAGAAAAAAATAACGGAGTTATTGAAAAATATATTAGTTAACATTATTTCATACCAAATTAAACAAAAATATTTAAAAAATATATTAATGCAGTAATTTTATGTTTATACCAACCAAACAATTGAAAAATAATGCAGTATTTTTATAAACTTTTCTACCAAAAATTTAAACGACTTCAAAAACTACTGCAAAGTTAAAAATGATTTTTTTTACATAATAGTAATAAGAAATTAAATTAAGAGCGCAGTATTTTTCCATGCGTATCATTATATTTATGTACATTAATTTATTTTTTGATTTTGGTGCCAGCCAAGTTTATATGTAATTTTCCAATAGACACACAAGTATCTACGAGTTTTTTCACGATTTAATATTTACTTAAAAAAATTAACTTTATTCTTTTACGATTTGCATTGGATAATTAATTTTAATTTTGAACATAGCTTTGATGGCACCGACTTCAAAAAAATCAAATTAATGTAATAAATATAACGATACGCATGGTAAATACAACACTCTTAATTTAATTTCTTATTACTATTATGTAAAAAAATATTTTTCACTTTGCAGTAGTTTTTGAAGTTGGTTCAATTTTTGGTAGAAAAGTTTATTTTAATCTTTTTAGTTTAAAGTTAACGATTTTTTAAAGTCGGTTAATAAAAATTATAATACGGAAAAAGTTTTTGCAAATCATACACGTATGTCAAGAGGGGTATCGAACCCAAGATCTCTTTAGAAAACCAAAGCTGAAATCTAGTGTCTTAGACCACTCGGCCATCCTGACTGCTTTTCATTCGGCGAGCTTATTCAACGTCCATACTACTTTAAATTTGCGAGAAATCACTAATTTTATTAGTTTTTGGCCTTATACAACCTTTAATTTATTAGAACTTATTCGATGTCCTTGTTACTATTAATATGCGACAAATCACCAATTTTTATTAGTTTTTGCCTATTTACTAAAAAAATACTGAACCAATTTCTATGAAACGGAAGCGGAACCAATTCGAGAGCAAGCTCTTTCCTTTAACACCAAAACCAAATTAATCGGGTGGATAATTTCGGAGTAATCGATGAACATACATTAAAAAAATACATACGCGTCGATTAAATAATCTCCTCTCCTTTTCTGAAGTCGGTTAATATTATGGCAAAGATTATTGTAAATTATACACGTATGTCAGGAGTGGAGTTCGATCTCACGATATATCTTTTGAGAACCAATAATTCGGGCGCCTTAGACATCTCGGCCATTATTTCTGCACTCCATTCAACGAACTTATTCAACACTTTTAATTAGCGAAAAATAATTAATTTTATTAAATTTTGCCTAATTACTAAAAAAGTACTGAAGTAATTTCGATGAAACGGAAGTGATACCAATTCGAGAGCATCCTCTTTTATTTAAAACCAAAAATATCAGATATCGGTTGCATAGTTTAGGAGTAATCGGTGAACATACATAAAAAAAATACATACGCGTAGAATTGATAACCTCCTCTTCTTTTTTGAAGTCTATTAAAAATACTACACAAATTGTTTAGATAGATAAAACTTATATTTAAAATCAATATATACATGGAAATTAATTTTTTACATGTTGTTTTTTTTATATATTTTTTATTAAGAAGAATGGTGGGCATCGTAATAATGTTTAACAATTCCCTTTTAAGTTTTTTGGAAAAAAATATATTACTAAAATGAATAATGCATATTTCATAGATTAAATGACATTTTTAATATATTGTGAAAAAATTGTAACTCTTTTCTTTCATCTTTCAAATACTTATAAAAAAAATATAAGAAAATAAACCATAATGTATTCACAAACACGAAAAAATAATAATGAATTTCAGACTGTTTATTTTTTTCCCTTCTTTTGAATAAATTATCATTTTTCTCTTATTTTCCGTAAAAGTCTTAATAGCTTATTCTTATGCATGTTTGTAAACATAACATAAATTGCTTCATTTTTTTTTAATTACAAGGACCCGTTGAACGGATTTAATGGGTTGTTTTACGGATTTTCCAAGATGTTTATATAAGCTTATTTTAATTAGTATACACATTCCAGTATATCACAAAATTTTCTTCGGTATTAGTGCAATATCGTAATGTATATAGCTTTACTGTCTACCAATAATTACGGTGTATATTGCATTTGCTTCAATTTCACTTACAATTAACTAAATACAATCTCACAGGCTATGAAACATTGAAATACAAAACTGAACCAACTTCTAATCTTTTATTTATGACGGTAAAGAAATTTTTTGTGCCCATATACCTAAAAGAAAATTAATATGCCTATATTATACATTGAAAATATAGCATAGTGCTCTGTTAGAGGGACAAAGCTAAAATTAAATAAACATTTTCCGTAATATGTTTGGTGAAAATACATCATCTAGATCCTCATGAATAGTTATCACAAATATCGTAAAAAAGACAGCAGAGCAGAATCAAAATATTATCAAACCTAATCATCAGCATCAGCCTTAGCATCAATTAATCAGTATAGTTTTTCGTAATATTTGGTTCATTCGTTCGGAAAATACAGGACATTTTATTTTGCAACATAATGTTTTCCTACGGCAATTCAGACGCTTTTTAAAAGTAGAAATGCGACAAAATCCCATTTCGTAGATGCCACGATATACTTATCGTAAAATCCGTGAAGTACAAAGGATAGCGTAAGGATTTGTTGGGCTATATACAACGAAATTTAGTCAACAGCCATATTCCACGAGTTAAAAATTAATGTTGAAATTCAATCATATTGGTGTCGAGAAATAACTATTATATAAATATTAAAAAGCCCAGTTGAACTGAACAACCTATTATTTGTTCGATGTCGAAAATGTTGATGTGCAATACACTTTAATTAGGATAAGCGAAGCGAATCCTCTACTAGGCCACTCAAATTACAATTTGTCGTACACTTTACAAAATAACTATTCAATATTTTGACTTCAAATTAAACACAAAAATAAAATATGATCTGTAGATTTGCAGAATATAATTTTTTTTACAGTAAAACGTTAAAAAAATATTATTTTAATTAATTTATTTTACATGCATTTCCAATACGGACGCATTTTAGCAAATAAATAAAAAATGAAACGCGTATATTTTCAGAAAAAAAAATATAAATCATGGAGTAAGTGATTATAGATAGAATCACGATTAATTTAATAAATAAAATATGTTTTCATTATTCAGCAAAATCGTTTGCACAAATGACACTTAAACATTTTAAAAGAATTGTATTATGGATTTTTTTTTGTAAAGTGGCAACAAAAGAATTGTAAACAAATAAAGTGAATTGTTAAATCTATCCTTCTATAGTAAAAAAAACTAGCCTTAAAAGGAATGACTCCTGGAATGATGCTGATGTGGAAGATTTCCGGAACTAACGAATCCGGGTTGTCCACTCCTTCCATGAGTTGAATAGACCAATCAGGAAAGGGCTCCGTCTATGCATCGCCATATGGGTTATCATAAAGAGAGAAAGATTACCATCGCCAACAATCGCCAAGTTTGTCGCCAACTTGGCGATATATCGCCAAATTTGGCGACCAAAATTAGTTGTCATAAGTGACGCCAACTTGGCGATAACTGTAATATTTCGCCAAATTTTTAATTTCTTTACAACACCAGTCGTTTGATACATCATTTGAGAGGTTTGCAACTGCTTATTCATATAATGGATGTCTTGTGTGTTATCCCCCATTCTGCTCCCCAGGGGGGACACATTTTTATTTTCTTTACAACACCAGTCGTGTTACACAAGATTTGAAAGGTCTGCAACTGCTTATTCATATTATGGATGTCTTGTGTGTCACCCCCACACTCTGCTCTCCCCAGGGGGGGGGGCGGTCACATTTTTAATTTCTTTACAAAACCAATTGTGTGACACATCATTTGAGAGGTCTGCAACTGCTTATTCATATTATGGATACCTTGTGTGTAACCCACCCCCCTCTGCCCTCAGAGGGGGCGCATTTTGTAATTTCTTTACAACACCAATTGTGTGACACATCATTTGAAAGGTCTGCAACTGCTTATTCATACCATGGGTTATTGGCGAGTGCAGCAAGCAGGGGTAGACAATAATTTGGAATCGCGAAGCGATTACGCGGGGGGTTGGCGAGCATAGCGAGCAGGGGGGCGGGGCCCCCCTAGTATATATAAAAGAAAGTCTGGATTTCGTATTAATCACAGCACAAAAAAATCTACCGAACCAAAAATCTTGAAAATTGGGGTAAAAATACTTCTAATAGCATCGAGTGCCGCTAAGAAGGGATTTTCGAAAATTCCACTTCTAAGGGGGGTAAAAAAAGGAACGAACTTTTAAAAAAATCCTTAAAAATCGACTTTAATACTTATTTCTCAACTGATAACTTATTTAAGTGTATTTTTTCATGCTGAATCGAATGGTACCAAGCAATTTCTTTTAAATCAAGTAGTTAGTGAGATACTTCACATTTTTATAAATTGACTGTCTTTAGATGACTGATTCTTCACCGATTATAGACAGTCTAAAATATGACATAAAACTGAAAATTAATATGATTTAAAAATTTCGTTTGATTCAAAGTTTCTTTAGAAAACCTGACCAGCGTAGCGGGCGAAGGCTGCTAGTTTGTTATATAAATGAAAAATTAAAAGAATTGCGTGAACATGTTGCCTCGATTCAAGCTCTTTATAAATGTACTAAAGGAAGAGTTGGCCGATTCAGAAATGACAAGTGGACTTCTACCATTTCTTACTTTATTATTTGTATCGAAAGTAATGTTACGTTCTTATTTGTGGACCGAAAAAGGTTTAGTGAACGGGACTTTAGACTTTGTTGCACGTATTAAAGAAAATCACAAGCCACCAGACTAGATACCGCTAATAATCATGGATAAATTTGAATACTACAATAATTTAACTTAAAAGAATTGGTGCGTACCAATTCCCCCAATACAGTAGACTCCCTCAAATCCGCACAGCTTGGGACCAGAGATTTTGCGGATTTCTGGTCATTGCTTTGTTTACATTTTTTAAACAGTAATTTGAATGCAATTAATAATCCAATTGAAATTATAATGTATGCTTACAATATAATAAAATATTAAAGTAAGTAATAAACGAAAATAATAAAAAATTAGATCATTTTTAAAATGATTAAAATATTAAAAACAAAGGTCTAATTAATAATGTATGATTAAGTGTTCATTATAAAGATGAAATGTATTTTGAATAAATTATTCAATGAAACTTGCCTCATAAATAATGTACAATACTAATTCAGATCAAAATAATAAATTAAGGAGGTTTTATTCCAGGTTTAGCCACACTTAGTGACAAAAAAAAAAAAAAAAAAAAAAAAAAAAAAAAAAAAAGCTTGATTAAGACATATATATTTGGTAAGATTAGGATTATCATTTATAACAGGACTATCTTGAATTTTTTCAGAATCAAATTTATTTTTCCTTCAAGAGAAAACATTAAGACAGTAATAGTAACAAAAATTACAAATTAAAATATATTTGGAATTGATATAAAACAATAAAAGTAAAATTTTGTCCTTATATCTGAACTGAATGCTTCATTGTTTACATCCGTAAATTATGTGCGGATTTTAGAGAGTTGCGGATTTTAGGTTTGCGGATTTGAGGGAGTCTACTGTAATTGAATTCTGGAAATATGGAAGCATAAATTGCTCAAGGAAAGAATTTCTTCTGCAGTTAGCTTTTGCTGTTACAATTCATAAATCCCAAGGTTTAACATTAGATGAAGCAGTTGTAGATATTGAGGATATATAGGCACCAGTTGGCTTAAAAACGTAAGTAACGTTGTCAAGAGTGAAAATCCTTCAAAATTAAGCATTCAATAGAAATCTTCCTTGCGAAAAATTCTTTAATATCAAAAATTCTCATGCACTAACATGTATAAAAACGAAGAAATTAGACTAAAAAGTTTTACAGTTAAAAATTCATAGTATCGACGAGAGCAGATTTCAAATGTTTTTCCAGAAAATAGGATTTTGAAGAAGTAACTTTCTTCAAGCTTTCTTCAAATATATTATTCTAAAATAGCTATCAAAGATTATTTGATGTTAATTACAAAGATTGGAAACATGCATATTTCAAACAAACTTAAAAAAACACCAGTGGCTACTAGAAATTGTAAAAACATCTTTAAAAGAATTTTTAGTTGAAAATTTAAAAATATTTTGTAAAAGTTTGCTTCGAAAATATTTTTTTATGCCAGTCTTACATCATAAATAGAAAATTCCTAGGAAATTGATAGTTATTTGGCTGAACTTACATTTGTAGAATTAAAATGCGCCAAAACATAAAATAACGTTTTTGTTTAATAAAGATGCAAAAATAATGTTAAAAAATATTGTTACTTTCAAATATATGCTTTATAAAAAAATGCTTCGCGAATCCAAACAAAGCATGGCTTTTGCTAGTTAGTATACTGTTAATAACATAGTTTCCCATCGAAGACGGTACTGCTCCCCACCCCCACCCTAAATGGGCGCTGGAGTCTTTCATCTTTTTCATATACCATTCAATCAAACGTTGCTTCAAAAATAAAGGTAAAAGAGAAAGAATAACCAATGGAGTATGTATTTTCCTCTTTCATCCAGATTCATCCAGATCGCTACTTGTTGAAATATATAAAAACTATCTACAAATAATTAAGGTTACTTGATTGCAACAGAATGATCTGTTCAACGTGCAACGTAAGATCTAAACATCCAGAGCGGAAATGGCACAAATTAAAAAAAAAAGTTTTTTTTCTATAAGAAAATCTTTAATAAATTAAAAACGCTCAATTAGAAAACAATTTATGAAACAAGGTTTTCAAAACGCTGTTAAATACGGTGCTCTCTAAAGAGAACTTAACTCTTAAGTTTATCATATTGGAAGCAGTCTGAAATATCAAGCATGCCTCATTGCCGCATTAATCACTCCAAGAAAAAAAGAAAGTGTTCTAAGATGGAACCCTTTTTCTCAGACTGAATTTGATCTACTATAATTGAATGGCCACAGAAATATTTTTAAATTGTTCTGTCTTTGATTCTTAGAAAACAATTACTATGATTCAGTTAACGGGAAGATGCATTAACTTAAATATATTTGACAATGAGAAACAAATGATCTACTTTTAAAAGCATTTTTGTTAATCAATGTTTACTTCGATGAGTCCTCCCCTGTTCCTCTTTTCGCCGATGGTTATGCCAGTGATTATGCGGTAGGCTAAGCCGATCTCATGTAGCCACTAGCATTAGATTCAGCTAACTGTTAAAAATGAGCTGGAAATTTGCATAACATTATTTCAATAATGAATAGAAAGACTGTTCCTGATTGTATCTCATCATGGCAGTTGTACACTAATAATCCAATCCTGTAACTTCAAAATTCATCCACAGATTGAATAAAAATTATCATTTGGTAATAAAAATGTTCTCTTTTTAGTGATAAAATGTGAAATATTAACTGAAACCGAATTGTTTTATTGGTATAAATGTATACACTTCCATTATTTATATTTATCTGTTTTGTCTTAACAGACGTATAATATACATACTAAATCAGGCATTAATAAAGCTCAAATGATATCGGTTATAAAATATTATAAAAGTTTAATATTAAAAAAAATCAAATCATCCTCGATAAAAAACATCTAGTTATAATCTTTAATCCATATAAGTATTACAAGTATTACCATACAACAAATAAGTTAACCATATGTTATTTCTGAAAATCTAATTCATGAATATTAAATACGGTACATCTATTTTTCGTATCGTTTGTTATGGAAAATATACATACATTGCCCCTACTAAATAAACAGTTCTTTAAGAGGAAATATATTTTATCTGGTAAACGCGCAGTGTGGTTAGTAAATGCAATTTTATTGAGGTATTTATCTTACAAAATGATATTTAGCATATTTTATGTTCTGAAAATTTTCTGCTGTTTGTTTTATAGGCTAAATATTCAAACTGTAGGAATGTGATAGCTATATTCAAAAAAGTAATGTTTTGTTTCGTTTTTTTCCCCATTTGAGAAAGTATTTGAAAATTTTAGAAATTCAAACAAAGATTTTAACTTATTTTAATGTAATGGGGTTTATCATTAGCGTACATTTATATTCAAAATTGGGATATTATCATAGCAAACGCGGTAGCGTTTGGTATAATATGTTTAAGAAATAGAAAGTGCAAACAACTTTTTTAAATTTCTGGCAAACCAGTTGAGATACGGCAGTGAATTTTTTTAAAAAGATAGAATTCGACGAGATGAATAAAATGATATCATTCAAAAAATTACTGCAGCATAGAATAGTTTTTTATTTAATTTTTAATGAAAAAATGAAGGCAAAAAATTCAGCTAAGCCTAGCTAACGTTTCCATGGATGGATTAACTTCGATTTTGGTTTATTTTAATCCTCATGGTAAAACTTAGAACAGCTTTTGTTTTCATCTTTGTATGTATGTCGGTCGCTGAGAAAATCGAATTTTTGTCTGAAATTTTCAGCTGAACATAGTCTTTTTCTTATATTTGTTTCTTCTTCTAATTCTTGCACGTAAGTTTAAATGAACATAAAAATGTCTATGTATGTAACATAAATAAATAGATTAGATAAATCACGTGAAAAAAATACTTAATTGTTGTTATTTTCATGTATCATATTCACTATCTATTTTGACGAGCGAAGTGAAATTTTTTTTTATTTATTAAATTCTCATTTATTTAAGTTAAAAGCCGCCTCTGGCAAAAAGTTTAGTCTCTCTTAAATTTATGCTAGCCACTGTAATATGATACTTTTATTCATAATTTTATTTACTCGCTTATCTGAAGGTCCATATGATAAAATCAACAAATTTAGGCGATCAGGGCAAGATTTTGCGGAAAAGTTCATTATCCTGTTCTGGTTGGTGTGTTTGGCGAATAAATCAAAAATGGCACCGAAAGACCGAATAGCAATTTTTTTAACCGCTAAAGCGACGTAACGTGTTTTTCCATCACGTAATATTTTATTTCAAAGACTGATTTAACACAAGATTGACATTAATATTATTATTTTTTAATTGTACAAGACAAAAAGATGTGTAAAGTTATTAAGTACAAACGTTCATACCAATACTTTTACAGTTATTATTTTATGAATAATTAGACATGAATGGAAAAATCTACAAGACATTTAAAAGATAAGCGTAAAAATATGGTTTTACATTTTTATAAACATTTATTTGAGCCTTTGAGATGTAAGGTAAGGGCGTACCGGTGAAAAATCCAGTTTGGCGCAACACAAGAGCAGTGAGTTGGGCGCTGCATGATGATTCGGACGTCAGAATGTGTCAGTTTTTTTTTTTTTTGAAGGTGCGTTAAATTATTCTAGGTCAATTAAATTATTACTTATTTTATGAATGTCTGATTAATACACGTCTGTTTGCGAAAGCTTGGTGCTATTTTGGCTTCAAAAAGGGAGGGTATGATGCCAAAATATACAAATAACTCTGAAAACAAACCTGATGAACTTTAATTTTTGTTTTCGTACGAATTTTTTCTCTTTCTATATTAAAATGCGACACAAATGTCATATACGAATCACATTGGCGTTAATTTTTTCTAAAGCCAATTTGGCGAAAATCTCGTTTTGGAATACCAGTTACGGGTGTCCAAAAAATGTCTGATGGATTTTAAAATTCAATAACTTGCAAGCGGTGACAGCTATTTAAAAAATTTTGCAGGAGGGTTATGTATAATCTCAGGAGTTTCTTACCGTAACTTTTTATTTTAAGACGAATTTCAAACAATAGATGGCGCTGATAGCGATTGAAGGCCAGGTGATCAGTGTTGAGTAAGGTCAGTTTCGGCGTCGACCTGGGCTTCAATTGTTGTCAGCGCCATGTATTGGTTTAAATTCGAACTAAAATCAAAAGTTACGGTTAAAAAAAAAAAAAAAAAAAAAAAAAAAAATCTGACATTGTACATAACTCTCCTGCAATTTTTTTTTTAAATAGCTGTCACCGTTTGCAAGTTATTGAATTTTAAAATCCATCAGTCATTTTTGGGACACCCGGTGTATATTTTTTGAAAGGTTATAACAATAAATAAAAAAAGGTTTGTTTAATAGAACAAAACAATTTATATATTAAAAAAATAAAAATACATTATTTATTAAAAAGTAAAGAACAACATCCGGGTTGACATATCAAGCAAAATAACGACACTCTGGATTCAGTTAAATACTCCGATGCGCGTATGACATTGGCGTCAGAAAAAAAATCGCCAACATGGTGCGTATATGACATCTGTGCCAAAAATGCTTACCCATTTTATTTACATTACGTACGGTGCTACTTGATTATGACGTCGACCAATTTCACCCATTTATTGAAATCGCCAAACTGTTCGCCAAATTACTCAAAAGAAAAAATGTTGCCATTAAAAAATTTTAAGATTAGAAAATTAATGAATTTAGGTTAAAAAAAAATAAAAGTCATTAACGAAAAGGATTACTTTAATGATGACGTTTAGTTATGATGTCGAGTCGTACCAAATATAAAATTTGATTTATTCAGGTGATTTCAAGCAAAAGAATACTAATAAAAGTTTTCATATTTTAATGCAGAATTTATCAAATAAAACCATAAAGAGATATTTGTAAGATATCGCATTTGTGAATAACATTGAAGTATTTTAAATGTAATATTAGAATTTATTAAAGAGCATAAAAAATATGGTACTTACGTATTAACGCCACCGCAGCAGAAGTTGCGCTAATGTGCCAATAAAGAGCAATCTTGTTCGCACGCGCACAAAAAAAAATGGCGTCAAAAATAGGCTAAAAAAGTACTAAAGTACTAAAAATGACGTCAAAATGAGTAAAAAAAAGAAAACACTAAAAAGGCACGAACAGCAAGATTACTCTTTATTGGCGCTTTAGCACAACTTCTACTGCGGTGGCATTAATACGAAGGTACCAAAAATATCAATGTTAGCGGAAATTTGTAAGGAGTTAAATGCTTTTTATTTAACCAAATAATGTCGGCGGATATAACCATAAAATAACTTTAATAAAATACATATTATATTTTTCTCATATATATCAAGAGCTATTCGCTTATTGGCATAAAATTTATATTAAATAACAAAAGAACAAATAAATTAGTCAAACATTAATAAAAATATAAATAAATCATCGAATTTAAAATCATTTGATCACTTAACAAACAAGTGAAGGGGTTTAATGTCAAGAAAGTGTAACATTTATGTTCATCCATTATTGGCAAATTATCTTACAGTTTGTCTATCGTTCTTTGGTCGACGGGATAAATTAAGTAGTTATATATTTACTTATAGTATTTTTAATAAAATGAAAGAAAAACGTGCAAGTTAAATGTATCTGATATATGTATTTTTAATTTATGTGTTTTAATGAAAGTCATGTATTTTAAATAAAGCTAGTGACAGCTTTATATTTAAAATGAAATTATGGCGAAGGAAACCTATTTGACGATTGTTTCGGGTAGCTAAAAGAAAAGTAGGAAAATAGCCACCGGGCATAAAAAAAAATAAAATAATCAGATCGGAGCTGTTGATGACAGTCACAAGACTTATACTGGTATTTATATAGGTACTATAGCAAAATTTGCAACATCTCTGGTGTTAAACTAGGACTCTCGAGGTAAGGCATTTGGTTGATCGGCAGCGGGTTAGAGAGTTCAAATCCCGTTGAATGTAAGTTCGTTTTGTTTAGAAATGCTTTGTGTTAAATTATTATTCCTTCGGGAATATTCTTATGTTAATTGTTATTCAATTTCTAGAATTTTTCTAGTTGTGAATGTTTCATTTGAGAAATTACCTTGAATGTATTTAATTGGTATGGCTTTTAATTCTTTTAATAAAGTTCTGTAATTTTTTCGTTCGAATCCATGGTTTATTTTTCATATCATGCATTTTATAGGGCAATGCAATGACTTTTATAATTATTCTGATACATCAAAATTTTATGCTGTTGTTATCATTTTATAAATTTTGACAGCAGCAATTATTTTTCTTTTTAAGATATTAGAAAATCTTCTGTCTTTATCAAAAAATTAAATGACTAGTATTAAAAAATGCTCTGACGAGCACCAAAAAAGATTAATGTGTTTTTAAGTATGAAAAAGGGTTTGACAAGTGCTTCTGTTAATTATTGAGCATGAGGAAGGACAAGGGACTCCTTCTTGGCTACAACTCACTTCAATGCCAACTTTGAAAAAATCATATTTGCGCTTTTTTCATATAAAAGAAATTTGCGGTTCTTTAGCAGAACTTCCCACCGAGCTTTAGATGTTAACCAGGAGTGTAGTCGTAAAAATAACATAGGATATATGCTCTAAGCAGAGGGATACCCTAGAATGTGTATACTATAAGGTTTCTTTAGAAACAGAGAGTATATGGTGTTCTATTAAAAAGTACAGAAGGTATACGGCGTATAACCTGCACTACATCCCTCATATTAACTGCACTGTTCACTCTGCACTATACTACAAATCAATTTTCTGTGCGATTATACACTTAGGGCATGCTTGGTGCAGTGCATGAATGTGATACCTGCAGGAACTAGGTTTTTGGCACTATGTCGTCTTCCCTTACATTTATGTCTAATTAAGCTGTATCTTTACTGGTTATGTCTTTACACTATACATTTTTATAACTGCGACTGATTTGTTTTCACGAAAAAAGCTCAAATATGATTTTTCAAAGTTGGCATTGAAGTGAGTTGTAGCCAAGAAGGAATTCCCTGTCCTTCCTCATGCTCAATAATTAACAGAAGCACTTGTCAAACCCTTTTTCATACTTAAAAACATATTAACCTTTTTTGGTGCTCGTCAGAGCATTTTTTTAATACTAGTATGTAATGACAGAGTTTTAAAAAGGCTTAACCTTCGAAGCCAGCTACATTTAATCTTTTTATTTATTTTTTTAAATAAAATTTCTGAATGACGTGATTAAAAATATTTTAAAAATTTATCTATTAAAAATTTGCGCTTTTTATTAAATTACAAAAAAATAAATAAATCGACTAATACAGTACATTGCCACCGAGTATTTCTGATTTCAGAGGTTTTGACTAATTTATAGAAAAATACTTCATGAAAAGTTCTTCCACTATATTTAGAAAAAAATTTTGACATATATTTTTTCAAGTGAGATAAAACGAAATAACAAACAATAACAAAATGAGCAAAAATGAATTACAAATTGTATTTGTGATTAATTATTTATTAAAAAATTTTAAAAATTGCACTTATATATATTTTTTTGAAAGGGGGAGGGGGATATAAGGAGAGAATAACAGGTTTTCTAGTTCTTTTTATCCGATTGTTTTATTTTCCTACGGAAAACCTTTGGTTACGGTCTTCTGGAGTAACTATAGAATAAATATTTCTTTAATGTTCCGATACAGTAGCAAAATTTGTTACTAATGAGAGTTTTTGATTAGAGCTAGAAGATTTAGAGAAAGACAAACCACAAGTATTTTGATAGTTTTAAGAACTTGAATATAATCATCCGTTAGATTGTCAGGATTGTCATAGTTGTTTCTCTAATGTGAGAAACCAAAAAGTTATTTGCGCTAAATATTAATTATGCTAATTATGCTAATTAAAAGACATTTGCGCAATGCATTGATTAATTGATAAAATTACTATATTTACATCCACCTGTAACGCTGTTAAGGTGAAATGATGTATTATATACAAGTGCTAAAAGGTCTGAGAAAACCTTTTCTCAAAATTTTAAACCATTTAATCATTGAAATCTGTTTTGATGTGTGATTTAAATGGGCCTAAGTCACAATGGAACTGTCCAAATGTATCTCCTCTTCTTCTTGTCCTCAATGTGCACCTAAAGGGGAAAAAATCCTGTTAGACCTAAATATTTGAATTTGGTAGGATGGTAGGATATGTTTTGGGATCGTAAAAATAGTTTTATTACATGTCTATTCATAGTCTTAAAAGTTCCTCACAATAAATTTCATTAATTTTAATATAATCTTATCATAAAACGACTTTAAGAAGTTACTTTTGAAAATCAAAAACAGTTTCTTTCCTGGCATGCTGCTAGTTTTTGTACGAGACTTACAAACACACGTGGTGATAAGGAATACTGGTGCCATCTTTTGATATATTTTTGAGACTTTTTTTCGATGCGCCACCTCCTTCCCTAATAATATATTTCGCTTCCAATTGGCAACGAAATTTCTGCAAGTGGCATAAGATTTAATATAAAATTTGCATCTTATAAAGAAAAAACATGCGAAACGTTTTCAACCTTTAAAAGGGATGTATATTTCTTCATAAATATACGTGTTATTTTTACAAAAAATTACACAATTATTTTAAAAGGCTGATAATTCTGTAATTCAACTATGATCAATTTAGATGTTTTTCTGGTTCAGTGTGTTAACAAATATTATTTTTTGTTAGCGTTGTTGTTGGTTCACCTATTGCTCTCGTGACTTAAATTTCACATAAAAAAGTTAGTTAAAGCATTTTTCTTATTTCAAAAATTCTGTGAAAATGTCTTCTTGTTTTTCAGATATTCATTCAAACATCAAAAATGGAAATGCCTATAGAAATAGCCTATAGAGGGCCTAGAGAAATACACATTTTATAGCAATGAAAACATAACTTAATGATCAATTACATTGAATGTTTGTATTAGAAGTATTTTAAATTTGTCAAACTTTCAGGATGCCCAAGTTACAAGTTTCCATTTAAATTCAGTAACATAAATTTTTGTAATTCTCGGTAATACAATAATACACTACATGGCCTTAGATGACCGTCCACTTGCTATTTTAGAGATTTTGTTAAATATCTAGAAAAATACATGAGGAATTATCCTGAAATTCACAGTGTATAAATATAAAAGTACAAGTCATACATTTCCGTGAAGCTTTTTTTCGCGAAACCCCATAGCGGACCAACAACAAATTAAAAAAGATCGAATATCTTTTCGATAACCCTGTCAAAACTAATGTAGTTAAAAAGGGTCCAAACTGTAGATTATGATTAAGTGGCTTATTGTAATTACCTGTGTTCATTCTTATGACGATAATGTGTATAATCGTAGAAAAATTAAGGTTTTTATAAAAACAGTCCCAGATTTTTCTAAGATTTTTGCTTACAATTTGCAGAGTTCTTAATATAAAATAACGTTATTTTCTGAAAATATGAAAAATAATATTACACACAATATCCTGTAATCAGAATTAAAAAATAATAAAAATTGTATGAAAAATGGGTGGGTTTAGTAAATAATTTTTCACTGCGCATGCGTCAACGATATCAAAATTTCATTTGCATATAATGTTAGCTAAATGTATAGGGTAGCGTTTGTGAAAGTCTCAAAATCACAGCTTGAAAATTCTGAAAATAATCGTCAATAGAATAAGTTGAAAATCCGTTATTCCTAAAATGAAGCAAATAAAATGAGGGTTTTATCCAATTGTAGTAGTACGTCCCATATTGTGTATTCTATATTGACACTAATCAATGAAAATATGGATACAACCCCTCTTGTTTTTGCTTCATTTTAGGAATAACGGATTTTCAACTTATTCTATTGACGATTATTTACAGAATTTTCAAGCTGAGATTTTGAGGCTTTCGCACAAGCTGCTCTATACATGTAGCTAACATAATATGCAAATGAAATTTTGATATTGTTGATGCATGCGCAGTAAAAATTATTTACTAAACCTTCTCATTTTTCATACAATTTTTATTATTTTTTAATTCTGATTACAGGATATTGTGTGCAATATTATTTGTCATATTTTTTGGAAAAGAATGTTACTTTATATTAAGAACTCTGCAAATTATAAGCAAAAATCTAGGAAAAATTCCGGACTGTTTTTATAAATACTTTAATTTTTCTACGAGTATACATGCTATCAATATAAAAATGAACACAGTCTATTACAATAAGCCACGTAATCATAATCTACAGTTTGAGCGCTTTTGCTATATTAGTTTTGTCAGGGTTATCCAAAAGTTATTCATTCTTTTTTAATTTGTTGACGGTCCCCTATGGAGTTTCAGGAAAAAATCTTCACGGAAATGTGTGACTTGTACTATTATATTTTTACACTAAGAGTTTCAGGATAGTTCCTCATGTATTTTTCTATATATTTAACAAAATGTCTAAAATAGCAAGTGGACGGTCATCTATGGCCATGTAGTGTATATATTAAAATTTATAATAGTGTTTGTTGAAATGAAGAGCTCTAAAGAGTTGTAATAATTTATATGCTCTTTCATTTAATTTTGTCTAGATAACCCAGCAGGAAAAAATATCCTTTAATCGATTTTTGACTAAGTTTGTGAGTAAGTAACTCGACAAACCGAGTTTCCTCCAATATTTTACGAAAGTTTATTTTCTATTAAAATGCAACTATCTTCAATTATTAGACACGTATTTCATAACAGGCAATGTCTAGCATGGAAAAAATGTTGCTTTTATATTGAAAGTACATATTTAACCAATCTTATTGTTATTATTTTTTTTTAATTTTGAACGCAAGGTCTTTCCCGATGATGGTGCAACATTCAAGTATACTTAGATCATTGCCACTTCAAAAGCATATTACAAGAGCGAAACAATAATATTATACTTTATATTGATAAAATGATGCATCTGAAGAAACGGATTTTGCACAAAAGGTCACTGTTGATGACGATGAATTATTCATTTGTATTCAAAACAGTATTTCAATGACAATAAGTTACACATTCAAAAACACTCTTTTATTTTTTATATCAGAGTAACTTAGATAATTATATTTTGCTCAAATTTTCATAAGTGCATTTTAGAGTTCGATCAATACAAAATTTGAAAGCAGTACCTGAAATGAGTACAGACTCCAGGAGAGAAAACAGGTTCCAGGGGCTAAAATATTATTTTACAATGACAAATTTCACGATGCTGGTAACTACTGTACATTACTGAATCACCTCTTCTTAAATTTAAATAAAGTTACATACTGTTTTTCAAATTGTTTCTATTCTTATCTGATCCTTTACTATTCCATCCCTATGAAAGCTTTTGTCTCGTCATAGGGTCATTCCATGTCGATTCAACCAGACTTTGTAACCCGACCTACAGGGGACTTTGATGAAACTTTGTGTACACACTAATTCTATCATAAAATGATTCCATCAGAAATTTTTCCTTCCTAGACCTCATAGTTTGTGAGATATGGGAGGTCCAATTCTTGGGGTTTCTGAGTCTGTATTTTGAGATTGCAGTTCCATCTTCAAAAAATTGTTTCTCTTGATCTAAAGCATGAATTATCTTAAAAATATCAGTGTAAGAATATAAAAAGATGCAGATTTTAATAAAAAATATTTAAAAAAATTACTTGTAATATTTAGGATAAAAAAATTTAGCCAAATTTGAGAGTTATGATTATTTTTCCAAATTTTTGACTTCACCAAAATGGTTGTACACAAAAAGGCAAATTAAATTTCCAATTTCTTTTTGTTTTAAATAAAAGTTTACACTTTGGGCTTTCTATCTATGAAATAAAAATGATGTCTTTCGCATGGCTTATGCAAAAATTTTGGGTACTTTCCAATTAGCCGGATGCGTGTTTTATTTTTACATATGTACAAATGTATAGATCTATATCAATACAGATGTATTATACATGTACATATGTGTGTATATATACACTATATTGACATATATGTGTATAACACTGGTGCCAGTCTAACCGAAAAGTACTTAATTATGCCTTGTTTTGAGAATCTGCACCAATTAAGAGGGAAAAAAATCTGACTAAGTTTAGCTATGGTACTTAAATAATTCCTGGAATTATTATGAGTTATTGAATTTAATGTTATTTGATACATGTTTTTTTATTTGCAAAGTAAAGTTTAGGTTTGATTTTTCTGTAAATAAATCTGACTGTAATATGTCTACCCATTAAATTTAGGGAATGGTCCATATATTTCATTTCGTTATTTAAGAATGGGCATTTTTTGCTAATCTAAAGAATCTCTTTCTTTCATTTTCAATAGTTAAACCCAAAACAGATTTTTTTTGTACAGTATACAATAAATAATTTTTTCTCCTCACATTTCCATTCTTTCTTTTGAATGCTTATATATTAATTATTTGTGTTTAAAAAATGTTCAAAACCTTGTATTTCATTTCCTTGGGTAATTTTAATCAGTTTAAATATTTATATTGGAAAGTTTAAAAATGTTTAACAGAATTTAAATTTGTTTCTATAGTCTAAAAGATTTAATTGCACCTGCTTTGTATAAACACAGTCTGATAAAGGCAGGGTAATATTCGTTAGTGGAAGCAGATGTTTTGAAATCAATTTAATCAAATTATTGTCTTTCTATTGTTTCTTATCATAGAAGAATGATCTAACTTTTATTGTGCTACTAAAAATATATTTTGATTTTTACATATTTTATAATTTGTGATATGTATTAATATTTTTTTGCTTTATTGTTTTAATATGGAGCCTGATATTAAACCTTCTACTAGTCTTTTAGGCTTGCAGTATTGTAATATTAACTGGCTTAGAATGTCACAAAACTAGCTATACAAATAAAAGAGAAATAGACTACATTGAAAATGTCTGTGATTCAGAAAAAGAACTTTTATTACTTAAGACTATTACATTTATAAAACAAAAATTAAGTGAAAACCGTTTGATTAATATATGTGAGCATCACAGAATTTGGCTCTTAATGAAATATGAATTTTATCAATATAAATGTAGAGATCCATTTAAGCGGCATAAAAAGCAAGTGAAAAAAGCAATTAGGGCAGTTAATAGAGATTTATATACGGCCGAAAAAGTAAACCAAAGTTGAAAGTTATTATTATTTTTCCGAAATTTTCTGACTTTATGAAAAAGTCTCTACACAAAAAGACAAATGAAATTTCCAATTTGTTTTTGTATCAAATAACGTTAAATTCAATAACTCATAAGAAACTCCAGTAATTATTTAAGTACCATAGCTAAACTGAGTCGTTCACAAAACAAAATTTCGTACTTTTCGGTTAGACGGGCACCAATGTTATACACATATATGTCAATATACTGTATATATACACACATATGTACATGTATAATACAACTGTATTTATGTAGATCTATACGCATGTACATATGTAAAAATAAAACACGCATCCGGCTAATTGCAAAGTACCCAAAATTTTTGAATAAACCATGCGAAAGACATCATTTTTATTTCATAGATAGAAAGCCCAAAGTGTAAACTTTTATTTAAAACGAAAAGAAATTGGAAATTTAATTTGCCTTTTAGTGTACAGCCTTTTTCGTGAAGTCACAAAAATTTGGAAAAATAACCATAACTCTCAACTTTGGCTGACATTTTTTATCCTAAATATTATAAGTAAATTTTTTAAATATTTTTTATTAAAATCTGCATTTTTTTATATTCTTACAGTGATGTTTTTAGGATGATTCATGTTTTAGATCCAGAGAAACAATTTTTTGAATATGGAACTGCAATCTCAAAATACAGACTCAGAAATGCACGATTTAAGAAAACCCCAAGAATTGGACCCCCCATATCTCACAAACTATGAGGTCTGGGATAGAAAAAATTCTGGTGGAATCACTTCATGTTAGAATTTGTGTGCACACAAAGTTTCATCCAAATCCCTGTCAGTCGGGTTACAAATGGAGAAAAAATTGGTTGAATTGACATGGAATGACCCCATATGGTTTCCAGATAAAAAATTATCTGATGAATATATGATCAATATTTCCTATAAAATGATAACAAAAATAATTCGAATACTACTATCAAGACAAATATTCCATTAAATGTTTTTTAGTAATATTATACATTTTTAAACATACCGGAATATAATTGTGCTTTCAAAATGTTTGAAATATATTTCACACTGACGTATTCTTATGTCAGTGAGTGTAACCTTTGTAATTGCATACTTTAGTTTATTCGTCAGCATACAGATGGATATTATCGATGAATTTTGGTATTTATCTACTTTAATTACAATTGAAAACAAACACTTATATTGTATATTTGGAAACATAAGCACAAGTTAAAATAACAACTGAGATTATGTACAATTTGTAATAGCAAGATAATGTATAAATAATAATGTAAAGATGACATTCTTGTGGTATTGGAAAGCGTTTCATATGCTTGCGATATGATTTACACTGTTGAAACTACAGGTGACACATTGCACCTTTTAGGGTTAAAAGGCTTGTCTCATTGGTGACACCCCTACGGGAGCCAGAATGGCACCCTTAATTATGGTGAAAAGATGACACTCCTAAGAAAGAGTCACAAATAATAAAAAGAAATTATAAAACGACTTTTTGTCTGCGAAGGATTCGAACCCACAACGTCTGGTTGCAAGCTCAACGCTATAACCGTTCGGCCATCCAGCTCACTTTCAAAGTCTCTCTGAAATGTTCAAATGTCCCGAAATTCAAATGTTGTTTAACATAAAAAACTCGCCAAAATTTAGCCATCCGATGTTCTAAACGAAACTGGGATACCGTATACGCGGTGATAGTCTTCGTGGGGAGAAATTGCTATTTTGATCCTCCAATGACGCCGAGTTGAAGGAGAAGGACACACGTCACAGAGCATGCGCAAATGTGTAAGGGGTGAAAATCTTCCAACGGTATGCATTGCGTGGCGCCTTAACTAGCGTGAATCACCAGTGAGGGATCAAACGGCACCCCAAACTCATTTTCAAGCCCGCGGGTGTCAAATGGTAACACCTTTTACCCCTGGGCACCAAATGCAACTGGTTTGTCACCTTTATTTTTAACAGTCTACCTTTTGTTTTATTTTTTCTTGCAAAGAATTTTTAATGAATGAAAAAAACGCAAAAGTAACATAATCTTGGAATGATACAATTTATACAAATAAATGCGACTTAGAGCTTTTTTTCTAATCGATTTACAGTATTTTTATCTATTTCACTCTTAAAAAAATTCAGCAAACGTATGTCCCTAAGGAATTTATCAAGAAATAGATTTAATGCTGTTTTCTTTTATCAATAGTATTTGATAGTTGTTTCTTGAACTTGTTTCTTATCATGTTTTTTTTTTCTTCTGAAACATTGAAAAGTCCCTTTTTAGCCTTAGAGTATTCTGAAAAAAAAAAAATAATAATTATCGAAATTTTTGCACTTATCTTGTATCGTGCGAGCTTAACATTTTATATCTTGCCAGTATGTGAAGAACTTAATTCGGGAAAAATTTAATCCAGTGATAGAGAGATTTAAACAGCAATAAGAAACATGTTGAAAGCATTTTCAGTACATTTCAGCAGTGACACTAATGTATAGTAGAAATTGATTTCTAATTTCGCGGTATCATTTGTTGAAAAAAGTTTTTGCGGTGAAATTTCCTCTAGCCGCCACTGGATTGTTGAGAAAAGTGTGGAATTACATATATATTGTTTAAAAAGGTAAACTTTGTTTATTTCAAAACGCGAATAAATGTGCGTTTTTAAAAATTTTTATTTTAATTTTCTTTTTCTTTAATTTCATGCACACATATTTTGGAAATAAATGTATTTTTGCTATTAAAATATGTTTTGTAAGTAAAGCGTAATTCACTGCAAAAATTATATGGTAAAGAAATTTGGTTTTGGAAATATGGAGGATATTTAATTATTAATTATATTTAAGAAATACTGTTTTTACTGCAATTTTCTCCAGGGATATTTCGATTTTCATAGAGATTACTAGCGTTACTTTACTGGTTATCGTACATTATGATAGACGCTTGTAGTATGTTGGATTATGTTATTTTATGGATTATGTCTATGTTATTTTATAATATAAAGTTTTGCAACTACGATGTGGTCAGAAATAAAGATGAGCGGCTTACAGCGTGTAGTATAAAAAAATCCACAAATTAGGTGTGGAATTTAGAATAAGGCGGATAAATATAAAGAAATTACATAAATTCAGTTCGACAAGCGTGCCGTTTAAGATTCAATTGGATATTTAAGAAGCCATAACAACAGTCAGTAGCGACAAAATTTAAAAACATGAAAAACAAAGCTAATTCACGTGTTTGAATAATGAATAATAATTTAAAATTTACAATTACTTTCACACTTAATTGATTCCTTCGAAGTTTCTAATGGATATAAACTCTTCGTTGTGTTTTACATTGTTATAAAATGAAGTTGTGCTGCGCCTGGTGGAGTATTTTCTTTACAATCGAGCATATACACTTTATGTAAGCATGGTTCTGCTGTACATTAAAGCTAATTTCGTAAATGTCCCATGCTTATTTCCAAAAAAAAATTATGTTACATAAAAATGGTGGAAATTTAAGAACTACTTATTTTGTAACTGACTAATCGAAAAGCAAACTTAGTTTTTAGACAAATAATTTTTCTTTTATTCTAAATAAATGCATATCAGATATATTTCGTTTATTTACACATGTTATAATGTATCCTGGGGTAATAACGCCAAGTGCTAATATTATGCATAATTATGAAATAATCTGGTAAATGACACCCATGTGCTCTGCGCAGAAGGGTTTTGAGTCATATATAAAAGCAAAAAACAGCTTCAAGTTAATTTGTTTCATTTTTAGGTCTTTTTGTTTTTACAAGCAGCTAAAATTAACGCTTGATCTAAAATTTGCGAGATACGTTTTGTGATGTGAAGACTATTTTTTTCATCCGAAAATACTTCCTTAACTACATAAATTTATAGTACATTTCATGGACTTTCAAAATGTTGTTGAAGATTTTGGATAGCTTCTCGAGATAATTTGTAATTTAAAATGTACAGTGTAATAACTATAACAGGGTAATAACGCCAACCCTTGGCATTAATACCCCGGTTGATTCTCTACAGTGGTCAAGCTACATCCTAAATACTGATTCAAATAAACACAGTTAAAACTGTTCAATGTTTCTAATGATTCTATTTAAGCGGTCCTTTTTTAAGCAAAAAAGAAGCTCACGGTCTGATATTCTTTTGCCTCATCCTCTCCCCCCCTCACACCACACCTTTATTTTTCTTACATTTTCACAAAAAAATTAACATTTTCAATAGCTTGGAATGCAATTTGTCAATTTCTAAGTTTGTAGAGTTTGTATTTTTAGAATTGGGCAATCTACATGCAATTATTCCATCTTATTTCATAGTTTTGTTTGCATGGCGTTATTACCCATATAGGTGGGTAATAACGCCAAATAGCATTGGTCAAGAAATCAAGCCATTACATTTTATGAATACATATCTGTTGAATTATTTTTTTATATAGATAGTCAATGAGTTGCTTTATCAAATCATACATTTGTTTGAAAAATACCAACTAAAACTAAGCCGTGAAAATTTGTAGAACCTTAACGTGGCGTTATTACCCCAGGGTACTTTATATAAAAAAATTTTAGTTGTGATATTCCTTAAATTACCTTATTTTTACGGCATATTCAATATTTCTCTACTTTTTAATATTGTCTGTTTTTATTCCCTTTATTTTATAACGACATCAATAACATCTGATTCCAAAAACCTCCTTTATGCTTTAGGTTCTTTCATAAACTTTATAAGATATACCTATCATATTTTGAGTAAAGTTAATTTTTATGATTGAATGTTTTAAAAATTCATTTTTGCGCCAAATTTCGTTCTACGAAACACTGTTCCCAAGGTTATCTTTTCAAAGATTACTACTTTAAGAAGGAACTCTGTCCATCTAACCTTACCCTTTCTCTGGCGATTAGTTCAGAAAATCGTCTGAGAGCGACCGCCTTTCTGCAAGTCGTTCTTTTCCCGTGCTACATAAACACCTGTATCCTTCCGCCCGCCGCACAGTGGGGCAGGAAGCCTCCAAAGTTGGCAAAAAATAAAATTTACTTTGAACAAAAAAAGCACATCACGGATTCTTTTGTAGAAGAAAAGTAGTAAAATTTTAAACTTTTACATAACCTAAATAGTAATTTATTAATTAATTTACAAACCTTTTTCAATATTTTTTGTAGAAAAATGAGTTAAAAACAAGAATTTAAGATAGTTTTATATTAATTAGATATTTATAAATCATCCATAATATCGTAATTAAAAAATGTAAACATAATTAGTAATTTTGATTATTCTCAAGCAAACCTTATAATGAATATTAGCGACTCGTTTTGAAGGATTGGATCAACCTTTCTCAGGCAAAATGTACGTATTACTATAAAGACAGCAGAAGAAAAACTGTTTCTGTTGTTTTAGTGCTAGCACACACTTTTTGTTTTCCTGTTTTTCAGATCTTAAACTCATACATGTCACGTACACTAACGAATATGTAGAAATAGAATTGTATAACCGCTTTACTCTTGATATTTTTGATCGTCCAGAACAAATTCAGACGGAATATGAAGATGGGCACGTTTGCTTTTCATTGACGCTTCTGTTTGTTTTTCAAATCGAGGAAATGAAAGCGATTTGCCAAGCCACTCTTTGTTAACACTAGAACAGCCGGATATTTTACTCAAGTTTTAGAAAAAGAGTTTCTCACCAGAATTTTAATTTTAAACTATTTAACTTTTTTAATTAGGCTATTTTTGTGCTAAGTATATTTATCATTTCTTATGGAGAAAATTCTGGTTTGAATCGACTGTTATCAGTTTGGCAGGGGTCATTTTGACCCCTTTTGGCTGTTCTAGTGTTAATTCTAAAGCATTTCCCTTGTTTCGCCAGGCTTTTGCTCATCGGAATTTATATTAAACTTTAAAACATTTAATCTTCTTTTCATTTAAACTACTTGTTCGTAGTTTCTCCGATTATGGAGCTCTTATACCATAAAATCACATTACTTTTCAAAAGTTTTTTGTTAAAACGTTCCATGATAGTCAGTTTCATTTAAATACATTGTTTTGTGATAAACAATGCATTAAAATTCGTATTTAACAAAGAAAATATTTATAATCATGTTTGGCACACCCGTAAACTAACAAAAATTTAAGGATGATTAGCTATAAAAATGACCATACAATTAAAAAAGTGGCAAAAAGGAGCAAGATTTTCTGGAATATTTGTCCTTTTAAAACTCATACTTAGTAGAAAAAATTATAATTAACACTTAACTCGTCTTAACTCATAACTAAAACCTACAATGTTTGTAGACAGTGTTAATTTTTTTTTATAAATTTCACCACTATATATTTTAAGCGTCTGTATATCTATAAAAATCGTATTAAAACAAATTGAAAGTTAATGAATTATTGTTACATACTTGTATTTAAAGGTTCCATAGTCAAAAAAAAAATTATTTTTTAATTATTATAGCGAAATTACCAAACGAATGTTGAAACAAAATTATTGATTTTTTTTTCACTTATTATCAAAGCACAATATGCAGTTTAACTTGTTTCTCTAGTGACGATCAAAATAACTTTGCGCAAATTTTAATACTAGGAAGATGTGTACTGACATCTGCTCTATTAAAGTGACGTATGTCGGTAGTTCAAAATAAAATTTCATTTTTTCGATTTTTTGCCAGTTTTGAAGGCTTTTTGCCCCACTGTGCGCCGTTTTGATGCCTCTCACTAGGGAACTTTCCCAGGTGTAAGTCGTGGATTTGTATGATTGTGGTATCAAAAGAAAGATCTCGTCATGACCATTAAAAAGTGCAAAGTAACTACCAGTCCGATATCATCACTTGAAGTGTGAATGAATAAACATTAATATTGTGACGAAACTGTGACAAAAGCGACGATACTTAAATTGCTAGAAACATATTTTTTAAAGTAAATAACATGTTTTGAAGAATATTTGTAATTTTCTAAAAAATTTTAAGAAAGTCACATCTCAGTCATAATGTGACGCCACTGAGTGGTGGCATTTTGGTCACAGATGTGATTTGACCAAAGTGACTCACAGTGACGTCATTATGACGTCACTGTGTCTATGAGGGTAGGGAACGTTCCCAGGTGTAAGTCGTGGATTTGAACGATTGTGGTATCAAAAGAAAGATTTCGTCATGCACATTAAGAAGTTCAAAGGAACTACCAGTCCGAATCCAACCGTTTTCGCGATATCATCACTTGAAGTGCGAATGAATAAATTGACAGGCAGGTATATAAATTATTCGCCAGTCAAACCAGCTTAAGAAAAACATTCTATTTTACACACTTTATATACATACAGTTCATCCATTATGTCACGCCACACATTTGCCGAAAAATTTGGATAAAACAAAGGGCTGGAAATAACAAAAACAGATGAAAAAACTCTTTGGATGCAACCGTCGTAAATACTTCGTAGAATGCGAAGTGCCGATATAAAAGAGGGGCAATGTGTGGGTGTAAATGATTTAGATTGTAGCTCGAGAAAAGGTATTGGCAAAAAGATTAAAAACAAAGCACAGAAATTTTTAACTTGCGAACAATTTATATGTTTGCCTGTCTATTTATTTATTTATTCATTCACACTTAAAGAAATGATATATCAAAAACGGTCGAATTGAGGTTCTACTGCACTTTTTAACGTACATGACGAGATCTTTTTTTTGATACCACACTCGTCCAAATCCACAACTTACACACCTGGGAAGGTTCCCTAATCAGATGCATGGGCTCGACGCAGAGTTCGCCCTTTTTCGCCTGTTCCCAAATGTTAACTAAAAGCTACCTGGTATTCTTGACATCGGAATTGTAAAATTGATCAATCAGCATCTTTCGATTTTGAGTGAGCTGCATTGAGTGCCGTAAATGAATGATTTTTTCCCTTGTCTATTACCTATGAATTGTTGACACCTCCTGCTTTTCAAACAAATCGTTTGCGACTTTATTGGTGTCGTCTTTTTCTTTGTGAGAATTTCTGAGTGGTGATCATTGCCTGTCACTCTACCATGATTTCCGAATATATGATTTTTCATATACGACCGTGTCTCAACTACGGGTTATTAATTTATACACAAATCTGATAAGAATCTATCAAATTATCACATTCATATTATAAAAAGAAAACAAAAACTATACGTTTAATCACATTTTATGCTAATGAAATATGATTTCTCATATGCCAAATTATATGATTTTTTTGTATTTATGCTTATGGATGATTATTATCAAATTAATTTTCTAGGGGAATACTCTTACTTTCTTACAAACTTTAAAATCTATTATTTTTGTTCTTATTGAAAAATTAATTTCGTTTGAGTTAATGCATTTAATATCCGTTTTGTAGGAAGCAACACTAAAGCATGTTGCAGACATTTTTCGAAATTTAAGCTTTTCTGCTTTGGTTACGAAAAAAATACATATTTCTACCCTTTTTTTGTTTAGCTAAAACATCACATTACAAAATCATAATAAAATATGATAACTTAAAGCATTAGTTGTTTATTATAATTTTATTTTGGTCAAAAAAATTATATATTGAAACCATATATCAGTACATTTGTTCTTTCAAAAATTTGCATTGAGTATTCATAAAAGATATATCATAATAAAAGAAAAAAAAATGTGTTTGTTCCTCTGTTTGTTTGTTGTCTGTGGCTAAGGAAATCTTTTGTACGTAGAGTTCTAGAAATTCGGATAGGGATAGACGAAGGAAATGCCGAATGCTATCTGAGACTCTGGGTTTTCATTTTTAACCAATAAGCTGAGGTGTTGTTTAATATATTTCATAGAACCGTAATGAATGTGCTTGCATTGTGCACGTAATCGTTTGAGGTTCTGATTAATATGCTTCAAAGAATCTCACCACAGCGGTAAATTCCACCGTGTTTTAATTAAAAATTAATTTAAGTATATTTACGATTATTTTTTATGCGTTTTATTATTACGTCTTGTGAGGGCAACACAAGGCGCTTCAGCTAATATGTAACTATTTTGGCAAAGACAAATTAAGAAAATCTTATATATCATACGGTATGATGCGAATTTTTAATTTAATTTTAATCAGAATTCCTTATTATTGATTGTGTTTTCCTGAGCCAATAGAGTACTTGAACTTTGTCTGTGTGACAAATCTGTTAAAATAATGCTTCTTATTTACGGTGACCTAAACTTGAGATAGGATTGTGTAATATTGTTATCTATATATTAATAAAATAACAAATCGCTCTGTCTGTGTGTGTGTGTGTCTGCGATAGTTAGCGAAAACTACGGTACGTACGAAGCTCAAAATTTTTCTGAGAGTAGCTCAATATCTCTTATGATGCACCTGATGCTCAGAATTTCAAAATTCTATTTATTAACTGAGTAGAACAAACCTCACTCCAAACCTAGAAACAAACCTCACTCTCATAAAAAATCGCTTTTTTTTATCTTTTTTTCCTTTTTATTCTCTTATGGTTGGTTGGTTGCATAAAATTTTCGCAGAAATAATTTCAAAAACTGGGACTGACCTTTAAAATTCATAGACTGGCAAACTGTCAGTTTAAATGAGGAATTTTTTTTTTTTTAATTACAGCTACTGTACACCATGGAGGAAAAAGATAGGTGGTGGCGAAGTAAACGGAAAAAAAGGTTTGTAATATGAAACCATTTATCGCTGAAATTTTAATGTCTCATAATAAAGCACGAGGAAGGAATTTTGTATTAATAAGACGGATTGGAAGAAATGAATTACAGCTGAAGCATATTTTACGAAGAAATAGTAATTTTTTTAAATGGTTTTTTCTATTATATTATTTATTAAAATAAATAAGGTACCCTGGGGTAATAACGCCACGTTAAGGTTCTACCAATTTTCACGGCTCAGTTTTAGATTGTATTTTTCAAACAAATGTATGATTTGATGCAGCAACTCATTGACTATCTATATTAAAAAAATAATTTAACAGATATGTATTCATAAAATGTAATGACGTGATTTCTTGACCAATGCTGTTTGGCGTTATTACCCACCTATATGGGTAATAACGCCATGCAAACAAAACTATGAAATAAGATCTAATAATTGCATGTAGATTGCCCAATTCTAAAAATACAAACTCTACAAATTTAGAAATTGACAAATTGCATTCTAAGCTATTGAAAATGTTCAATTTTTTGTGAAAGTGTAAGAAAAATAAAGGTATGGTGTGGGGGGGGGAGGATGAGGCAAAATAATATCAGACCGTGAGCTTCTTTTTGCTTAAAAAGGACCGCTTAAATAGAATTATTAGAAACATTGCACAGTTTTAACTGTGTTTATTTGAATCAGTATTTAGGATGAAGCTCGGCCACTGTTAGGAATCAACCGGGGTATCAATACCAAGGATTGGCGTTATTACCCCGTTATAGTTATTGCGCTGTACATTTTAAATTACAAATTATCTCGAGAAGATATCCAAAATCTTCAACAACATTTTGAAAGTCAATGAATTGTACTACAAATTTATGTAATTAACCAAGTATTTCCGGATAAAAAAGATAGTCTTCACATCACAAAACGTATCTCGCAAATTTTAGATCAAGCGTTAATTTTAGTTGCTTGTAAAAACAATAAGACCTAAAAATGAAACAAGTTAACTTGAAGCTGTTTTTTGCGATTTATATGACTTAAAACCCTTCTGCTCAGAGCACATGGGTGTCATTTACCTGATTATTTCATAATTATGCAAAATATAAGCACTTGGCGTTATTACCCCGCCTGGCGTTATTACCCCAGGGTACCTTATTTGCTTTTAAAATAATTGAAATTGGAAAATTAAAAATAATGAAATGTCAAAACAAAATAAATAAAATATTGAAAACATATTATTTGAATTAAAAAATTGTATTACTAAAAGTTTTCTCTTTTTTTTCAGAAATTTTTAATACTTTATAACGTAGATGAAAAATGTTTATGATTTAACAACATATTAATAATTCCATGTCAATATATAAAATATAGTGATGAAAAGATTCTTTTAAAATCATGCATGAACACTTAAATAATAATATTAATCTAAAATCTAGATTTCAGAGTGCAGACGATTTTAAGACATTAACGAAAGAATGTTGATTTTTCAAGCAAAGTCTTAAATGACTCTTCTATATTGATATTTCAAAGTCATATGATAAAAATAATCAAGTACTTCTTGCCTATGATTGATCTAATTGTATCTTTCATGCATTCCGATCGTGTATTACAGGCAATAATAGGCACAAAACGTTATTTTTTTAAACGAATTTTTAGTTATGTATTGAATAACAGTTTAAAAGGTAAAAAACAAAGAAATACCGGTTTAAACCAGTTTGAATTGATCGGAGTTTCAAAGGACATGGTTTTGTTGGTGCTTATTTGGATTTAATGTAGCGGATTTTAGAGTTACATTTTTTGCGTCACCCCAAGACATTATACTGCCACTCTATTAATTTCTTTTTACTATATGGTTTTACGCATATTTTTGGCATTTCGAACATTAGAATGTATGAGTCATTAACTGTGTTTCTGTAAAAAACATTACACGACACTTTTCTATGAGTTTATTTTTTAATCATTGATTAAATTTAAATGTGTTCTATTCCATTTAAAATTGTAATATGGCTTTAATTTGTTTTTAAAACAAAAATAAAATAGCTGTTTGGCGTACAGTTGTTTGTATCCGCAAACGATTCATTCACCATAATAAATTACCAAATAGCAAAGTATCAGAAATAGCCATAAAAAGAATAGTAGCAAAACTGATTATAATCTTAATGATTAGACTAATTTAAACATAACCCGATCCCAACCAGAAAAAAAAACAGACCACACTCCAATCCGTGATACACAAAATTTCCGTGAGTATAAACCCGACCCTGACCTAAAAATTCTGTTTGGAAAAAACTATGGATTTGATAACTGACCCGAACCAAATCTGAATCCCGCAAAAATGTTAAAGTGAAGCATAACCCGATTCAAACAAGGAAAAAATAATTTTCGTGGATATGAAACCTGACCCGAACCTAAATATTTTCTTGAAAGAAACCCGAAATATGACTCGAACGAAATCTGAAACCGATAAAAATATTCCAGAGAACTATAACCCGATCCCAGCAAGACAAAATACTTTCCATGGTCATAAACTCGACTCAGACCTAAAAAACTCCGTTTGAAAAATCCTGAACTTTGACCCAAACCACATCTAGATCTGACCAAAGTATTCGAAAGAACTATAACCGGATTCGAGTAACACAAAATAATTTCCGTGGACATGAACCCGATACGAACCTAAAACTCCCATTCAAAAAATACCTGAAATTTGAATCGAACCAAATCTGAATCTGAAAAACTATTTCAAAGAAACGCAACCGGATCCAAAGAAGACAAAATATTTCCATGGACATGAACACAATCCAAACCCCAAAAAATTCTTTGAAAAAATCGCGAACTGAACGAAATCTGAATTTGGCAAAAATATTCCAGTGAAGCATGTCCTTATTCGAACAAGACAGAATTATTTCCGTGAACATGCAAGAAGACCCGAACCCAACAGTTATATTTGAAGAAAAAACCCGAAATCTGAATTGAACCAAATCTGGACCTGACAAAAATATTCCAAAGAACTATAACCCAATCCAAGCAAGACGAAATAATTTCTATGGACATAAACCCAACTCGAACCTAAAAAGTTCGATTTGAAAAAGACTGAAATTTGACCCAAACCACATCTAAATTCGACCAAAATATTCGAAAGAATCATAACTGGATTCGAGTATGACAAAATAATTTCCGTGGACATGAACGAAATCCGAACCTAAAAATTCTATTTGAAAAAATACCTGAAATTTGAATCGAACCAAATCAGAACCTGATAAAAAATATTCCAAAGAATCGTAACCGGATCTGAATAAGACAAAAAATTTCCATTCACATGAACCGAATCTGAACCTGAATCTGAATCTGAATCTTTCTTTGAAAAAATCACGAAATCTGAACTGAACCAAATCTGAACTTGAAAAAAATATTCCAGTGAAGCATGTTCTTATTCGAACAAGGCAGCATAATTTGCGTGAACACGCAAGAAAAACTGAACCCAAAAATTCAATTTGAAGAAAAAACCGAAATCTGAATTGAAACAAATCTCTTCCCGACAAAAATATTCCAAAGAGCCATAACTGTATCCGAGCAAGGCAAAATAATTTCCATGGACATGAATACGACCCGAACATTAAAACTCAATATCAAAAAAAAAAAAAAAAAAAAAAAAAAAAAAAAAAAAAAAAAAAAAAAAAAACCCTAAAATTTGAGCCGAACGAAATCTGAACCCGACAAAAATGTTCTAATGAATCATAACCAGATCCGAACAAGACAAAATAATTTCCATGGACATGAAACTAATATATGGTTTGGTAACATTTATGTTGCAATTACATTATGGTAAGTCTTTGATTATATTTAATTTAGGTTACAGTAAGTCACGATTAAGTTAAAGTTAGTTTAAAGTTAAATTGCATTTATGTTATGGTTAGAATAAGGATATGTTACAATAAAGTGAAGGCTAGGTTACATTTATGTTATATTTAATTTACAGTAAGGTACTGTTAAGTCAAAGTTAGGTTACAGGCAGGTTATGGTTACGGTACAAAAGTTTACAGGTAGGAATTTATCCATAGAGTGAACATTACGCATGATTTGATTAAAAATAACACTTACTTTTGTTAAATGGTTCTGAAATTATAATACTACATACCAACATTTTAGCTACCCGCGAGTATCGATTTCATTCATGGTATAGTCGGATTTAAGAGTGATATAGTTAGATTTGAAATTTAAAATATTTCACTTGGGATTTCTATGTGAAAAAAATAATTAGTTACATGACTTAACTGTGATTTTTGATAAATATCAACACTTTAACACAAAAATCACGCAGTCGTTGGATACATATTCCCGTCCGCGTTTCTCATCGCTCATTTTGAGTATTTTTAGAGCTTAACATTAGCTGTGTTTTAAACCGATTTTTCACACTGTCAGTGGCCACGTATTTCAGACAATGCATTTCTGCACGTTTCGAGTTAATCATAAAATCATACAAATTTCAAGTTCGTTTAATATTGTTAATACGGACCCGGGCAACGCCGGGCGGGTCAGCTAGTAATAGAAATATACTTTACGAATACGTTACAATCTCTTTGGACATTTTCTTAAATAACGTACAGCATGTTTCACTGCTACAAACATGAAAGATTTCACAGTTGTATTGGTTTAAATATCTTTGCTATATTTAAGTTTGCACAGAAAAAAATGAGAAAGATCAAACGATAAAAGGAGATATTTTTCTCCAATTATTGTCAGTCATATATTTCAGTCTGCCATCCATTGTATTATGACAAAATAATCTAATTATCCAGAAGAAGGAATAAAATCAATTTTTAAATAAAATATTTTTCGTATCCACAAAGATCATTCAAACAAATGACAATTTATAATTTAAAAATTTAATGAAACTATGTAACCTAAATTAAAATCTACCGAAATATATTTCACTTACCAAAATTTATTATCTCTACCGTCAAAGAGTTTCATTTTATAAATTAGCTATTACTTTTAAAATTACTTCCAGATTAAAAATATAATAGAGTTTTATAAAAGTATAAAAGACAATATTCCTAATTGGGTTTTAACAAAATGACCAGAAACTAAGGATATAATATCTTGTGAAATGATAAACCGTATTTGGGATTCGCCACACTAAGTTGAAATATAGTCAATATTCGCTAAATTGCTTCTTATAGTGGAGTTTTTATTTGCACAATTATTGTTAATAGGTTCAAAAAAACCTAATGTTCAGGTTCAACACTTAAAACTCTTGTTTTCTTTATTGTAGGGATGATTTCCGCGTTCTTGGACATCGGTATTTTGTTAGAGAAAATATTTCCGCCATCCACAGAATTGATCATATGTCTGATTTGATTACTGATGATAGGCAGTATCTATTAAAAAGGTGAAAAAAACTGTCTCAGCACGCAAAACCCACACAGATGCAGAAAAGTTCATTTGCCTATGATAAATAAGCAGTCATGAAAGTCATTTATTTTACCTAGAAGAAAATGGAGAACAATGCCAAATTTTTATACAAGAATTAACAGACCAGATTAAAGCAGTTGAATGATATCTTTCAGTGAACGCAGTTACATAACACCTTCTTAAAAAATATGAAGAAGATTATGTTACATGAACCATTACAAATTAAGTATCTGTTCTTTGCTTCAGGAACACAGGTCATAAACTTTTTACTGAAGCATGATAGCAAAAACGATGTTCATGTCCGTAGGAAGAACGACTGCGTTTTGTCCAGATTGTAGTGAAGATAGTGGCTGACTATATTAGATATCAGTTTTAGAAATCTACTTAATACACTCCTTCATAGAGTTTAGAACGACAATGAATCTCTCCTTACAGAAACCATAAAGATTTTCATAGAAACATTATTTTTAAGAAATAGAAAATGAGATCTTAATAAATGCTAGATTAGAAATACTGCACCAATTCACAGCATTTTTGTTGAAAGATTAAGAATTCTTTTAAGACCGCGGCAAAAAAGGCGTCATTTCCTCCAATAGAAGATACAGCTCGATACCCATGTCTGGGAGTTTACCACCAATACATTTGTGGTTATGTAACTGTATAAAAGCTGGCGGTTAGGAGGAGAATAAAACTAAGAGAAGTATTAAATACATAATAGCTACCAAACCTCACGCACTAGAAACTATTTTGCGAAAAAATACCTGCAAATCCTAAATTAACTGCACTTGAAACTGTAATTGTATGAATGAAGCTTTACTTTGTTCGATGCTTTGTTTCAACTGCGTTGGTAATTGTGACAATCATAGTTTCTTCATCAGTGAAGATGACTAGGCAAAGGGAAGTTGAAACCCGCTATTCTAGAATATTTTAATCTAAGTAGAGATACAACTGGAGCAATCAAAATAACTGTCAGCCTTCTGTCGAAAAACATTAACCAGACCTTTAAAGCTACCAAAGAGGCATTAATGACAGAAAAACATTGCGTAGTGTAATTCATTTTTTTCTCGTTTGCAATTTTCCACATATATTATTATTATATTAAACTCATAACAGTCATAATTAAACAGTTTTAATCATGTAATAGTTATAATCAGATTACCAGAAAAATAATACGTAGGTACTTTCATCTATTTCGAGGTTTGTGTTTCATATTTTTCCTTATTACATGATTTAAATTTATTTTTTAATAAATATACAAATATTTAAAACTTGGTAAGCAAATGTTAAAATATTTAAATGCAACTGCAATTAACTAAACACTTTTAAAGGGGGTGATTGAAATGGATGCATAGTGACTGTATCGTGCTTCAACCTCCAATGATGGAATTTAAATATGTAGCTACAATTTTCTTTACTCATTTTATGAAAAGTATTCATCTTTGAAAAGAAAAATTGTATATATGAAAAATGTAGGATATTTTCTCTAATTGAATTTAGTGCGATAATTATTTCAAAAAAGTTTAGCTCTCTTGCGTTTACGAGTGAAAATTCGAAAAAGCGACCGATTCTTTCTTAATTTTTCACTTATAATTATTTAAGCCTACCAAATAGGAGGTGGCAAATTTGAGAATCGTGCTCAGCACTCCATAAAATATTAAGGAAGCATTCGAAAAAAACTTTTTCAGGACTTTCTAGGACAAAGTCTATATTGACAGGAATATTGATGACGATTCTTAGATGCAGATATAATCGGGTTTTTTTGTTTACTTCAATTCATATGGCATCACGGTTGATCCAGGATTTGGGTTGAATCGTTAAATATATTTTTACAATTTTACAATGTTAGTGGCAGAATTACAGTATAATGTGGTATAAAAGTTTTTTTCTTTCTTTCTAAGTTAAAGCAATGTTTGACAAATGCAGGTAAACACAGTTAACAAAAACTGTGATATCCTCGGGATATTTTACAGTTTTGTAACTGAGGAATTGCACATTCGTACATAAAAAAAAATAATAAAAGCATAAAATTTTCAAAACTTCTGTTGGGGCACTTCAGTGTTCCAGGGGAATGTCCTCTTGGGTCACCCCCTGAAATTTTCACTAGATAAAATTATACTTTTGTTTACAAGCCTTGTTATTTGGGTCTGGTTTATTATGTTTTATTTTTCAAATTCGGTATCCGTATATCTCTTCGCTCCATTTTCTCGCCAATCATAATTTACAGGATCGTTTAAAATATGCATGAAATTTTAAAAATGTCCAATTCTTGTTCTATTTTATTAATCTATTTTATTAATCTATTTCTAATGCCACATTTTAAAAACTGGATCGAAGTTACATTTGAGTTGCCCTTCTGACAATTTGGGGTTTGCCTATGCTTTATATTTGTTGTTTTTTTTCAAAACCATCTTGCTTAACATATGGCTGGAAAGAATTTAATGTTTTATTTTATTTTCTATCCGTAGCCTTCCCTTTTCTCCTCTAGTTACACGCTTTTGACACTTTGTTTTTCAGTGTGTGCATTCTGCACGAAAGGTTATCGTGATATTAAATGATTCCAGTCTGTTTTTGCTATTATTTTTGTTGTCATATCAATAACAGAAATTATTCTACTATGATTTTGTTTTCATTCATTTAGTAGTTAATACAGCGCAATTCAAAATATGCGTGAATTTTTAAATTGTGTGCTCATGTCCCATGTCTTATCTAATTCTAAACCTCATTTTAAAAACTTGATCGGACCAGACTAAAGTTCTGCGTCCTCACTTACATCTTTATTGTTAAGAAAATTAGTTGCATCCTCGGGGAGCACTTTCTAATTTTTCTCCAGAGTCTATTATGTCACATATCGCTGGGAAGCTCAATCGTGGATGGGTCATTCGTGCTCCAACTAACTGCAATTTTAAGGTTCGTTGGTAGGTTGGTTGTGTTAACGACGACCAGTTACTAACACGACAGATATAGGACTAATGGGGCGAGTGCCCTCCAAGAGGGTCTTTCAAAGGAACCTAACCCGTATTTAAGCAAGGAAATCCAAGGCTCGAATAATATCATGGAAAACTCCGACCAGTTTGGCCAATATTCATGATTCAGTTCGATCCCAGCATCATCCGTCACCCGTTTCGAGGGTGGAATCTCTCGGCCACTGATTTGGTTTGAGTAATTTCAAAGAAATATATGTTTATTCTTTGGGATTTATTATTTTAAAAGCAAAAACTGCTGTCAAATTCACTTAATACGTTTTAAAAATGTAATTGTAGATCAAATACAATGTGTAGAAAATTGCAATATAATTGTAATTGCTATACGATAGACTAAGTAATCAAAAACGTATAAATGAAATTTCTTAAAATTGGAAGGTGATATAAAACTTTTACAAACATATTCTTTTTCAGCACATTAAAATCTATAAGAAGTACTTAATGCACATAGAGGAACAGAAAATTCGTTGAAATTTGGCTATCAATGTAATTAATTAACAATATTTTAATAAATTTGTCAACATTTTACTCATTATTACTAAGGTACCCTGGGGTAATAACGCCACGTTAAGGTTCTACCAATTTTCACGGCTCAGTTTTAGTTTGTATTTTTCAAACAAATACAAGATTTGATACAGCAACTCATTGACTATCTATATAAAAAAATAATTTAACAGATATGTATTCATACAATGTAATGGCGTGATTTCTTGACCAATGCTATTCGGCGTTATTACCCACGTATTATGGGTAATAACGCCATGTAAACAAAACTATGAAATAAAATGGGATAATTGCATGTAGATTGCCCAATTCTAAATATACACACTCTACAAACTTAGAAATTAACAAATTGCATTCTAAGATATTGAAAATGTTCAATTTTTTGTGAAAGTGTAAGAAAAATAAAGTTGTGGTGTGTTTGGGAAGGGGGATGAGGCAAAAGAATACAAGACCGTGAGCTTCTTTTTGCTTAAAAAGGACCGCTTAAATAGAATTATTAGAAACATTGCACAGTTTTAACTGTGTTTATTTGATTCAGTAGTTAAGATGTAGCTCGGCCACTGTAGGGAATCAACCGGGATATTAATGCCAAGGATTGGCGTTATTACCCAGTTATAGTTATTGCGCTGTACATTTTAAATTACAAATTATCTCGAGAAGACATCCAAAATCTTCAATTGCATTTTGAAAGTCCATGAAATGTACTACAAATTTATGTAATTAACAAAGTATTTCCGGATAAAAAAAATAGTCTTCACATCACAAAACGTATCTCGCAAATTTTAGATCAAGCGTTAATTTTAGTTACTTGTAAAAACAATAAGACCTAAAAACGAAACAAATTAACTTGAAGCTGTTTTTGCGATTTATATGACTCAAAACCCTTCTGCGCAGAGCACATAGGTGTCATTTACAAGATTATTTCATAATTATGCAAAATATTAGCACTTGGCGTTATTACCCCGACTGGCGTTATTACCCCAGGGTACCTTATATTGCTATTTAATTATATTAGCTATTCAACTAATAACATGTTTACGCGGATTTCACGAATATATGGTCTTGTTTGTATTATTTAATAAATTATGAGATGCACTTATAACATTATTATTATTTATTATAGTATTACAAATATATAATAATATATTTCATCATGTCATGAAATCAAAAATAATAATGAAGAAAATCTTGTCAATAATTCCATAGCTATGCCGTAGAACTATCTTTGTTATATTTATTGGAAAATACAAAAACAATCAGAAATATAAATCGATAAAAAGAATTCAATCTCTTAAGTTTCAAAAACTACAATCAAATATTTCCCTCAGACATCTGTATATTTCTGTAGAATAATTTAGTAATCCCAAGGATAGAATAAAAATCAATTTGCGATTCGAATATATCTTGAAACCACTATAATCAATCAAATAAGCAACAACTTGTGATTTAATAATATAATGAGATACATGTACCATAAATAAAATCTGTTTTAATATATATTCTCTATTGAATTTTATAATCAATACCTTCATATTATAAGTTTTCTATTGCAGCAATTTTTAGATTAAAAATATAAAAGTGTTTTATCAAAGTATATTAATATTCCTAATTGGTTTTTGACAAAATAAAAACATTCTAAAGAAAGGAAATTTTAAGAAATGATCTTGGTAAAACCTGCTTCGGATTCGTAAAAGAGAGTCATACAGTTCGCTACAGTCGTCATATTGTTGAAATAGTTTAAATTCCTTCTTCAGTATAAATGATTTTTTTTTTAATATTTTCTCCAAAAGATAAAATGTAGTAGAAAAGTGTACTTTTAATATTTAAAAAAGTAAGGATTAAATTTTATCAATTTATATATATATATATATATATATATTTATTATCATTTGAATCAAAAAATGATTTATGATAAATATACAAAGTATTCTTGATTGATAGTTCTTAGAATTGTAATTTGTACTAGTTAAAATTGTAATGTAAATATTAGAATAAATAATACAACAGTTTTGATTGAAAATATAATTTTTAAAAAATCAATTTTTGTAAAGCAAGATGAAACAACACACTGCAAGAAATTGAAAAATGTATATTCTTTCGTTCATTGCTATTTTACACCATTTTTATTAGTGTTCTATTATAAATAATTGCACGATCATGCTTCATTTTTGTTTAACATTTCACTTACTTTAATTTCAGTTATACTTAACATTTGAATAAAAACCTTAAAAGTTTCAATTATATTTCCCAGTACTGACAGTTTTTAAGGATTATTAATGAGAAAAAGTTAATACAAGAATTACAGTAGAAATATTTTTTCAGTGTAACAGAAATATGTTTTAGATTTATATAAAAGTATTTTTATTAGCCATGTATGTTCGACTTTGTTAAAATGATGATCACATAATATATTTCAAATTATGTTAATAAAAAAGGAACCGAAAATAAATTATTGATAGACATGTTCAGTAGTATGTAACCGTACTGAATAAGAATGAAATGAGAGAAAACACACTGCTATTAAATTATATTCATCATTTATCAGCAGCATTAAAAGAAGTTTTTAACACTGATTGAGTTTTAATTGCCTCTTAGTGAAAACATACCATGTAAGAAATATATTTTACACGATGCGTTATATTTATATTTCAACGTTGAATGAATAACAAAAATACTTTTATCATATTTGGGTGCATTTTCTGAGTAAAAATCACGTTTTGGATCAATTAGAAAATTTAGCAAAAAGAAGAAACTGTACAATTTTTTTTCGATATTGTAACAGTTTTATGAATAAATCAGAGAAATATAAAGGATATATTAGCTGAATATTAAACATACTTCTATATTTTTAACAGGTTAACTGTTTAAATATAGTGTTTAATAATTTCTGTAGTAAAATATTGGCAACAGTTTTGCGCCTGTTTTTAACTATGAAGTTTGGTTTACCTGGAAATAAATGTTCTTTTATCACAATAAATATTAGAAAAGATAACTGCTGTCCATGTATTTCTACGGTAAAAAATGTGATTACACGTTTATCCTAATTTTATATGTATAAAATCTAGATATGAACAGATAAAATGTTTTTGTGTCTAAAATGTGTTTTTTTTACTATGTGCTGTTTTTTTAATATAAATACTATATTAGGTTACAATGTTATATACTATAAATGCATTGTGATTAATAATAGAAGAAATCACTTTTCTTTTTATTTTGTTAATGTATAGCGTTAAAAAATGTCCTCTACTATATGATAAAACCTTAATTAAAATTTTGGTGCTTCAGCCAAACATAAATTTTTAATGCTTAAATCATAAACTGGTAAAATATTCATGTATGTCTTCAAGTAAAATATTGAATATAAAACGGCTAATATTATCTTTATAAAAAGATTAATTGCAAAACAATCACATTTTAAAGGATAGATCGGCGCATTAAAGATAGTGTAATAAAATAACGATAAAAAATACATTAAAGAGTTTGTGTGAAAGATTTTGCAATAAAGATTGCATTGGTTAAGTGGAAATTGAAGATTAAACAGATTAAAGATGAAATGGATTAACAAATATGATAAATCTTGTGAATTTCTCATCTCTAGATAAGTTGGTGGATACCCTCATTTTCTAAAATAGAAAATTGAGAGTGCGGATAACCTTTTATTCAGATTGACTGCCTTTTTAATTTCCTTAAAAAAATTAAAAAATTTTAAGCATTTTTAACGTATACAACACATTTAGAAAAACCTACGAACTATTTTATAGCACATAAACGCTTTTCTATTTATGTGCTATATAAAAGCTCAACTTTGTTAGGAAGTTTTATTAAAGTTTGCACAAGAACGTTAAACTGCTTTCCTAGTTAAAATTGTATAGATATTTTTTAACAATATTGATAAAACTCAATAATAAATATTAAAATGGAGTCTGTTGAATCGGTGTTTAACAGAGGACATTCTTCATTTCAAATTCCAACATTATTAGATTTCTACATGAGTCTTCATGGTTTTGCTTACGCTGTAAAATTTAAATGGAAATTCAAAAATATTTTTTTCTTTGTTTTTTCAACACTTTTTATAATAACAAATGATATTAATAAATTGTATTTAATCGCAAACCAAATCATTAATTGGAAAAGGACACGACGTCATTATACTAGAACGTTACTCTTGATTTTAGAGTATTTGCTTAGAATACTTTTTTTTCTGAAAAGAAAGAAATTTAAATATTTAAATTGGCACATCGGTAAAATTTGTTCAATGTTAATCCCACACACTTCATTACAGTATAAAAATAAAATCATACTTGTGCTATTTATTAATGATATTTACATCATTGTCAAAATTTTCTTATGGCTTGTTGCAACTGATTACATTCCTGTAAACAATGGCCATGAAAATAATATAACTTCTGAATACAAAATTGCATTGGCTTCGCTAAAAGTTGTACATATATTTTCAATATTTTTAGAAAAGTGGGGGATATTAACACCATTTATTTCTGTTTATTTCTGCTGCTTCTGCTTTACCTTAAAGCATACAATAAATGGATACAAGAAAAGATTTGAAAAACAGAACGTTCATGTTAATTCTTTAGACGAAATATGTACTGAAATTTCAAATTTAACTTATTACATCAATGAAGTTTTTCATGAGAGCTTAATTCTCGTCTTTGTCATTTTACTTGTAAATGTGTTTTATCATACTTATGGCATTCTAGTCAATTACCCGATGACAGAAATCTTATTATTCTATCGAATCTTTAATATAGTATTTTGTTTTATTCATTTTGTTGCGATTTGTACGTTTTCCTCGTCTGCTTCTAAAGCAGGTCTGGAATTCAAGAGAATGATTTATAATCTTAAATTTAAAACTCATGAGAGATGGGCATATTTTCAACTTGTTACGAAGATAAATTTTAATTTTGTTGAATTTAAACTCTTAGATAGTTTGGCAATTGACAAAAATCTCATCCTGGCTACAGTGGGAAGTCTGATTACTTATGGAATAATTATAGCTACTTTCAATATAAATTCAACTATCTGATTACTCAGCGTTGTTAATTTCGTTGATGATTAAGCGTTATCAATCTTCTAAGTGTTTAGCACGTAATATCCCGATCACTTAGCTCTTGATTTCACAGCAATGTAAGCAATATTTAAGATAATATAATTCTATAGGTTTAATGAATTTTCAATACATAGAAGAATGATTATTGCACCAAGGATTACATTCATATGTGTAATTAAGGTTTTTTTATAATATTGAAAGTATCATATATTCTTAGTATTTAAATTTAAATGCTGAAAAAAATAACGATACAAATTCATTCATTTTCAAGAGCGTCATATAGTTAAGATATTTAAAAATAAGAAAATTAAAGTAATAACTTTTCTAAGCTCACCAAACGCAAGATTTTATGTGTGACACATAAATGTACAATTGTGGAAAAAATGGACGCCCCGACTCTATTGCTCTGAGACAAATTATCATTGAAGAAAGTTATAAATACTAAAAGATTGGAAATAAAGTTTACCTTACAATTATATGTATAAAATTTGCTTGAGGACCATTTACGTATCGAAAAAAACCCTAATACATTTTACGACCTTCAATTAGCGTAGAGAAATTTTTTAATGAAAATCGTACGATTAGTTTAAAATAAAAATTAATTGCATTAAAACTGCTTTATTTTAGGGACTACATCCAAATTGATGTTCGGTACTCGATTTTTGAAATACTATAGAATGACAAAGATACTTCTATTCATATATTATTTCCTACGAATGTGATAACTTCACTTACTTATTGCTTCTACTATTGTCAATTCACATTTTTAAATAAAATAAGTAACTTGTTTGTTTGTTTGTTTGTTTTCAAATTATGCTTTTTTGCTCATTTTTAATGCCTTCTTAAAAAAAGCATCCTAACATTTTTTAACCATTCTCATATTTTTAGCACTATGTTTTAAATATTTGGAGGAAAATTTTGTAATTTTGGATTCCCATAAAGTATTGCATATAAATATACATTTATAAAATATTGTATGTTGAATATCATAAGTTTTACGATTATTAATTTAATAATTAAAAATTCATATTACAAATTTTACCGAACTATATATTCATTGTGTTTATGATTGGGATTTTAATTATTATAATTACACACAAAAATACATTAGAGTTATATTTTCAAAAGATAATAAGAAAAATATGAAAACGTAAAATATATTATTAGAAACTCTAAATTTTGCATGTTAATAAGCAAAAAATATACCATCAAAACGAAATTTCGTTTTTAACTATAGTTCGAACCGAAGATTTAAAATACATTGTTCAAATTTGCTGTTGCCATTGAAGAAAAATAAAATTTTGGTTGGTTTTGATTTTTAGATGTTCGCTAAACATATTTTATATATAGCATTTATAATTAATCTTTATTAAAATCGTTCCGTAGGAGTAATTTTCTTCTATTACAATTAATTGTAGAGTAATAGAGTCTAGGGGATTTTCCTTTTTTACTCTTTTCAATGACTGTGCATAATTTAATGTCATGTCTGTATATAAGGAAAATCAAGTTTACATCACTTATCAATCTAGTGAAAAAGTATTCATATGTTCGGGCTGTCTGTCAATCGGGCTGGCTGTCTTTCTTTATTATAATCTTGTAAGTAGTTGGATTACCATCACAATTTTTATATCTTAAGTTTATTATAGAATGTTTGATATTTTTTATAAAAAAAGCCTGTAAGGTTTATATTTAATTTGTAGAAACACATAAAAAATTCCGTTACACTATATTCTATGTAGCAAATCGTTTGAAGTGCATTTTACTGATGTTACAATATTTAAAACTTCATGAAGTGATATGCAATACTGAAATAGTTTTAACGAGTAACGAATGCGAAATATTTATAGATAATTTACAAGTATTTAAAAAATAATTTCATTATATCACAGTCTATCAGAAAATCCATTCGTTAGTGGAGTATTTTCAACAATGTTATATTACCTCAGTTATATTGAAATAAAATACAATAGCTGAGGTGCACTACAATATGATTTATGCAGATTATGGACAATGTATTTATTGTTCATTTATACAGATACATGCAATAGATTGTTTTCAGGACTGAATATGCTAGATAACTGCTTAGTGCGTTTTATTCTTTTGTATGCATTTTTAAACATAAAATTTCGGTTGCATTAAAGATGTGTATATATTTTATATGTGTGAAATATAAGAAAAAAATAGCATATGCTATAGAATATAATCACTAATTGCCGAAAACGATTTTTTACTGAAGTCTGAGGTATTTTTTAATGCTTGAGCTTAATGTAATATAAGGTACCCTGGGGTAATAACGCCACGTTAAGGTTCTACCAATTTTCACGGCTCAGTTTTAGTTTGTATTTTTCAAACAAATACAAGATTTGATACAGCAACTCATTGACTATCTATATAAAAAAAATAATTTAACAGATATGTATTCTTACAATGTAATGGCGTGATTTCTTGACCAATGCTATTCGGCGTTATTACCCACCCATATGGGTAATAACGCCATGTAAACAAAACTATGAAATAAAATGGGATAATTGCATGTAGATTGCCCAATTCTAAATATACACACTCTACAAACTTAGAAATTAACAAATTGCATTCTAAGATATTGAAAATGTTCAATTTTTTGTGAAAGTGTAAGAAAAATAAAGTTGTGGTGTGTTTGGGAAGGGGGATGAGGCAAAAGAATACAAGACCGTGAGCTTCTTTTTGCTTAAAAAGGACCGCTTAAATAGAATTATTAGAAACATTGCACAGTTTTAACTGTGTTTATTTGATTCAGTAGTTAGGATCTAGCTCGGCCACTGTAGGGAATCAACCGGGATATTAATGCCAAGGATTGGCGTTATTACCCAGTTATAGTTATTGCGCTGTACATTTTAAATTACAAATTATCTCGAGAAGACATCCAAAATCTTCAATTGCATTTTGAAAGTCCATGAAATGTACTACAAATTTATGTAATTAACAAAGTATTTCCGGATAAAAAAAATAGTCTTCACATCACAAAACGTATCTCGCAAATTTTAGATCAAGCGTTAATTTTAGTTACTTGTAAAAACAATAAGACCTAAAAACGAAACAAATTAACTTGAAGCTGTTTTTTGCGATTTATATGACTCAAAACCCTTCTGCGCAGAGCACATAGGTGTCATTTACAAGATTATTTCATAATTATGCAAAATATTAGCACTTGGCGTTATTACCCCGCCTGGCGTTATTACCCCAGGGTACCTTATTATTTCATTCTTTTAAAGCTGAATGTTTTTAGTAACAGGATAAATTGAGGTTAAATGTTCTAGATTGTGGCTCTATTGGAAACGTGAAACACTATATTTTCGGTAAATGCAAACTCATGATCCATCATTTTAAATTTGATAGAGATTTATCTTATAGGCAGAATATGAAAAAGACTCTTATGAACTGTTTAAATTACCATAAACTTAAGGACAATTATAATATTTTGAATGGACTCTATTCAATTATTCGTTATAAGTATTGATGTGTCAGCCTAGTATTGATGTCAATGCTATGAATTTATAGTCAGCTTTATTTATCTGTAATTTATACTCAGTGGATTCAGTTTTTCTCATCTGTAAATATCATTATTCTTGTTGTAATTCTTTATTTATTTGTACTTTTAATTTGTCTTTCTTTATATATTTTTTTTTTATTGTAGCGTATTGACAATGTTTGTATTAATGTTTGTTGCTATTATTAATGTTTGTATGCCTTGTTACCTGTTTAATTTTAGTTAAATATTTTATAATAATTTGTCGGGTTGGCAGTTGGCGATGTTGCCTGTTTACTGCATCTGTAATTTTTCCAAAACAGATTACTGTTTTAGTTGTAATTTTTATTATTGTTACTATTTTCTTGTCAGTTTGTGCGGTGCATATTGCCTTTGTGTTCGTTGGATGGCGGTAGGGACTTTTCCCTCGGGACGTAAAAACCCATAAACCTAACGGTTGGGGTCCCGGTGGGGTGTCTTCTTGTCTTCTTCTTGTACAAGATGCCGTATCACGTAGTTTTAGTATACTCAGGCTGTATAGTGAAACGACGTGCCACTTTGTTGCAAGCAAAAGGGTTCCCTTCTGATACTTTAATTTTCGTTTACATTCGTTTGCAATTTTTTAGTGGTGCATTCCTTATTGCTATTTCGCCTTAGCACTTCTGGTAAGTGTACAAAATCTTTTACATGACTTCTCTATTTGCCTATATAAGACTTAGTTTAAATATCAGAGAAACAAATCTGGTGTTTTTAGAGAGTTTTTTAGTACCTGTTCTTTTTGGAAAACATAAAAAGCCACAGGATTTAGCTCCTTCACGTCTTTTTTTTTGGGGGGGGGAGTGACCGGGGTTTTCTACTTGGCTCTTTTACCCTTACCTTGAGGTAAGATCCGAAAACAAATTCGATGCTTTCTATATCATCTCTAAAATGAAATAAGTTTTACAATTGTGCATAAGAGTGGAAACTTTAACTAGAAATCAATGAATAACAAATAAAATTAATAGGCAGGTTATAAAACCAATTAAAACAAAAATTACGGCATTTTCGCCCAATTTACCCAAATATGTGATGTTAAGAAAGTGTTTCATAATGTATACTTGATGCATATATTTATCATTTTTAGGATTAGTTTTAAGATTATTCATCATATTATAATACTATGCATTTCTTTTTTGTAAAAGGGATGCCACCGTTGATGGTAAGCAAGATACTTTAGGAGTATCAACATCATCATCTTGAAATTTGTGGCGAACAAGAATACTCTTTTCTAAGCTTTAAATATACAAAAATTTGACGGCCCCAACTGTATGGTAGATTAGAACGAATTTCAAAATAGCGGTTGCATATCCAAGTTTCGACATTGAATCTTACATTAAAATGCAGCATTAATTACTATTGCATTGCGTCATACATGATGATTTATTCAAATCTTACAATGCATTTTAACATCTGGGCTGAATCATCCCATGCTTTAAAACACTGAATGCACATCATCGGCTACGAGCATTTCTGTTTCTTGTAATATTATAAAAACATGCAACGGAACATGCATCTTTCTCCTATTAACAGCAGTGTTTCTGTTTTATCGGTGTGTCCAATTATTTGCTCCGCATGGTTACTCTGGCCATTGCAGAATAGATGAGACATAAATTGCACACGGGACATATTTTCTGGACATCATTGTAGGCAAGAAATGTAATACTGTACATTAAATATATTAAATGTTGGACTTTTCTATTTCAAACTTTTTTCGAAAATCATGACAAAATTATCAAAAAGTTGATATCTATATTGATATTGTATTATTGTGTCATGAAACAATTATAATTAATAAGACTTTGAAAAAATTATAAAGGGGAAATTGTGTAATTTAAAATTTATTGTTAAAACTTAACAAAAAGTTTCATTAAAACTATATATGATATAGGAATTGTCCATGGAACTGACGATAAATATGGTATTTCATTAACAATTTTCACATAAAGCAAAGATCTGCTTAAAATTATTAAATTTGTCTATCCGGTGTTTTTGCTACGATGTACGACATCAGATTTTTGCTCCGGCATTTATCAAATCTTTTATTTTAAACGAATATCATAAAATTTATTATGTCCTCTTGTGCTTATTAAATAGTTCACCATTAAAAACATTCTTTCTGCAGTAAAATAATTCATATGTATTACTATGTTACAATTTTGTTTTATATGATCAAGCGATGAATTTTTTAACAGATATATTCTGATCTAGATATTTAAACGCTGATCGATTAAGAATCATTTGATAAAGAATTAAAAAGAATCATATTTGTAAAGACAGAAATACAACAGCAACTTATAATTGAACACATATACCAAATCTTAAAAGGAAAACAGTTGTACATCATAAATATTTCTGTTACAATAAAATTCTTGCAAGAGGACTGTAGAAGAAATTAGATATTTTTTTAAATTGTAGATCTTAGTATAAATTTATAGATTCACTTCTATTTGTTATTTTTAATTTAATCATGCTTGATACATTTTTATACTGTAGTCGAACTGAATCTTCAAACGTATATTTTTGTGTATTTTACAATAGGTAGATATTTTTAGAACGTAACATTTCTTATTAGAGTATATAATTGTTTTGTAACTAAACTCTTTTATTAGAATTCTGAAACATTTTGCATTTGTAACAGCTTATATAAACAAAAAAAAATTATGACAGGGAACGCGCCTGCTCGTGCGGAAAAATGTAAAATGCTGGAAAAAATGTTTAAGCTCACATACTAATTTTGTTGTTCAGAGTAAAGTTCCGAAAAGAATGATATATCTGGAATTTGGACGCAAATATCTGATACAATATGTGAATTTAATTCAGTTGTAAAAGTTAAAATGTTCTTTTTCCAATTGTGAAAATATAGTAATATTAAGAAATAAATAAATTTAATATCAGTATATATTTTTAAACTAGCATAATCAGATGAAAACATAGCTCGAGTATTTTATACGGGACTCATGTGTAACGATGCTTATAGGTTATTATTCGCTAGATTTGAAGTTTCGTGGGCAAAGCAAGTGGTAAAATAGAGTATTTTTTAGATTGCGCGTTGTCTTAAAGGAAAATTGCCTTAAAGATAAGTAAATTTAAAGAGTTGGGAACATTGTTTTATCTTTAAAACAAAAAAATTGCTATCAAAATTTTCAACCTCTGGTAAATGGAACGTTAGTAGAACGGTTGTTCTAGATTATGATTAATCTTCTACCTTAAATCTGTTCTAGCTCTATCAATAACGAACAGAATTGTCAAAAATGTGTTGAAAAGCGAGGAATGCTTCAATTAAGCTAGATTAGAATCCAAGTCAAAAGTACGAATGTATCAGATTGACGCAACGCTGAACTCCAATTCTCCAATGTCTTAATATTCAATTTGAGGCGTAAATTGTCACTTGCTAAAGAAAAAATATTCACTGTTGATGGTAAAGATGATTTAAATTATTAATGACCTAATTTACTAAGCAAGCATTCTGTTTTCAAAACATGTACAAGGTGATGGAATAGTGCGTGATTCGGTTAGGCTTAATTGTAAAAAAAATGCTCAAGTTTGTATTTTACCATGACAAAGCTGAATTTATTTGACTATCAAAATATTCCTGGTAATAATTTTGTGACACTTAAAGATGAACTTATGGATCAGAATTTGGCAGTGCTTCAAGATAACGCTTCTGTTCGCAAGTCTATGTCAACTTCAGATATATTATCTTCAAAAAACACCAATACTTTAAACATTCCATCTAAATGACCTGATCCTATAGAAAAGATGTGGGAAATCTTGGTTCAAGTTTATATCAACCTTAAAGGATTGCTGGACTGATAGCAGCCATTTTGGAAATATGGAATCATTTTCATATGCAAAGACTGAACAAATTTTTGAATGGAGAAAAATTTCTAAAATTAAACAAATTAACCCGCGTGTAGTCGCGACTTTTTTCACAACGTCATTAGTCGCGCTCGGTCTTTTCGCCGCTGGACCCCCACATACCAAATATGTAAAACAAGAAATATTTTCCAATATAATATACGAAAATAACATTTCCATGAATATATAAATTTTCAGTTTTCTTTAATTATGCATTTTATTCATGAGATCTGGAGTAATTGGAAAAAGTAAAAATGAACTGACATTAGTGATTGTTACGTAGACTTTTTCGCCAATTTCAACTTTGTTTCAAAAAATGTACCTGAAAGAAAAACAGAGGTGTCCTGTAACTTCACTAAGGTGGACAAAAAACCTTCAAAGTCAGCTACATGGTAGATTTCCGTTCTACTTGTAATGTGATACAAGTTAGGAGAAGATAAGTTATACGGGCGGCGAAAAGACTACTGACGGGTTAATGTTTTCATTAAATTTATAATCAAAAATGTAATTTCTCTCCACTTTTGGTGTTGCTGGCTCATACCATTGAAACGTGGTGCAATTGAAAGCCCTATATCAGAATTTTGAGAATCAAAAAAAAAAAAAAAAAATCTGTTAAAGTAGTTTTTTTGATTTTGCAGAAGCATAGTTTTCTGAAAATGCTATTTTTGAGGCCACTTACCGGACTATTTACATAGTCTTTTTTTTAAAGAAAAACATTTAAAAATATAAATTGATTAACAATAAATATAAAATATTGAAAAAGTTAAAAAATTCCTTCAAAAAACCTGCAAATTTGATTTTGAAAAATTATAACATTGTATTCATTGTATGCATTGTATTACGACATTCATTGTATTCAGTCATTGTACAAAAATTGTATTTACATTTTCGGAGGAGAAAAAGTTGGCATATTTTCAAAAGTAGAGTTTCAGGCAATCCTAGGCGTATATTATAGCCTAAAACTAGGGCAAGCGAAAAATTCGTAGCGCCATTTTTAGCAACTTTTTGGCATGAAGTAAAGAAATACAATCTAATATTAATAAAAAATAAATAAAGTATACAAAAACATATAAAATATGATTTTAACAGAGCATTTTTATCGGTTCTATAACTTTTATGTATAGGGCTACAAAATGAATTAGGTATCAATGCTAGTTGCGAGCAACACAAAAAGGGGTTTCAAATTATATTTGCCCTGCCAGTGGCCGAGAGGTTTTGCCCTCGAAACTGGTAGACGGGAGGTACTAGGTTGCACTAGTCGGCTTAATCATTCGGAGTTTTCCGTGGTTTTCTGTGAACCTTGGATTTTTCCTTGCGTAAATATGAGTTAGGTTCTCTTTGAAAGACCACAACGGAGGATACCTTCCCTTGGGCCCATATCCCTTATGCAGATAATTCGCCGACATCAACCAGCCAACCATTTTTTTGTAAATTTAGTGAAAACGTTAATTTGTTTAATGTCGGAAAATTTTCTACATTAATTATATTTTCTTGCAAGGTAAGTATTTTCATAACAATTTACAACTTACAGCGAAAACTGTTTCTCAATAAAAATAATTACACTTTTTTATTCAGTAATAAGCTGTAATATAATAAAAATATATTTAATCACATTAAATAAATTTACTTCTTTACGATTATCCAGAACCAATCGAAATAAGATATAAATTTTTGCTTCAATTCCAATTCTTTATAGAAATGCCAAACTACTTGTTTAGAAAAACTTATTGAAAGAGTTATCTACAACTAACTATTAGTGTTATAAAGCGGTCACCAAATAATTTCATTATCCACTTATAAGGTAATTGCAATCCCAGTGATATATTTCTGACATTTAAAAGATATGTTATTAAACATATCTTTTCTTGGAAAAGTCATATGAGATCAGAAGGTTGATAGATAAATTTCTGTGTTTTTACGATTGATGACCGACATCATTTTCACGCTATATATTTATTAATATTATTTATTTTCATTTGAAATAATAAGCTGTTTTAGTACTTTGAAATCAAGTGGGGAAATTTTTAGTGGCAATGAATCATTTATTAATATCAGATTAAAAGAGCTTATTTAAAGAATATGCATTGCACAAATCGTATAACACTAAGACATTAAAGAACAATATGCAATATACTAAAACCTACTTTGTAAACATATCTAATTAAAAATCCGCTATAATAAAAATCCGTTCATTGTACTTTTTTAAAAGATTAATCTTTCATAATAAATCAAGGGATGAAACATTTTCCCAACTTAATTAAATAATTAAATCTTGTACAATCTATGCTATGAAAATAAAGTTTCTCCCTGCTTATCTATCTGTATGCGATGGCTCGCAAAATCTAATTTCCATAGGAGTTTGAAAACTTTTGTGGGGGTAACCTAAAGTGTCTCCTGATCTACACGAGACTTAGAATTTGAAATTTCTAAAAATTAGTTGAATTACTAATAAAATTTCGGATCTCGCTCTCATTAAACTGTCATATATTCGATTCACAGTCAAGGATAGTTCATGAAAAAACGCGCAAACCCATTTGCGCACGAGAGGCTAGCGAAAAATCGAGTTTTGATTTTCTTTGTTCCGTTTAACTGCATCATTTTAAATTAAATCCATAAACTTTATCGGTAATGTTAAAATTGGAAGACATATTTTGGAAGATCATACACTTACGTCTCAAATGAAGTAATCAGTTTGAAAAAAAATCGTAAGTAACCCATTTAAAAAATTTCTAAACGCAGTAGTTTTTCTGAAAACTGTTTTTCTCTTCATTGCAATGCCCCGCCAGGAAATAAATTTAGAGATATTGACAAACCAAAAACATGTTTTTAAAGCTCAAACTGCATTTAACTTGATGTTATACATGGTTTTAAAAAATATGAATTTTAACTCTTTCATATACACCTGCGAACTCAGGTTAGCGCCTCAAACGGACGATATTTTTTCTACGCTAAATGTAAATAAACATCTATATTTTAACACAAACTTTTTAGAGTATCTCAAAAGATCAGATTTAGATTACCTACAAAAATTTTGGAATGATCGGATGGGTAAAAATATTTTTACAAAATATAACATGTGAAAAATTCGACGAAATCCATAAAAACGTGAGTAGTTTTTCGTGCTTTTGTCACTTCAGGGAGCTATTTCAGAAGCGCTAACATGCCAACAATATGTTCTTAAATTAGAAACTTTATTCTAATCAATGGTATAATTTATAAGAGTTTCCCAAATGAAAAGAAGACTACAATTATATGTGAATAAATTTTAATAACAATATTATAAGTACATTGCCTGTAGAATAGTTCAACTATATATAATTACCATGGAAATTATAACACTGATATCAGCACATAGGACGAGGGGGGTGACTTCAGCACAGAAACGTGTAGGCTGCTGAAGGATCCAGTTCTCCGCGGTGTCTTGCACGCCTTTGTCACAGTTGAATCTCCGACCTTTAAGAAATTTCTTAAGGGACAGAAGATATGCGAGTCAAACAGAAACAGATCAGGCTGAAAGGGCGATGTGTCAGAACTTAACATCGAAATGTTTTAAGGAGCTGGAGGATCTTGATGGCACCATGTGACTTAACGTTTTCCTAAGAACTATCCCTTTTAATGAATTTATCTGTACGCTTGTTTTTGATGGCTTGTTAGAGCTTTACCGACGCATTGCAATACACCGCAACACTAATTGTTGCCCTTTATTTTAGCCACGTTATAAGAAAAAGTCTTTTATCGTCGAAAAGGAAACAGGGCATAACGTTTCCGGTGTTCTGCGCAGAATGGGCTTTTTTGGCCAAGGGGATTTTGGATGCCATCACCCCATGTTCATCCATTTGGAGGCAGGATCAAAGAGGTGACAACAATTTTCATCTCGCGCCATGATCTTAGAAATAAAATTTTCGACTTTCCAGTTCTTCGCTCGCGTATCTGAGATTAATGATCAGGCAAACACCCAGTCTCACCGTTTTCGGACTGTCGAACTTCGGCACCCATATTGCACAAACTTTGCCATAATAAAGTTTTTTGTAAATTATGGTTTGCAGAAATCCTTTACCTATCGACAGTTCAATAGCCATTTCATGCGTGGTTAACAGACGGTTCTGCCGTAGGAGCCCACCCAGATCCTAAATCGTAGCCCTGTCAATTACAAAATGTGCCTGCCAAGGGCCTGGGAAGTCCTTTATGTTTACGCGTCCGGTCTCATAACGCTGACACCGCCGCAATATGGTTCACCCTGCTGAGATACTATTTTGTACAAAACTTTCACCCTACGATAAATTTGAGAAGCATGCTCCCCCTTCTGCACGAAGAAATTGAATAATTACCCATTGTGCTTATTTGGAGATAACCATCGTGCAAACAACTGTGGGAACTTTACTGAAATGACGTATGTCTGCGAAACCGTCATCTGCACATGTGTAACAGCGAAAAACTCAACGACATCAATCCGCAAGCACATTAACACATTGCGATTTGATACTTACACAATAAACAACTGATAAAGTCTCCTTCTCATTTCTGCATATCTTATATTTTTAAAAGATCTTAATTTTATTTCTTAAATATACCGACGAATGCCGGTCGTTTTGCACCTCAAGGAGACTTCATATTTTTTACGCTAAAACTACGCTAAACGCCCGTGTTTTAATGTGTAAAAGAAAAACTGAAGTAAATCCGTCAAATATTTCGCGAGACAAATGCTTGCTCAGTGTAAAAAAAAAGAAATTTTTATAGTAAAAAGCCAGTTGAAAATTTTACAATAATGTTGCATTCAAAAAATGGCGTATCATTCAACAAAGAGAAAAGATTAAAGCGAATTGAAATATTCCGAAACAGCTTAAAGTAACTGCCTATAGGGCTGTAAGAAATGGAAAATATAGAAAAATCGAATATTTTGTCCCAAAGAAATAAACTAACATTTAACGGTACGCTGTAAAATGTTAAATAAATACAATCATGTTATTTGACAATGGCGAAAAATAAGTATACACGCCTATTTTAATGTTGTTTGCCTATTATTTTGCCTTATCCTGATGTTGCAACAGAAGAAAAAGGAAATAGAAAAGGAAATTTAAAAGACAACGTTAAATATCCGCCTTACATCATTTAAAAATTATCAGCTTTTTGGATACCCTAAAGAATGATTTTATTGTCCTTATAGTTAAAATTTTTCATCTTTGGATTAGTTTTTGTTTTGATAAAAAAGTTCGCTGAGAAAAGTACTTTATTTGATAAAGAAGTTTTAGACTTTTATATTAAATTAGCTTCATACTCATTATAATTCATTTTATGATACTAGAAACTTAAAAAAATCATATTTGTGAGCAAATAAAATTCCACATGCTTTGGTATTATTTCGAAATATAACATTTATGTAATTTTTAGTATTATTATTCCAAAAATTTTCTCTTAAAATAGATAGGTTTTATGTTTCATACCCCTTTGTATCAGTATTCTAATTTCGCAAATTATTATTTAATTTACAAGGCTAAAATTAAGGCTAAAATTTATTGATTGTTTCGTATTATCCTTAGGATTTCTTATGTGTGTGTATGTTACCATAAAAATTTGCGATGTAAAGAGAATTAAAATAAACTGGTCTTAGCATTTATTATGACGTCACTTTTTACATGATCAGTAAATAAAATATATAAATAAATATTATTTTACCTGCAAAAACACCATATATGCTTTATGTATTTATATTTAACATTGTTAAATCTAAATTTTGTTTCAAAGTTTTACCGACACGTACAATTCTAATAAAAAATGTTTAATTTTTTTTACCATTTACTGTCCTCTATATTGAACATTTAATAATCTAAAACAAAATTTTATAATAAATCATAAACTGTAAGTGCTACTCTTCAACTTCCAAATATCCCATGGCAGTATCTGAAAGACAATCAGAAACTGTACTTATTTCTGCTTGTGTATTGCAGTATCAATATGCTTATCTAATGGTTAAAACACAAGTAAGTTCAAGCACAATAAAATTCACGTTCAAGGTTAAAACAGAATAAAATTCAAGAAGTGCGTTTTGAATGATATTTCGATATAATCATCATTAAAGCTATATTTTAAACACAAGAATTTCTCTGATACCCATCCCTGTATTCAACAACAACAAAAAAAATTACCAGTTTATTATTCCACTTTTTATCACTTAAAAATACAAACAATACGAGTGTTCGGTTCAATTGCATCGAAAGCTGGAAAAGATGTTCCCTAGTTTAGAGTGTATAATTTTTAATATAACTCCTTGAAATGCTGTGGGATATTTTTTATACCACTTAAGTTTAATCCCGAAATGCCACGACGGAATAAGCATTTTGGAATAAAATTGTCCTTTTATTATTATAAGTAAGAAAAATATTTATTTTTTTAAACATTTTATTTAACATTTCTTTTTTGTAAATTCTATTGCCTATTCAAACGTTTTAACATTTTATCAATAGAAATACTTCCTTGATGAAACGGTAAGAAAAAGAATATATTTCACATCGTATGATTTACTGATACATAAAATCATATTATATAAAAAATTATATTTCAGCGTTATGCTGATTCATACTAAGAACAGTAACCCTTAAGTAAGCTATACATGCGGAAATAAAAGAAATACCTGCCAGCTTGGTCTACACCTACAAATAGATTTCAAGGTTAAGTACTAATTTCATCAACAAAAAATTAAAAGTAAATACAAAAATTAAATACTAACCTATAAACAACATTCCTGTTAATTGTCAAAAATTTTCATCACGCACCGATTCCCTTTGCTTTTTTATTCCCTTAGTGGCTTTTTTTTTTTTTTTTTTTTTTTTTTTTTTTTTGTACAATTCCTCAATTTCTTATTGTTGCAAGCGTTGTTCCTTGAATAAATGTTTTAGATAATATTTGGAAGATTTATAAAAAATTTAAATGAATTTGATATCTTTGGAATTGACAAAGTTATGAATTTTTTTCTTCTTCAAACCTCTTTTTTACTTGTTTATTATTTATTTATTTTTTTTTATGTAAGAATTGATCCGATTTAAAATTTGTCAGAAAAAGAGTTGTAGATAATATTAAGAAGATTTATAATAAATTTAAATGGATTTGATATCTTGTGAATTAATGAAGTGTTTTTTCTTCTTAAAATTTTCTTTATGACCGTTTAAAACATTGCTATTGGTATCAAAAGTCTGCCATACATAAAATGTTAAGCCCTTTTCCTAAAAATAATTTTTAGAATAACTTTAAATTTATTTCATATGTATCATAATTACGAAATTTTTGAGTACTTTTTGTTTTCGTAAAATCATCCTCCATTTCCATTGATGAATTTATGGAGGATTTCTACATGGCTGCCAACTTCTACGCCTATTTAAAGTAATATATTTCAAATAAACAAATTGGAAAAAGAAATTTTAGCAAATAATTAACCATATGTATTGAAATACATAACATTGAATATATTTGGCATACATTTTACTAAAACAAAATTGTGGTTCCAAAGCTGTTTACGTGATTTAATCAGGCGTAGTAGTTGGCAGCTCTGTTTCTGCATCTTTATTATATGTATTATTGGATCGTTTTGAAAGTCGTGTGCGTTGGGAAAAAAACAATTCGTACCGAAAAACTATGAGGTACATTTCACTGGCCCCTCCACCCCCGGACCTGGAAATTTCGCATATGCCATTCGTTTGTACTTCGTTTGTACCGGTAAGTACCGAGAGATTTTCGTTTGTACCGGCTCCGGTACCGAGTTATTCAAGATTCAAGATGGAGGGGCCAGTGAAACGGGGATTTCCCATAGTAAAAAAATAAAGTTTTTCCGATTTTGATGAAAATTTGTGAATCGTTTGTACTTCGTTTGTACCGGTAAGTACCGAGAGATTTTCGTTTGTACCGGCTCCGGTACCGAGTTATTAAATTTTAAAGTTTGGGGGACCATTTCACTGGCCCCTCCACCACCGGACCTGGAAATTTCGCATATGCCATTCGTTTGTACTTCGTTTGTACCGGAAAGTACCGAGAGATTTTCGTTTGTACCGGCTCCGGTACCGAGCTATTAAATTTTAAAGTTGGGGGGACCATTTCACTGGCCCCTCCACCCCCGGACCTGGAAATTTCGCATATGCCATTCGTTTGTACTTCGTTTGTACCGGTAAGTACCGAGAGATTTTCGTTTGTACCGGCTCCGGTACCGAGTTATTAAATTTTAAAGTTGGAGGGACCATTTCACTGGCCCCTCCACCCCCGGACCTGGAAATTTCGCATATGCCATTCGTTTGTACTTCGTTTGTACCGGTAAGTACCGAGAGATTTTCGTTTGTACCGGCTCCGGTACCGAGCTATTAAATTTTAAAGTTGGGGGGACCATTTCACTGGCCCCTCCACCCCTGGACCTGGAAATTTCGCATATGCCATTCGTTTGTACTTCGTTTTTACCGGTAAGTACAGAGAGATTTTCGTTTGTACCGGCTCCGGTACCGAGTTATTAAATTTTAAAGTTGGAGGGACCATTTCACTGGCCCCTCCACCCCCGGACCTGGAAATTTCGCATATGCCATTCGTTTGTACTTCGTTTGTACCGGAAAGTACCGAGAGATTTTCGTTTGTACCGGCTCCGGTACCGAGTTATTAAATTTTAAAGTTGGAGGGACCATTTCACTGGCCCCTCCACCCCCGGACCTGGAAATTTCGCATATGCCATTCGTTTGTACTTCGTTTGTACCGGTAAGTACCGAGAGATTTTCGTTTGTACCGGCTCCGGTACCGAGCTATTAAATTTTAAAGTTGGGGGGACCATTTCACTGGCCCCTCCACCCCCGGACCTGGAAATTTCGCATATGCCATTCGTTTGTACTTCGTTTGTACCGGTAAGTACCGAGAGATTTTCGTTTGTACCGGCTCCGGTACCGAGTTATTAAATTTTAAAGTTGGAGGGACCATTTCACTGGCCCCTCCACCCCCGGACCTGGAAATTTCGCATATGCCATTCGTTTGTACTTCGTTTGTACCGGTAAGTACCGAGAGATTTTCGTTTGTACCGGCTCCGGTACCGAGTTATTAAATTTTAAAGTTTGGGGGACCATTTCACTGGCCCCTCCACCACCGGACCTGGAAATTTCGCATATGCCATTCGTTTGTACTTCGTTTGTACCGGAAAGTACCGAGAGATTTTCGTTTGTACCGGCTCCGGAACCGAGCTATTAAATTTTAAATTTGGGGGGACCATTTCACTGGCCCCTCCACCCCCGGACCTGGAAATTTCGCATATGCCATTCGTTTGTACTTCGTTTGTACCGGTAAGTACCGAGAGATTTTCGTTTGTACCGGCTCCTGTACCGAGTTATTCAAGGTGGAGGGTACAGTGAAACGGGGGTTTCCCATAGTAAAAAAATAAAGTTTTTCCGATTTTGATGAAAATTTGTGAATCGTTTATACTTCGTTTGTACCGGTAAGTACCGAGATATTTTCATTTGTACCGGCTCCGGTACCGAGTTATTAAATTTTAAAGTTGGAAGGATCATTTCACTGGCCCCTCCACCACCGGACCTGGAAATTTCGCATATGCCATTAGTTCGTACTTCGTTTGTACCGGTAAGTACAGAGAGATTTTCGTTTGTACCGGCTCCGGTACCGAATTATTAAATTTTAAATTTGGGGACCATTTCACTGGCCCCTCCACCACCGGACCTGGAAATTTCGCATATGCCATTTATATGTACTTCGTTTGTACCGGTAAGTACAGAGAGATTTTCGTTTGTACCGGCTCCGGTACCGAATTATTAAATTTTAAATTTGGGGACCATTTCACTGGCCCCTCCACCACCGGACCTGGAAATTTCTCATATGCCATTTATTTGTACTTCGTTTTTACCGGTAAGTACAGAGAGATTTTCGTTTGTACCGGCTCCGGTACCGAATTAGTAAATTTTAAATTTGGGAACCATTTCACTGGCACCTCCACCACCTGACCTGGAAATTTTATACCATTATATTTTAATAATATAAATTATATATATATATATTAATCATATAAGTTTTATACCATATACCATTCGTTTGTACTTCGTTTGTACCGGTAAGTACCGAGAGATTTTCGTTTGTACCGGCTCCGGTACCGAGTTATTAAATTTTAAACTTGGAGGTATAATAAATTTGTTAGTATTAATATTGCAATGAGATGCTTCTAATAAAAACTTATAAAGTTTTAGAAAATATTTAAAAAAATAATTAATTTAATTGAATATCATATCTTGAAAATTGACGAAGTTATGATATTTCTCCCAAAAATTCTTTTTTTTTTCCGTCGCTTGAACCCATTTTCAATGTTATCAAAAATCTGTCATGAATAAACTTTTGGCCCATTTTTTAGAAGTAATAAAACTTTAAACTAGAGATGAGAAATATAGTTATTTTTTGTTAACAAATTACATCATTCCGCAGTAGCACTGATAACAGGATACCGAAAAAACGCCATAACTTCTTAATTAAAATAGATACTGAATCAGTTTAAAGCTTATATTTCTTCTAAAAAATAGGCGAAAAGTTTATGTATGAAAGATTTTTGATAAAGTTAAAAATGTACTCTAAGGGCGAAAAAATAGAATTTTTGGGAAAAGAAGTTCATAACTGCGTCAAATCTCAAGATATCAAATCCAACTAAATTTTTTATAAATGTTCTCAAAATTAGCTAAAACTTTTACACATACAAGTTTTTGATAGAAATACTTACCGATTAAAAAAAAATAAAAAACGAAAACAAATAGGGGGGGGGGGGGTAGAAAAAGAAAAAAGGCCATGACTTCGTCAATTCTTAATCTATCAAATCCGATTAAATTTATTTTACATCTTCTCAATAATAACTACAACTTTTATACTGACAAGTTTTTATGGGACCATTTCTTATAGCAAAAGTAAATAAAAATAAATAAAAAGAAAAAAAAAGAAAAAAACCCCCTCAAATCCAAACTGCTTATATTCTGACTCATTTTTAAATCATTTTTCCTTTTAAACGCTTTTAAATGGCATGTCCTCTTATTTAGGAACCATATAATGTGACGTATTGGTCAATTTTTTGATAAAGGCACAATATATTTGAAAAAAGACTGTCAAAATGGGTATTTTGAGCAGAATTTCCTGAAGCTATAGTGTTTCAAAAATTGAGGAAGTATTTAAATAACGTATTGCTTTTTTTCTGACTCATTTTTAAATCCATTTTTGCTCTCAAATGCATCCATTTGACAGGTTCTCTTATTTAGAAACTGTATAATGTGCCGTAGGTCAGTTTTTTAAATATATTTTTTAAAAAAACTGTCAAAATGGACATTTCGTACAAAATTGCTACAAGTGATCATGATTTTAGAATTGATGTTATATTCAAATAACAAATTGCTTATTTTAAGACTCATTTTTAAATTCAATTTTGCTCTCTGAGGCATCCAGTTAACAGATTCTCTTATTTAGAAATTGTATAATGTGTCGTTTTGGTCAGTTTTTTGATAAAGGTTAAATATATATATATATATATATATATATACATATTTTAAATTTGTCAAAGCGGGCATTCCGCACAAAATTTCCCAAAGCGATCGTGATTGATGAAATGAGGATATATTCAAATAAGAAATCGCTTATTTTATGACTCATTTTTAATTTCAATTTGTTCTTATACGCATTCAATTGACAGATTTTTTCTTATTTAGGAACTATACAACGTGCCGTGTTGGTCAAAATTTTAATAAAGTCAGAATATATTTCAAATTATGCTGCCAAAATGGACATTTGAGCCGAATTTTGCTTAAGATGATTCTGAAAATTCCAGTTCTTACAGAAAAATGAAATTAAAAATTTTCAAAAGCGGCCAAATAAAGTTGTTAAACTGGGTTTATCTCTAATCATATTTTATTTTTTGTTGTTGAAATGACCACTCTTCGAAATCTACCTCCGCCTATAGGCCAAGCCGACAGGAATTTTTATTTTCTTAATCTGTTATCTGCATCGCGAAAATTTTAGAAGCTTTATCACTCAGAAACTCACGTGAAAGTGGGGTCAAGTGGATCACACATTAATTGACAGTGTTGTAAATCACTGACGTAACTCTTACACACCTCTTAATAGTGACAGTTTAATTCTAATAGATTTGTCCGAACATGTTATCAGCATGTTTCTTTATTAAGGGACATTTATTTTTAGAAGGTTTCTTATTTTCATGCATGAAAGTTCAAACAACTGCCAGCTGGTAAACAAAAGTTTGAAATAGGATTTTTCCGAGATACTTAACAATAATAAAACTTTATGAGGTTCATTACTAGATGTCGTGCCAGATTCTCATTGTGAAGATACAGTATTTCTATACAGATTTTTAGCAGGCGTGAGATTTGATTTGCGGGGGAAGGGGGGAGGCAAACAACGTTTTTTTTATCTTCCGTAAAATGTGCTGGGATCAACTCTTAGCTAGAGGTCTGCACGGGCCACAGGGCTGGCAGACAAGTTCCGAGTTTTCTAACGGACCAGGCAGTACCGGGCCTGCAGAATTATAATTTTTTTTTTTTTTTTTTTTTTTTTTTTTAAGGAAGGGTCGAGCCGAGCCGATAAAAAAATTTAGCTTGCCTACCGGCCTGTTATGAAGTTTTAAGCAGAAACAATAAAATATGAACTATTTTCAATGAATATGGCGTTAACGAGAATAAGTATAAATTTGCGTCACGAGCCGATACTAGTTTGGCAACATCAATACAGAAATGTAACTTGCACAGTGTAGAGATCGGCATCGGACAATTACACTGTGTTTAACCCGGGCTTTATATTATTTAGCAGTCTCATTTCGGGCTGAGATCAGACTTGCATTGTTTTTGTACATATAATATATAGACAAGACGAAGCGGAACTAGACTTAATTGATCTCAAGATGTGTAGGGCAGACAACATAACTTGTAACATTATTAATAGCGATAAAGAACTTATGTTAACATAATTTTGGATATATATTTCTTGGTGGTTCTTAAATTCATTTTTCAACAACGCGAAAGTTCGACATATTTTCTGACTTATTTTTAACTGTAAATTAGTCAAAAAACGTGTATTAAAACTGTAAATTAGTAAAAATATAAAATTGATAAGCATGACAATTAAAGGGATTCGGAATCGAATAGCGTTCTTCATTTTTGGTAAATAAGATATTTGTATTTCCTTTTTGCGATATAAGAGATAGTTGTCAAATGGTTGCAGATTTTCCTCTCTTCCCATGCCGTCGCTTTTAGAAATTCTATTCAAAACTCTAGTTTTGACAGTGTTTTCTTAAACTGCTTGTATCAAAAAACAGATAACGCTATTCAATTACATAATCATCGTATTCATAGTTTCTAAATGAAAACATCTGCTAACCTTATGCGTTTAAGAAAAAAAGTGAATTCTAATATGTATCAGAAAGTAAAATTTTGGATTTGAGATTGAATTGGGATTTGAAATCTTTAATAAAATGACTAGCTGCACCCGTCGAAACTCGACGGAAAAGAATATATATATTAGGTATGATATATATCAATCTTATATAGACAGTAAAATACTGAGCGAAATAAACAATTGCCACCTCTTAAAATAGGGATAACATAGCTTTTCATGATGAAGATACACAAACTTTAGAAAATAACAAAAAATAAGGAAATCAATTCATAAATTATTATGTTGGACTTAACTTCAGTTACAAATCTTTTTTTAATGCGGTTTCTAAACCTTAAATTATTATTTAAATGCCAAATTATTTAGGAAGTTAATATTATACCCCGGAAGACGAATTCAAAAATATCTGCATAGTTTATTTTTCTCCGTTTAAATATCGCTTGATAACTGTACAATAATTATAACATCAATGAAACATTTTAATTATAATAGAAAGAGGGACTTACTAAACTGCCTAATCAACCCACTACACCATTTACAGCACTTGCAATAAATTTAATTTATTTATTGGTTTGTATCTTCCATGAACTTGTAAAAATTAATTTTATTGTTATGGCAACGAAAAAAAAAAAAAAAAAAAAAAAACGATAGCTCTGTTATTAAAAATAATAGTATTTGTTGCTGAAATGCAGAATTTTTTAGCCTCCGATGCTATTTCTTTCAGACAAGCTAAAAATGTCGTGTCATCATCCCTGAATTTTCTACTCAACCGATTTTGATAATTATTTTTTTAAGTGAAAGCTATTTATTTGTAGTTGTGCCCATTTTAGCTATTTTTTAATTTATTTCCATTTTTATATTTTATTTTTACAGGGCCGTAACTATAAACTTGGGGGCCCCGGGGCAAAACCTCCGGGGGGCCCCCAGGGAGGGCAAATTGAAACTTTGCCCCGGGCACAGTTTCTTTTCTCGCACACCGTTGTTTAAATGTACATAGTATGATAAGCCCAAAAATGACTAAAAAATGTAGAATTGGACAACTCTACTCGGCAGGCACTTGGCGGCGACTCAATTTTTGCCGATCCCACTGAAGTTAGCATAGGGAAGAAAATACGGACTTCTGATTGGTTGAATACTTTAAAGAGCATTTTCTTTAGGTTCATTTTTGAGTATATGTAACTAATCATGCGTTTCTGTTTAAAAACCTTTTGAAAGATGGATTGTGATAATTTTTTTTCGATTTTATGTATTTATTAATAGTCTAGTTGACCCATCCGGCATTGCCCGGGACACGTTATGATAACCTTAGGCAAACAATTAACACTTTAGATCTACAATTAGTCAAAATTAAGCATAGGATATGAATTATTTGTTAAATAATATTTTAAAGAAATGCATAAAAAAAATGAGTAAATGCTTTAAAAAAAGCCTTTGGACCTCAATAAAAACATCAGGGTGTTGGTCCTGACATAAGAGTCCAAGATTCAGCTTTAAAAATTTGCACTAAGAAGGTGAGAAATTTAGGGAGTGAAAAATGTTTGGCGCACAAAAAGATCAAGGGGCCCTGGGTCGGCCCTATGATTATCTAGGGGGCCCCAGTGTCTTATATGGAATGTAAAAATTTGAAAATATCTAAATGGAACAGGTATCACAAAAATGAAGATCGAAATTAATGGAAGCAATTTATTAATAATTTACTATCACAAAGACTAAAAGGGGCCCCAAGAGTCCAAGGTCATAACTGAAGAGTAAAAAGGCGAAAATATCTAAAAGGAGAAAGGTACCTCAAAACGGAAAAGATTAGATAAAAAGGAGTCAAGCTATTAACAATTTGGCCCATAAAAATTGTAAGGGGCCCAGGGCCCTGGCCCTTAATATATTAAAAGTCTGAGCCTCAGGTGCATCAGGACCTGTCTTGGACTATCTTCACCTAAAATTTCAGACTTCTATGAGCGGTAGATTTTGCTAACCATCGCAGTCACACACTCACACACACATACGCAGACATACAGAAACAGAGCGTTTTGTTAACTTATTAGTATAGATAAGAAGAAAGATTCTCTAGAATTTTTTAGATGCTTTTTATATTATTCAGTCGATTAGAAGTCCATATTTTCTTCCTTACACTAGTTTCAGTGGGATCAGCAAACATGTTGGTGCGACATGACACATTCGACTCGATATTTTGCTGTCTGCTGTAGAACTCCTTTTGCATGCGAAGCGTAAGGAGTGTATTGACAGACAAGCAAAAACATCTATTCCAGCACTTTGATTTTTTTTTATTACTAACTTTTAGGTATGTGCTGGGCATTTTATAGGAACTTAGACTTGAAACTAAAATCAATAGTTTTTTTAACCAACAGTTTGGGGCCCCTCAGGCTTGGGGGCTCAGGGGCAGTGCCCCGGCGGTAGTTACGGCCCTGTATTTTTAATTTTAAATGCTTTTTTACGATATTTCTTCAAATGGTGGCAACTCAGTTTAGCTTTTCTCTCGATAATAAAAATTTATTTTATATTATCAGAAGCTTGATCTCATCAGTGAACATGTCCTCGCATTTAAAAGAAAAAGGTTAATTGTTTTTGTAAAATTTAACCACAATAAAATGATTGCGTATAATTATGCACTAATTGAGGTAAAAAAATATATTTACTAAGAAGTAATATTAATAATGTAAATAAAATAACAGAAAATAATTTATGAAAAAATTAATGTCTAAAGCAAAATAAGAAAATTTTCAAATGAGGAAAATGATGTAATTCAGCAACCAGATAAATGGGATTTACAATATTATTACGGACGCCTTTTTCATATTACTAATAACAGTAACTTTTAAAAAACATTTGAAGAGAAAATGACGTCACTATTTAAAACATCGCATTTTTACTCATAACGATATTACATTTCAATATTTCTTTTCATTATGGACACTGAGATTGAGATTTTACTTTCGGATGACTTCAGTTAGTGAAAATAATGTCATAGTAAAAATAAAATTAGTTTTTTTTTTTTTAGCCTTTGATGCTATTTTTTTCATACAATCTAAAAAGTGTCGTGTCAAAAATTGTGGCCCACTTTTACTTACCTATCATACGCAGTATAGGGTAAATCTTGCAATCGTTTTGAAAATCGAAAAAAAAAAATTGACGGATTTACACGTTTCAGATACTGGAAATTTCGAAAACCATATTTTTAGAAAAAAAAATTGCCGTCCATCTGTCTGTGTGTCTATGTTGTCAAACTAATTGATATAGAGACTACAAATTTTGTATGTACTTAGTATGTAAGAATGGGACAAAGCTTATTTAATATCAGTAACCTTAATTATACGGAATTATTTTTTTCGGACTCTCGAAAAATTCGTTCTGATGAAATGTATATAAAAATTTTCGATTTTTTTAATTTTAACAAAAGAACATAAAAGGCAATAAAATACCACAAATTTTGCATCAAGAACGAAGTCGGTCGGATAAATAGTTGCCGAGATATTTGTAATCCTGTTTTCCACATTCTTCGATTTTTCATGGCCCTGTATTTTCTTCAAATTTCAATTCAGAGATATGTTTTAATTAAAAATGAGACGCTTAATCTGACGCAGTAAACTACTAGTTAATATGATTATTGTTTTTGGAGTTATAAGGATGTTTTTTTTACGCAATCCGGTACTATTTGAGTTTGGTATTTTACATAATTTGTCGAAATGGGGCAATTCATTAATGGAGCATTACTATGTATATTAAGAATATTTAAATATACGTTTAAATTTTGTCTTGGAATTGCAATGAATTTTATAAAGAGTTTTCAGATATTTTATTTTCACATATTATACAATGCATATCCATGATGGGTAAGTATTACGGTGGCTCCCAACGACTAGTTTCGTAATATGGCTGTTAAAACGAGACATTCCTACAATTTTATTGTTAAAATGCATTTCCTTTTTCTCAGAGTCTATAAAAAAGCGTTTAAACTAAAGAAAAAATTCGTTTTTGATGAATCTAGTCAATGAAGAAGTAGCACGTCAAATTGTATCTCTTTATTATTCCGCAATTCCAATGTCTCAGAGAGAAATTGCTAATCAATTGGGTATTTCACGTCGTTCTGTTTGCTATTATATTGATAAACAGAAGAAAAATGAAGTTAGTTCATTGCATTCTAAACAGGGCCGCCCTTCTAAAACACCTGTATCATTTTTTTTTTTTTTTTTTTTTTTTAATCGGAGGCGAAACTGAATTCTGCAATGACAGAATCTACATTCAACTTGTTTTTATTTTATTTTAAACAATAACATAATACAATGAAATGATTTTAATTATTTTTGATATTATGTAAGATAGAAATATAGCAATACCGGCATATCACAGGTTTTATTCTTTTTTTTCCTATACGACATCAATTACACCTTCAGAAACATTGATCTTTTCTTAAATAAAAGCATGATTTAGGCAGTTATTTAAGAATTCTTTAGTTTCATAAAATATTCATTATAATTAAATAGAAATGGCACAGTTTATAGAAATATTTTCATTTGTGCTCACCACGAACCTTTAAATTAATATAGTGAGCTGATTTTTAGTTGTTTTTTAAAAGCAACTAAATGATCGGTGTTTTTTTATATATAAATTGTTGCTTTTAAATTTTATTTCATTTTATATTTATTTTTATTGATTGTTTAATTCTCTCAAAACCACCAGAACGAGCCTATTCCGAGAAAAAATGGAAGTATGAAAATCCTCCTTTGCTGAAAGCCAGTTAATAAGAAATGAGTATTTGTAGAAAATCCCTTATCATACAGCAATTTTAAGAGAGTAACTAAAAATCAACTTTATCTCCGATATTTTTCTGAATTTTCCCAATATTTGATTTTTTTTGTGATTTACTTGATTTTTTTGTGAGTTATTCCATACAGTTGGCTATTAAATACGATACATATATACATACATACACATATATGATTTGTCGCGCATGCATGCACAGATAAAAAATATTTTAAAAAAACTACTCATATTTCTTCAAATGTTTAATATATTTACAATCCAATTGCACTATATTATTTCTGTTATATTTATAAAAAAATCTAAAACTGGTGTTAAATTTGGTAGAAAACCATATAATTTTTTAACTTTATTAAAAAATTGATATATCTGCATGATTATGTATTCTGCTCTTACACAAAGAAATACACATATTATTCAATATCCACATATTCGTAAGCTATAGCAATAGATCATTTCGTGAATTTTAATTTACAATGTGATCCCAAATATTATTTTGTTTGATTTTTCGTTGGTCCTCTAATTTTCATTATTATCAGTGTTCTCGCTGACATTTGACCAACGTTAGTAATTTGGCTAATTAAAAATGAAAAACATTCGCCTAATGAAAAAAATATTAGCCAAATAGATTCACCGTGTAGCTCAAATATATATATATATATATATATATACATTTAATCCTTTAATGTACCCCCTTTTTTTTCAATATTTCTAAAATAACCTAAGTTTTTATAACTGGGACAACTATTGTTATTAATCTAATTTCAATTATCCGCTACATATATATTAAAAATATGCATATATGATCCATGCACATGTATGAAAAAGGAAAAGGTAAAGAAAGAAAAAACAAAAATTGAACACTAGCAATTTGGCGAATCTAATCGCTTGTTTACTCGCCAAATAAAGAATTTAGTCGCAATTTGGCACAATGGCGAGCGACAGTGGGAACACTGATTATTATCAAATCACCATTGATAAGTATGAAATCAAGCATATTCTTTATAATTCTTAAGTTCGAAAAGAATTCGACACGTATATTTTTAAATATTCGAGAAAATGCCTAAAGTTGAAAGTGTCCAGTGATTAATGATTACATAATATAGTGCATAGTAATAATTAAATAAAAAAAATTGGCGTAAGAAAAACAAATACGCAAATATAAATTTCCTCACATTCTTTTAAATAGTTTTGAAAATGTTAGTCATTTTTTCAATCTATTTTTCGACGAGAACTGTCTTTTGTTAGATTTAAATCAGCAGTAAAACTCCAATTATTTGAACTCCAATCATTCGTTGATTTTTTTTTTCTAATAATTTTGATCTGGTCAAACGTTCGATATTATGAATTTAAAAATATGTTTAACGGAAAAATATTAAAATGAAAATTTATATATTCGTTCATTAAAATATAATTTCTTTAGAAATCTTATTTAAATATTACATAAAATTGATATTTAATTGCAAATTTTTTAGTTTATTTGGATAATTCCAAGTCTGTATCTACAGTGTAGAATAAATTAAGTAGATCTGTTAGATATTTTTCAACTAACGCATCTAAAAGCAGCTAAATGCCTTAGTTTTGTTCTTTTAATTGATTGTTGTAAAAATGATTTCATTAATAGGTAGGGGTAACGTAATATGTAGGGGTACGTAAGGAGTAACGTATTGTAATTTCTGTCATTTTTAGTAGACCGAATCTATTTTAAAGAATTAATTACTTCAGAACATAGTTCCTAAGGATGTTTGCGTGATTGTCTCCAATTATACGAATTTCTTCATATCCGAATGACACTCAAAACACATCAGTCCGAATAATTGGCGTTTCACTATACGTGGAGGTGAATGTTTAATTAAAGTGTTGACATGAAATCTTGTTTTGTTTAATATGTGGCAGACGTTACTGTATACTTTCTCTGATATTAACAAATAAAAAAACTAATTCATTTGAATTTGGTATATTTCCTGAATAAGGATATCGTGATTAATTGCAACATGAAAAACTATTAAAATAAAAAAGGAAATTTATTAAATAAATCTTCTGTAATTTTCTTGCTCAATAAAGTTTTCGACTGGACATTTTGCGGATTGCGGATCCTGATTAATATGTCTTATAATATGATTTTGAAAAAAAAAAACAAAGTTATTTATACAAATTGCAATACAATTTTCACATTTGCTTAGAAAGTCAAACTGTTAGAACATGCGTCAAAAAGAAAATGAATAAACAAAGGAAAGAAAATGGCGAGTCATTTTTATGTCTTGCATATTTTGTGAGCTAGTCTATATATATATAAGTATATATATAATATTATTTCATGAATGACTAAAATCCTGGAATCTGAAGTAAAAATTTAACAAAATATGTTAAATCTGATTATGACATGTAACAAAAACAAATTTTAATAAACCATACTAAATATGAAAAAAATAGATAAATTGACACGATTTGTAAAATAAAATCTTGTAGAAAAATATATTAATGCTTAAAAACAATGGGTTTGAATTTGGCAAAAAAAATTATAGCTATAAAAAATGTAAAGGATAAATGTTAGCACATTGTTTTCACGCTATAACGCATATTGTAAAAATGTTCGTGATGTAATAAATAATAGTTTTAATTCTCAGAAAAAATTGTATAACAAAATCAGCACGCAAAAGAAAAATAGAATTTACTCATGTAAAAATATGAACACAGAATTTATCAGTTGAAAAACAAATCGTGCACTGTACCTACATTTTTGAATTTATCGACTATAAAAGACAAATCATCATGTGTGCTCTTCTACATTTCTGTAACAACAAAAGAAAAATTCCAAAACAACTTATCAATAAAAATTATTATAAGTTTTTTAAATCAAAGTACGGTAAATAAAAGAGTTAGAAATTGTCAAAAAAAATATTTTAGTATATTCTTTTCTGGCATTACAAAGAATAAAAATAAGCATTTTAATATTCAAGGAAATTAAGTGCTTATAATTTATACAAATCTAAATAAATGCTTACATGATTCCTTGCATATTAACTCTAGTTACAAAGAAGAGAATATTTTCAAACACTGAAAGAAGAATAGGCATACAGATGATTAAATTATTAAATTTAATCATCATGATTATTAAATTTTAATTTCAATTAAGTTAATACCAATTACTTTTAAAGGTCTGCAGTAATTCTAATACAATAGAAATTCACTAAATATTCTATGAATAAAATAAAATATTGTATTTTTGAAATCACAATGTAGAAAAAAACTTAAAAAGTATTCTAAAAGTATAAAAAAATGTTAAAAAAATAGACAAAAGGAAGCATGTCTTTTTTATTAACACCAAAATCACTAAAAATAACACAAGATAAAAAAAAAAAAAATAGATGAAAAAAAAATATGCATAGGGGCGGAAAATTCACAGTTTACAAATTCTCATTAATCTCAATAAATACTCATATATGATTTTAAGTTTCATACCCTTTACAAAAGTAACAAAAAACAAAATAAAATAAAAGTATATACACTAATTTTATAAGATAATAAAGCGTACAACGTAAATACATTTAAATATAAAATCCTATTAAATAAATGCAAATTATTTTTAAGAGTTTGTTGCAATTTCAATTCAATATAAAATCTAAAAAATATTCTATAAATAAGATTTAACGCTGCATTTTAAGAAACACAATGTGGCAAATCGAAAAGAAAATAAAAGGCTAATCACATACCCTTTTTTAAACATCAATGGCATAATATAAAATAAGCACACAGTACAGGAGAGAAAATTTATGGTTTATAAATTTTCATTAATGTCCTTATGAGGATTTTCAGTTTCACATTTTCAACAAGATTTAAAAAATAAAAGAAAAGAAAAGGAAAGTGGAATATTTACAAAAATTGAAAAACAATTATGCGTACACATGAATACATTTAATATATAAACTATTGAATTAATAAAAATTATACTCAAGACTCTGCTACAATTTCAATACAATAAAAAATCACAAAATAGTCTTCAATTAAGAATTAACTCTCTATTTTTAAAATCAGAGTGCGGAAATTAAAGAGAAATAAAAGGCTAAACATACGTCTTTTTTCAACCATCAAAGGCATAATAAAATATATCCGCATAGTACAGAAAGAATTTTTTAATTTATTTAATTTTTAGTTTATGAATTTTCATTCATGCTCATATAATGATTATCAGTCTCATATTTTTTACAAAATAATAATAATAATAATAGCAATAATAAAAATTAAAAGAAAAAGAATATATCTATAAATAAAGGCAATGAAGTGTACATATGATTACATATGAATGTATAATCTATTAAATGAATTCATATTATATGTAAAAGTCCGTTGCAATTCTAATACAATAAAAATTCACAAAATATAAACAAGAATTAAATCTGTATTCCTAAATTCAGTGGGTGGTAAATCGAAGAAAAATAAAACTCTAAACAGATGTCCTTTTTTAAACATCAAAAGCATAGTAAAAAAATGTACATTGTTTAGAAAAAAAATTCACAGTATATAAATTTTCATTAATGCTCGTATGAGGATTTTCAGTTCCAGGTTATTTACATGAAGAAAAATAAAGAAAATGAATAAATTCAAATATTAAAATATAATGAAGCGTACATATGAGTACATTTGAATTTATAATCATTAAAAGAATGCAAATTATATGTAAGATTTTTTTTTCCAATTCCAATACAATAAAAATTCACAAGATGTTCTATAAATAATATTTAACTCTATATTCATAAAATCATTGTGGCATATCAAAGAAGAATCAATGGCTAAACAGATGTCCATTCTTAAACATCAAAGGCATTATAAAAAATATGCAAAGAACAGCAGAAACAAAGTACGGAAAGAAAGTTCACAGTTTACAAATTTTCATTAATTCTAATATGAAGACTTCAAGTTCCACATGCTTTATGGAAAACAAAAACAAAAACGAAAGAAAAAAATGAAATGGAATATATACAAACATTACATAAAGAATGAGAAAAGAAAAGGAATATATTTAAACATTAAAAGACAGTGAAATGTATATTTTAAAACAATTAAATATACAATCTATTGAACGAATGCAAATTGCATGTAAAAGTCTGCTGCAATTTTAATTGAATAAAAATTTACAAAATGTTCTATTAACAAAATTCAACATTGCATTTTTGAAATCACAACACGGAATACCACCAACGAATAAACTGTTGAAATGTTTAATTGCAAGTACAAGTCTACAATATATAAATATATATATATTTATATATTGTAGAATAGATTATTATGCGTATGCTACAAACCGAAAACGTGTTTAAAGAATTATATAAAATTAAATCATGTTTACATGATGCTTTTCAGTTTATACTGTTTATGGGAAAAAGGCATGTTCAAAGGCATGCAATTCAAAAAGAAAAAGAAAGAAAAAAATATAATCAAATATATACACATTTAAAAATTCTTGCAAAAACACAAAAAAAATCGAGACTGTAAATTTGCAGTAATTCTCAATTAAATGAATTCTACTGACCTTTTCTGTCATCATTTTACACACATTTCTCTTATCTTACATAAATTTCCCTGTTGAAATTTCCATGCCTTTACTTATTCCTTTCGGGTCGGAATTTTTTTCAGTTTTTAGAAAAAATTAGTTTTGTGTCAATAACATTAAAATTACCTATCTAAGCAGCTAATTAATATTTAACAGATATTTAATTGTCTAAAACATGACGAATTTTGTTGTTTTGTGAACTGTTCAATCAATATTCATATGAAAATTGGCAAACAAGCAGTTTTGGAGATAATTAAAAAATATTGTATTAAAATATTTAAGTTCTATTACACTTTTCTAATACTTTTTGTGCTCTATTAAATTCGATTCTTTCAGGAAAGTAAGTTTTATTTTAAATTTAAAAAGTAAAATATATGTTTAAAATAAAAGAATCATCAATGGCGCAAAGATAATTAAGCAAATAATAATAATTATTATTATTACTAAATGTCTAAACATAAATGAAGTCATATTGTAAATGAATAGATATAAACTAACATTTCTACATGCAAAAAATCACAAAAGTACTTTTTAAAACAAAATAATACTCCGGTGAAAAACATGTACTATTACTAGTACACCAGACCCGAAAGGATTAAAGATACTTTTATCTTTCTTAAAACTTGTAAATTAAAATATACACTAATAAAATTATTTTGATTTTTTTTTTAAATATTAAAAAGAAAATTTAATTAAAAAACTGTTTTTTTTCCTACTTAGAAGAATTTAGAAAGAGAAAAATCATCTCCTCATAGTTACTGGGTATATTTTATAAGCAATCGCTTTGCAGTTGCTTCCTTCACATGCCAGAAGCTTGGTAATATTGGAAGTTAAATTGCATCGTATTTCTTTGGAGCTGTAATTATTATTACAATGCTATTGTTATTATTATCTTTTCATTGATAAATGCGTTGAATAAAATACGTTAATCTTCTAAAAACATATTACAGAAAATTAATAAAATTAATGAAAACATAAAAAATCACTCTTAAATAATAAATTACATTTTTTCTGTTCATTTTTCTCTTATTTCTTACTAAAAAAATCTTTAAAAAAATGTTAGCGTATAAAAAAATAAATAGTGGGCGACAATTTCGAAAAATTCTCTAAAATATTATTGTCTTAAAAAATGAGTTAGATTCAAATTCTTTTATTAAAAAGATGCATTGCATTTTTTATTTATTAATTAACCTAGTTAAAAAATTAAAATTTATTTAAAAAAATAATAGGTATTATGTATCGCTTTAAATATTAAAATAAATCGTTTACAATTTTTTTTACGAATATATTAGGTGCGAAATCTTTGAACAGCAAAAGTACAATATATTTCTCCTTGGTGACATTTTGGTCAACAACTTATATAGTTCAGTCAGTAAGATACAGGTTCAGAGGACCTGGGTTCATACCTCTAGACGGCTGGTAATAATTTGTGTAAAAATTAAATAATACAGCAGCTAAAGATTACTCGGTGTGTTCTGATACTTTCAAGCTTGCTACAGTTTAAGTGATTCACTAATTTTAAAAACTAAATTAAATTATTATCCTTAAAAATAAATTCACAGAGTCATGTGTATTTTTAACGATGTTAATTTACAGAGTAGATTGAAAAAATTACCGAATAACTTCTCTGTTATTTAACAGAATATCGGTTTTTCTAATCTGTGTAATTTTACGTAAGATATGAGGTGATGAATTATTGGTGGATTCTTTGTAATTTCACAGAATTTTTTTTAAAACAGTGTATGATATATTAATGGATTATTTATGATCTTTACAAACTTTACAAACTATTCCATATAATCCATTGCAATACCTTTTACATACCAAATATAGGAGGTAAAACATAATAAATTGACAAAAATAGGTGTTTTCCAAATTAAAATAATTATTACTAAAATCATACATTAAAAGGCTGATAACCACTGTTTACAGACGCATATAAATTTGAAGTAATGTTCACATGATGCTTTCCAGTGTCAAGTTTTTTACAAGGAAAAAGATTCTTTAGAAACATTAAAACACAAAATAACACATACATGGAAAAAACTAAATATGTATTCTATCAAATTAATACAATTAATCGTTAATTCTACAAACATAATGCAGATTTCGCAAAATATACTATAAATTATCTTCAATATTGCATTTTTGAAATCAAAGTACAGGAATTTAAAGATGAAAAAAAAAACATTATTTTCATAGATAAAAAAATATATATATGTAATAAAAAAATATTAATATATTAAAGATGGAAAGAAAGTGTTTGCAAATTTAAGTGAAAATAAACATTTCGTAAGATGATACTTCGCATTTTTTCATAAATACTCTTCAATTTTTAGATCAAAATAATTTTCATTTTACATTTCTATTCACAAAATAATGAAAATTCACAAAGTATTGTAAGCCTGAAATCGAATAATCTGAATTTGCCGATTCCTCAGATATTTATATATGATGCAATATAACTTTATTTCAGTCTATACTAATAATAAGCTTGTGTTCGTATGAACAGTTTAAAATTAAAAAGGTTTGTATAAAAATAATGTATGTAAAAATATCAAAAATAATACATAAATAAAGGTATGAAAATTTGTAAATACATAAATAATTATTTTAAACCTACGTATGTACGGGGACGAGGGAGAATTGATCCACTTTTTACAAAATAATTTCTTATTTTTAAAATATTGAACCTATAATAAAGTTTAATGTATCATTTTATTTGTTACATAATCAGTTATCAAAATAAAATTACCACATAAGGTAATACATAAGGAACTTGAAAAATGATCCATTTTAGTTGTTAGAAAATATTGGGTTAAGGTTTTTTTCACATCTCGTTTTAAATTGAAACCGCTTCAAACAAAGACTATTGTATTAAAATATGTTTAAAAAGCTTTGGTTGCCAGCTATTGGCAGAACTCTGAAACTTCTTTAAATAATTATGAAAACTGAAGGTGGGTCAAGCCTCCCCTATAGTGAACCCTCCCCAGTGTCCCCGACATTGAGTAGTAATATAATTCCCAGGCATTCTCATAACAACATTTAAATCCCAAATTATCACTGTAAACCATATGAATGCAAGCTGTTTAATTTTAATAAATAACTGTTAATTTTAGGTTGTACTTGAAATATATATTTAAACTATTAAAAAAGATTCGCAAGAAAAGGAAAGAAAAGAAGAAAAAGGAAAAAAAAAATACTTATTAAAATTTTACATACAATTCTATTTTTTATGAGGTATAAATTAAACATTCACCTGTTATTTTTTTCTGATGTTGGCATGGTTTTTTATTTTGGTCTGTTGGTCATCGTAAATCTCCCAGATTTCACCAGTGCATCTGCATACAGCTATATAGTGACTTATTTCTGCAACTGATTCTCCGCGTTTTATTCCAGAAATTACACCTCTTAAGTGGTATTCATTCCCAAAAATGTTAATATTTTTTTGTATTTCATTTAATTTAAATTCAACATCCTTTATTAAACAGCCTATTGTTGGAGTAGCTGTGCTTAATAGTTCTACAAAAAGGTGCTTATCTGAAACAGAAATGGATGAAATTAGTTTACCTTTGCAAAGTGATCCGTCTGTTTCTTTTTTAGAACAAACACCTTCAGATGTTTGCAATTGTTCTAAGATGATTTTTTCAATATCGCTTACATAATTATTTTCTACTATCACAGAAATAACAGTACGTTTTAGTGATTGTATTTGTCCGCAATTTACGTTATTACAGTGCACCGTTTCTAATACAGATGGATGTTCTGAAAAAACATTTTCTAATGCCTGTCTAATAGTAGTCTGCGCTGCTACTTGAATTATACTATTAGGTAATATATGAACTTTGCAAAAAGATTTTAATAATGCAGCTCTTAAATTATAAGTTTGGGATGTGATCTTAGCAGATACTATGTCAGAGATAATTTTCAATATGCTATTTTCTAATTCATTTTTCATTTTATCTTCATATGCTTTACTGTCACAAAAAGCAACTGCTAATGTTTGAAAAATGCTATCATAAGCACACGTATTGGTAAGTACGACATTGTAATTATCAACTTTGCTTGGTTTTATGCTTAAATTTCCATTTTTTAAAAGGCCAATTGGTCTTCTCGTAGATTTTGAAGAAAAATCAATTTTTGACAATTCAGGTTGTACTTGAAGGTAAGAACTTTTCAACCTCTTTTTAGGAGGATATATTAATCCTCTCCAGTTTTCAAAAGCAGAATCTTCTTGATTTAAATTGTGGGTGTTTTTTTTAGAGAGACATTTGGAGCAAATTCTTTTTTCCCCATATCCTTCAAGAGAAGAATCATCGCTTAAAGGGAAGGAGCACTCTTCTAAAATGTGTACGAAGCATCCACATTTTACACATTTATGGGCTCCTGTCGGCAGATGACCATTTGCACAAGCTACACACTTTGGAATGTTAAGTTTATTTTTTTCATTCGGATTTATTGCTTTAGATGTTTCTTGATTTGAATTGTAGGGGTTTTTTGTGGAAAAACATTTCAAGCAAATTCTTTTCTCACCGTATCCTTCAAGAGAAGAATCATCGCTTTGAGGGAAGGAGCACCCTTCTAAAATGTGTACGAAGCATCCACATTTTACACACTTATGGGCTCCGGACGGCAGATGACCGTTTGTACATGCTATACATTTTGGAATGTTATTATGTTTATTTTTTTCAATAGGATTTGTGGGCTTAGGTTTTTTTAGATTTGAATAGTGAGAGTTTTTTGCGGAAAAACATTTAAAGCAAATTCGTTTTTCTCCGTACCCTTCAAGAGAAGAATTATCACTTAGAGGAAAGGAGCACCCTTCTAAAATATGTATGAAGCATGCACATTCTACACATTTATGGGCTCCTGACGGTAGATGACCGTTTGCACATGCTACACACTTTGAATTGCTATTAAATTTGTTTTTTTCATTAGCACTTGTGCCCTTAGATATTTCTGGATTAGGTGTCTGCATAGTTTTATTTAAAGACGTTATTTGTTTACCATCATTTTGAACATTATTTCCAGTACTTAGTCTGGAATTCCGATTTGCGGCTGCTACTAGTTTCATTTTTCCGTCTAATGACTTCAGATGAATTTTAATGAACTCATCTGCTCTATGTGAAAGATTTTTTCCTAAAAATACCCTGTTTTTCAAATCATTAAAGTTGCTTTCCACAGCTGCACTACTACCTGTTAAATCACCATATTTGAAAAATGGTAGCATAACTGCGGACCAAAGGGGTAGTGTTTTACTGAGAGAGATAAATTTGTCACATATCTCTGGCAAATAATGCATATTATCGTGATCACCCTCTTCAGTTTGTAAGTTTTTACGTTTTTGAATTAAATAATTCATCCAGGTTGCAAAATTATTAAAACCTTCCTCCTTGACATAATCTTCCGAATCTGGGTTTTTGTTATTTCGAATCATAGCCTCAATGTTTTCGCTGAAATGAACATTTCCAAAAGATATTCTATCTTTCAACTTAAGTTTTGCCACTTCGAACCGAGTATATTGGTTTGAAGCATTTTTTCCTTCAGTTTCGCTAGTGGCAATTGTTATCATGTCTTGAAATATATCCGAAATTTCATTTATATCTGTTGACTGTATTGCTTGTGCCAAACTCCTTATGTACAAATTTCTAATTCGAAATTTTTTTTATGCAGGCAACTCCATGAAGATATCATTTTAATGGTATGGGCAACATCACATCGGATGAATGTTTTCGGAATGTTTTGCGAATTTTCAAAAATAATATTAAAACAAGCATTTACATAATCTTTTAAAGACTGAAATTGTGAGAAAGCTCTCACAATACCTGATAACAAGGCCACTGATTGATCGCAAACAATCTCTTTGGGTATTGGAGCTCCATACCTCAGCCAAGTCGTGAGCCAATTATAAATAGAATGGTTGTCATGTGATTCGGAAAGCATGTTGCAAACCGAGTATTGCATATTCGTGTTTTGTTCTCCAACTGTTGCGTCGTATAAAAATATATGCTTGGAAAATTTTTTATATGGGCGTTTTATTTTTTTTACTATACTCCCAGTAGCATCAATGCTTAATTTTGAGTTAGGATTCTCTTTACAATAAGCTGCATACACATGCATTTGCGATGGAAGCCAATATATTACGTTAAAAGGGTCATACCCTAATACTTTAATTGTTCCATTAAATAATGGATCATGCATTATAATATGTATGCTTATAATAGGGTTTTCATTTTCGTGTTTTTTCTTCTTTTCTCGATGTTTCATTATCCTTAAAGCATTTGATGTTGGTAAATGTGCTGGCTCTGCTTCTCCAAAATTCATATATATATGAGCCTGTTCATTTCTGTAAGCACTTGAAGATACATTTTTCTCGCAAATTTCCGATACAGCGGATTTCCTTGTTTCTCCTGTCAAAGGGCACTTTTTAGTATTCTGGCATATTTCAAATTCACCTTTGTATGTACAAGTGAAGATTGCTGAACTAAATTCATCAGGTTGTTGTTCGAGAAAAGCTTTAAAGATAGAATTACACGATGAACATTTGGCAAATATTTTTAAAAAAATATCTGAATTTGGATGAACTTTGGCTCTCTTAAAGACTAATCGACACGGAAGGTGAGTTTTCAGGAAAAACTTTTCATTAACTATCGAGGTCCAAATATTTGGTGTCAGTATGTTGTAATTTCGGTTACTTCTTTCCGAGCTTTGATAAGAAACTGTTTTGGGATATATATCCAACCATTCTTTTGGAGATAATACAATACTAAATTCACGTTTACTAATCTTTGCGGACGATTCATCACTTGAATTTATGTCACTTGCACCACTTAAATTGATTTCATCGTGATAACTACTGGATTCGTCCTTTTCAAATATTTCTTCATTAAATTTTTCCAACCACAATTTATCACATATATCGTATCTATTTTGCTTAAATATAATATATAAATATTTAGCAGAAATTTTATGTTCAAAATATTTACTTATATTGTGCCATATTGGATCCGAAGGAGGTTTTATCCGACCATCTTGGGTGATAACTTCATTTTTGAATTTCGTTAATTCTGCTACAAGCACTGATGAACATATAACGGATTTTCTTGGCATTTTTAGAATGCTTATATTAAAACAATTTAAATTATCAATCGTTAATAGATGAAAAAGACACTTTCTCTGGTCATCATACAACTGTTCAGATAATTAAAAATATGGAAAACCGGCGTGAATTCAAGAGAAACGCTTCCAGTGAAATAATGTACAAGTCTGATTTCCCTTTCGGGATGGACTACTTTAGAACCCATAAACATCTAGCTGTTTATTTCTAAACATAATAAGCTATGAGACTCCAATCTCGATAAAATTACCCACTTGGAATGTGTTATGCGGTCTGTCTCTTACTCAGCACCTTCTTAGTTAAGTATCTGACCCTACACTTAAAAAGGTTACGGGTTCTAGGTTTTAACATGCCTCTTAGTTGGATATTTATTGCCCTATAAATATTGAACAGACTTAGGGTGGTTGTCAAATTCAATATTCGACAAACACAAAATTTCCTTACTCTTTTTTAAATGTAAAGGAACCAAATATGCAGGGCTGGGATTTGGAATAGAAATGAGTCTTCTATTTGTCAATTGTATTTTTTTTCTTTTTCAACCGCATTACATGTAATTTTGATAAAGGTTTTTTTCTACTTCTGTAATGATTTTTCTCCTATCATCTATATCAAAACGAAACTTTGACAATATTTTCTGAAAACTCTTTTCCGTTTAACCCTTTGCATCACCGAGAAAATTCATTGTTTAAGTGTTGAAATTAATGACAAATAAAACAACTTTACTTGTAAATAAGAAATAGCTACACTTCACGCATTCAATAAACCGAATTTTTTTAACCAAAATTCTGATGCCTTTGTGGCATTTGGGAATTAAAATTAAGTGGTTTCATAGATATACAACTGCGACGTAAGGGGTTAACTAAAAAAGCGAAAACGTCTTCCAATTGCATAGTTTCTGATTAACAATGCCTGCCAATTTTATGGATTCGAAAAAAAATAAATAAATAAAAGTGTCCTACATTTTTCTTTTAGATTTAAATGTTATATTAAATTCAGTAGAATTTAAAGTAGGTTAAATGATGAATTACATATATTTTTATCCTGTGTATGAAGAACAAAACGATTAAGTTTATTTATTTTTCTTTTTTTTAAAATTAAGTATATATATATATATATATATATATACTTAATAATATTTTACTTATATATAGTTTTACTTAAAACTTTTTAAAAGAATTTTTGGATTATATGTATGCATGTCATTAATTATAAAATTTTAAATCTACCGGGCATGGACACTGGAGAGTTTTTATTTTCTGGAAGAAGGAGATGATATGTAGATAGATCCTAATCAATATTAATGCTATCAAACAATTTCCTGGGGATGTTTTGCCCGCTTCCCCCTCGGCCCACGGACGGCGTTAGAGGAGGTGGGGAGGGTTCGATGGTCAAATGCCCTCTCCATCGAGATGGAGACGGCATTTGGAATGATAGGAATAACAGGAATGATAAATAAATATTAATTATCATTCATGAAAATATCTTGACTTAAGAATAGAATTAGCCGAGATTAACTCGAATTGGAAGCTCCGACCCCGTATTTACCGGTAGAAACGAAGTACAAACTAAAACTACTCACAATTTTTTGTCTAGATCGGAGAATTTTTTTTCTTTTTTACTTTGGGAAATCTCCGTTTCTTAGGCCCCTTAATCTATATTTTTGATTAAGTCGATGCCGCAGCAGGTACAAACGAAAATCTCTCGGTACTTACCGGTAAAAACGATTCACAAATTTTCATCAAACTCGGAAAAAGTTAATTTTTTTTACTATGGGGAATTCCAGTTTCGCTGGCCCCTTCATCTTGAAAATTGTATAGCTCGGTACCGGAGCCGGTACAAACGAAAATCTCTCGGTACTTATCTGTACAAACGAAGTACAAACGATTGACATATGCGAAATTTCCAGGTCCGGTGGTGGAGGGGCCAGTGAAGTGCTCCCCCCCTAAACTTAAAATTTAATAACTCGGTACCGGAGCTGGTACAAACGAAAATCTCTCGGTACTTATCTGTACAAACGAAGTACAGACGAATGGCATATGCGAAATTTCCAGATCCGGTGGTGGAGGGGACAGTGAAATGGTCCCCCCAACTTTAAAATTTAATAGCTCGGTACAGGAGCCGGTACAAACGAAAATCTCTCGGTACTTACCGGTACAAACGAAGTACAAACGAATGGCATATGCGAAATTTCCAGGTCCGGTGGTGGAGGGGCCAGTGAAATGGTCCCCCAAACTTTAAAATTTAATAACTCGGTACCGGAGCCGGTACAAACGAAAATCTCTCGGTACTTACCGGTACAAACGAAGTACAAACGATTCACAAATTTTCATCAAAATCGGAAAAACTTTATTTTTTTACTATGGGAAATCCCCGTTTCACTGGCCCCTCCATCTTGAATCTTGAATAACTCGGTACCGGAGCCGGTACAAACGAAAATCTCTCGGTACTTACCGGTACAAACGAAGTACAAACGAATGGCATATGCGAAATTTCTAGGCCCGTGGGTGGAGGGGCCAGTGAAATGGTCCCCCCAACTTTAAAATTTAATAACTCGGTACCGGAGCCGGTACAAACGAAAATCTCTCGGTACTTACCGGTACAAACGAAGTACAAACGAATGGCATATGCGAAATTTCCAGGTCCGGGGGTGGAGGGGCCAGTGAAATGGTCCCTCCAACTTTAAAATTTAATAGCTCGGTACCGGAGCCGGTACAAACGAAAATCTCTCGGTACTTTTCGGTACAAACGAAGTACAAACGAATGGCATATGCGAAATTTCCAGGTCCGGTGGTGGAGGGGCCAGTGAAATGGTCCCCCAAACTTTAAAATTTAATAACTCGGTACCGGAGCCGGTACAAACGAAAATCTCTCGGTACTTACCGGTACAAACGAAGTACAAACGATTCACAAATTTTCATCAAAATCGGAAAAACTTTATTTTTTTACTATGGGAAATCCCCGTTTCACTGGCCCCTCCATCTTGAATCTTGAATAACTCGGTACCGGAGCCGGTACAAACGAAAATCTCTCGGTACTTACCGGTACAAACGAAGTACAAACGAATGGCATATGCGAAATTTCCAGGTCCGGGGGTGGAGGGGCCAGTGAAATGTACCTAAAACTATGTTATTTAATTATTAGATATTGTTTCCGATATCTAATATTTAGTAATTAATGGATAGAATTTTACGGTACGAATTGTTTTTTTCCCAACGCACACGACTTTCCAAACGAACCAATAATTTGGAAGACATATGAGCAGAATTATGAAAAAAATCTATTCATAAAAAGTTATACATATATATATGTATACATACATGTAAAACGTCGGAGTGATCGTAGAAAAAACACCTGGTGAAACGTTGACATAAACGGATCATTACATGACGCAGTTGGAAAACGTAGAAACACTTGTCTCAGTTAAAAGAAATAAGTGAACTTTCCTATACGTCGTGGCTGTCATACAAAGGTAGATGGGTGAATTTATTGGGTGATTTCTCCATTAGAATGCAAAATATCAAGAAATACGCGACATAAATCTTTATTGCTGTCCAATTTCATTCGGCTTCTCCACATAACATTCCAAGCTCCAAAAATACACCTCTCACGAAAAGGAAGGCATCAATTTAAATCACCCTCTGGAATAAATACAAAAATTTTCTTTATGCAACTATATCTGTCAACAATGCGTGGAAATCGACAAACAGCTACCTTCCAACTCCATGTTACATTGATTTTAAAAGGAAAATAAAGTATATGTCCTACAGTAAATAACGCAGCTCGGAACATATCACGACTCAAAGAACATTCGATAACATACTGACACTTCGCGGGGATTAGTTTAGCAGCTAAAAGGGCCGTGATTTTTATCTTTTTCCTGCGCGTTTGTGAGTTTTAATCGCACCTCATACAATCCTGCTCGGGCTAAGGCCAACGTAAGTATTTAACATAAGCATGGAAAGTTCAATCAACGTAATCAGAAAGTATAAATAGAACGTTTTCAACCACTTCATTGTTTAGTAGGAAGAGCTTCATGTTCGGATTCTTTCCCAAATCGCGGTAGCTCGCAAAATTAAACAGAGGTAAAAAGTCTGTAACCACAATGCATTATGGAATTGTCCAAACGATATTTTAATAAAATATAAAAAATAAAGCTTTTGAAAAATGTTTTTTATTCTAAAAAGGAGAAATGGACTAATAGAATATATTTAATATTTCGAAATAAGAGATTGACATTTAAGTAATACAACTGAGTTCTTTTTACGAAAATAAATAATATATTATGCATTATTATTATATAATAATACCATTATATAATAATTATTATTATATAATAATAATTATTATATAAGAATAATATATTAAAGAAAAAAGGGAAAGTTAGACGAAAAGTAAATATTAGTAGATTACTGAAACATAAATAGAAGTATATTCTTATAAGACTTTATAGCAAAATCGAAACGAGAAAAAGGCGATTTCTTTCATTATTATTTCACACACACACACATATATATACTAGTAGTCTTCGTCCGCTGGTCGGTTTTTCTAAAGGAACCTTGAACCAAACGAAGTATATCTAGTAATGATTTAAAAAAAATAATAATATCTAATCAAACATCCATAATTGTTGTCTTATTTGTATAATGTTATATTGTACTGCTCAAAATCGATGTTGACTACAAAATGGACAAAATAGCTCTAAAATGACTGAAGTATCTAAGTATAACTATTTTTTTAGCAGGTGTGTTATCTTGAATTTCCCACTTTACCTAAACTTGCTGTGGAGATATTGAGAAACATCTCAGAGGCGCCGGAAGTGTATAAGAAGTGGTCAGAGAGATTTCCAATGATATATCACATAAGGGTGTAGGCCAAATTTAGAAAATTGCTCCCTCTCCCCTCGCTGAGTTCCAACTATCATGTTTTCCCCGGTGTAAAACCTTCACCACTCTTTAACTTTTTCAAATATTACAACTAATATTTATCAGATGGTCCCGTAAAAAAAGAAGATCTGTAATGATAAAACGCTACAATTCCAAAATTTTTCGAAAATCCCCTTCCCCCCCCCCCCCCGTAGGTCGGAAATTGGGGTGTGGGTAGGAAAGTTCAGAATATGAAAGAGCGATCCGAGGGATTATCGATGACATGCCACATGACGGGTCCAAAAAAATCTTTATGATTTTTGACCCCACTTTAACTCCCTCGGGGGTAGAAATTTTAAAATCGTTGAAAGATGCCTCTAGTTATTTTTTAATAGATGTATTTTCAGCCGTTTCAGGTTTTCACTGAAAACGACTGCCGAGTGCAAAATTTTCCAAAGTTCGACCTCCCTTTTAACCAACTCAGGAGGGCAAATTTTAAAATCTTTGAAATATGTGTTTAATAGATTTTTTAGTTGATTTAATTTGTGAAATTTCACGCTGCTATCTTAAACGGCTGCTGAGATGTTCCAGAATTTTTTACTCACCCCCCTTGTTAGTTCCCCTTAGAGCGGGAGTTTTCAGAAATCCCATCTTAGTGCACGCTTACATCATAAGAAGTATATTTATCCCAATTTTTATACTTCTACGTTTCTTAGTTTGGGCTGTGCGTTTATTATCAGCCTTGCCCGTACAAACTATTTTACATATGTATATTCATATATTGATTGATAGAAAAAGTATTAAACTGGGGCTGATTTTGGGGTTCTAGGGGGTCATGATCGGCACAGATCTGGAAAAACTTTTCAGAAATTCCAACATAGGGGTCAATGTAATAAGTAATAGTTCTTGCGAAATATACCTAATATTCACTGTAAATCCTATCAGAAAGCAAATAAATAAATAAATATTTTTTTAAAAGTATGGCGAATCGAAATTAGAAATTTATATTCGTTCGTTATAGTGGTTCATACGAATAAAAATATTAAGATAAAGAAAGTGAACAATAAAATTATAAACTATTTTTTGAAAAAGCTGTTTATTTTAAATGCTACTAAAATATAAAGATAATAATAATAAAAAATTCTTTTACATTTTAATTCATACTTTAGAAACTTACTGCAAAAGACGTGATAGAAAAATTCTTTCAAATTTACATCTTATTTTCAATACAATAATAAAAGAAAATTACCTTTCAAATCATCATCTTTTGAATATATAATTTTCAGAACTATTCCAGAGAATTATTTAAACTGTTTTAGCTAAAAATACTCTATACTGAAAGTCTTATAAATAAGAAAAAAAGTAATGACAAAAATATGGAAATAAAGAACCCTCTTGCTCTTTTATCATTCTGAAGATGATGAAAGTTGTTATACTTTGGAACTTGTCCAGGAGAGTTATCCAAAAAGAAAATATTGTTCTCAAAGATCGATGCAAATAATAATGAGGAAAAGTTTTCTTTGACGCTCGTTATTTTTTTAAACTTATTTCTTAAAGTTACTTATTGATTTGTCATGAAAATAACGGCTGGATTCAAAATCATTTATTTGCGTCACTACCAGTTTGTTTTTGTTTTCAGTAATATCAATTGCAATAACTCTATCACTTTATTTGTTTTTATTTGCATGACATTATTGAAGGTTACTACAAGATACATTAGCAGAATATGATTTTGTATAATGTATAAGGATATATATGATTTTTTCTGGATTTTTATTCATTTACAGGCACACGCAAAAAACTCAGTTATTTTATTCGAAGTATTGCTTATTACGACATTTTTTGTTATGATATGTGTTTTTAAATTACTAAAATATTTAATACTAAGTGATTCATAAAAAAGGCTTTATATTATGTAGTACCACTCAGAAGTTATTTTTAAAAACATAGCCGAAAATGAGCTTGAATTCTTAAAATCGGATTTTATTTTGTTTTCGACATTTTCAAGCTGAACTATATTTTCTACGCCAAGAAACCTTAAGCACTTACGGTCGTATTCATGAAGATTTTCGACCGAGAGTTAAACCCCAGGTCCAGTAACTCCGAGTTGGGATTTTTAACCGAGAGTTGAAAACTCGTATTCGCCATCGTCGGATGAAAAGTTACCGAACCCAGAGTTCCTGGACCCCGGTTGAAAGAAGTATGCCTATTGGTTTAAAAATTCCCGTCTTTTTCGGTTTCGCGTAGCGACATTATTTTTGTTTTGTATGAAAAGCGTTTAAAAAATGGGGGGGGGGGTGTTTCAAAAAGAAGGAAAAACAAAGATTCAATGCTATTTTTTATTTTTTTTATTTTTCTCCACAATATATATGGAGAAAATTAAAACTTGCAGCCACTAAATATGGAAATTTAATTTATTGAAAGTTTTAATATTTTTTAAACTATTGATTCAATTACTTTTTTTTCTGTTTTCAATTGATAAATGAGTTAGGTAAATGATATGAATCGTGTTAACGGCTAAAAAAAAAATTAGTTATTTAGTATTTTTGTATTAGTTAGTAATTTTTTTTTTCAAAATAATTTTTACATATTTGCTTAAAAATGGAATTTCATTTGGATAAAAACTAATGAAATTTGACTTGAATAAAAACTAAAATTTTATTCCAACAGTTATTATGTTCATTTTCATTATTAATAGCTTTAATCAGTAATTAAGTAATTTCTAATAAGGAAAATATTAAAATAGAAAAAAAAAGGAAAAAATGAAAAAAAGTAGCCTGTATATCAGTATAGATGTTATCCAGATATAATAACTTTATTGTTTGGATTTTCGGCGAAAACGGTTAATTTTAATCGAGCTAGATAGCTATTAATATTCCAAATAGACTGGAAAAAAGTAGTGAAATAATATTAAGAGAACTGCAGAAAAAGAAGAGCTGGAGATTCTGACACTGCCCCGGCATTAGGGACCAGGCCGCAAAGGCACGACACATGGGCGCATATAGTTATCACTTCCGATTGATTGATCAACCTTTTTCATTTAACTAATAGTTAAATAAATTTCCACACTTCTTGTAACTTTAAACTGTATACAGTGCGATATTTTATAAGAAGTTATTTTAAGGAAAAGAAAAATTTTAAACCTTTTAAAATTACTAGCATATGAATTTCCATTCAACACACAGAATCGAATAAGTCCTTTTAAAAATAATGATAAATGAATTCCGAACACTAGCCTGTCAAATAAATGTGAAATATTACAGAAAGTTGATTTTCCATTGACCAGTTTTTAGAGGACCCCCCCCCCTTCTCCACTCTTTGTTTATGAGAATTGTCATTCTCAGATACAAGATCAAATTTGATTCCGTAAAAAAGAAAAAAAAAAGAGAGAGAGAGAGAATCAAATGAGTTAAGCTCATTTGATTCTCTTTGACTATTTTTTGATAAATTAGTGTTAAATAAATAATTATGAAATATTATTACATGCACGCACGCACCTGTTTTTGGATCCGGTGTTCCATTTGAGTGAACGTATTTACTTCTCAAAGTAAATTGTAAAAAATCCTATTTTATTTTATATTTTTTTTAGCTTTGTTATTTTATATTTTTTACTCATTTAAATATCATTTAATTAGATGTAATAAGAATTTTATTTAGTATAAAAGAAAAGAGATTTTATTATATATATATATTATGATTGATTAATGAAAGATTTCTAGATTAGATTGGTAAAGTAATGATAGCAATCTATCAAAACAGTTCGAATTCATTATTAATAATTTCATATAATTTTACATTACATAATAAATAAAATAGCTGTCTTTTGTTTGTGAATTTGTGGAGAAGAATGAGTCCCCATTAGCACCATCCTACCCACTCCCTCTTTATTTTTATTATTCTTTTATTTATGTTTGTGTATGTGTCATGTGTTAATTAAAGTACTCAAGATGCTGTATAAGATATAGAAATAAAAATTAAATTAAAAATGCTTCCAAAAATAGAAGAATGTATGTAATCTCATATATATACATATATGTTATCTGTTTTTAACTAGTTTATTTATATTTATACATATATTCCCAACATTATATGTTGAATTGTTTGTTTTCATAAATACTCATATTTGCCAACAATTTATTTGCCTTAAAATAGTCAGCATTACTGAAAGAGCTGATAAAATTATTTTTGGTATGGGGTGGGTTATTTAAAAAAAAGTTTTTGTTTTTATCATTGTATTTCAAATTTTTAGTAATTTATTGTTTTTAAGCTAATTATAAGGAGTAAAAATTATAAGTGATCTCTAAAAGAAATCTCACAATTTCAGGAGGTAATTTAATTTTATTTAAAAATTGTGAGGTTCGTGTTTTAAGTAGCTAAAAGGATTTATTATTACTATTATTATTTTCGCATAAAATAGTATTTCTAATGCAATATTTTATACTATATATAATTTTAAAATTAAATGGCAGTTGAAAAATAGATGTATTTAAATTAAAAGTTTGAAATTTCACAAAACTTCGGATACAAACAATAACAACAATGCTATAGTGTTAATGATAGCAGGTATTTCATGTAATTACGATTCATATTTTTAAAAAGAACAAAACTTCTAAAATTCTTCAATAAACTGATAAAAGCTAAATGAATCGTTTAAATTTTAAGTCAAAATATCTAATTTATAGATCTGATAAACATTTATCTAAGATTGTACATAAACAATAAATCTTTCGCGCAATAAAACCAAACTTTAATTTGTTAAACTTACTATAAGTACGGATAAAAAAATCTACAGAGCATGTATGGATATTTAAAGATAATCTTCGTATTTCTCTAGATAAACAAAAATACAAATCAGAAAGGTATCTCACATTTTAGTTAGACCTTATGTAAGTACGATATTTGTTTCGGTACTGTTAAAATACATTCCGTTTTTTTTTCGTTTTTTTTCACAATAAAATTGCAAAAAGTAAATGACTTTAAACAAACTTTAGACAGACGCGAGACTTGTTACTTTAATAACAATTTATTAATCTTTTGCCTAAGTAATGTTGGCTATTTTTAAAGCAAATACTTTTTCGCGACCACACATATTTATGTAAACAAACAGTTCAACATACAATACATAGAGCATTTATACGTAAATATAAATATATCAAATAAAATTATTGAAGGTAATACAGATATATGAGATTACATACCTTTACATAATGTTCCTCTGCTTTATTTGATAGTATATTTTCTATATTTTGACAGCACCCATATTAAGTACGCAAACACCGCCATTGTAAAATGGCGTTTCTCTCGATAAAATTTTTTCTCTTCTTGCTTGTTTTTCGTAAACTATGCATGCTCGGTTGAGAAATCTTGAGAAATTGAACCTGGACCTCACTGAAGAGCAAGGTTAGGTTATGCGACCTGACCTTGGATTTCCCCCTCAAACTGGTTCAGTCAAATTGATGAAGAATACCGAATCTGCTTTCAACCCCGGTTTCGGGGGAAATTCTGGATCCAAGTTGATCGTGAATACGAATGTTAGCCTCTTTATAAAAATGATAATTTCTAAAAGATTTATTTATGTAGTTTTATGCATGAATTCAATTTTCGCTTAATATGGGGTTAAATATACGTAAGTAATAATTAAAATAAAAAAATTGTAAAAGTCGCCATAAAATAAAAATAATTTAGGACATGTTTCGAGCTAAAAATAGTAACAACATCTAAAGAAAACACGAGTACGTGTTTGCTTCCGCTGATGACACAACCGTCTTAAGCAATAACAACAAAAAATAACCTAATATTAAAACAGAGACAGCGTTGTAGTACTAAAAGAATATCAGTACTAAAGCTTTTAGCAAAGCAACTTCAATGAACTCGTTATTTTATAAAAATTTTCAATTTGTTATTTCCTTGAGAATATATATTGTTATATTCGAAGTAAAATGTATATATATATGATTTTCCACCATTAATTTTTAAATCGATTGTAAATTTCAAAGATAATTTCCTGCAAACAGATAAAAAAAGAACGTTTATTCTTTAGAATATCAGTATAGATAGATGAGTAACTAAAGCTTAAATTAAAGACAAAGATATGTTCGTTTAAATTTCTAAAGATTTTTTTTACAATATTTTGAGAAATGTATGCGAGAAATTGCTTAAATGCAAGATAGTTTAAACAGATTTCTAACTGAAAAATACTTTCGAAGAATCGTTAGCTATATAATTTCCCATTTTCACATGGGATTTCAATGATTTCATTTCCTTTAAAAACTTTTGGTTCGTAACATGTTTAACATGGTTTATATTAACTCCCATTGTACGAAAGTTAATAAAAACTGACAAGTGCACACATGCTGTAAAATGTACATAAAATTGTGGCAGGAACAGGGAAAAATGTAAATTCTAACTTTTTTTTCAAACATATTTCCTTTTTCTTTGTTTGCTATACATTTTACTTTTTAAAAAATGTTATACCACGAGAAAAATTAGAAATGCAAAATTAAAGTATCTTAATATCATGACATTTAAACATAAATAGATGAAAGTTCTAAATTTAATGTTAATCAAAACTTGTTCCCAATAAATGCTTTCCACGTCATTAGTTAGAGAAACAAACCATACTCGAAATGCTTATTCACAATAAGCCGATTAGAATATTTGTTTAAAAAGTAAAATGTGTGAAAGGTGGTTGTAACGCTAATTAAAACTTTATCGTCACTTTGTTAGACATATAAATGCTTTCAACTTTTACCTTTAGCAAAACTTTCTGGCATTATATCCTCGCTGATTAAAATTTATTGACACGTATATATTTGTAAAAGGCGCTTTACTTGTATACGTGTGAATGATGAGAGAAAATCAAAGCTGAAGTGCATTTGTTTAGAAATTAGTTCTGTATTTCTGAATAAAAGTGTAATTGGGGGATGACTTTAATTAAAATTACATCACTTTAACATTAGAACATCTGGAAATTTTATCTAGCCTCTATAAAAATATTTTAACACCAGAATTTTATTTAAGACAATTTTACTTCTTTATTTAATTTTTTTTCTAAATAGGATTAAACTAATTTCAAGAAAAAAAATTCTGTTTCAAATCGATATTATGCAATTTGATTGGTATCAAATTGACACCAGCTTGTGTTAAAAGAAAAGAAACTTTTTTATGTTAATACTAAAACACTTCAATGAATATTATTTATATATTCTGGAGAATACATTTGCACTATAATTGGGAAAATCAAATTCCAGTCATTGCAGACTTTTATGTCGTCGTCAAAAAACCACAGTCTATTTTAGGACGACTGCCAAACAAATATTTTACTATTATTTTTTTTTTATTTATAGCGATTATGATAGTTACTGTTTCTATGACTTTTACATTTATTGCTCATTGATAAATTCTAAAAAACTCAACATCAAAATTCTTTAGCATAAAAATTAAAAAATATCTAGTTTAGAACAGAATTTTTCCAAAAACATTGCTCAATTTAGTGAAATTTTCTGAATTTTTATATAGTATTTTTTTTTCAAGCAATGTGCTTTTTAATTATGTCTCCAAAATGTGATTTTTGCTGTATTAATGTAAAAAAAAAAAAAAAAAAAAAAAAAAAAAAAAAAACTAGTGTCAGAGTTATTATTAGAAAATGATTGGCCAAAGCAAATAAAAAATAAAACGCCAGATTAGCTCATAATAAGATTAACTATAAGATATCACACAATTAGGTTAAATTGACGTCCATGAATGAAATGCGATATTTTAATTTTGCATTATAAGCAAAGATATTATCCATATAATTAAAAATACTAAAAAGTTAATTTGCATGTGAATATGCTAAATTATTATTGTCTTAAATTTTTGACGGGGGCAGAAGAGTCGTTTGTTTTGTTTTCAGCAAAATCGTTTTTAGTTTTGTTTATGTTCTTTAGGCACATTTTTATAAATGACTTTTTTTAAAGCCAATAATTTTCATTAATATTTCTTTTATTGTAATACATTAATTTTTGCTTATTTACAAATTTCGCTTTATCCATTATATTATGTTCTGTTTAAAAGGGGTATTTTAATTTTATATAGTAAATCAAGTTACTACGTAGTTACCAATTAAGTCAAGTAAATGAAAAGGTAAATTAAATCAAAATGTGACAGGATTTTTTTCTTTATTTTTTTCTTTATTACTTTATCGTCTTTTTGTCACATATTATGTTTTACATTTCTATACATTATGATTTATCTCTGTTCAGGGCCTGGCTGTCACACAGGCCAACTAGGCTGTGGCCTTGGGCCTACTGCTGTTGGGGGTCCAAAATTTTATAAAATTATTTAGAAAAAGAAGTCTTAAAATTACAGTTTCTGCGGTTAGTTTCTTCAAAAACAGAAATACATTTTGGTTAACTTTCATACTGTATAATAATATATAATAATATTCCCCCTATTCCCCCTTTTTCTCGCAAAATTGTAGCAACTATTTTGCTGTGAACGGAGCCGAAAAGATGCTGGCCCTTGGGCCCCGTACAACCTTAACCGGAATCAGTTTATATTGCCTATTAAGCTTTCAATAAAGATTGACATAGTATGTTGTAACTTATTTATAGTAAGTTGTGTTAATAAAAATGTATGTAGCTTCAAAATATGCAACTTTATTTTTTTTTCTTCTCATTTTGTTTATTTTCTTCATGCACATTTATATAATAAAATGTTTTAGAATGAAATACTGTTTGTCATGATGGCTTTTGCCTGTTTTGTCATTTGTTATTCTTTATTTATTTATGCGTTCCGGTCTGCTTTTTCTATTATGTGCTATTTAAAATAATTTCGATAATTTTCAATGCATTACATAAATTTAAACAGACATTATTCATTATTAGAAAATAAGTACATCAAAATAAGCAAAATACATTGCTTTTTTGAAATTTCTAACAATAAAATGGTTTTTATTGTTTGAAACGTAACCACATGTACATATGCTTATAGTATATCCGCCGTTTACTGCTACTGCAACCCTCTAGTGGTTGTGGAACCGACATAAAATATAGCTTATGTATGAGCAAGATCTATCAATAACAGTTTATAACTATTATTTTTTTACATAGTTTAGTATTTAATAAATTTAAACACAAAAAATTAGAACGCTTTTAAAACGTTTCTTTTTTAATTTGAAATTTGCTTTCAAAGTTTCTTAGAAAGATTTTGCATATTTTAAAATCCAAAATTCAAAATGTCAGATTCCTTAATATCACGCTTACGAAAAAGTGAAATTTCGAAGATTTGCAACTGCAACCCCTCCCGTGAGGTAAGAGTGAAAACAACAAGAAGTATAAACTATCTTGGAGCAGGGATTCTCACTGTCAGTTTCAATCATTGCCTTCGAAATCGTTCTGATATTCTTGCTATAATGTAGAAATTGCAATTTAGAACGCCGTCTGACGATTTTCCAAATTTTAAATTTCGGTTTTTTTAGAAAATATTTTTAGAGATCATTTATATCTTATAAGTAATAACCAAACATAGTTTCAAGATGTTAGCTTCTATAGTACTACAAAAAATAAAAATTTTTAACGTGTTTTCTTCCTGTTATCCGCAGGCAGTACTAACACTTTCATGAAATGCAACCTCATATTAGAGCAAGGTCTATCAACATAAATTTCCAAACATTTTTAAAAAAAAATTGTTTAATACTTCCTGGAATTGTTCACAGATAGGAATTTAAAGCATTTTGGAACGTTTTTCACGCATCTTGATTGATTTAAACTTCAGAAATTCACTTTTTCAGAAATACTCTTAGAGATATTTTATATCTCACAAGTAACTACTTGCCTAATTCCATGCATATAGGACCTTCCATAACACAAAAATCACATTTTTAGAGCTTTTTTTGCTCTTGCATCCCTTTTCGAGTGGTGACCACCAGTATAAAGTATCGCCTATCTTGGAGCAAGGGCTATTCCCATAATTTTGACACCATTATTTTAAAAATCAGTTCGATACTTTCTGCGATTGCGTAAAAATCGCATTTTAGAACATATTTAAAACGCTTTTCGAGCAATTTCACTTCATTATATTATTTGGAGGCTATTAACAGAAGCAGATACTAAACTACTTATATTTTTTAAGGGCAGATAAAATTTTGCAAATGAAACAAAAATTCATCGGGTTTTATAACAGGCAATAATTTTTGACCCATCACGTACTTCAATTAAACTTTTTTTCTCTTTTAATGAGAAAATGACAACGTAAATACAGAGTAATCTGCTTTCTCCCCATCGCCTTTAACAGAAATGGAGTACTTCTGTTGCCGCAATTAGATAAATGGCATTAAAATCTACAAAAAATTAATACTTCAAAAGAGAATTAAGATACAGATTTGAAACAAATTGCATTTAAAAGTACATTTTTTCCCTATACGACGATGCAAATATTAAAAGTGTGCAATGTTTAATAATTTTCAGTAGCAAAAATTTCAAAAATGAAATTACATTTCTAAATTTAAAGCGTTTCATTCTCAAAATGACGTATGCGGTACGCACAGATACGTTTGGCCTTTATAATATAGATAGATAGGTTGTATTTTAAAAACTAAACAAGTTTAAGTTATTATTCTTTCGATTAAAAAAAATTAAAAGCGTTTTTACGCAAAGAAAATACTAATACTAATTATTTCGTATTTTCTTTGAAATGTGTTTTAAGTAACAAAATCGTAAATTTAAGTAATTATAATTTAATATATTCTCATTTATATATTTGCACTCCTAAATTTAAATAATTATTCGCCGTTATTCAGAAAAAAATATTTTAGACGATTAAAAATGTGAAAAATACAGAGGAAATTTAAAGATTTCAATATTTATGTCACCTATTTTTTAATTTTATTGTTTATAAAAGTAAATTTGTGAAATAGATAGTTATTTTTAACTAATATCTTTTTAACCTCACAGCAGGTAAATATGCCTCCCATGTGTGAATTTGTTATTTGTTCATAAAAAATGATTTCCAATAAAAATGATTTAATGTCACATGTTTTCATACACGCAACTCACCGAAAAATTGGTTTATCATGTAATAGCAATTAGCAGATTCTTTTTTTGTGTGTAGAAAGTATGGAAAGCACTTACATCTCTGATTAAAATTTATTGTTCTTACAAAGAAAATCTCCATAAGTGCATACTCAGAAAATTAATATATATGTATATATAATTTTCTCCTCATGAATATATTAATATATTTATGCTTCCACAGTAATTTTGATCTAGCGTAAGAGAGAAAAAGGAAAAATGAATGCAGGTTTTCTTTATTTGGCGATTTATCACTGGTTGGCAACACAATGAATTTTGTTTAAAAAATACTCTTTTATGGTAACTATACTCTTTTAATTATACGTTTTCTGCTTTTAGTATTTGGATAGTTAAGGTAACTTTTACGCAAAAAAATACACTTTAATAACTTCAAATTAATCATATACATTTTTATATGTCTATATTGATTTATAACGTATTTGTTAAATGAGATTTAAATTGGAAGTACTTTTTTAAAGATATTCTTCTCTCTCACAAATATAGATTACGGTACGTTAGAAGGCCATTTTAAAGGCTTTATTTATTTATTTATTTATTTATTATTAATATTACTTTTATTATTATTATTATTTTAACTTTACCTCTCCTTCTCTTTTTCTCTGTCTGCATGTATGTATGTATATATATTTATATGTGCATATCAATCTTTTATAGATGTTGTAGCTTCTATAAATCTGTATAAATCTCTTCCAAAATGATAAATAAATTGAAGGGGCAGAGAGTCTCAGACAAGTTCGGACCAAGGTCAAAATCGAATCAAGATGGTTGAAATAGTGAGAGATTTTGTGAAGAAAGAAAAAAAATCCTGTAATTTTTAGAAAAGGTTTTTTTTAAGAAAACGTTGCTATTTCTGCCATAAAATTATGCAATAATTATACTTGTATTATTCTATGATTTTGCGTCGAGTTATATGAGAAGTCTCTGTCTCACGGTTATACTTTTTTTCGTATCAATAGTTTCGAAGTACAAACATGTATAATATCATCTCTTTTTCACAAATGCATGCGATAGTGATGCAGGATATATGTATTTATAATTCTGTTCTAGTTTACTATAACATGACTTTGCAGAAGTGAAACTAGTTTCTAATTTACTGTTAAATATAGCTTTATATGTTGTTTTTGTTGTTATTGTTTTTTATAAATGCAGATTTTGATATGAAAATTGACCATCAATTTGTTAAAAGTCTTGAAAAGAAATAAGAATAGCAAAATTCCTAATATCAGTTTATTTAAATTATAATGATTTTCTTAATTTTTTGGAAAACAAGGTTAGAAAATAATAGAGGTTATTTTTTTTAATTAAACATTCTGTATTTCATGTCCAATTTACAGTACTCAAGAATGATGATAATTTGTTAATTTATTCTAATGTTTAAATTATAATAAAGAAAGGAAATTACGTTTACATAAAAGAGATAATATTTAACATTTAATTATTATTTTTTAACTCGTAAATTATTTTTTAACACTTAAAAATTTTTGAAATTTTTTTATTCTCTGTAAATAGTTATATTTTTTAGAGATTGAAAAACTTTAAACTTTTAAAAACTGACAGGGAATTTTTTCATTCAGAGAACGACTTTTGAAGTAATTATTTCAGATTCGTTTATTCTGGCACTGAATCTTTTTTTCTAATTTAAAACTTTATGTGAAACAATTTTCTATTGTGGAAATATATTTTCAACGCTGTCTTTGTATTTTTCATTTCCAAACTCTCACAAAAATAAGATAATTTATTCTACCTCCTAGATAACATGTTAATGCTCTCTTCTTTTGCAGTTGCCAAAAATTTTGATTTTTTCAAATCAGGCACAATAATTTTCCATTTTGAGTTAGAAGTCTAAAAACTTTTATCGTGTACTAGCTAATTTTTTATTCAGCCTGCCTTTTCATTTAAATTTTTGCTACCTTTGAAACGTGTTCTTTTGATTTTTCTTTTTCTTATATGATATTTGATCGCATAGACTTTTGAATATTTCGCAAATTCTCAAAGGAAATGTTAAAAAAAATGTGATAATTTATCCCACGTTCTTTAAAGTGAACTTATCTTAAGGTAAGCTGCAGTTACAAAACTTCTCTATTGTATGGAAGCTCGATCAATAATTTTACTTAATGGAAAACAAATTTTTACATTTTTTCCGTATTAATTTATTTTTTGCCCTATTCTCAATTCTCATTAAAAATGTCTGTATATAATAATAAATTTTAATTGTTTGAATTTTTTTTTCAGATGGTTCATCAATTCTAAAAGGTCAACAAAAAATTAAAAATTTTTTTTGGTAATTTATAAAGTGTGAATTTGTGTTCATAAAAACAATGATTATTTCATATCTTATAAAATTATCTTCTGAATGATAATCTACATTAAATGTTTTATTTCATATAGTTGAATTGTATTCAATATTGTATTTTTTACACAAATATTTTCTTTATACAAGTGATGTGTACATACTTTTCATGAATTTCCGGATACATTATCAAAAGTGTAAAATTATTCCACGGATTCAACTATATTTTGTAGCCTCTTTTATCCCCCGATGTGCTATTTTTTACGGCAATAATTAAAGTGTAGTCTCTAAAAAAATAATCTAATTTATTTAAAAACTGCATTTCAGTTTTGCATATTAATTTTGTGTGGTTTTTCGTGCCATTATTTTAATGTTGTCAATTACCCCATTTCTCTATTAGGGAAAGGTGATATATTTAGAAAATAGTAATATATTTTTGACACCATTTATCCATATTAACTGAAAATAATATAATTAAAATAAGTGCTATTTTGCAAAAATAATAAATGAATGATTTCTGATAAATCAATAGTATCTGTATTAATTAAATGCATCAAAAACTTTGAAACCCTAAAATGAACTTTTCTTTAGGTAATCTGCAGTTACAAAACTTCTCTATTGTATGGAAACTCGATCAATTAATTTATTTAATGGTAAACAATTTTTCACATTTTTTTTTTCGCTTTAGTACCGTGAATTTGTTTATTCTCAATCCTCATTCAAGCATATGTAATAATAAATTTTAATTAATTTAATTTATGTTTGAATTTTGTTCAGATTTTTCATCATTTCTAAAATGTCAATCAAAAATTCGATACTTTTTCGACATTCTATAAAGTGGGCATCTGTTTTCAATGAAAAAAAAGGTTACTTCATAACTTATAAAAATATCTTCTAAACGAATTTCTACTTTAAATGTTTTATGTTAGTAAAATTTTATCTTATATTATATTTTTATAGAAATATTTTCTTTATACAAGTGATGTAAACATAATTTTCATTAATTCCCTGGTGCATTAGGGTATAAGTGAAAGGTGTAAAATTATTCCAGTTATTAAACTATATTTATACACTCTTTTTAACCCTCAATATGCTCTTTTTTTGGACGGCAATTAAAGTGTCTTATCTAAAAAATAAACCAATGTTACATAAGCCAGCCGTAAAAGAAATCAGATCTATCATTGTATGGTTAAATACTGTTAATCTCTACCGCATCTTTTTTAACATTTAAGCATCGTACATTTCAATTTTTATACCTTAATATTCGGAAAAAAAAAGAATTTTAAATGTAATTTACTTGAAAACTGCATCTCAATTTATTTTTGAGAGAATATTATTATTATTTTAGTAGTTTTTTCGAGCTGTTTATTTTATGTTGACAAATGAAATACTCAATTTCTGAAAAAACTAACGGTAAAATAGTCGAATAATAGTAATTATATCTTTTTTGTTCCTATTACTGTAATTAAAGTAAGTGCTATCTTAAAAAATATAAACGAATGATTTCTGATAAAATATATTCATTCAAGAATCTATATTAATTAAACACAATAAAAACTTTGAAATAAAAAACGAAAAAAATATTTTTGTTCTCCCTAAACCATTTTTAATTTTGCTCTGAGACAGACTTTTCGTTTCCCATTGCAGCTCGCTGTGGATAATTTTTTCGTCTTCTTTGCATATGCAATATGCACGCCTCCTCTTCATCATTTCGCGCCAACCCTGCTCCACCAGAGCATGTTCCATGCTGTTAATCGCATGGTGTTCACTGATTCACTGATTATCTCCACAGCCACTCTCTTTAGGACATGGTTAAAATTTTCGTAGTTTGCTAATTTTTTTTTTTTTTTAATCTAAAAAAAGGAAAATAATTGGAAACTCTATATTTCACTCCTCCTCCCCAACAACAATTGCTGCTACTGAATGCAGTTTATGAACCACATCCTTTTTCGTTTCCTTGCTTTTTTCGGCATGCCGGGAAAGACCAGGAACTAATATTAAAAAATCTGGTCTCCCTCAAATTTTGTGGAATGCCGGCTAATGCCGGGAATACAGCAGGGTTTACGCGTAAAATTTGCATATATTTTACCAGCCATTTTACAGAGGATTCTGATAGGATGTCAGTTGTATGTAGTTCAACCGCATAAATTGATTGTTTTTTTTTTTTTTTTTTTTTTTTTTTTTTTTTTTTTTTTTGGAAAGGGGAGGAGGCTGAGAAAAATTATATTGATTTTCACCATTCATTTTTCGTGTTCTTTGTCATTTCAAAGTTCAACGGTAAATTTTTGTTGATATTTTACCGTATTGTATTACAGAGCAATAGTTCGTAAATCCTTGTAATATTCATAGTGTTACTACAAGATTTTTAATTGTAACTGCATGATACATTTCATAAGACGAGCACTTAAAATTTCTTTGAATGCTGTTGCAGTTCAATTGCGATGCCTTAATGTAGTGTGTTGTTCTTTTCTATATGGGGAATTTTTAAATATTGAAGACACAGTCTATAGTTTCAAAGCAAAAACTGGAAGGAAAGGTTTTCCTTCCATCAGTGTGAAACACTGTTACATGTGTCAGGGCATTAAAATTGACAGTTAAAGGTGCCGATTAAGATTGTCTGCGACTAGCCTATTTGACAGCACCAGGCTTGGCGGCACAACCCCTACTACTCGTTGTTGCGTCTCTAGAGATACGAGACACTTGCCTATACAAAGTGTTAACAGCAAAACTACCATTTTAAAAACTTTATTTGAAAAGAATCTAACAGTTAATAAGAATGATAAAAATGACCTCTACTTGGTGTGATTTAAAATAGTAACTTATTTTTCTTAAACATTGAAACAGCGTTTTGAAAAGTGCGGACAAAAATGTTATTTATTATTTTAATTACTCGGTACAAAATTTATGAGCTTATAATGCATACGTAACTTTTTTCATTTTGTTGTCTATATGTTTAAATGCTAGTGAAATGGCCAATGGGAAAATTATGTGTACATTTTCAGATCTTTATACTTGAAAATTTTTATTAAAATTTTACTTTTAGCATGTTCGTTGATCAGTGAGTAATTTTATTTTTCAAAGCTCAAAGAATTTTTCAATTTCTAAAAACTCATGCGCATTTACTTTTTGACATTTTTTATGGTTTACTTCCTCAATAATTTACTTGTATAAATACACGTAACATGCTATGTATTTGGAGTGAAATAGTAGGAAATTATTTTGGAAACATTTATATAAAGAAAAGGAACTATTAAATATTTATTTTCGCGATAAATGTTTTCACCAGCGACAAGTTTATAAACTTTGGCCAAAGTAAAATTTATCACGTCTTAAAATAATAGATTCTAAAAGAAATTTAAAATTTACTGTAACCTTTAAATTTAATAGCATAAACATTTTCTTTGAATATAAGCAGTTTAATGTTTTGTTTTTTAATGTCGCTCTTTAAAATATATGTACATTACTAAAATTTTGAAGATTCAAAATAATACTTTAAAACTTTTTAGAAGTTTATTTTAATTATGTTGTGTGATACAAAAAAAGCATTATCTATTGAAAAAGTAAAATAAACCGTAGTTTTCTAAAACAGTTTATATTAAATAGACATACGTCCTTATTACCTTTACAATTATTTTTACAATATCGAATTTAAAATCAATTCTAAAATGTTTTAAATTTAACAATTCAAATTATTTAAAAATTTATTCTTTAATTGAGAAAGATGCGCGTCTATACCTAAAATGTAAAACAATAATTTTAGCAATAACAATAGTCTAAGAACTACACGCATGTTGTTAAATAACTTTTTAGGATATAAATACGGAAATTTTTCATGTATTACGATGTTTGTACTGGTTCTAAAACCTTAACAATTTACTTATAAACAAACACAGAACTCATAATAACACATAAAGAATCGTCCTTTGATGAATGTTTGATTTTAAACATTAGCGTTATAGCACGAATGTAAAATGCCACTTAAATACATGATAGGATAATAATAATAAAAAAACCATTCTTCCTAGTTTAACCTCACAGTAAGGTAATAGCTTAATAATACTCTAGCATGCATGCCATTTTTTTCTTTCCATTTTTTATCTACGGTAAAAAGTAAATTAATGACAAAAATTAACATATGCGAGCACAAAACAGTTCAAATTCGAATATATTACAAAAACAAGTAAAGAACTGTTTTTGGTGAATGTTTCATTTTAAATATTAGCGTTATAGCACGAATGTAGAATGCCACTTAAATATATGATAGAATAATTAAAAGCAAAAGCATTCGTCTTAATTTAGCCCCGCGGTACGGTAATAGCTTGATAATGTTCTGCAAGCGCTATTTTTTTCTTTTAAATTTTATTCTATGGTAAATGTAAATTATTGACAAAAATTATCTTATGCGAAGACAAAACAGTTCACATTTGAATATATGACAAAAGAAAATATGTTTTCACGTATAATATCGACTATCAAATCTGTTTTTAAATCCATCTGTTTTTATTAAACAAATTAAATTATATGGAAATATAAAGAAATAAATTAAAAACATAATATTAATCACAATGGAAATTTTATAATAGATTATACACTTTTTGAAGTAGTAAAAGAAAAATAAGTACTTTCATTTACCAATTTAAGTCACTTCAAGTGTGTCTGTTACAAAATTCAGTATTAAATAATACTGCAAATCAAACTCGTGCCACGAGTGTTGGAAGACATACCGACCTGGATACATAAGGCAGAAAAAAAAAATTGTTGTGAAAAAGTTGACTGTGATACATTTTTATAATTAATTGTTTCCTTCACACAAACACACGCATGTACGCATTCTTATCAATAAAGGTATCTATCTATCTGTATATAGATATAGAGATCGACTGCCCGTACTTAACATCAAACAGTATTTTTTATGTTACATATCAGATATGTATTTAAACGTATCTAAAATATATATTTTTAAATGAAAAGAGTAGCATGTGAACAAATCTGGTTTATACTCTATTTATGTATATAGGTAGAATCATGATTTCAAAGAAAATAGTTTTGTCTTTTCTTTTTTTAAAGCAAAAATTACATTAGCTATATGCTAAAGGTCAAGATAACCAGTTATAGCACTATGGATATGTGACATCGAAAACTTTGCAACGATCTTTAAATATACCTCTCAGTTACAAGGTTCATGGTAAATGTTGGTGACAGTGAAGATCTTAAGATCATTAGTCACTGTAATAGCCACACGGAATAAGGTATTTAGAATATTCATATTTTTAAAAAACAAAATTAGCAGATTATTTTCAATACATTTCAGTAAGTATAACTTCATTTCATGCTTTTGCAACAATTAAAATTTTTTAACTAAATTCTCAATTACATGAACTTCAAATTCAATTAATTACCTGTGTTTCTGTTACTTATTTTTATGCCATAGACTTGAAGATTAATATAGCTTGATTTTATGATAAAATTAGTAGTACTCTGCATTTTTTTAGTATGTAAACTTTTAAAAGAGGAATATCTTTGATAAAAGAAAAAAAGGTCTTATACAGTAGGTGTGCATTATTGAAAGGTACTACTGTATTAGAAATCGGACATAGATGAGTTTTTTTCATAGACTCTCATTTATAGCTTCCAGTGATTGTCTCATATATATTTTTATATATTTTCTTCTTAAATTCTGAGAATATAGATAAAATATTCACTTATTTGATGAAAATTTGTCGTTTTGTGTCCACCGCCAAAAATTGCATAAATAGTTATAAACCAGTCAAATTCTCAAAAATAGATGCAAAAAATGCTAGACGGTTTTACGTTTTTAAACTGTTTATGAGAATGTTAATAAAAAGAATTCATTCTTTTTTAACAAACTATTTCTAAACAAAACTCACAAAACCACGACATTTTTTGAATTTTTTTCAGTTTTTTCCCCTATAATTCAAAAGTTCTGAAATTTTTTGTATCATACTTGATTACTAAAAGAAAAAAACATTGAATTCTCTACAAATTTCAGACCAGAAACGGTTTTGTAAAACTTTCTGAGAGTAACACTTTTTTCTAACTTTGTAAAACATCGTTAAAATCAACATTCGACACAATTTTTTATTCATTTTATCTTCTTTAAAATAACAAGTTTCTATTAGAGATATTTGCATGATAGCGATAATGAATTATTAAAGTAGTAACATTATAAAATATTTAACAACATTTTAATTTATTTTAATTTTAGAACTTAAGTGAAGAACATTAATAGTAGACATTTACATGAATGACTTAAAAAAAATGCGGTAACATTTTTAATGTATTCAGTAAAGTTTGGAGAGTTTACGGATTGATGGATTTGATTCGTCGATATCTGCTTGAATGGCAAACAAGCAATATGCTTGTTCTTCAGCAGTTTCGATCTTATTTGAGCTTGTTGTGACACCATCAACTTGTCATCAGCTTCCTCATCTTCTGGGTAAATAAAATCGTCAACTTTTTCGTAGTTGACCCTGTTACAATTTTTAGAAAGTGCCAAACGCTTAAGTCCTGATTTTTGGTGCGATCATGCTTTGTTGCTCTCTTTTATACACTTACATGAAAGATCTGCAGCAAGCAAGGATCCAGATGCTGAGTTTTGACACATTTCGATTGGCTGAAAGAGACTGTCAAACCTGCTAACCGGAAAATAATGATGTGTGCAGCCTCTACCGTTGATGGTAGCCTTGACAGATGAAATTTGCTTTTAGTGTAAGATTTAATAATTAGCTGAAACCTCAAGCTATTAAAAATATGTGTGATGTCTATACATCCACTGTATAGTGCTATAATGAATTTTTCTCCTGCGTTGATGACTTTTGAACATATAGTTGTTATTTTTTTCAATGTGATCTTGTTTTTTCAAAGTGTTACAAAACTTTAACTTTCCTAGCTCAAAAAGATCGAGTGTTGTATCGCATCCGCTGATTGTATGTGTGAAAAGAACATTGCTATTATATATGTATAACATGGTTTAAAACCATGAAATCTTGAAATAGAAGACGCAACAATCATGCCATTAGTATTCTTCTGCCTCGTGAGCTTTAATTTTGTTATTTTTAAACTCTGTTTTTGGCAGTGAAATGGAGAGATTCGTGTTCCTGTCGTTGTTCAGAAATTAGTCGTGATAGAAATTGATTAGTTTTTGATTTATCGTGCTGTTATTCTTTTTTGTACCACACTAAACTATATTAAATATACCAGTAGTATTCTCGTGAACAAATATATTTAATAATGGTAATTATTATTTAATATATTTAATAATTATTATCTTACTATATATGTATTACATTATTTCTTAACATTTTTAAACTGATTTTTCAATCATATCCTAATATGAATGAAAAATTAATTGATTTGCAAAAATAAAGATGAAACAGCCCATCTTACAATTCAATAATGATCATTAAAATTTTGTTCAATGATGATCTTGAAAAATAAATATTTTTATTTAATCCTGCAGTCGTCGCGTACGATACATTCACGGACAAACTGCTCGTGAATATATCGGGCTTGAAGATTAGAGGATAAATATAAAGGGTGGTTACAAATAAAACAAAATATCTAAACTGAGGAACTGTTAAAAATTATATTAAATTAAAAGAATTGTAAAAGATAAATTTAAACAGTTAAATTAAAAGCTGCATAATGTAGATATTTATCACTTATAATAAAGTTTACATGATCTAATACTACAACAAATGCAAAATTAATATCACATAATTCTCCCAGGAGTTTTGTATTACTAATCTAAAGCAAGCGGTTTTTACATTTGATGCGCATGTGTGCAATGCATTTTTGGCAAAAGATAGCATTTTAATGTAAACTGCAAATTTTTTTTTTACTATCAATAGATAGATGTGGTAGAAAAATGGAAGAAATCGTCGTGCGAATGCATTTAAATGTACAGTCACCAAATACCTATACACCACGTATACCTACAAAGCACTAAAAAACGTATAATTTGGATATCCGACATTGTGGAGAATACCATTATGGTAGGGTATGGTAGGTACCTTTCTTGAAAATTTCCCTCCTCATTTATTCATAAATAGATGCATTCCATTACGACATTTAGTGACGAAAAGAAGTTTTAGAATGGGAGGAGAAAAATAGGCCACTTTCTCTAAAATTGCAAAAAAGCGTGATTTCAGAAAGCTGTGGTGCGCTTAGTAATGGGTTTAGAAAAAAGTTTCTGCTATGCAATTTGTAGGAAATTTAATTATTTTCCTTTTTGTAATTAAGTTTGATACACAAAATATTTTTAATTTTTGAGTTATAAAAAAAAGCTGAAAAAAACGTTCAAAATTTCCGTTGTGTTTTTGGCTTTAAAAAATTTAGCCCTTTTTTTACACTTAATTCTTGGAAACAGATCCCTATAAAGACTCTAAAAACATAAAATCTTCTAACAGAATTGTGCATCTATCGGTCCTTTCTTCTAACAATTTGAGTGGACTATTAGCGCATGATTTGTGCTGCATTTCATTTTCCAAAATCTGGGTATAATAATAAATGACGATATTTTTTGTTATAGAAAACGCATGTTTCGATTCTAATTATTTTACGTCCATTATAACTTTATGTATAATATTCCAAAAATGTAATCTAAAATCGTCTATTTTTGCTTATTTTTAAATAATATAAACAGTTGAGTATGATATTTCTCAATGCAATACCAACATAATTATGTCTGTAATTTTTTTTTAAACAAAGTTTTATGTAAACAGAAATTTTTCATATACATCATAAATTCCAAATTAATTTCTGCTCCAAAGTAATTTTAATTAATCATTTTATTGAATATCAAATAATAGTAACTGAATGGAACGTATTTGTTGTAATGTGCTAATTACCAATTACTCTGTCAAAATATGTATAGCTAACATAGGACATATACATATTCTGCTGATCACATCTCTAAAATGTAACTAATGAAACATACAGATACATTACTTTATTATATACTTCGTTTTGAATTCGAACGTACCAATTTATTTTGAATTTACAAAGACACAATACATAACTCTTTATTTCAGCCTGGTTTTAGTAAGATGTTCAGTGACGTATAGTTAAATGTTGCATCATATTCTCCAATAAATATCTGAGAATAGTCTAGAGTCTAGACCTATATTAGTTGATTCTAATGTTACATCAAAATATCATTTGTTCAGATTGTCGAAACTTTATTATTATTTGACCGAAACTTTCTTCAGTTGATTACTTTTTCCACATCATAAGCAAGTAAATAATTAATGAAATATTTTCTAATGCAGGAGTAAAATATGTGCATTATATGTAATTATAGTTATCACTTGAGAAGAATTATATAAAGTCGATATTACGAAATAAAGAATAATAATGATTTATGCATTATTCTTCCATAAATATAAATGCATTTATTTCAGATTTAATGAATACAGAATCTCATATAATTATTTTCCTTCTAACATAACATATACTTTCAATTCATGGAAACTTATTTTGCAACACCGCAGGAAATTGTCGTATTTTATCTTACTAATCCTCATAAGTATTTCCCTTACTTATTAGTGTCACAAAATCATTATAAACTTTCCTTAACACAGAAAGTAAAAGAAATATGCACCAATACATATATTATTATAAATATTATTATAAGAAGGGAAGCAAAAGAAAAAATGCTTTAGAATTAAAGAATAGTTTCAAAATAAATACTTATAATAGAAATGCAGGATATTTTAATTTTAAAAGTAAAGCATAAAACATATTTCGTTAAAAATATAATGAATAATAAAAAGCGGTATAGGTAACACTGCACCGAAATACTGGCGAAAAATTATAATTAGCAAAATAAAACATTGATAAAATCACTATATTTTGTGTTAATTTTATAATGTTTTAGGATAATTTTAACAAAGTTTTATTTCTCTAATGAAAATTAATAATTTTTAAATAGTTGCAGTTTAAATTTATTGGATTTGAACAAAGAGATTATGCTACTTTACTACAATTGTTAATGCACACGTACATATAACCCATTTTTTTAAACAATCACAGAATTGTTATATATACAATAAAGATATCAATGCAATGTTGTTCCGTTGTATAAAGTAATATTAAAAAATAAATTATTAAAATATTGATATACTTTTATAACCTATATAATTATTGGAAATTTTTCTGTAGAAAACCTCTCACGCCTGAAATTCAATATTATTTCAAATTTTTAATTGCTTAAACGGCTTAATAGCCACCACAGTGAAAAATGTTCAAATGCCGCTCGAATTTGGTATAGCACACCGACGTTCTACCAACTAAACAACTTGGAACGATATCCAGTCTGACACTTATCACTATTATATATTGGCAAGACTACAACTGCAGCACTAGATGGAATATTGTACTGTCAGTCACCGATGCTGAAGCAAACACGAAAGTAATGAGAGTATTCATTTTCATTGATGTTGGATTCTATTAATGCTATTAAAGTATACCGCAAGTGATTTACCATAGAACAAAATGTAACAGAATACCTTTGGGTGACACTGTCAACGTACTATTATTACTACACCCTTTATTTTCAAGAATTCCACGGTGAACGTCAATAAAATATTTAAATTACATGACACTTAGAGTATTTTTGCGTAAGTTACAGCTCAGAGAGATGATGGTTATATATTTTGCAATTTTTTCCCCCAAAAGTAAAATTTCTCGTAAGACGTCAGTGTGATCATAGAAGAACATCTGGTGAAATGACTGATAGAACGTATATCACAATACCGTTGGCCAATTCAATATTTTTATATTCTCCATTAAAAACCATAAAAGTATAACCTTGTCGTGGCTGGCATTTAAAGGCAGATGGAGGAGTTTAATTGAAGATTTCTCCTATAATGAAACATACACGAACATGAGGAGGCATCAAAACTTTAATTATTGTCCACTTTCACTGGATATTCCACACACACCTCAGTCTCCATAACTTTATAATAAATACAAAATGTTCTTAATTCAATCATGTCCGTTAAAGAAAATACACTAAAACAAATAAGCCATTTTTTGTAATTTAGTATCACCGCAAAAATAATAAAAAAACACAAAGTGGTATTTGAACTGGAAATACATTGCACTCCACAAACATTCGAAGTTATTCTGAATAAGAACCGTGAGTCTTAACGATGGGAAGGTCAGTAGGATTCTGTTCGCACCGAAAAACAAAAATGACTCTCTCAAAGATTCTAAGATAAACTTGCCCCTCCCCTTTTGACGTAAGGCTTTTAAAAATCCACTGAAATTGTTTGGAATGTAAAGGTAATTTACTTCGCGCTCTACTATTGGTTGATGTGTGGGACTAGATGCACGGACTCTTTAACAAATGGGGTAAACCTTAAGAGTAATACGCCTCACTAAATGAGGATGAATTTCAGCTGGCAGACGATTATTAAATAAATAAAACAAAATTAAAGTTTCGACAAACGTTTTTTAATTCTAAAAAGGAAACTGGATTTGTGTAATGAATTTAAGTTCGCAATAAGATATTGACATTCAAAATACATTCTAGTTTTTTTTTTTTTTTTTTTTTTTTTTTAAGAAAATAATTAATAGATTATGTTGAGTTAAAAAAAATAAAATAAAAGGAACTTTAGCCGTTAAGAATATTAATACATTACGGAAAACTGAGAATATGTCCCTATAAAACTTTAGAACAAACTCAAAGCGGGAAAATGGCGAATTTTTTTTTATTTATTACATATATATATATATATATATATATATATATATATATATATAACCATTACATAATACTACTATTCAACATTTACAATGAATGAAGAATAACCCAGTAAAACAAACATAAACATGATAAGACAATCAAATGGTACTAGTAATATTGGAACAATTGCAAATAAAATTGTAAATTGTAGTACGTTGCTCGTTATCAAGGGCAATGCTACGCAGATACAACAATTACGATTAATTTCTGTAGATATGAATTATATGACCGATGATGATAGGTTACTTGCGATTTTAGTCGTTTTTGTTAAAATCTAGCAAAATACATGATGACTTATACTGAAACTCCAGTTGCATAAACTTAATAGTATATGCCATATGTTTTCGTGAAGATTTTTTCCCGAAACCCCATAGAGAAAAGTCAACAAATTGAAAAAAACGAATATCTTTCGAATAACCCTGTAAAAACTAATGTAGCAAAAATGTTCAAAATGTAACATAATTAAGAGACTTAATAAACTGTTCATTTTTATGAGGATAGCATGTATGCTTGTAGAAAAATTAAGGCTTTATAAAAGCATTCTAAAATTTCTTCAATTTTTTTTTACCTATAATATGAAAGTTTTTAACTAAAATATGCCCTTTTTAAAACTATGAGGAAAAATTGTATGCAAAATGTCTTGCAATCAGAATTTAAAAATAATAAAGAATGAATGAAAAAAGAAGAAATCTACTAAACGATGTTCTTCTTAGCATGAGCGAACGCACTCAAAGTGTAAAGTGCATAATATATTAGTTTAATGTATATTGTAAGTTCTGTGAATGTTTCAAAATTTTAACTTTAAAATTCATCAAATTATCGTCGATGGAATAAGCTCGAAATATTTGTTCTAAATACGATGTGGGGCAGTATCAAAATATAATAGTAGGTGCAACATTGTGTATTGGCAAAAGTGTGTAACATATACTATATTTTGATACTACCTCTCATCTTTTTACTTCCTTTAAGGAACTACGGGTTTCAAGTTTATTCTATCGACAATCAAATCAGAATTATCGAATGTATTTTAACGTGTATTTCACTTTGTTTTATATCCAACTCTGATACATTTAAACCAGACCGTTGGGAGTTTTTTTTTTTTTTTTTTTTTTTTTTTTTTTTTTTTTTTTTTTAATAATAACGCCAAACCTTGCAAAAGACTTAGATTGCATTAGGAAAATTTTTATTGTAGAAATCATTGATTTATTTTTTCTAGTAGAATAAGACTTTTTTGACAGGTTAGCAGCAATATAATTGCTACTGGTCTATATAACGAAAAGTCTGTGAAAATGGCGCCGTTTTATTTTATTCAAATAATTAAGCTTAAAAAACCACTTATTTATGTTTCAAATTTCTTTTAATTATTGAACGCTATTTTTGTGTTCAAATAAGTATTAAATTTTGTATTTTATTTATTTTGTGGGAATCCAGAAGGAAAAAACCGTAGTAAATTTGCCAGAAGAGAACGTACATTTTTAAAAGTAACGTAACATAGAGTGAGACTGTATCTAATCTACCAGGACCACAAAATCTGGAATGTCCGATGTTCAGGAGCAAATAAACGAAAATTAATCACCTTGACATTATTTAATTTGATTGGTCAATACGTGAAATCATTGAATTTAACATTTTTTAATAATGTGGTGATAAGGGAACATTTTCATTCCTGTTGTCGTAGCGGCATCATTGCTTTTCCATCTTTACTATATAAAAAATCAACTAAACATTTTGCTTCGTAATAATTCAATTTTTATCAGTGAATAAGGTAATGTAATAGCACAATGATGTGCATATCATTTCCCGTGATACTGAAGGCTATTTTAGGTAAAGATGCATACTATTTTAAAATACAAGAATTAATTGGCCATTTCGTTTAACGTAAAATTTGTTTGGAAAATGAGCCAATGTCGCAGATATTGTCCTTTAGCAAATTTATAAATCATTTTCATCATTTTTGAAGTTTTATGTATAATAATGTTTAGTTATTAATTATATTATTAAATTATGTTTTTTTTTTAAATTAAAGTTGTATAAAAATCATTATGAAAGTTGATTATTTTTATGGAGAAGAATTTCTTTAAATAAATTAATAAAAATATAAAATGTAAAATGTAAAATGTTTATATCTATAAAATTTTCAAATTATTGAAAATAATTTATTTAATTTCTGACTTAAGTGTTCTTAGTTGCTATCTATGTCTATTTCATCTCTAAACGGATCTTATCTTATCTTTACTTATCTCGTAACAAATGTCTAAGAGCATCCTTCCTACAAACATTTTTTAAGCAAGCAATAAATTTGATAAAATGAAGCTGTTTTTATGCTGTAATTAACAATTATTTTTTCCTGTAAATTTAAAATACTTTTATTTTAAATTTTAAATACATTTATTTGATTTGAGGAGGTAAACATCAAGGGTTGAAAATTTACGTTATGGATCCCAGAAAATCCATATTATTTTCCCAAAGTTGCAGAACTTACTGCTCGAGTGCAGAACATAAATGGACATGAATTTTTAAATGGATAATGTAATATATTTTATATATGTATACAAGATATTTTTAGATTTCATTCTATATTACCCTTGACAGTCATTGCGATCAATGCAGACAATAAAATGATGAAAGCGATTTAAAAGTGTGCTAGAAGGCAACGAATAAGTCTCTGGCACATTTTTTAAAACAAACCTTGTGGTCAAGAGAATGTTCAATGTAACCTTAATTTTTTATTATTATTTCGATGTTTAAACACGTAGTTTTCTTACATATCTGTTACATTTGACTTTTATTTTATTTATTCATTTTATTTGATATTAAAATCTTATTAAGAAATACTATTAAAAGAAAACAAATATAAAATTTAAAGCAGTTTATATTGTTATATATGATAATTGATTTGTCTTCCTTAAACAGTTTGCACATAAATGATAAATTTTCGCTAAAATAAATCTAGAATTTTATTTTAAAAAACAAAAAGAAAAAAATTAGAAGAGATACAGTCTTTAAACAAAATGCATTTGAATGATTTACTATTGCTTTTACTATTTGATGGTATAAAAGCTTAAATACTGTGTTTTAAAAAAGTAACAAAAATTGCAGCAAAAGCTAAATTCATCGTTAAGTTTTTTTCACAGTCAATATGAATTGCTGTTATTCAATAAGTTTGCTTTGTAATAGAGATTTTAATTACAGGTGTTTAATTTTATCACAAGTTAAGGGGACACACTACCATGAAATTGGTCAAAATATCGATTTTCTTTTCTTTATATATATATTAACCGAAAGCTCTTTAATTGCGAATATTTTGACACTCATTTTTATCTATACGACAATTATATCACGAGATATTGTAAATTTTGTTAATAGACCCAGCGCAATTACCCACACACACAAAAAATAAATAAATAAACTGATTTTTCTCCATGTTCATATTTTTTATAATTTCTATGTTCGATAAATACAAAGGCTCTTTTGCTAATTTATATAGAGATTGGATTTTTTTTACTTGTTCTCAATAGTGTATTCAATATTTTTGCGCATTGATTTAACATTCAAGTTTACAGTTATTTTTTTAACAAATGTGGAAATTGAGAGTTTGATTAATTTTCATCATATTTATTATACACAAAAGGAAAAAAATCCTATTAAATGTAAACTCCCATACATCTAAAAATCCAAGCAGTGTTTTATATGGTATTTTCGAATGAATATGCTTAAATTAAGCTAAAATATTCATATTTATAAGAGATAACAGGATTTTTTAAAAGTTTTTACTTTAACTTTTAATTTTAATTTAATAGTTCTATAATATTTAATTTTTAATCTTATTTAAATTTTAGTATAAAAAATTGTGCCACTACATAATGTACAGTAATATTCAAAATTAAAGAGATAGTTTCACAAGTAATGTATCCCCTTAATTACAAGTAAATTTGTTAAAATTAATTATAAGTAGATCATATGTAAGAGTAATACCAATGGCAGACAATATAAATTTCCGAGTGATAGAGAACATTCCACAAGCACTTATATAAACAATATCCTCTTTTTCTATTCTTATAAGGAAAAATATAACATTACCAAAAATATGAGGGCTGTCTTCATACTGCGATATGCAGTATTTTGCTGTTTTTCTTATTTGGGTTAATTTGTCTGGAATTATGGAACTGCTTAGGGAATAGACAATTAAGAAGAAAAAACCAAACACACTGTTAATCATCAAATCGATTACAAATGATGCTTCCCATATTTGGTCTGTATATAACACAATATGACTGAACACTAAAAATATCATCTCTAAACCATAAACGATTATAATAAAAGAAGCATAAGAAAGAGCTTGATCAAGTTTATGCAAAACCCTTACGATGTAAAAAAATTCTTTTAAAATGTCGACTTTTTCATTGATTTTTCCTTATTTTAAATGAAGGCAGAGTAACTTATTGTATTTGTTTAATACAGCTCCCCATTTGTAGAATGTAATACTCAATGAAAATGCTGTTAATGCAATACACGTAGTCCAAGAATAGAATGTGAAGACTACATAAAATGAAAACACGTGACTAATGATTTCACTATGGATTTTATATCCATATAACCACGTTTCGTTTACTTCACAATCATAAAGAGTGCGTATTAAAAATATTACACAAGGTAATAAAATTAATGGGATTACGAAATATTTCACAAAATGCGAATGATTATTTTTTACCTTAAAGCTTATTCTGTAGTTATGCATTTTTTGAGTTATAATGCAGAGATTTTCTTTTTGCACTTTCAGAAAATACCAAACAAGGACTACAGCTCATATTCAAAATATTAGAATAATTGAGAAAAAGTAATAAGAAAAAATTATTTGTCATTTATTTATTTTTTATACTAAGTAAATGCAATTAAATTTCTTATAAATTAAATCTGGAATGTTTAGATAAGATTTTAACATTTATAAAATATAAAATACAGCACAATAAATTAGGTATACAGCTTCCTTAAACACACCAGAATGTTAGAATAAAATTTAGATTGGTTCAAAATATTAGAATATTTTATTTTACGCAACAATATTACCTTATGAATATGAAGTAAATGGTAGTTAATATTTTGTAGCATCCCCTTTAGCTTTCATAACAGCGTACAATCGATCTTGCATACTATATACAAGGTGTTTACAAACATTTCTATCAATATTAGCCCAAATAGACTTTATACGTGCCACTAACTCAGTTTTACTTGAAGGAGGATTTTCTTGAAGTTTTTTCTTCATTATACACCATAAGTTTTTGATGGGATTACGATCTGGTGAATTTGATGGCCAAGGAAGTACCTTAATGTTGGGTTGGCGGAACCAATTCTTAGTTGACACCGAGGTATGCGGGGACGCTAAATCTTGTTGAAAGATGAAATCATCTTCAAATAAATCTTCTGATGATGGAATCATGTAATATTCTAAAATTTCTTGATATATCAGAGAGTTAACCTTTTCGTAGACGATGCATAACTTTCCAGGTCCTTCTGCACTCATACAACACCAAACCATGACACTAGCAGCAAATTCTACGGAACGTTTAAGGCATTCTTTATCAAATGCTTCTTGCTTCATTCTCCAAACTCGAATACCTTGATTACCATATGAAACACAAAACATACTTTCATCACTAAATAATATATTTTTCCAATCTTCATTGCTCCATAAACGTCTTGATTTACACCAATTCAATCTTATACGCTTTTGTCTTGCAGTCATGAGAGGTTTTGTTTTCGGTACACGAGATTCAAATTTAAATTTATGGAGACGTCTTAATGTTGTCGATGTAGAAACTTCAACTCCTTCTTCTTTCCATTTTCGGTGCAAGAATCGCACACTTTTAAAACGGTTTTTCTTAACTATACGCTTCAGTTTCCTGTCATCTATAGCAGATGTTTTTGGTTTTCGGCCACAATTTTGGCGATTATTTTGAAATTTTCCAATTTTTGAATACTGTGTTAGTATTTTACTAACGCTCGATTGCGAACAATGTAAATAATTCGCTATAAAACATTGATTTTTACCGTGCCGATACAAATCAACCATACGAAGTTTAGTAGATTCAGGAATATCACTCACACGGCCCATTTTAAGACGAAAAAGAAACAAACTACAAAAAAGAATACTGATTTTAAATAAAATAGTCTAAATTTAATCAATGATGCCACCAGTTAAGAATCGGTAATAATTAAAGGAGAATTAATGTGAAATATTCTAATATTTTGAACCACTTGAATAAATATTCTAATATTTTGACTTTTAAAAATAATTTTTTTTTTTTTTGCAATTAATCTTTTCAAAAATGATATTAAATTTAAGATAACAAGTAAGTTTAATCAACAATAAGTTCTTAATAAAAATATCGTTTGCATATTTTCATTAAAAGACATTAAATTACCAAACGATATTTTCAATTTCTTAAAAAAAGGTAATTATTCTAATATTTTGAATATGAGCTGTAGTTGAATAGGCATTAAGATGTACACAATTTCATCTACTGTGGAAAGTCTACGTTTTAATGCAAAGTAGAAATTTGCGGATAACCAATGCACAATTGAAACAGTAAATATCATTTTAACTGTATAAGATAAATATTTTTTATACGGCTTTAATCTATATCCTGATATTTCGCCACACAATATAGTTAGAATATTCGACGAAAAGTCATATCTTTCAATCATTTTTAATTTCACTATCCTAATTAGCCGACGTTAGATTAGAAATTTAAGATTTAAGAGTAAAATACGTTCAATAATGAATTTGAAATTGCTTTATGAAAACTGAGTGTACTCAATAACACATTATCATAATGAAAACACCTTGCATTATGAAAAAGAAACGCTGCAGTATCTTTCCAATTAAAGTGATAAAAACATAATATTGACTTTTTCGCTTTTTGTCTTTTTCATATAAGTAGTTTGAAAGAAAAAATCAATTTCTCACACACTAAATTTTATGATGTTATAAATCATCAAAATTAAAAAGCTTCTAACAATATTGGTAAATGCTTTGCAATAATTATTTCTCTTTCATTTGTACGCTGATAAAGAGCGCTGTGAAATCTAATGATAATATATGAGGTTTTATTTCAATACTTTTATTTTAATACTAGTGTAGCATCACGTTTTTAATTTAATAACTAAGCATAATTTATAATTAAACTTCGAAACATTTATTATTAGAAAAAGAAAACAGTACGCAGTTTGTGTTGAAGGGAAGGAGTGTTCGTTGAGTTCTAAATTAAAACTTATTTCTTACACTATATCTTGTTCACGAAGAAGTTAGAAATGTTTTACACTTAAGTACACTGTAAAAAAATTCAAGAGGTTACTAAAAATTTTTTAGTAAATTTGTATTCCACAAAATTTTTTAGTAACCATTACAAACTTTTTTTTGCAAGTGAAACAAACATTTTTTTTGTAAACTGAACAAAAGAATTTTTTGTATAACTAACTTAAAACTTTTTAGTATGAGCCACCAAGCAAATTTTAGTAATAGCTCCAAAATAATTTTTAGTAACCATTACGTGATCCCGAAGGGCAGGAGCTTACTTCGAGTTGCATCCAGTATGTAAAAAGACAGACTTCTGAAGCGTAAGATTTTCGGCAAAGCCGCAATAGATGGCAGCACCAAACATTGCCACCTGCTCTATTTTGACATGTTTTTAAAGGGGAGGGAAATTCCAGAGATCATTACCCGTGGTAACTGCTACGACAGGATTTTCATAATCCCTTTGTTTAACGAGTACTTACATTGCATACATTCGGTGCATATTTGATGCCGCCCAGCATCGAACCCGGGTACTTTCAGCCTGGAGTTCGGTGCTATGACCACTAGGCTATCACGGTCACACCAAGTGAGTTTTAGTAATAGCTATTAAAATGTAAAACTATTAACTATATTCGTTGCTAGCTTTTTTCTAGTAATTCTTACAGATTTCTTGTAACCGAGTAAGATTTTAAAAAAAAATTTAGTAATTACAAGGATCACTAAAATTTTTTTAGTAGATCGACCCTTTTTTTTACAGTGTAGATATTTCAGTGTAAGTAATCTTGGTCATTAAAACAAATATGTAGTACACGTTATTTTGAAATAATGACTTTTTCTCATTATCTTAAATAAACAAATTCAATATTGTTAATGTATTCAATGTTCACATTAGTATCGTTTCCAAAGCACTTTTAAATCAAACCGTATTTTACGGAAGGGTGATATGCGGCTGTCATACCTGGTTTCATTTTGCACCCGTTTCCATACGCAAACATAAATTCAATCCCCTTAAATAATCCAGAATCTGCGGAACTAGCAAACAACGATTGTTTCCTAAATTTCATGCATCATTTGTGCGTTTCTAAAGGTTGGTTTTCTATCTTTATGCTTTTTTGCACGAATACTTTATTTGCTATTTTAACACATTTATTTTAGATATATATTTTAATGATATATTTTTTCAGTTTTTTTACATTTTTATTTAGTGTTTTAGAATTGAATATTAAAATTAGGAATGTAAAAAATATTGCGTGTACTAATAACGAAAAACTAAATAATTTTCCGAACATATATATTCTAAACAGGGTATCAACAAGTATAAAAATGTCAATACAAATAACAGAGAATTAAACAAGTAATGAAAAACAGTGGTTATAGCACCAAAACACATTTATTTGTTTTTAACTAGTTTCTTTAGTCATAGCGTAAAGATATTAGTACATTTGTGCTAGATAGGCTATTCTGCATACAAATCATTTTTTGCACTGATGGCAGTGCTATGATTATCGAAGCTAGTTTGCAACAAATAAATGTGTTTTGGTACTACAAGCGTTGCTTTTTTTGTGTTCTTATACTGTAATGCACCAAATAATTTTTGATTGTATTCAAGAATTATAATGTTAAGCCGAAGATTTCAATTCGAAACGAATGATATAGTGCTCCCACTCTGGTCTCCGACTCTTTAAACCTTACTGTCAGTTGTGTATAGACTTGACATTACAATTTCGATATAAAGCCATCCTTATTTCGAAAGTTATGCATTGCTATTCGCAAAAGAAATTAATTATTACTTGGATAGTAGACTACGTATGTATTAAAAGATTGTCGAAATTTAAAGTCTTTGCACCATTGTTTATTTAAATCAGTTAAAAAATTAAAATTTTAATTATTCTTATCTATGTTTTTTACACATTTTTGTTATTAATTATTACTTTTATTTAATGAATAAAAATGGAATCGAATAAAACACTTTATTTTGATAGCTGAAATTTATAAAAAAAATTATAAAATGTGCAACCTTAAAAAGGATCATTTCGAAGGATATTTCTTTAGATTGATGTTTCATTCGCTATTGGCTTTTCCAATGAAAAATCAATAGCATCACACACATATATATTATATATATGTTACCGTGAAAGACCGAAATTGGAGAATGTCGACTGGGTGAATGTTAACAAACACCAAATACGTCGGTAAAATGGAACACTTCATTACATTCGTGTACATTTGCACCCTCACCGGTGTATGTCGAAAGTCACAGGTATGATCTGGTGGATGTTGAAAAGAGAGGAGCTTGAATCTCTGTCTTCATTGCGATAGCCAGCGTAAAGGTCTGACGACTATTACTATTATTTTCTTTTCTCATTTTGAATCTACTGTGTATTTTAAGTTCTTAGTCATTCCTCTCAAAAAAGAGGCGGAAAATTTATCGTGACTGGATTACGGAAAAAAAATATTAATCTTTGACATGTTCAACATTTACCATTAATGCATGCTGAATGTCGACATTTACCGGTTTAAGTCAGAAATAAGGGTATTTAGCAAATATTTCGGACATACATCAAGCGACTATGTGAATGTTGACATTCGCCTGTAAAAGTCGACATTCTCCAGATTTCGATGTTTTATCGTTACATATATACAGGGTTTCCAGTAAATGACTGACCCATTTTGAATGTAAAAAAAAAAAAAAAAAAAAAAAAAAAAAAAAAAAACGGTTTTTGATAAAAATGCGCGGTTTGTTGCATTATTATCAGAAAATCAATAAATTTTTAGATATACACTTTCTTAAAATAGTTAGAAATCCGATCAACAGATGGCGCTGGCGGCAGTAACAGGCTGTCGAAATTAAGACATTACTTTAGTTTTCATACATATGGGCTTTTCGGCTTATTTCACAAAGTCCAATCTCAGTTGACATGTTTAATCGACTTTTCACTCATCTGCAGAAATAGTTTGTTGGAGGGAAAGAGATTTTAAAATAATATCTATTATATTTAATAAAAACCAACAAAACATACTTTTTCAAAAAATGTTTTTGTAACTGATTCTCTTTTTACGTACAATAAAATGAAATATGGGATTAACACTGCTTTTTTAAGTTAAAAAAATCTTAAAATTTATCTAAACATTTCTTCTATAAAATAGAATGAAATTGTATTTTAAAAAATTATTGATGTCAAAAAGCTTTAAGGGATGTATTAAACAAACTCTTCTTGCCTGTACTTAGTGTATAGAAATTAGAAGTTAAAAAAGGTGGTACGTAAATAGTGATAGCAAGTTTCCTGTCCAAAATAAAAGCAGAGAAGTGACTTATAAACCGGCACTTAAAAATACATTAAACCTTAGAATAAAGATTCGTCTATATTTAGTCTATAACAAATCCTGACTTAAATATAAAAAAATTATCGATCACGACGGAGAAAGTAATATACAAATCTACCTGCCATGACGGATACCTGTCTAAAACGAAATATTGTTCATTTTTCCGCAAACCTAATTCATCCCTTCGTTATATTCATATTTTGACATTTAACATATCTGAAAATTTTATTACGAAAGCCACGACAGATTTGAAGATGCTTTTTACACACAACTCTTTCCTCTTCTTCCCCTGACTTAAAAGCATTTACGCTAAAATAGAAGAATTCTTAAAAGGAAAAAAAAAACTTACCTGTTTTTATATCTTCCGAGTGACCTCTTTTCAAAATTTCATTACAGAAACCATGATAGATCCTGAATCATCATAGAATCATCATAATTCTACTTATTTGAGTTCAATTTTATAAATATAAATATTTTTAAATTACTGGAGCAATAGTGTTTTTCATAAATGATTTTTAAAATGTTTTTAGAATAATTTTTAAAAAAATAATATTCCATATTTCAAATCAGATGCAAGAGGTAATTTTCAGAATTAATCTTCCCCTTCTTTGCCTCACGAAGGATAGTTATTGAAAGTGGGGGGGGGGGATGAAAAATATATTTCAGGATCCATGATGCTCTTTTTAATGAAATTTTGAAAAGAGGTAACTCGCAGGATATAAAACAAGTACGATGCATTATTTTTCTTTTCAAACATCCTTCCATTTCAGTGCAGATGAATTTCAGTTGCGGGCGAGGTGTGTGTAAAAGTCATCTTAAAATCTCTCATGGCTTTCGTAATAAAATTTTCGGATGTGTTAAATATCAAAATATCTATATTATAAAGGCCAAACGTATCTGTGCGTAACGCATACGTCATTTAGCGAATGGCAACACTTTCCCATGCAATTCGGTTTTGCAATTTTTGCTGTCCCCGTTTTTATACAACTAAATATCGAACATTCTCAAAGATTACATCGGCAAATAGAGAAAAAAATGTACTTTTAAATGCAATTAGTTTGAAACCTGTATCTCAATTTATTTTTGAAATATTAATTTTTTTATAGTTTTTGTGCAAGTTTTGTAATCGTGAGGCAACTAAAATGCGCCACTTTCTCTTAAAATTGAAAAAAAAATGTGAAGTTAAAATTTGTCATGTAAATTTTGAGGAGATGAAAATGATGACGGGTTTAGATTTCAGGTGAAATTTTATATTCGTGTCAATTTTTTTTTTTCATTTTTACCAAGCATAAGAACTTCAATTGATAATTTCATCATATTAACTTATCTTTATCATGTTTTACTTATTGCAAATGCGATTAAAGTTTAATTTTAATAATTTGGACAACTGACATTTATAGAAAAGGTATTTTGTTAATTTTAGCTTAAAATAATATTTCCTTTAGAGTGAAACTGACTAATATAAGATGCATTTTTTACTATAGCTAATTTTGTACGTTGCTATACATCAATGAAACAGTTCCTTCTAAAACATTTTCTTTCGTCGAAGTTCGACGGGTTCCACGTCGTTAATATAATGACGGAATGAATCCGGTTTTCGGAAAAATGATATTTCGTTTGAAGCCGGTTTCCGTCTTAACAGCTGGTTTTATCTGTTACTTTCACCTTCGAAATCAATATTTTTTCTACGTTTAAAACAGGATTTGTTATAAACGGAATTCCTTCATTCTAAGGTTTATTTATATGTGTCGATTCATAAGTCACTGCTCCGATTTTTTTTTTTTTTTTTTTTTTTTTTTTTAACGGGGAACTTACCAACACTATTTTCGTATCACTATTTTAACCACTTAACTAATTTCACTGCACGACGTACGCCAAAAGAGTTTGCTTGCTTATGTTGTTCACTTACAACTTTTTAACTCCACTAATTTTTTTAAATACAATTTCATAATATTTAATGAAAAAAATATTTAGATTAAATATTAAGATATTTTTAGCTTAAAAAAGTGGTGTCTATCTCATATTTTCAATTTATTGTACGTAAAAAGAGAATCAGTTAACCAATTACAAAAATATTTTTAATACAATTTACTTATGGTAAATACATCAAAAGTCAATTCTTATTAAAAAGTATATTCAGTTGATTTTTATTAAGCATAATAGACAATATTCAATCATAAATATTATTAACACACTTTCCATCAACAAATTATTTCTGCAGGTAAGTGAAGAGTCGATTAAACATAATCTCTGCGAAATGAGCCGAAAATTTTAAGCGTATGAAAACTAGAGTTATGCCTGTATTTCGACAGCCTGTTGCCACCACCAGCGCCATCTTTTGGCCGAAATTCGAACTATTTTAAGAAAGTGCATAACTAAAATTTATTGATTTTCTGATAACAATGCAGTAAACCGCACATTTTTATATCAAACAGTTTTTTTGTTATTTACATTCAAAATGGGTCAGTCTACTTTCTATTCAGTCATTTATTTCAGTCAGTCTATTTACAATCAAAATGGGTCAATTTACTGGACACCCTGTATCTTTCGGAAGGAGTGTGGTGTGAATTCACAGTACAGACACAAAAAGATTTCTCATGAATGTGTTAAATGAACGAAAATTTAATCAGATGTTTTAAAAATGTTTAGAGATAAAGGAGATTATTTCACAAGATTTAGGGAATACGTAGCATTTTACTCTTTATAGATTCATTAAAAGTAACATTAATTTCAAAGGAAATATACCGATGAAATATAACAAATGCAAATACTGAAAAGAAAAATTGAGTCACTCTGATAGTAAATTATTAAATAATTTCTAAAATAAATGTGTTCGATTTATAGGAAAACTTCCCATAATGAAAAAAGTATATGTATGCAAGTCCAAAATTATAAATCAATTTCTTAATATTTTTACACGAACTGAATTCGTGTGTATTCATTGTGTGTCATTATTCGTGTGGCATTATTACCCCAGGACATATTCATTCGAATATACCCTGGGGTAATAATGCCACGTTAAGGTTCAACCAATTTTCACGGCTCAGTTTTAGATTGTATTTTTCAAACAAATACATGATTTGATACAGCAACTCATTGACTATCTATATAAAAAAATAATTTAACATATATGTATTCATAAAATGTAATGGCGTGATTTCTTGACCAATGCTATTTGGCGTTATTACCCACCTATATGGGTAATTACGCCATGCAAACAAAACTATGAAATAAGATGGAATAATTGCATGTAGATTGCACATTTCTAAAAATACAAACTCTACAAACTTTGAAATTGACAAATTGCATTCTAAGCTATTTAAAATGTTCAATTTTTTGTGAAAGTGTAAGAAAAAAAAGGCGTGGTGTGTGTGGGGGGAGGGAGGATGAGGCAAAAGAATATCAGACCGTGAGCTTCTTCTTGCTTAAAAAGGACCGCTTAAATAGAATTATTAGAAACATTGCACAGTTTTGACTGTGTTTATTTGAATCAGTATTTAGGATGTTGCTCGGCCACTGTAGGGAATCAACCGGGATATTAATGCCAAGGATTGGCGTTATTACCCCGTTATAGTTATTGCGCTGTACATTTTAAATTACAAATTATCTCGAGAAGATATCCAAAATCTTCAACAACATTTTGAAGGTCCATGAAATGTACTACAAATTTATGTAATTAACAAAATATTTCCGGATAAAAAGAATAGTCTTCACATCACAAAACGTATCCCGCAAATTTTAGATCAAGCGTTAATTTTAGTTGCTTGTAAAAACAATAAGACCTAAAAATGTAACAAATTAACTTGAAGCTGTTTTTGCGATTTATATGTCTCAATACGCTTCTGCGCAGAGCACATAGGTGGCATTTACTAGATTATTTCATAATTATGCATAATATTAGCACTTGGCGTGATTACCCCTCCTGGCGTTATTACACCAGACCACCTTAATTCATTGTAAGCATTCTATGACACCAAGTGGTCCTATATCTCACAACCACGTTGCCGTATTTATAATTACTATATTTGGTGAATTAAAAAATAGTTATATATGTTACAGGCCAAACCCGATTTTAGGCCAAACTAGAATAGCCTAGGCCAAACTAGTTTATCCTAACGCCCATCGGATAAACTAGTTTTTCCTAGGCCAAACCGGTCTGTCCTAACGCCCATCGGATAAACTAGTTTTTCCTAGGCCAAACCGGTTTATCCTAACGCCTATCGGATAAACTAGTTTTTTCTAGGCCAAACTAGTCTATCCTAAGGCCCATAGGACAAACTAGTTTTTCCTAGGCCAAACTAGTTTGGCCTAACTCTTTTAGGATAGACTAGTTTAGCCTGCTGTTTATTGGTCTGAACTAGTTTATCCTAGGCCAATTCAATTTGGCGTGATTTTATTGAATTCAATGACCGCCTCGGCGCCAACATTTTAATTTGTCCTAGGCTGATCTAGTTCATCCTAGGCCAATGTAATTTTACGTGTTTTTAGCTCACAGGCGTCAAAGCTTGACAAATAATGAGCTCGCAGGTTCTGTATGTTTGTATGTATGTACGCATGTGTGTACGTATGTACGTACTATGTACGTAACGCGGTAATTCTTGATAGAAATATCCGATTTGCTTCAAATTCTGGATGTAGGTTCATTCTGATAAGGTACTATTCTGATTAGTTTTGGGAATTCATTGGATAAGGATACGGGGGGGCGAACTGGAGGCTAATCTTCCACAGTTAATTTAAGTAAATGGATTTTTCAAGCAAAATTATCAGTTTTCATTTAAAATTTTATATATAGGATCATTTTGACAAGGCACCTCCGTGATTAGTTATGGATGCTTATTGGTTTATTGGATGTTTATTGTGGATGTTCAATGTTTAAGTGTAATTGGGCGAAATGGGAAAAGGTAATCCCCCTTACTTTATTTTTCGAGGGTGTTATTCTTTAAAAAAATAAAGCTGTAATACACAATTAGTGTAAACAGCCTGTGAATTCAAAGCCATCAGTTAACTGGGCAATATTATTTTTAATATTGATCTCGACTACTGCCCCATTGCTAACCTTTTGCAAAGTGGTTTTGCCATCATTCCTGTATAATGTATCTTATTCGTAAGGTAGTAGAATACTGTTAGAGGTTTGCACGGGCCGGAATTTCGAGGCTCGGGCTTCGCCCGTCCCGAAGGAAAGTCATTTTGCCTTGACCCGGTGTAAAAATTAAAAGTTAACCCCGAGCCCTGCCTGTACAATAATAAGTGAAAAAAGACTCAGTCCGGCTCGATCTGGCCCTACTCAGTTTCTGCAAAAAAATCAGATTGTACATACATACAATTAAGATTCCTTTAAAAAAATACTGCATACATATTTATTGGATAAATGTACAATGTTTTTTTAAATAACGATGTGTTCGCAGAATGGAAAATACACAATGTATTATTGATTATTTAGATTCTTAAACCTTTCAATGTTCAAATAGGGATTCATTAAATAATTAATGTAGTTTATAACAAAAGAAAAAAAATGAGAGTTATAAACATCGTAACTTTAGAATTTGATTAGCAAAATGTAGATTTGTGAATTCTTGTCATTCCTTAAGACTTTTCTCAAATCCAAAAGAGCTATATTCCAACACATTTATGAACTAATTTCTTTTTGGAAATGCATAAGATTAATAGGCATTCTTATTCAGAAAATACGTAATCGAATGGCGTTAACCATTTTTTTTATAAAAGCGATGATATTTTTTTTTGAGAAAATACTATTAAAGCTACATTTTGAATCAAATTTGCGGTTACGATTTCACGGAAAAGAAAAACTTGACGTCGTGACAAGAATAGCTTATATGTCGACAGGTAATAATTTTCTCAAAAATTTAAAACGCTGTTCGATTCCAAATTATGTTCAGATCCGATCTGGCTCGAATTTCAAGCAATATTAATAATAATAATAATAATAAATGCAAGTCTCATCTCAGCACGTCAGAGTCTGCAGAAAAATAAATAAAATAAGCAAACACCATATCCAATGCATCATGTCTCTACGGTGGACATGTTAAATTTCTGTATTGATGTTATAACCAATGACTCTTGAAACACATTTTACTTATTCTAGTGAAAAATATATTTTTTAGCGGCCAAACCCGATTTTGAGCGAAATTAGATTGGCCTGGTCGAAACTATTTTATCCTAACGCCAATTGGATAAACTAGTTTTTTCTACGCCAAACTGGTTTAACTAAATACCTACAAGTTAAACTAGTTTTTCTTAGGTAAGAGGGCAATCCTTCATTTTTCCCTTTATACTTAACCATTAAACACCTAAAACTATTCAGAGAATCACCTAATGAGAAAGAACCTATATCCAAAATTTGAAGCAAATCCGTAAATTCTGTGTCAAAAACTATTTATCTAATTTATGGGGGATTACCTACATTGCCTTTTCTTTTACACTTAAATAATAAAGATCCACAAGTAATCACGGAGGCGCCTTGTCAGAATAATCCTATATCTAAAATTTTAAATGAAAACTGATAATTCTGAATGAGAAATCCATTTCTCTAAATTAATGGTGGGGGATTAGCCTCCCCTTCGCCCCCTCCCCTTTTCTTATCCAATGAATTCCCTAAAGTAATCAGAATAGTACGTTATCAGGATGAACCAACATCCAAAATTTGAAGCAAATCGGATATTTCTATCAAGAGTTATCGCGTTACGTACATACGTACGTACATGCGTACATTCATACATACAGAACTTGTGAGCCCATTATTTGTCAGGCTTTGACGCCTGTGAGCTAAAAACATGTAAAATTACATTGGCCCAGGATAAACTAAATCAGCCTAGGACAAACTAGAATGTTGGCGTTGAGACGGTCATTGAATTCAATAAAATCACGCCAAATTGAAATGGCCTAGGATAAACTAGTTCAGACCAATAAACAGCAGGCTAAACTAGTCTATCCTATAAAAGTTAGGCCAAACTAGTTTGGCCTAGGAAAAACTAGTTTGTCCTATGGGCCTTAGGATAGACTAGTTTGGTCTAGGAAAAACTAGTTTATCCGATGGGTGTTAGGATAAACCGGTTTGGCCTAGGAAAAACTAGTTTATCCGATGGGCGTTAGGATAGACCGGTTTGGCCTAGGAAAAACTAGTTTATCCGATGGGCGTTAGGATAAACTAGTTTGGCCTAGTCCAATCTAGTTTGGCCTAAAATCGGGTTTGGCCTGTAACATATACAATTCAGAATTAGAACCTTGGGCATTTGCGCTCAATTTTATGCTATGTGTTGAAGTCCGTCTGAAGTTAAGTTTATCTCCATTACCTGGTGGCATTGTAAAATTATAAATTTCAATTTAGTGAAACGCCGAATTAAAAGTTATGGAACTCTTGAACAACAGTTTTTCTTGTGCTCCCATAATTTATTTTATATGCCCCTGTGTTATCAAATTATTAAAATTTTAAAAATATTAAAGATTTATTTAAGTTTCAAAATTCTAAAAGTTTAATAACTTCATAAGTCTATTCAAAAAATTAAAGCAAGATACAAATTTTACTGCCTAGCATTAAATTTTTAATGCGGTAGTGGCTTAAATATTTATTTATTAAATAATATTTATTCAATATTCTTTTTGCAAAATTACTTTATACATTTTAATCCCTTTATCAGCAAAAAACTAATGCAGAAAAACTCATTTTCCGCTTATCAGCAAAAATGTAGCATAATAAAAGTTCATTTTCCAAACTGCTATTACATTGTAACAAGATGGATGTAGCGACGATAATAAGGAAATGCCCCGAATATCAAAATTTACTTTATATGATTTCTTAATGCTTTATATCATTTCATTACATTAGGGTTGCTTTCGCATTAGTTTCGTTCAGTGAACTGTGAAATTGAGTTCCGATAAGAAATAAGTTTTGTTCTCCAAAAGCCAGAAAACAAAAAGAAAATATTTCTTGAATTATCGTTTGTATAGGATACGTATATTACCTAATCAAATATGCTGTCAAAAATGGTAGTTTATATTTTTTGAAAATTTAACGGAACATATTTGAATGAAAGGGTAATTTTATGAGCTAAATATATGAACTAAAGGCAACATTAGTCATTATAAAGATCTAAATTTTTTGTTTACTTTCATAGTCCCCTTCCAACCCCCAAAATAGAAAAACAATATATAAAATATTAATTTTAATCTGGATAGTAAATGTGTTTTTTATACAACAAAATCACCTGAACGACGGATATTTAGAAAAGGACAATTTTATACGCCATTCAGAGGTAAAAGTACAAAAAATACATAGGTACTAGGAATAGCAAACCAAAGTAATTCACTATTAAAGATTGTCAATTATGGAAATTTTTCTAAATTTCAAATTCTAATTCATATATATTTTATGCTTAGTTTTTAAACATTGTTTATAAAATTGAAAAAGATAGGTTGTTTGTAAGTGATTAAATATTAATTTTTTTACGTAATTCTGTAATTTAGTAAAGAAGTTTGTTCTAAAACAATTTTAATGTACGACAGTAAATTCGTAGTGATTTTGCGTTTACTTTCAAATATTTTAAACAACATGCGCATAAACATATTTAACTCGGTCAAATTATACTTAGTGTCGCTAAATTTACATCAGATTTAAATTAATAATAAACACAAAAAATTCAGAATGTAAACGATGATAATCTCAAACTGCTTAGTTTTAGTTTTGTTTATAATGTCAATACTGTGCTCTTTTTTATATTATTTCCAACTGTGTTTTTTTGAGTATTCCTATTTGAATTCATTAATCGATCACCCACATTATTTTCTAAAAACGAAATTATCACATGTAAACTCATAATTTCTTTTTAACTGACAATTTTATAACATTGTTCATTTGTAACTGTAATTATTTCTTCATAGCCTTCATCTATAGAGAAAAAAAGAAAATTGCGTTCGTTAAAGAAAACTAGTTCCAATCTATGAAGATAGTTTGCTTAAATATAAAATTTAGTTTTAATAAGAAACATTTAATTAGTAGAAAACTAGGCACATCATGAGTAGTCCAGATTGTTTCCGAACCATGTATCGAAAGCCTCGATTCAACTAAATCTAAAATTTATGTGAAGTTTAGTCAAGTATTTATGAAGCTTTTTTAGCGTATTTATTTATAAATAACTACCCCACAGACACTCGACTTATGGCCATAAGCTGATTTCGTTGCGGCCAGAAAGAGTTACGGCCATTTTTGACTAAACAGTATTGTGCCATAAATGACGCGCCGCTAATTGCGGCAGCGATCGTCAAGCCGCTAACGGATCGGTGATGAAAGAACTGTTGCGTTTACTTTGCCGGCCAACTTTTAAGGGTCGGTTTCTGGCTAGCATGTAACGGCCCACCATTTTGTAGAAAGCAGAGGGCTAATATCGTTTAACCAGCATTTTTATTTAAAGAGAGGAAATGTTTTTTGTCTCCATTTCTTTCAGCGTAAGTTTAATTATTTTAAATATGAGTTCAAATAAGCATATAAAAATTATGCGAGATATATATTTAAAACAGTGAAATAGATGGCATATTTTTATTTAGTTTGAAAAAAATAAAAAAAAAATAGAAATGGTTTTAAAAATGTATATAATATTCCAAGTTTTTTTTTTTCAGCGACGCCTTATTACATCCATTACTCACAAAAGAAAGAAAGAAAGAAAGAAATTGAATAAATATTTAAAATGATTTATAATAAATAAATAAATAAACTCATTTAGATTGTACTTAAAGCAGTCTATCTTTCACCACTCTCAGTAATTTCAAACTTTTGCATTACACACGCAATATTATTTTTAGCCAAAAATGCATAAATATTTCTAAAATTGGCGATTGCAGTATGTCTAAAATTGGCTTAAAAATACAATTAATTTCTCTCTCTCTCTCTCTCTTTTTAAGGAAAGATCATAATTTTTCTTATTCAAAATGTTTGTTTCGGTGAAAGTATTTAATAAAATGTGGAATTTATTTTTTATGCTTTAAAATGTACGTTAAACGACTTCTTTTTCACACATTCTTAAAAATTACGAATAAAATTATCTTCTCTGTAAATTTCTTATTAAAATGTATATATGTATGTTTTTATAAACATGCTGGAATGAAATTCATTTGAAAGCATTTTCCTTAATATACAAAAGCAAAATATGTCATATTGAATAGAATAATGAAAAATTTTCTTTTAAAGAAAAAAAAAAAAAACCTTTAAACGTTGAACGAATTCCAATTTGAAGAATCATCTAATAAAAACATCTATTTAAATTCATATTTGTTCGGAAACGAATGAAATTGCAGGAGCTGTTACTCAGAAACTATGAATCGAAAGGTGGTTTATATTTTTTAGTAAATGTAAAAAATAAATAAATAAATAAAAAATCAGCAAATACTGTTAAATTGGGTGTTTTGAATCTGTGTTCTGGATATGACTGACTACTGCGAGACAGGAGGAAAACGGTTGTTACGTGACCACAACCGCTTACATCCCAATATTTTTTTTATTTATAAGAAAATGAACAACTTATTCAATTTCAAATCGCTTTAGTTATCAGGCTACCCAGTTTAATGCCTTTTCCTTTAAAAATGAGTCAGAAATTGCATAAATATTTAGCGTTGTTGAACAGGGAATTTGGCAGTCGCCTTATAGCTGAACGAAATCTTTTGTGAAAACAAAACATTATATAAAGTTATTTGTGTAAATATAGATTATATATTTAAATATTTATTATCAATATTTTATATGATATAATTCATATTTACAGTAAACTCTGTCTAAGACGCAATCTATTGGGACAGAGAAAATTATCCATAGTAGGCAATATTTCATTTTAGAGAAATTTTACTCTATGTCTATGGATTCACAAGAAGTTGATAAACTTTCAGAGTTAAACTAATTTCCATCATATACAGAGTACGTTTTAGATAGTATACTGTATTTGTATTGTTATATTTATTTTGTTAAAAAATTAATTTCTTAAGAAGATAATTGTGAACTTAAACAAAATATTTGTTTTATTAAATTGTGATTGTTAAAAGGCATTTTCGTTTTCGTTAAAAGACAATTTCGTCCCCCCCCCCCCCATTTCTCAGCAGATGATGAAACTTTATAAAAACTTTCATTACCTTTCAAAAACAGAGGAGAAAAAATCTTGTAACAAAGAAATAAGTTTGAAAAGACATGACTGAAGACAAAAGTTTTCTTTTAAACTATTTAATTTATAATTATAGATTTTGATAAATAACAACTCGCAAAAAAATATCCCCCTGAAAATCTTTTTTTCCCATTACAACTGCTAAAAAACATTTGGTGTATACTGGAAGCAAAAGTGTTGAGTACTGCTTGCGCTCAAGGTCACTATTGCCTGAGGCAAAATGGGGTGACGGGATTCTTGGAATTTTGAGGGGGTTGGCATTGCTGTAGAGGAGAATCTGGACATACCCTTATCATTCTTCTCTGCACTGTAGTATGAGTATGTTGTTGACTTTAACGAGTGCAGAAATTCTCGAAAGAATATTATCCAGATTATAAATGGTAAGTCTTACCTAGTATGTATTTATTCATTAAAATTTTATTAAATTATATTCTGAATTTTCTTTTGCATCATTGTTTTTAACATAAATTCGTTGTAAAAAAATGCAAAATAAATCTATGAGACATTTTTATTAAATGCAGAATATTTACTTGTGATATATCTGGCGCAAAGCAATCGCAAAAATGTGATAATTTTAATTTAGTTAAAGGTTATTCTTATTGTCGCATCTTTTTTCGAAGTATTTATTTTCATTTTACGACGATGTACACGTATGCGATAAACATATTGCGACTCCTTGAATAGTTTAATATGCGTAAAATTTATGTTTATTTTAACAGTTAAAATATGCTTTCTTTTCACACGTTAGTTTAAATTAGCAATACAGAGCATGTGTTTAAAAAATACCACTAAAACTTGATGATCTTAATTTGTATAAAATTTATTCTTATTGTTACCTTTTTGAATAATGATTGATATTTTAAAACCGCGGATGGATAATATTACATAATATTTAAAATAGATTGCTTTTATCATATTAACATTTTGTGTAAATTACGAAATATCAACCATATATTTTTATTTTTTTCTTAAAGTTTGAAATTTGATCTTTTTCTAATGTTATTTTCCGATTATGTCATTAAAAATACTGTGAAAGCTTGGTAATTTCAATTCATTTTTATTGTAAAAAAAAATTATTCGCAAAATTTAATGCTCGTAAAATTTCGACTAGTATGGAAAATTTTATTAATTAAGATATGATTAGCATTAACAAGTGTGTTTTTCGTGTGAGTAAACCCCACAGACACTCGACTTATGGCCATAAGCTGGTTTCGTTGCGGCCAGAAAGAGTTACGGCCATTTGTGACTAAACAGTATTGTGCCATAAATGACGCGCCGCTAATTGCGGCAGCGATCGTCAAGCCGCTAACGGATCGGCGATGAAAGAACTGTTGCGTTTACTTAACCGGCCAACTTTTAAGGGTCGGTTTCTGGCTAGCATGTAACGGCCCACCATTTTGTAGAAAGCAGAGGGCTAATATCGTTTAACCAGCATTTTTATTTAAAGAGAGGAAATGTTTTTTGTCTCCATTTCTTTCAGCGTAAGTTTAATTAGTTTAAATCTGAGTTCAAATAAGCATATAAAAATTATGCGAGATATATATTTAAAATAGTGAAATAGATGGCATATTTTTATTTAGTTTAAAAAAATTGAAAAAAAAAAATAGAAATGGTTTTAAAAATGTATATAATATTCCAAGTATTTTTTTTCAGCGACGCCTTATTACATCCATTACTCACAAAAAAAAGAAAGAATAAATTGAATAAATATTTAAAATGATTTATAACAAATAAATAAATAAACTCATTTAGATTGTACTTAAAGCAGTCTATCTTTCACCACTCTCAGTAATTTCAAACTTTTGCATTACACACGCAATATTATTTTTAGCCAAAAATGCATAAATATTTCTAAAATTGGCGATTGCAGTATGTCTAAAATTGGCTTAAAAATACAATTAATTTCTCTCTCTCTCTTTTTAAGGAAACATCATAATTTTTCTTATTCAAAATGTTTGTTCCGGTGAAAGTATATAATGAAATGTGGAATTTATTTTTTATGCTTTAAAATGTACGTTAAACGACTTCTTTTTCACACATTCTTAAAAATTACGAATAAAATTATCTTCTCTGTAAATTTCGTATTAAAATGTATATATGTATGTTTTTATAAACATGCTGGAATGAAATTCATTTGAAAGCATTTTCCTTAATATACAAAAGCAAAATATGTCATATTGAATAGAATAATGAAAAATTTTCTTTTAAAGAAAAAAAAAATAAACCTTTAAACGTTGAACGAATTCCAATTTGAAGAATCATCTAATAAAAACATCTATTTAAATTCATATTTGTTCGGAAACGAATGAAATTGCAGGAGCTGTTACTCAGAAACTATGAATCGAAAGGTGGTTTATATTTTTTAGTAAATGTAAAAAATAAATAAATAAATAAAAAATCAGCAAATACTGTTAAATTGGGTGTTTTGAATCTGTGTTCTGGATATGACTGACTACTGCGAGACAGGAGGAAAACGGTTGTTACGTGAAAACAACCGCTTACATCCGAATATTTTTTTTTATTTATAAGAAAATGGACAACTTATTCAATTTCAAATCGCTTTGGTTATCAGGCTAGCCAGTTTAATGCCTTTTCCTTTAAAAATGAGTCAGAAATTGCATAAATATTTAGCGTTTTTGAACAGGGAATTTGGCAGGCGCCTTATAGCTGAACGAAAGCTTTTGTGAAAACAAAACATTATATAAAGTTATTTGTGTAAATATAGATTATATATTTAAATATTTATTATCAATATTTTATATGATATAATTCATATTTACAGTAAACTCTGCCTAAGACGCAATCTATTGGGACAGAGAAAATTATCCATAGTAGACAATATTTCATTTTAGAGAAATTTTACTCTATGTCTATGGATTCACAAGAAGTTGATAAACTTTCAGAGTTAAACTAATTTCCATCTTATACAGAGTCCGTCTTAGATAGTATACTGTATTTGTATTGTTATATTTATTTTGTTAAAAAATTAATTTCTTAAGAAGATAATTGTGAACTTAAACAAAATATTTGTTTCATTAAATTGTGATTGTTAAAAGGCATTTTCGTTTTCGTTAAAAGACAATTTCGTCCCCCCCCCCCCCATTTCTCAGCAGACCTTGAAACTTTATAAAAACTTTCTTTATCTTTCAAAAACAGAGGAGAAAAAATCTTGTAACAAAAAATAAGTTTGAAAAGACATGACTGAAGACAAAAGTTTTCTTTTAAACTATTTAATTTATAATTATAGATTTTGATAAATAACAACTCGCAAAAAAATATCCCCCTAAAAATCTTTTTTTCCCATTACAACTGCTAAAAAACATTTGGTGTATACTGGAAGCAAAAGTGTTTAGTACTGCTTGCGCTCAAGGTCACTATTGCCTGAAGCAAAATGGGGTGACGGGATTCTTGGAATTTTGAGGGGGTTGGCATTGCTGTAGAGGAGAATCTGGACATACCCTTATCATTCTTCTCTGCATTGTAGTATGAGTATGTTGTTGACTTTAACGACTGCAGAAATTCTCGAAAGAATATTATCCAGATTATAAATGGTAAGTCTTACCTAGTATGTATTTATTCATTAAAATTTTATTAAATTATATTCTGAATTTTCTTTTGCATCATTGTTTTTAACATAAACTCGTTGAAAAATAATGCAAAATAAATCTATGAGACATTTTTATTAAATGCAGAATATTTACTTGTGATATATCTGGCGCAAAGCAATTGCAAAAATGTGATAATTTTAATTTAGTTAAAGGTTATTCTTATTGTCGCATCTTTTTTCGAAGTAATTATTTTCATTTTACGACGATGTACACGTATGCGATAAACATATTGCGACTCCTTGAATAGTTTAATATGCGTAAAATTTATGTTTATTTTAACAGGTAAAATATGCTTTCTTTTCACACGTTAGTTTAAATTAGCAATACAGAGCATGTGTTTAAAAAATACCACTAAAACTTGATGATCTTAATTTGTATAAAATTTATTCTTATTGTTATTATTGTACCTTTTCGAATAATGATTGATATTTTAAAACCGCGGATGGATAATATTACATAATATTTAAAATAGATTGCTTTTATCATATTAACATTTTGTGTAAATTACGAAATATCAACCATATATTTTTATTTTTTTCTTAAAGTTTGAAATTTGATCTTTTTTTAATGTTATTTTCCGATTATGTCATTAAAAATACTGTGAAAGCTTGGTAATTTCAATTCATTTTTATTGTAAAAAAATATTATTCGCAAAATTTAATGCTCGTAAAATTTCGACTAGTATAGAAAATTTTATTAATTAAGATATGATTAGCATTAACAAGTGTGTTTTTCGTGTGAGTAAAATTTCTTCTTAAGCTGTGAAAAATAAATCTAAATGTGAAATTTAAAAATATTTAAATGATGCAAATATAATGATTGTTTCTCAGATTATAATTTAATAAAGTTTTAATAAATATGCATATACTGGTAATAGGCTTACTAATAAATATAAAAATCACATAAAATGAAAAAAAAAATATATATATATTTACAAATACATGAAATTTAAATGTAGCACACATAACAGATCATATTAAGGTTATATAAATTGTTTAAGGGTAAATTCAAAATTTGTTCTATGAAAAATTCTTGTTACAAAATTGTTTAAATAACAAACTGTTTTCCCTAAAAAAAAAAAAAAAAAAAAAAAAAAAAGTTAATAATTATTTAGTATATATTTCAAAATATAAATACATAAATTTATTTATCTTGAATTATTTTTAAACACAATTCTTGGTATAGTGAATTAAATAAATAATTTATTCTTTTCAATTAAAACTTTTAAAATGTATAACAATTTATATAATTTTAAAATTATTTAAATCTAGATTCAAAGTTTGATCTATAAAAATATTTTCTGGAAGATTTTTTAAATGATAACTGTTTTTAAATGAAAAACAATGTATTAATTATTATGCAGGTACAATTTTCAAAAGAGTTGTGAATTTACTATTTTAAAATTTTCAAAACCTATTACTTGGCATAGTGAAATTATTAATTAATTTAATTTTTTTTTCAATTAATACTTTTAAAAGCTATATGAAATGCAATTATTTAGAAATGGCATTACACATGAATTTTTAAAATAGAATAATTAAAAAAAATTAATAAATTCACTTTATCAAATAATAAGTTTGGAAAATTTTCAAAAAAGTATATATATATATATACATACATATAATGCTTTTGAAAAAATTACCTAAATAATTATTAATATATTGTTTTCACGCAAAAACATTTATCATTTAAACAATCTCCCAAGAAATATTTTTTATAGATCAAATTTTGAATTTATTCTTAAGTAATCTTTATGGCACGAAACTAGCAGGCTTTTGGCTAGTTAAAATTGAAAATACACCAGAAAAGGCTTTTTTATGGCAGCTTTTGGCTAAATTTAATTCTTACAAACACAAATGGCTGGGTGAGGGTCATCTCCTGGCCAACCTTTATTTTTAATGGCCTTTAAAAGAATAATTGTGGCCAGTTTGTGGCTGTCTGATATTTTCGATAAAATGTTAATGGCACATTTTTGGGCAACTTCTTGTATCATCTTGGCCCATCATCTTGTGGCCGTATTCTGGCCGGCGTGACAGTTTTTTGACGGAGCCGTTACGGCCAAAGATGGCGGGCCGTTATCAAACACTTTGGGCCACCGCTAACTACGCCTATAGTGGCCCACCAGTTATGTGTTTGTTGGGAAATTTCTTCTTAAGCTGTGAAAAAAAAAAAATCTAAATGTGAAATTTAAAAATGTTTAAATGATGCAAATATAATGATTGTTTCTCAGATTATAATTTAATAAAGTTTTAATAAATATGCATATACTGGTAATAGGCTTACTAATAAATATAAAAATCAAATAAAATGAATATATATATATATATATATATATATATTTACAAATACATGAAATTTAAATGTAGCACACATAATAGATCATATTAAGGTTAGATAAATTGTTTAAGGGTAAATTGAAAATTTGTTCTATGAAAAATTCTTGTTACGAAATTGTTTAAATAACAAACTGTTTTCCCTGAAAAAAAAATGTTAATAATCATTCAGTATATATTTCAAAATATACATACATAAATTTATTTATCTTGAATTATTTTTAAACACAATTCTTGGTATAGTGAATTAAATAAATAATTTATTCTTTTCAATTAAACTTTTAAAATGTATAACAATTTATATAATTTTAAAATTATTTAAATATAGATTCAAAGTTTGATCTATAAAAATATTTTCTGGAAGATTTTTTAAATGATAACTGTTTTTACATGAAAAAAATGTATTAATTATTATGCAGGTACAATTTTCAAAAGAATTGTGAATTTACTATTTTAAAATTTTCAAAAATTTTCAAAACCTATTACTTGGCATAGTGAAATTATTAATTAATTTAATTTTTTTTTTCAATTAATACTTTTAAAAGCTATATGGAATGCAATTATTTAGAAATGGCATTACACATGAATTTTTAAAATAGAATAATTAAAAAAAATTAATAAATTCACTTTATCAAATAATAAGTTTGGAAAATTTTCAAAAAAGTATATATATATATATATATACATACATATAATGCTTTTGAAAAAATTACCTAAATAATTATTAATATATTGTTTTCACGCAAAAACATTTATCATTTAAACAATCTCCCAAGAAATATTTTTTATAGATCAAATTTTGAATTTATTCTTAAGTAATCTTTATGGCACGAAACTAGCAGGCTTTTGGCTAGTTAAAATTGAAAATACACCAGAAAAGGCTTTTTTATGGGCAGCTTTTGGCTAAATTTAATTCTTACAAACACAAATGGCTGGGTGAGGGTCATCTCCTGGCCAACCTTTAATTTTAATGGCCTTTAAAAGAATAATTGTGGCCAGTTTGTGGCTGTCTGATATTTTCGATAAATTGTTAATGGCATATTTTTGGGCAACTTCTTGTATCATCTTGGCCCATCATCTTGTGGCCGTATTCTGGCTGGCGTGACAGTTTTTTGACGGAGCCGTTACGGCCAAAGATGGCGGGCTGTTATCAAACACTTTGGGCCACCGCTAACTACGCCTATAGTGGCCCACCAGTTATGTGTTTGTTGGGTAGCAGGCTTTGGCAGCTGTGATTGTAAATATTCCTAAATGAACCTTTGATTAAACGATATGGTGAATTAGAACTTGTATTTCAAACAATTTTCATTTAGACCTTTCTCATTGTTGAAAACGAATGAAGGCCATTGCAATATTATATTATATAATGTGTAGATAATATTTAGCTATTAAGAAGCGATTCTTTTAATTGTTTATTGACAGTGCTCTATTAGTAAGGAAACGAAACCGTTATGACAACATAGGAATTAAAATGCTCTCTAATATGACGCTATTGAATTAGAGAGCATTATAATAATTGCACAAATTGGCTATTGAACAAAAATAATTCTCAAGTAGTTGACTTTCATTTGTCTTGATTTTTATGTATTCTGCGACGCTGTACGTCAGTTGAAACTGATATCTTGTGCATAACTATGCACTGCAAAAATTGCGTTAATTTTATTGCGTTAATTTTATTAGTGTCATTATATCTTCGTTTAATGACTTAATTGTTATTTTAATTAACAAAAAAAAGAATAAATAATCAACGGTCTTTAAAATACCGATAAACGTCAAATTGAGATTTATTTAATGGCGTAACAAACATGTTATACTTAACAAGCGCATCTTCACATAAAGTATCATTCCTCAGCTATTGTAACAATTTAAAAAAAAACTACATCTCACTATCTATTAATGATTTAGCGCAATCTCGCTAATGATGGAATCATATAGCACCGAAACAACTCTATGAAACAAAATCAGCTCTTTATTATGCAAAACATGAAGCTAAAAATACAATACATGCTTAAATTTCAAATTATTCTTAGTCACTGTCACTATCGTTATTTAAAAAGTTGAGCATTTTCTACATTAGCATAAAATTCGGCGTTCAGAAAACCAGAAGAGCTGGCCAGGCAGCATTTTTGGTTTGAAAAGTTACTCCAAAAAATAAATTGGTGTTAGAGCAGTCAGATAGATGTTCGATATCATGAAATGGTTATAATCTGTACAATCTTTCTAAATTCAATGCTAGTGTACATCTCATTTTAACCCTTGCTGACTTTGCTTTACAATGTGAATTCAGAGATAATTATTGTATATTTTTGTTTGTGAACATATTATATTTTCTCAGAAAAAAAATTTCTTTTTATTCATTATTATAGTTAAAACATTTTTAAGTAATAAATATTTAACAAATATTTTAAAAATATATTTGTGTGAGTCATGCAAAGCCTTGATCCTAATATTTTTTGAATATGGAAAGAATATTTAACTAAATAATCAATTCACCACTTTAGTAGATTTAATGAAGTTACTAGGAAACAACAATAAAAAAAAATCAATGGTTTGAAGAATTCAGTAAATTATTCCTACATTCGCTTTATATTTAATATAATTTCAACGGTTATGATTTACAGTACTAAACAGTACTTGCGCTTTAAGTTTTTTCTCAACTAAGGTGTCACATAACAATAACGCCAGATTAAGTTTCTACTAATTTAAATGGTTTAATTTTGGGATTTTTTTAAAAACAAATATAGGATTTTATACAGAAACTTACTGATAATATATACAAGAAAAATTATTTTTAACAATTTTGAACAATGTTCATTGGCATTATTAATAACGGTATAAAAGTAATTGTAACAATAATGGTAAAAACGCCATGTAAGCAGAACTATAATATAAGATGGAATAATGTTATGTAAATTGTCCAGTTCTAAAGATACAAACGCTACAGCCTTAGAAATTGACACTTAGGGCAAACAATTTTTTTGTATCCGTTTTCATTTTCAACAATGACATTAATGGTCTAACAACTTAATTTTTAGCGATTGCTTATGATTCAGATGACTCATAGTCCTTTTGAGGAGAACTCGTAGATACGCCTTCCAGAATTCCATCACAATTATGCATAATATTACAGCACTGGGCGTTTTTACTCACTGTAACGTTTTTAACCCCAGAACATTTTACTTAATTTATTTTTATTTCAGCGTAATGCACTCCGTTATATGAAAAGAGAAAACTACATTGTAAACGTTTTAAATACTAGGTACCTATTTTTTTGTTTTAGTAATGTTTATATGTAGGTGTGTATTGGAAAGAAAAAAGTCCGAATTTATTTTAAATTAGTATTAAAATACCTATAATTTATATATGTTACAAATATTTTCATCAGAGTTTGGCTTCAAATATTTCGGGAATAAGTTACTATTTCGAATAGTAGTTTTTCAAAAAATAAGTAAGAAATCAAAATATCGATTAATGAATTGACCAAAAAGCTGAATAAGAGATTTACAATAATTAACTTTTAATATATTCTACATTAAACTCAAACAATCGAATGTGTAACTTTTGTCATTCTTTTTACCTCAGTTCAATCTGAAATTAATTATAAATATCTGCCAAGAAAACGCTTGTTAACAAAGTTGAAAAGTGTTTTTGCTTTCGGCTTTCTAGCCGTCTGGCCTTCTGTCCGTCTGTCTGCGCCCTAACTCTCGTAAATATACTCAGATCGCCATAAAATTTTTAGACGTTATTTATGTTTACTCTACCACGAACTCTATTGAAAATGAAGTCTCTACCATGATTATTTCATTTACAGGGACAGTCAAAAGTTTTCCATTACTTTACGGCCTATGGGGAAAAACCGTTTCAAATGAATTTGAAAGATGTTACACACTGTCAAACATATTCAAATTTATATGCATCTATGAGGTGCACTAAAATTTGCCTTTTGTAAAGTATAAATTGAAAAGAATAGTTATTATTCAATTTACAGGGCCACACAAAAGAATTCCATTGTATAACAATAAAGGGGGGGGGGTAATATTTGCCAAATATTTTAATTATGGTAAACGATTTAATGTATAATACGTCGTTCAGGCTTAATATGAGTTATTTCATGCAGAATATAAAGTATATAGCATTTACAGGGACACGCAAAAGATTTCAAATAGTATGTTCAATCCGAAGTATTATATATTGTGGATGATGGCTGTTGCATAAATAAAATGCATTTTTTATTATGATATGCGCTATAAAGTTTCATTAACTGTACGCATATTATATGATGTGTATAAATGGTAATAGTACCAGAATTTAGATATACAAGGTTATAGAAAAGATGTCGGTAGAATTACTGAATATGCATAACTTACTTAAAGGAAGTTTTAAAATAAATTATGCATTATTTTACAATGAAATTTTTGTAGAATATAGATAAAATGAGATACAGGATCACGCAAAAAACTGGAAACATGGCCTCTTTTGGATGGTAATTTCTAAAAATGTAATTTAAAGTGCGATTTAAATGTAAAGTATACTTTTGTTTTAAATAGAGTTTAGCAAAATGCTTTCGTGTATTAAAGTTACTAGGTAAACTACAGTGCTGAACAAAAATATTTTAGTTTGTTTACATCTATTAGTATAATTTACTGAAAGGAAAATTTCATCCAGTTAGGCGTTCCCTTGTTGAACTAAATTTTCTCATTATTTATTCTATATATAAAACGAAAAATGAAATACAGGGCTGTTCAAAAGTGGAATACATATTTGGCTATTTACAGTAATACCTTATTTCCCTGGATAACGAAGTTTTGTTAAAGATTTCATGAAATATTTGAAAGTGTTTTATAATCTATGCTTAATGCATGATTTTCTTACTTGTGTGCAGGATAAAATTGTGAAAATTGAAATGAAGAGATGAATTCCGAGTGTTTAGTATCTCAATAACTCTTTTCTAAGTAAAATCAAATTTCCAGAATAAGTGGTTCATGATATTTCTTGTAAAAGCTTCAAAAACTTAAAGCATTTTTTTTTTCTAACACCTACAAACAGTTTATAATTCTGTTTTATTTTAGAATCATTTACATGTCGAAGTTTCGGATTTGATAAATATAATTGCATTGGTTTAAACGTTATTGAAAAAATCTTTTCAGAGTTAACTAATGCACCCTGTACGTGCTAAATGGTAGAAATAGACACAAACGATGTTAAATAATTATCCGGAACAGAAAACGCTTATATTGTGATATTTTGTGGGGCTTGATGTTTGATTACACCACTTAAGTTTCTGGTTACCGCTCATGAAAACTGTAAAGCCATAAATTAAAATATGCTTCGTGCGAAATATAGGATCCTAAGACATTTGACTTCAATATACCACATCAATGATCAGTATCACCAGTATCCATCAACCATCAATTGCAGTATAAATATTTTATACCCATTCGGGACAATAATTATTGTACCACCCTTATATATAAATTTTTTCCATCTATAATGATAGAAAGATTAATCTAATTCTTAGAACCTTGTACTTAAAATGGAAACTTTTTCTATGAAAATAATAAGCTATACCTGAAGTTATGACTTTTTAAAAATATTCACCATTGAAATCACGGCAATTAACTGTTAATTTTTTCAAATGAAATTTAATAAATTAACAACAAATTTTATCGAGTAAATGTTTGCAAGTCATCGCTCATATTTTACTTAAGTCATATATCAAGTAAGACGTTTTAAAAGACAAATTGACTTTATTTCATCTTTTAGCTGCATGCCCAGTCAAATCATATGAAAACCAATGAACAAAAGACTAAAGGGTCTTTACTCTACAACATTTATTAAAATATCCAAAACCTATGTTTACCAAGATTTGTCCTCTTCTTGTTAGAACTGCATAATAAAATATTATTACGATCGTACACAACATTTTTATTTAATTCTAAGAAAATAAGAATAGTAAAACGGTGCATAATGGCTTCCATAAAATAAGGTTATTTATCCTGAAAGCTTTTTATGCATAAATACGAAACCGAAAAAAGCGAATTTTTCTTTCAAAAACGTTTTGCATCCAAAATTCACCACCATAAAGAAAACGCATTACCTTAATGCGCAATCTAAAATTCTACATATGAATTTCTGAAATTGTTTTATACAGCTATATTTATAAAAAGAAAGGAATAATATCCACTGTTTTTATGTCGTGCACTGGAAATTGGGATAGAACAAGAAAAAAAGTAACATTAAATTACTTCCTTATAAAAAAAAAAAATAAATAAATAAATAAATATATTTTTCAACATTTTCCAACCTGAAAAAAAAAATCTACAAATAATAAATGATAAAGCGAATATTCAGAGTATCCCATAAATCCAATCACATTTCAAAAATTTGGAGAAATTTAATCCACAGCACACCATTAAACATGCGATAATAGTTCTCAAAAGTTTTGCGGCAAAAGCGACTAATAGAGACTAATATTGTTTAGAACTATTTCTCCACAAAAAGTTTAATTATTTGACATGTCTTGTGCAAACAGCACCAAAATACGAAAAATTGTTATTTTTATGAATTAAAAAATCTTAAACCATTTATGAGAATGTCTGTGTTTATAATTTTCAGAACACGACTGTTCTCTTTAAAAAATTAATAAAGTAATAACTTGCCATTTAAGGGAGACCCGTACCCCATTTTCGGCCAAAAATCATCAAAAGTTCAAAAAATTTTTTTTCACAGAAAACGATAAAATACATATTTGGGAATATCCATGAAAAATTTCAGAACTCGGGGACACTTGGAATAGGTAGAAAATGAGCTTTTTAAATTGTACTCACTATAGAGTTTAAAGGACTAGCGGCCATTTAAAACGTATTTTCCTGAAAATGACTTTTTTCATATTTTGCCTAAGTTCAAAGTACTAAGGCTCACTGGTAAAAAGATTTAGAAACAAAGTGTTTATGTTTTTAGAATCTTAAAAAAAATTGCAACAAAAGTAAGGAGAGATATTTTTTAAAACTATTTCTGAAAATTTTACATAAATTGGTAAACATGAAAATTATAACGAATTTAAGGAAATTTCCCATGCTTATTTTTATTTATTTATTTTTTAGCCGATTAAAATAGAAAATTAAAAATATCTTTCCTTAGTTCTTTTCTATATACTATAACACTATTTAAGAAATTTTAGTAATACCAAAATATTGAAAATTGAATGAGGAGTAGTAATTTTAAAAAGTGTATTTTTCGACAAAAAAAAAAAAAAAAAAAAAAAAAAAAAAAAAAAAATTATAAAAATCCCCATAAAAAACATACTTTTTAATAAAAAGTGAATTTTTTTGCTAATTATTCCTTACAAGAAGATTCTTAAATAGTACACCAAAATTCATTACTTTAAAATCAACAATAAAAATTTTGGGTTTTTTCTTACGGGTCTCCCTTAAATCGAGAAAACATTTTGATTAATCCATCAAAATATGTTTTACGCGTTTTTTTTTTTCTAATTTTTATTTGCGATGAATATAAAGATTTAGTTCCATCTTAAAGAAAATTTTAAATTTATAAATAAACAAGCGGGTACGTGTAATCGTAATCACCCAGGCAGTGTAATTTATTATCTTTTTTATAACACTTTACCTTTAAATTAATAAATTAGAATTGATGATTTATAATTTGTTTATTCTAACATAAATTTCAGCATCATTGCATTTAATTTTAAGGCAATTAAAAAATATTTTTAAATTCAGACTTTTCAAAAATTTATCGGAGGTAAAAATAAATACAGTTCTTTTTAAAGCAAAATATTCTTTTAAAATTTTTTAAAAGGGTAAAATAATTTTAAAAAATCAATATTAATTTTTTCGATTTCCAAACACTCAATATATGGCTCAAAAATATGCTAACATTTATTGAAGTTTAAAATAAATAACCGGTAAAATATGTAAAAAAATACGAAACTTTTTTGAATAAATCAACGGGACAATTAAATGTAGAAAAAATTGAAAAATTTAACTTCCGTCAACATCTTTCAAACCTGGGACTCTTTGATTAAGAATAACATAAGCAAGCCTCAGAGTGGTATTTAACCCCAAAACATATGGTCCAATTTTTGTTAAAAATCCATTTCTTACTTGTTTAATTATTCTGCAAATTGTTAAGTAATTACTGCATCCAAAAGCGAAACGTGCAAGGTGCTTGCACGACACAGTACGCTACGCAATCAGTCGGAAGTTGCTATTCATTTACATTGGTCATATGATTTTCCGTTGCACTCAGATTTAAGTTTTTAAAAATCTGTTGTACACTGCTCAAAACAATTAAATATTTTTGCAGTTTTAGGTGGATTTTGTATCTGGGAAAGTTTTTAGCTGATTGATACATGGTCGACACACATAATAGGTTATATGAGAATAAATTATACATGTTTGGCAGAAAAAATGCATTTTATTGCGCATTTGTGTACAAAAGGAAAAAAACACAATTTGTGCATATGAGAAAAAAAGAATAAGAAAAGGTGTTTTCTTCAAAGAAAATCATTTTCAGTAGGGGGTATGGTTTCCACGGGCGGCCAGCAACGTTGAACACCTTTGAGGCATGGACTCAATGAGGCTATTAATGACGAGTTGGGGTATTCTGCCCCACTCTTCCAGAAGAGCTCTTTCCAGTTCTTGGAGAGTTTGTGGGGTTGTTGGCGGCCAGAAACTCGTCTTCCTAGAGCGTCCCAAACGTGCTGGATTGGATTCATGTCTGGAGAACACGCTGGCCATTCCATTCGAACGATTCCTTCCTCGAAAAGGAAATCCTCCGCCAGGTTTGCACGATGTGGCCTGCAGTTATCGTCCATTAAAATGAAGTTATCTCCGATTGCTGCAGCGTAAGGGACTACAATAGGTCTGAGGATCTCATCCCTATATCGGCGACCAGTCAGAGCTCCGTCTCGAAGGATGTAGAGGTCAGTGCGCCCGTCAATGGAGATGCCACCATACACCAACACTCCTCCACCGCCAAATCTGACACTTTCGTGCACGAACGCAGGATTAATCCTACTGCCACGGTCCCTCCAGATGAAAATACGCCTATTATCCGGATGCACAGAAAAACGGGACTCGTCAGAAAACAGAATATTACTCCATTCATTTCACCTCCAGTTGACATGCTCGGTTGCCCACTCCCTGCGGTCTCGACGATGCCTTGATGTTAATCTAACACATACCATCGGTCGGCGAGCATGCAGAACTACAGCATGGAGCCGATTTCGGACAGTCTGAGTTGAAATCGTGGTGCCTGTAGCCGAGCGAAGGTGTTGTTGAAGAAGAGTAGCGTTTATGTTTCGGTGTTTCCGAGCTGTTAACGCTAAATACCGATCTTCATTGGGCGTTGTTGCCCGTCTACGACCTTGCCCTGGTCTTCGGCCTGCGCATCCACTCTCTAAAAAACGGTTCCAGATCCTGGAAATGACACTTTGTGACACTCCAATGGCTTGCGTTACTTCGGCTTGAGTTTGTTCCCCTTCTAACCTACCAACAATTCTCCAAGCTTCTGAATCTGTCAAATGACTTCGCTGAGACATCGTGCTCATCGAAACAAAGCAATCACTGAATGCCGATCATCCTTGTCTTCATTCTCTTTTATCCAGTTGAAAGTCAAATTTCATTCGCTGCCGCTGAAGCGACGTTTTTGACGTCGAACTCAAAATTTGCATACTCTACAGTTTGAAAACCAGAAAAATTTGCATTTGTGATTCTCTTCTTCTATTTTCGGCAAAAAAATTTTCGTTTATATCTTTATTTTATATAAAACTTCAAATATCCTTTAATTGTTTTGAGCAGTGTAATTGTGTGTCTAAAGAATTTAATGGTTACTGTTGTTATGGATTATTCTAAACCAGCTATGTATTTTATAAACATTGCATGTACATAGTAAATATCTATCCGATATTTGTTTATGTGTCGATAACGTAGATATAATTAACAGTGACATAAATATTATTATCTATAATATTTAGAAATAGTTATATTTCAAAACATATCTAAGCAATGAAAAATATATTGTAACATGCAATGCTTTGCATAAAAGATATTTATAAAACAATCAGAAGTTCGAAACCGCCCCCTTATTTTTCACGAATTTTTTTCTTTTTGTTGTTATTTTCTACAATTTCTGGTATAAAATACTGCTACTTAGTTTTCATTTATTTGTTAACAGAGCCTTCTGGATTGAGGTGTATGACTCGAAATGAGTTGTATAGAATCATGCACTGCTCAAATGAGTCAACACTTGATAGAAAACTTAAATTTACGGAGCAAAAATCAATAAAAAATTATTTTGAAAATGATCCAAGTACAACTCACTTTAAGCAAATATCTCCATTATTAAAAACCACAATTCGAACAAAAATTGTTAGCTCTCATTAAACGATTTCAAGATTCGCAGAAAACAATGTAGATTCTATTCAAACGAAGCTACATTACTGCTTAATTGCAGATACCTCAAACACAATAGAGGCAAACGCTTTATTTTATTATTATTTTGTACTTTGTAGTATTTTTTTGCTTATAAGGTATCCTGGGGTAATCACACCACGTTAAGTTTCTACTAATTTTCACGGCTCAGTTTTAGATTGTATTTCTTAAACAAATATATGATTTGATACAACAACTCATTGACTATCTATATAAAAAAAAATAATTTAACAGATATGTATTTATAAAATGTAATGGCGTGATTTCCTGACCAATGCTATTTGGCGTTATTACCCACATATATGGGTAATAACGCCATGCAAACAAAGCTATGAAATAAGATGGAATAATTGCATGTAGATTGTCCAATTCTAAAAATACAAACTCTACAAACTTAGAAACTTGTTAAATTTTTTTGTGAAAGTGTAAGAAAAATAAGGTGTGGTGTGGTGGTGGGGTGGGGGGGATGAAGCAAAAGAATATCAGACCGTGAGCTTCTTTTTGCTTAAAAAGGACCGCTTAAACAGAATTATTAGAAACATTGCACAGTTTTAACTGCGTTTATATGAATCAGTATTTAGGATGTAGCTCGGCTACTGTAGGGAATCAACTACTGTATTAATACCAAGGATTGACGTTATTACCCCGGTATAGTTATAGCGCAGTGCATTTTAAACTACAAATTATCTCGAGAAGATATCCAAAATCTTCAACAGCATTTTGAAAGTACATGAAATGCACTACAAATTTATGTAAGTAACAAAATATTTCCGGATATATATATAAAAAAAAAATAAAATAAATAAAAAATAAAAATAAAAACAAAAAATAGTCTTCACATCACAAAACGTATCTCGCAAATTTTAGATCAAGCGTTAATTTTAGTTGCTTGTTAAAACAATAAGACCTATAAATGGAACAAATTAACTTGAAGCTGTTTTTTCACTTGTTATGTGAATTTCACTTGTTAATGATTGTGTTTTTCAGCTGTTTAATTCAATTTATGATTATAGAATAATAAAATAATTATTAGTTTTATGTTGATATAAAAATCTTTAATTTAACACGTTTATTTGTTAAAAAGGGTTGTTGAACATAAATAGGAAAAATGAAAATTGAAGACTTGAAAATTGAAGACATAAAAAAATATATATATTCCCGTTTGAGAAATGTAGTTGTTAAGGGGGTCCAGGACAAATTTTAAAATAATTTGTATTTACTGATTTAAAATTTTTAACTTTTTTCTATCTTTAAGAATATTATTTATAGACAAAATCACATGATAAAACTTCTCAAAAATTAAAAAAATATGTTTAAAACTTATTTAACCGTTTAAGTGTCTGTAGAATTTTACATGCAAGTTTAACGATGCATAAAATAACAGCCATGGAAAGTATTGATACGGAGATTTGTATTTTATAAACTTAGATATTAATTTATAGCATGCAATTAAAAAAATTAAGATTAATATCAATTTTGAGTTATATAAGCCTTTAAATCCAAAAACTACGTGATGGAAAAACCCAGTTAGGCCGCTTAAAGGGTTAAAATGTGGGATAGTTTAAAATCGTTATATCTCGAAATATTATATGTAGAATATATATTTGTTTTCATTTAAATATACAGAAGTACATACAAAATTTTTAAGCATTTTAAAAAATATATTAATTTAACTAAAAATACAAAATATTTTATATAAATCATGGAAAAAAATATGTAACTATTTTTAAAATAATATTTAAAAAGAAATTTTTTTTCCAAACTTGCTAAATGAAAATTAAAGTAAAACAATTGAAAACGACATTTTCCAAGTTTGAAGCAGGCTTGGGGATTCTCGTCTTATAACATTTTCAATAGGAGAAATAGTGAAAAAAACCCCATCATGAAACAAAACGCATTTTCACTAGAAGTCTCTTTCTTGACAATCATTGCTTAAAAATAAGATTTTGGAAACAAAAACCAAAACAAGATTTCTTGTTTCAGTTAAGATAGAAACGTGATTTGAACGTCATTTCAAGCAGAAAAGAAAATTAATGCAATAAAACGATTTTAGAAAATTTGAAGATTTTTGTATTTCGGACTCTCTTAAACAACAATAGCTACTCGGTAACTATTTCTAAATTCAGTGGCAACAAAAAAGTCTTTAAATGCGAAATATATAATGATTTTCAATGCTTCTAAAGATTTCTAAAGATAAAGAATCTTTACAAACTCGGAAGAGGTTATTGTGTGTTTTCGTTCGGGATGGTGTCATTGTTAGATTACACTTTGAAAAATATCTGTTAAATTACTATTATTTTTCGGGAAATTGTGATTCTTAGAACTTTTTTCTGTAATGACAACAACAAAAAATCATCTTACAGATACACTTTTGTAATCTAAATATAAAATATGGAAAGTTACTAAGAATTTTTTAGAAAACTGGTATGCGTACAACGTTTTATATAACTGGCAACCCGAGTTACATACAAAATTTTGTAAGATTACTGTAAATTTAGTAGATTATTTCGTAAAGCTAAATATTTCAGTTGCTTTATAAAAGTTAGTTTTGTAGATTTACCATTCGTTTTGTACAGTGTGGAGACAAGTATACACATTTCCGTAATTTTAAATCTGTAGAATTACCATTTATTTTTTATTTATTTATTTTTCACAGTCCAAGAAAAATATTCATTTTTAACACTTTCCAACAAAGTTGAAAGGTGTTTATGCTTTAGGTTTGTCTTGCCGTCTAGCCCAGTCTAACTCTCGTAAATATACTCGGATTGCCATGAAATTTTCGCATGTTGTTGACATTTACCGTAGCACGAATTCCATCGAAAATGGAGTTTGTACCATGATTTGTTTATTTACAGGGGTAGTCAAAAGTTTTTTGTTACATTACGGCCTGTTGGAAAAATTCGCTCCAAATAGATTTTAAAGGTGTTACACCCTGCGAAACATCTTCAAATTTATATGATTTATGAAGTGCACTATGCATTCTATAAAATATTCAGGAAAAATAATAGGTTTTATTCATTTACAGGGCCACACAAAAAAATTCCGTTACACAATAATAAAGAGGGGAATTGTTTGCTGCGTATTTTAATTAGCTTAAACAATTTCATGGATAATAAAATTGATATTCGCCATTGAGGCTTAATATTTCATGCATAATATGAAGTGACTAGCATTTACAGGGGAATACAAAAGATTTCAAATAGCATATTATATCCAAAGTACTGAATATTATTGATGATCGCTGATGGGTGGATGAAATGCATTTTTATTATGATTTGTGCTTTTAAGTTTCACTAAATGTATGCATAGTGTGTGGTGTGTAATGTATGCTATAGTTGATATACATGGCTACACAAATGAGTTCGTAAATGTTATTGAATATGAGCTTAATTCACATAAAAGTAGTTTTTAAATAAGTTTTGCATTTTTATGTTGAACTGCTTTCAGTTTACTGAGGAATGCTTGTAGAACATATATAGAATGATAAATAGGGTCACGCAAAGAATTATATACAAGGTTACTTATGGATGAAAATTTCTGGAAAAGTGATTTAAATAATTTTAAGACGGTTTTCGTTTAAACTAAATTTTAGCAAAATACTGGCGTGTAATAAAGGTACTAGGTAACCTACAGGGCTGAACAGAAGTATTCTAGTATCTTTCTATTTAATAGGTATAAATTGCTGAAAGAGATATTTCAATCATTATGCGTTTTCTTGCTAAACTATATTTCCCTATTATATAGTATATATATCAATCGACAGATCAAATACAGGGCTGTTGTAAAATATTGGAATTCATGTTTGGCTATGGATAGTAACACCTTATTTTCATAAATAACGGAGCTTGCTAAAGATTTCAGGGAGTTTTGGAAATTATTTCATAATCTATGCTGAACTCATGACTTTTCCTACTTGTTTAAAGTAAAAAATACACATAAATGTTATGCAGCATCATGACACAATACACTCGAATAATTTTTAATGAACAATAAGTTAATCAAATACTAAAATAAGCCATTTTCTCTAAGCAATCTTTTCTTATCATTAAATGTGGACGAAAAGTATTTCCATCTTATTCATCCTAATTGTTTTACGGTTTAGTAACAGTTTAGCGAATCGCTTGGAGAATGTTAGCCCGAAGAATATGAGGCTAGTTGTAAATGAACTAATTACAAGTTCCTTTCACTAAATTATTTAAGGAATTTAGGCAATTTAATGAGCAATTATATTTGCAGGTAAATTGTTGTTTATATTATCGGTTATCTAAAAGGTACTCTAAATATGGCATGGTGATATATCATAAAAAACATTTCGTATCAAACAAAGTCATAAAATCAATGTACGTTACACTAATATCGCTCATAATATATCTAATTTATCATAATCTTTGAAAACGTTAGTGGAAGAAAATACATTTGTATTAAATTTTCTTAAAAGTTGTTTTATTTAACAGTCGAAGCTGTTTAGAGGTATCCTAAAATATAATGATTAGTCTTCAAATTATGCATTTTTAAAAAATATTCCTTAATACTTATAAATTTTTTGTATGCAACCATGTTACCTCATCTTTTTTACTACCTTCTATGTAACTGGAAAAAAAAAATCATGTAACAAATTTACGTTGAGAGAGGAAAAAAGAATCTGTAAGGTTACTAAGAATTTTCTAGGAAACTTGGATACCTAGAATTTTCTATGTCACTACAAATAAAAAAAATACAATACATAAAATAAGGCATTTATCTCGCGTTGCAGAGACAATTTTAGTAAGCAAGCAAATTTTTGTTGCTTCTACAAAATTTAATTTATAGATTCGTTGACTTGCATCTTTTATTACAGTGTAAAGGCTGTTATATATATATATATATATATATATATATATATATATATATTATAGTCAATTTGATTATTCGGTTATTATTAATAGTAACTGGTTACTATTAATGATAACCAAATGAGATTCAAATAAACCGGTTAATATGATACGTTTATGAGAATGTATCAAACTAACCGGTTATTTTTAATAATTACCAATCAGGGTTTGTAAATATAATAAATATCAACTCGTTTAGCTTGAGTTTTTTATTTTGTATACGTTTTTCTAAAAATCCATTGCTAAAAGTATGCATTTCGAAACTGTGTAATTTATTCTTTGAATATTTCAGTGTTTAATTTTTTTCTCCAATTCATTCAGCAATTATAAAACTCCTTCCGTCCAGTATCGGGAGGAATCGGAAGCTTTCATATTCCTCATTAAAAAAAGAAAAAAGAATCAAGCTGTACTATTTAACCATACAGAGCTTAAATTAGTGTAACACGATAATGGAAGATTCAATATTTTTTTCAAGACTGAATGCGAATGGGAATTTGGAGAAATTGTTCAACTTTATAGATGCTGGTTTTATTTAGAGCGATTTATATTTAATCGCAAAATTCGGCAACATAATGAAGTGCCTGCCATTTTGAAATAACAGGATGGGTTAAATTAACCAATGAGCTTCATCGACATCTTAGTAAGTCCTGTGCATATGCTGATTCACATCAAAATCAGTTGATAAATGCGAAATTTGTCACAGGCAAATAAATTTTTCACCACTATTTTAATACAAAAAGTGTTATTTTATTTAAATTAAACATTTAGACGATTTAAAACAATAAAGTTTTTTTTTCTAAAATAATAATCGTTCACAAAAAACAAGAGACTTGGCACCTCTGTTTATGTCTCCCCTTAACTGTACGTTTTACAAATTCCCTTCATAAAATCTTATCATAAAATTATTTTACGCAAAGGCGAATAGAAAATTTTGTTCTGTTTTCTGGCAGTTAAATTAAAAATACAAGAAATTTAATGCACGAAAACTGAAAGCTTTACACTTGAAATTGGAGTAACGCAAAATGCCAGTTATTCAAGAAATTCAGAATTTTAATGATCTCATTCGTCTGGAAGAGATACAGACGCAACCAAGTTAATTTATTCAGGATATGTGGAAATTAATTTTAAGGGAATACAGGATTTGAAAAAGCGTTCCAATTTCATGGATAAAGATTTCCTGACCTAATTTAAGTGAATCTTATAATATAGTTTGACACAATTTTTTGAAAATTCAGCCTTTTCTTTCATACTACATTTAATAATAAATTAGTATAAAGCAAAATGTTAATAAATTATAAAAAAAAAAAAAAAAAAAAAAAAACATTTTAGAGGCAAGATTTGCTGTCTTTAGAGGCTGTCTTTATTAAATGTACCAATATTAAGTAGAAAAATTATGATAATTGAAATAAAATAATTTCTTAAAATAAATAAATAAAATCTCGATTTTTTTTTCGATTAGTTAAAAATATTAATAAAATGGAAGTGCAATTTTAACACACTTCCTGTAAGGAAAAACACTCATAAACGTCTTCGTGAGGACCAATCCATTCAAGCCTAGCTCAGAACTGACAAATTGCGGTTTTATCAATAATTCAATGCTTCAATTAAAAACAACGTATTTTTGAAGCAGTAGAAGGATCTATTGCTAGATTATGATATGCGCGGTGATTTTTGTACACCATTATTGAACACAAGTTTTTGTCCTTTGGCGATTTCATATTACAAATATTCTCTTCACAGTACACATGGATAGTTTGTCACTGTATCAAAAAATAGATAGATTGCCTTATTGAAGAAAGTGTGGTAAAACGGTTGTAAGGTTTGAGCCAGACGAAGAGATAAGTGAAGTTAAATAAAACCGTTTAAAAAATACATAGTATTGTTTTAGGTAATTATAGAGCATAATAGCTCCCACAAAAAAAAATTCTGTGTCACAAGTAAAATTAATGGCTTGAAAGAAAGCAGTACTGTTGAAATTTTTACATTTACTGTTAAAAATATCTGAAATTTACGTAATGCGTGTAAACTTTTTTGCACCGCAGAAGCACTTAGCAAAGAATCATTAAAGTATTTGGAACCGTAACAATGAAAATAAATACATAAAAAATGCAAAAGGAAACAGGGCCATAAAATCGAGGCTAGATAGTCTTCAAATAGTCTATATAGGTTAGATACTTTTATTTCTTTGAATTTCTTTTAAATTAAATAATAAAGTATCAGAAACTAATATTTTACCGTTTGATCCTAGTCAGGGATTGTGCGTACAATCTTGGTTCATCCAATTTAGTAAATTTTGCACTTACAATAAAATAGATGCTGATAGGAAATTTGAACATATTTCAAAATATCTAATGGGAGAAACGCCTAATATCTATACTAATGAGTGTCAAAACAGTATCAAGAATTATGATCAAATTTCGGAATGCTTAACAGAAAAATTCATTGAAGTGAGATTCCTAGATTTTATAATTTTTCCTCTTTCATATTAAGTGAACTGAGAGCACTAGAAAAAATACTTCTAAAAAAAAGTTGAAACTGACCGGAAATTAAATCTGTTTCAGACAATCACAGTGCAGGCACTTACAAAGAGCTTAGCGTTACACTAGCAGAATATTTTAATTGTTCCCCTTTAAGTTCCCCAAATAACACTGCGGATTTGTATAAATTAATAAGACAACTTGTAGTCATCCCAAATTCTACTGTAGATACACTGTAAAAATAAATCCGTTAAATTTACGACGCAGCAATGTTGCCAGCAGTTTTTGCCGTAAAAATTGCAATAAAAATAGATGTAATAAAATATACATCTAATTTTATTGCAATTTTTACTCCAAAAACTGCTGGCAACAGTGCTGCCAGCAGTTTTTGCAGTAGATTTAACGATTTTTTTTATAGTGTACTACAAGAAATAATCTAGTAGATACTAAATATTTTCGACAAAATGATAAATCAACCAAATTCTAATGCAAATAATTCTAACTTTGATCCTAATTTCAATTATGATAATCCTAGATTTATGAGTCTTAAAATGCTATATAATCATTAACGTTATCCAAATAGACCTCATAAGATTTGCTTAAATAAGGGAATGGTTTTTTTTAAATCGGAGAATGATTGTGTGTTAAATATTTATGTTTTACAATTTGATACTCCTTCCATTCTTCAGCAGCAGTCTAGTGAATAATATCTGATAGTTAATTATTCCTGGTTACACAAATCAAAAAGAAATTCCCTGTGTTATAAATTCTGGATCTACCATTTCAATATTAACTCTTCATTTTGTAAATTTATTATATGACAGAATTAAAATATTCATCATTTTAATATTAGGCAACCTAAAGGCTTTGCACAAGTTAATCAAAATTGTTATTTATTTCTTAAAATTGCTAAAATTGAACAACGTATCAATTTTATTCTTTATAATACAGATTTTTAACCAGAGTGTACTCTTTTGATTTAAAGATTGATTGTGCAAAGCGTAAAGTTATATATGTAAATACTGATTTGCATCAATGCATAATCAGATATAAGATAAGATAATTTTAATGTTAATAAATATCAAAGAGCACAACTCGGCTGTAGAAATGTCATATCTCTACATACCTTTGATCAAAATAATGCTGATTATTTTAACTTAACTATAAATTCTATAAAAAATTAAACTTAAAGGAATATTATAAGGAATTATTTAGATATTTTTTCGAAAAATGAATATGATGTAAGAAAAATAAACTCGATCCTGAATGAAGATTTTTAAAGTCTAATTTATCTATATCTATGAAGACTGATTGAACTTCTATAGTAGAGGAAAGGGAAATTTTAGACCAAATGTAATCCTTATTAATATTGGTCTAATTAAAGAAAGCAATAAGTCTAGTTCTTCCTTTATCATCATGACACATGAAGAAGGTAAAAAGATTAAATTACATGTAAATTATCGTAAACTAAATTCAATCATGAAAAACGATGCTTAACCTCTACCCCGTATTGATGATATTCCAGGTAAATTGAGTAGTACTCAGTCTTTTCTAATGCTAGACGTAGCCTGCTTGCTGGCACATACTTATACATGAAACAGATAAATAAAAACTCTCTTTTACGATCAATTCCGGTTTATTTAAGTGGAATGTACTCCCTTTTGTTTTAAAAATTGGCTTCTGCATATTCAGTAGAATCCTTAGAAGAATCCTCACTAGATACAGAATTAATTTTGCTTGTTATTATTTTGATGATAGAGTTAATTTTTCTTCCATTTAGTAGAACATATACAACATCTCATAAAAATTTTCGAATTATGTAGGCTTGAAAATTTTAAACTTAAATTATCTAAATGCAATTTTGTTCAAAATAAAACTAACCTCTTAGGATTTGAAATTAAAAATGGTACTCCAACTACTGCTAGTGCCAATGCTGTCGTCATCAAAAAACTGAAACCGCCCTCAAATCTTAAGGAACTTCAAACATTTTTAATATACATTAATTTGTACCACAAATTTATAGATAAATATGCTGAAATTACATATCTTCTCAATAGACTACTGCACGAAAAAACTTTGCGAGAATAGAATTCATATTGCCAAATTTTTTTCTGAAAATTTATACATACACTGATTGCTAAACCTGTCTAAAAAAATTTGGGATCCTAAATTACTACCCTCCCATATCATTGTTGATGTCCCTCAAATAGCCATAGGTGTAATATGTAACTTTGGGGGAATGGAATTCATATTGCCAGAATTCTTTCCGAAAATTTATGCATACACTAATTGCAAAAACCTGTCTAAAGAATTTGTGACCCTAAATTACTCCAACCCCCATATGATTGTTGATGCCTCTCAGATAGCAATAGGTATTGTTCTTAAACAACCAGATAGTGACAATATTTTAAATCTATTTTTTTTCTCTAAAGGATTGAGAAGTTATGAATGAAATATTTTATTACTGAATTAGAGTTGTTGCCATGATTGACATATTCGATAAAGTTTACCATTATTTTCATGGTGTAAAGATTACCATTTATCCTGATCATGAATCTCTTATGTGGCTTAAGTATGTGAAACACCTGAGAAATGATTTCTTTGTGTGGTGCTTGAAATTAAATATATTTGAGTATAATATCGAATATTTAATGGGATTTACAAATGTCGAAGCTAGGTTGTTGTCAAGAAACCCTATTTCTCATTTTACGCAACCACACACTTTTTTTCTAGATGTTAAAGAGATCATTGAGATGAAGGAAAAAGTTAATGTGTGTGGAAAAAAATTATATAAGGGGAACTGGGGCACATTGATACGCTTTTTTCTAAGAATTTTTTGGTGTCCAGAAAAGGGAAATTTCAAGTTATTTTTCCATGTAATGTACGCAAAACTTCTGAAATGTGTTATTAAAATGTACAATTGTTGTTTTATTTAATATTATGCATGTAATTTAAAAAATCTAAAAAAAGTCAATTGTGTCAATGTGCCATATTCCCGGGTCCGATTGATATACCTCATGGAACACTTTGATACGTTTGGGAAAAATAGACAAAAAATAACACCAATGCATATTTTTCATGAAGAAAATATGCATAGAAAATGAGTCAACAAACCATTTTATATTTATTTATGGAAATTCAAATGGCCCAAAATTTATTTGTAAGCAATATTTGCAATCAAATTAAATGTATAATGACCTGATGTTCTGGCTTTTCCCTTTAAGAGTGCTGGCAGTGAAAAATGAAACAATTGCCATATTTTCCGTTTATAAATCTGTTTATAAACAGATAATAAGGGATAATTATATTAAAAATTCTGATTATAGTATAATTATACTTTGCTGTGATCCAATTTATTTCTTTTATTTAACATTTCTCATGTCGAAAATACTTTTTTTTCTGGAGAATTGATATAAATTTGAAATTTACCAGGCTGCCGTCCTTTTCTTTTGTTAGCTCTACTACAGTAAGTTTGTGCATCTTCTGTTTGCAAAAATACTATAAAATTTTCTAATGTAAAAAATTGGAGCTATTTTACTTCAATAATAATTAATATAAAATTTTCAGGCGGGAAATGGCGGGATTAAGGAGTGTATGGTAAAAATATAATAAAAGGTAATGAAAAAATGAACTAGAAAAGGATTTAGGTTGTCTGTAGCTATCAATGTGCCCCGACATTGACTGCATCAATGTGCCCCATGCAACCATTTTGACTAACATGAATCTCAAATCCAATACATCATAATTTACCTAAAAATAAAGAATGAGAAACTGATAAACAGCAGCTTTACTTACCAGAAAGAGCATTCTTTTCCCGTTAAAAATACTGAAACAGTTATATAATACCATCGCAATTGTACAATTCAAAATTACGTTTTACCTACGCCGTCCCATTGCATCAAGCTATTGAATCATGCCAAGACCTTCTGTATGTATTTGTGTGCACAAGCATCATCTTTTGGAGTAAAACTTTCTGTAATGACCTTGTAAGCAGTAGAGGGGTGCATCAATGTGCCCCATCTATCAATGTGCCTCATGTATCAATGTGCCCCAGTTCCCCCTAAATGACAATGGACTGATTATAATTAAGCAGAAAGGTTTTAGAAAAATAATTGACTAAATAGTCTAAATAGTTAGAAAAATAGTTTAAGAAGAAAATTATTTGATGTCGCTCATGTTAAATTTGGTCACTCTGGTATTCAAAAATGCACACTTTAATTTCTACTAATTATTACTACCCTTTCATGACTCAAGATATAACTAAATATTTTAAACATTGGGATATTTGTCAGAAGAATAAAAAGCCCAGACAGAAAAGAAAATTGGCTTATTTTGAGCTATGCCAACCACAGACCTACCTTTTGAATGCCTTTTTATTGCTATTATGAGAGGATTTAGTTATTATAATTTCGCAAAAAATACCATCAAATCCTCATAGACCATGCAACAAGATATTTGGGCATTTTCCTCTCAAAGTGTCGCAACAAAAATATATACAAATTGTTTGAAACACATTTTCAATATCTAAATTGCTCAACAACTGTTCTGTTTCAACAAGATTTATACTTGTACAAGCTTCTGATAGGTACTAAGGAAGAGAAATGCTGCATTTATTTCATCCAGATTTTAAAGATTTCTGCGAAATCACTATTTAATCGACATTTAAATTCAGCACACCATTGCGTCGATTTTCTGCACACCAACACACCATTCCATTTTCCATCTCGCGAAAGAAGTGAAATTTGAAAACAAAATGTTTTGCATTATTGGAACACATGTATAAAATTTCACCAAAACTAATACATCTCATTAAGAAAAGAAATCTGACTTATATAGTGGCAAAATTTCAAGCTTTATTGTAATTTCAAGTTTTATGTACTCACAGCTGAATATCTCGTGTAACACGACAAATTTTGAAAATTTGTCGTGTTGAAAATTTCTATTATTTTTTAACTGAATTAATTTTTTGAATATCTCCCGTTTATTTTTGCGATTTCAATTTTAAAAGAGAACCTGAATTTTAACTATTGTCTTATAGACATCATAATTTGGTGCTAAAGCACTGTGACGACTCCAAGTAACTGACTGTGGCACATAGCTCCCGATCATGATTTCGCAAGAAGCGATCTTAACTTTCTGCTCTGAATCCGAACTGTTTCTTCTGTGTTTGCCAGACGGCGCTGATGTAGTACAATCTTCTGCTGGAAACGAAAAGAAAGCAGAGAACGGGGAAGATAGGACAGTGTCTGATTTACAGTGTCTGATTTTTAGTGATGATTTTAACGTTTTTTATTTGATTGATTTTCATGTGTGTAAAGTCTTTAGTTGTCAAGTTTTATAGTGTAGTTGTTAATGTCGTGTGCTGCAATAAAAAGATGATTGTCATGAAAATGAGAAGTCATCGTGCTGTCTTACGCATCGGAACCAGCGGAAAGAGGCAATTCGTTATAGCACCTGGCTAATACACAGAAGGTTGAGAGCTCACATCGGTGCTGGAACGTTAAATTTTCATACTAAGATAAATTTAATTAAGAGAAAAATTGAATTTTTTTTTTTGTCAGTCTAAGGGTTTATATTATTTTTTTTATCATTGACATTCATAATATTTTTGGAATGCAATTTTCTTTCTATTTTAAAAACTATTGCAGTTTATTAATGATTTAGCGTTTTAAATTACGTTTAAACAATTTCTTTCGTTTTTAGAAAATTAAATTTTATTTATATCTTCGTAATTTTTTTAGTTCGGATTTTATAAAAATTTGGAATTTTTAATTTTATTTTAATAATTTGAATTGATTACACTTTGATTGACACTTTTAATTTGATTAAAATGAATAACTTTCTTTTATAATTATTTTAAAAATTAAATTTATTGGTGCTACCATCTATGTAAGAATTAAATAATTATAAATGAACAATTTCGATTTATTAATTAAAAGATAAGTTGTTTTAAAATAAATACTGAATGATACCCTCTGTGCGAAATGCGATCATGTTTACTAACTTTTTTTACAGTGTAGCTCTTTTGTTCCCGTAGAGTTTTATGCATGTAGGCGTGCTTTTCAAATATGAGATTTGTTTAATTTGATAATATTTTTCTAAGTTTGCGAAATTCATTATGTTTTTTCTATAATATATCATTAAAATTGAGTTATATTACCATGAAAAATTAGTGAACTTGCGCATAATTCTTTATTTTTGAGAACAAACACGTAGCAGTAAGTTGAATTTGTGAAGCAAATGTGCACGAATGCTTACAACAGAGTGTCCAGCAAATATGACCCCGATTTCAAAATTTAATTTCTATAAAACAAAGACAAATATAATTATTTGGTAAACGATTTGTTTATTAGATAAGCTATAAAAATATTCCACATTAGTTTCGATCGGTGACTATTTTGAAAAGTTTGTGTTCGGATTGCAAGAATGCTTGATTCGACATTTTTGTTGATTTAGATTTTTTTTTCCCAGATAATGTGGTTTTTGGCTTACAGAGCCATATTTTAACGATTTATTTAACTAAATTTTTAGAATTTCGATATTTCAATAGTAATAATTCCAAAAATTGTTAAAATATGGCATAAAATATAAGCCGAAAAACTCGTTCTCTGCAAACAATCAAAAACAAGAAAAATGTCGAATCAAGAATTCTTTGCAATTAGAACACAATCTTTTTAAAATATTCACAGTTCGAAACTTTTGCATAGTATTTTTACAGCTTACCTAAAAAAAACCGTTTACCACATACTTCTATCGATCTTTGTTTTTGAAAAAATTAATTTTGAAATCGCTGTCTTCTTTCCGGGACACAATATACATTTTGTAGGTATTGCTTAATTTTTTTTCAATTTTTCTACTTCCATGATGAAGTTATTTTACTTCAAGTTTTAAAAGTATAAAGCTATGCTAGTCTTTAATATATTCTTCTTTATAGTTGTATATGTAGTTAAAAATTAGATTGAATCATATTATTCTATGGCAATATTTCACATTTCATCGGATTATATTTGCTTTTTATGTTATAAAATCATAGGAATTAAGTTAAGGATTTTACAGAAATTTGAAATTTATTAAAAAAAAAAAAATTTAAAGAGCATTAAATTAGAAGAAAATTCAAATAACAGATTTCATCTCGATCTAAACGTTCTTTGAATGTGAAATAATCTATTCTAATTTTCCTTCTAATTTGTGTCATGAACACGATAATAGTTTCTGGGGGAAATTATTATAATATAAATTAATTCCAACAAAGTCTGCAATAAATTCGCTCGGAGGTTAATTATTTACTCCTAACGTTATTATTAAATCTGAGAAATTGGTGGCGTAAGTTCATCGCGAAATTCTAACGAACAATAATAAATATTACCAGAATAAATTAAAGATTATTATTTATAAACATAGAAAGTATAATATTTAAAAGTAGTCATTAATTATGATTATCTTTAAAAATAAGGTAAAGAATTATATAAATATATTTTAAATGTTTTATATAAATTCTATAAAGTTATATAAATAAGTATAGAATAAATGCAAAAATACAAAATACCTATACTTTTTTGCCTGTTTTCTTGGCTTCTGGGCTCTTCATATGTATTATAGTTAGGGCATTATAATATTTTTTTTCTATTTCCATTGGCTTGATCCAGTTTTATCTATTAATGATCTTAGCCGAGAATTTCTAAGCCTTGATTTTAGTTTGGAAGAGGTGTGTGAAAATTTATGTAAGTTATTGTGAATATAATGTATATATTACTATTAAAAATCATTTGAAAATATCTACAAAAATTATGATATTATAAAGAAGAAAAATGGGAAAAGTTCTTCTATTGTAAAACTAGCCCCGTTATCATTTACAACATTAATAGTAATGAACGTAATAAAAATAGTAAAAAAAAAAAAAAAAGAAATTTGTAGAACTATGGCGGATTCATCAGATCCTAATTAACTTGATTACCGTAAACAAAGTGTGTGCTTTATTCATCATATCAGTTCTAAAAAACTAAAGAATACAAAATTAGGACTAACATGGCAAATAAATACAGAAATAAAATATTGGAAAACAAATAAGTTAAAAATAAATTATCATTAAATTCGATTTAAGAAAAGATATTAGCAGTTTGTGAGTTTTTCTTATCTTGATCAATCTAGCGAAAAAACAAGTGTAAGCATTTTTTTGCACATGTTGCGAAAAAAATTTTTTTAAACGATAATGTACTAAGAGGTAATGTACAATTTTTTTAGGAACAAACTTCCTACATTAATATCAACTCCACTATGGAACATAAACATAAACAAAGAAATAGATAATCTATAAAATTTTAAATTTGAGAGGATTTTGGGTCCTAGAGATCTTAATAGGCATAGATCTACAAAACGTTTTCAGAATTTTTAACATAGGAAGAATGTAATTGGCAGTATTCATTACGAAATGTACCTAAAACTAGATGAATTTTTTAAATGCTGAGAAAAATTTTAAATAGTGAAAATGTAATTTGAAAATATAGTACAAATATTTCACCCTAATCAAATTTATATCTTTATATTGTAATATCCTCAGGTCATGAACATGACTACGAATTGAAATAGAAGAAAGTTAAACATGGACATTTCAATCATTTGGGATTTATGGGTGTCAGTTGGAGAATCAAAACGCACGGTCATTGACAAAATAAATTTTGTTCTATGGAGAAAAATAAAAATAAAAAATTAAATAAATAAATAATTAAATAGAACAATGAAAATTGGGCATTTGGCTTCAAAATTATTGGGTGGGCTTGAGCCCAATGGGCACATATAAGTTGGCGCCACTGCAGTGTACAATTTTATACTTAATCGTGGCATTTCTAAATATAAGAAATCATTTTTTCTCTGCATTGTTCAATCTACAGAACTAAAAGTATGCTATAGAATGTATTGTTATAGAATGTATATTTTTGGTTTAATATTTTAATGCAATTTACCTTTTTTTTAAAATTTTATTAAAACATTATTTTAAAATCTGTTTTGTTTTATTAATAAAGGTGATATATAAATTTATTAATCTAAAAAAAACTACAAATCAAAAGGAAACTTATTCATGTTTATTCAAAATATGAAGAAAAGGACTTAAAAAGTTAAAAAAGAATAAAATATATAATTGAAATATATGTATGATATTCTTTCTTGAAATGTTTTATTAGAAGATACTTTTGATTTCACCATAGTAAAAGTCATGACGGAATTTTTCATTCTACATAACATGCAAGAAGTCGCCCTACCAGTTTGAGGTCATAAGCAGGACTGAAAAAAAATGGAATTGTAAGAGACTTATTAAAATAAACAGCCAATAGAAAATTAAAGGTCATCGGCTAATCACATACATGGATTGTAGAGTAAAAAAAATCAATGTTAAAGGAATAATTTGAAACATATTTAATAAGATGACACAATCATTTAAATGAAAAGAAATTAAGGAATGATTCATAATACAGCTCATATTCAAAATATTAGAATAATTGAGAAAAAGTAATAAGAAAAAATTATTTGTCATTTATTTATTTTTAATACTAAGTAAATGCAATTAAATTTCTTATAAATTAAATCTGGAATGTTTAGATAAGATTTTAACATTTATAAAATATAAAATACAGCACAATAAATTAGGTATACAGTTTCCTTAAACACACCAGAATATTAGAATAAAATTTAGATTGGTTCAAAATATTAGAATATTTTATTTTACGCAAGAATATTACCTTATGAATATGAAAAAAATGGTAGTTAATATTTTGTAGCATCCCCTTTAGCTTTCATAACAGCGTACAATCGATCTTGCATACTATATACAAGGTGTTTACAAACATTTCTATCACTATTAGCCCAAATAGACTTTATACGTGCCACTAACTCAGCTTTACTTGAAGGAGGATTTTCTTGAAGTTTTTTCTTCATTATACACCATAAGTTTTCGATGGGATTAAGATCTGGTGAATTTGGTGGCCAAGGAAGTACCTTAATGTTGCGTTGGCGGAACCAATTCTTAATTGACACCGAGGTATGCGGGGACGCTAAATGTTGTTGAAAGATGAAATCATCTTCAAATAAATCTTCTGATGATGGAATCATGTAATATTCTAAAATTTCTTGATATATCAGAGAGTTAACCTTTTCGTAGACGATGCATAACTTTCCAGGTCCTTCTGCACTCATACAACCCCAAACCATGACACTAGCAGCAAATTTTACGGAACGTTTAAGGCATTCTTTAACAAATGCTTCTTGCTTCATTCTCCAAACTCGAATACCTTGATTACCATATCAAACACAAAACATACTTTCATCACTAAATAATATATTTTTCCAATCTTCATTGCTCCATAAACGTCTTGATTTACACCAATTCAATCTTATACGCTTTTGTCTTGCAGTCATGAGAGGTTTTGTTTTCGGTACACGAGATTCAAATTTAAATTTATGGAGACGTCTTAATGTTGTCGATGTAGAAACTTCAACTCCTTCTTCTTTCCATTTTCGGTGCAAGAATCGCACACTTTTAAAACGGTTTTTCTTAACTATACGCTTCAGTTTCCTGTCATCTCTAGCAGATGTTTTTGGTTTTTGGCCACCATTTTGGCGATTATTTTGAAATTTTCCAATTTTTGAATATTGTGTTAGTATTTTACTAACGCTCGATTGCGAACAATGTAAATAATTCGCTATAAAACATTGATCTTTACCGTGCCGATACAAATCAACCATACGAAGTTTAGTAGATTCAGGAATATCACTCACACGGCCCATTTTAAGGCGAAAAAGAAACAAACTGCAAAAAAGAATACTGATTTTAAATAAAATAGTCTGAATTTAATCAATGATGCCACCAGTTAAGAATTGGTAATAATTAAAGGAGAATTAATGTGAAATATTCTAATATTTTGAACCACTTGAATAAATATTCTAATATTTTGACTTTTCAAAATAATTTTTTTTTTTGCAATTAATCTTTTCAAAAATGATATTAAATTTAAGATAACAAGTAAGTTTAATCAACAATAAGTTCTTAATAAAAATATCGTTTGCATATTTTCATTAAAAGACATTAAATTACCAAACGATATTTTTAACTTCTAAAAAAGAGGTAATTATTCTAATATTTTGAATATGAGCTGTACATACAATGTACAAAGCAAAATAAAATAAGACAAAATTCATAATCTAGCAAAAAGTAAATAAATAAATAAAGTAAAATAAAAATAAAAAATAAAATATAAATGAATAAATAAATAAATAAATAAACATAAATAATAATTATAATAATAATAAAATAAAACTATATAAAGGCCAGTTTCACTTCTATAGTTAACTTTCTCAGATATTTAACTAGCTTAGTAATAATGCGATAGTTACCAAAAAATTAAACTTCACTATGGTCTCTGCAACTTGGAAAAAATTGTACAGTTTAGCATGTAACTTTTTTTTAGTATTTTTCTAATTGAATTATTTTACATTTATATACATAATTAATTTTTATTCTCTTTTTTTATTTCATTAATTTATTAAATTTATTTTTTCCAGATCATTTATGTTTTGTATATATGTTACGTCTTTTTTTTAACTTACATTTGCTTTTCTGAGTATTTTTGGCTTCTTTGTGTCTTTTTCTAATTGACTGATATTTGTTGTTCACTTATTGTCTATTTTCTTTATCCATTTCCTTTTTTTTATCTTTCCTTAAAAGTGGCAGCGTTTATTCTTTGTGTATGATGAAAAAAAACAAAGTTCTTTCAAAATGTCTTACACATTACTTATTTTCATCATATGAATAAAAAAGTTTTCGTTTCTTTTGTATTTGCTAATCATGCCTTTTTTTCAATATTTTTTGTACGCAATTTCTGAATAAATATCGAAGTATTTTGAAGAACCTTTTCTATTGAGTGTTAAGAAATTTTAATATTTGAATGTTTTACATATTAAGTACTTATTTCTCTAAGTAGAAAGATTGGGATTAGATATCACTTTAACACATTCGCTACCGATTACGCGCCAGCGCGTGATATGGCGCCAGCGTTAAGGGGCCACTTAGGCGCCAACGCATAATGTGGGGTAATATGCAATAGTCAGTCACGCGCCGGCGCGGGAAAATCTTTCACTGATTCTTTGTTACAAAAAGTAAATCGGCTTCTGGGAAAAACCCACTTCTACAGTGCGGAATTAACTATCCTCACATCATCGCGTAAGCGGCAGCGAACTTGTTAAAAAGCCTTATGCATTACTTACTTTTATTATTTTATTTAAATGTTTTTCTTTTGAGTATTTGCTTTATTATGTCTTTTTTTCAACATTTATTGTATTCAATTTCTTCATAAATGTCAAATTATTTTGAACAGCCTTTTCTATTGAGCGTTTATAACGGCCAGTTTTAAAATGTTTTACATATTACGTAATCATTTATCTAAGTTGAAAGAATGGGAATAGATGACGCGTTAGGAATAAGTTTCCGGTTATTGATATAAACCACGAATTGTAAGAAATAGTCTACTGCAATACAAGATGAGGGAAATTTACATCTTTAATATTACCTTAATTATCTTACGCTTAAGTAGCAATTAAACAAAATAGTTAAGAAATAGTTTCTTCAAAGAATGTATACTTTGAAAATAATGTTAAAGCAACTAATTAGAATAATTCTTTCAGATATACGACGAGTATTTAGGAAATTAATGAAACAACTTTTTTACTTTATATCAATGACTGACTAAATCAAACGTTGTTCCTGAAACAATTTTTGACGCAGAATAAAAAAATAGCGTATTGGAATTTTTTTTAATTCGTAAAAGCATATAAATGATAAATTTGTGAAAAAATATTTAAAATTATAAGTGAATAAAAAATTATAAAAGTAATAAAACATTTAATTTACCATAAAACATATTTATGTATACTTATTAAGTTTAATTACATAGCAAGCAATTTGGATGTGTGGAAATGGGAAAAGCTAAGATATGTGAATATGAGGGGTTTTACAAAATAAGTAATACTAATAATAACCAGCGTAATTTTCTATATATCATTTTGTTTGTTGAATTATTCATTATGCATTCAGAAAAAATAAAAAATTCTTCTATATTTCATAAAAATATATTTTCCATAGCCTTAATTTACAATTTTAGTAAACAATCTATAACCCATAAAACATTTTAAAATGTGCTGCATTGTATTTTATTGCAAGCTGAAGATTCTGAATCAGGATATGTTAGCGTCGATTATATGATATTATTTGTATATTTGTGCAATAAATAATTTTATTACGTCTTAAGACTCCACTGAGCTTTCAGAATGTGATGGAGCTTTATTGTCAAAATTATCAGTCTTAAACATTTTTATTGTTTCTTCACAGATAATTTATCTTCCTCCTATATTTCATACAATATTTTCTAAGTGGTTGTCCCCTCGGGTGGTCCGGAACCGATATCTTAGTGGAAGAAGAGACATTGAGACTGACAGCGCTCGCAGAAGCGATGCTCGACGGAGGCCGGTCGAGGACGATTGATTCACTACCTCTGTGTGTGACTAGTGGCTACGGGCAAGATCTGTCTGTGTATTATATTTCCTCCGGGTACGATGTACGATTCCCCAAGTACTGCGGTTCTTGTAAGAAATCAGATAGTGACGGTTGTAGTCCGACCCCAAAGGCAACACCTAGAACTTCGTCCCTTGAGAACTGCATGATGACTTTGGGCAAAGGACAGCTAAAGTGATAGGACCTCGACCACCAATTGACTGATAGGGAGCCTGAGTGGTGAGGCACGCCTTATAGGGCAAGACGTAGGGATTCCCTTGTGTCGACAGAACTCGCGGAACGACATGCAGCGACTCCCGCAGTTACTATCGGGAGAGGTTTGGCCAGCAACTAGTGACACTTTTTTTCCACTAGGAAAGACTGCAGCTGAGGAAATGGTGAGCAAACTCTTAAGTGAGTGGAGTGTGGAGGTTCAACCGTTTACTAGAGAGCGGTCGCGACGGAAGGCCAGCATGAAGCTAATTCCCCTCTCGGCGGTCCGCCGTGGGAGGAGAGGTGGTTGGCCAGAAGATCCGCTAACTTGATACGCACCCGCAGATAATTAGTTTATGTGGATGCGCTTCACCTTTCGGAGAAATTCTCCGTTGGATTCAGCTCTAGCACGTCTTTTGCGTGACTGGAGCTTTCTGTGCCAGTTATTTAGACCTAGCAGGATCTAAACATTACTTTCATTCTACTAATCCCCGAACCGGATGTTATTATGGACGCTTGTGGAGGAAGTTTTATCATTCGTCAAGGATGACTAGAGGTACCTTCATCTTTCTGGTAAGAGTCCTCCTCGCACGTGGAAGGGGCATTCGTGTTTAAGAACCATTAGGGCTACGAGGTAAGGTAGTGAGTGGAGGGATCTTTTTAGGCCTCGCGCGATATCCATGCTGGAGGGAGGGGGAATTTTGCGAGACGAGCGGATCTCCATTTGCCCCAATCCTCTAGCGAGGTGATGTCTCTGCCGTCTAGACGGAGCTTTCCGTGCCCGCCTTATGTTGCCAATGGTACCTAATCCATAACCTCGTATTCCCCCTGCTCGAGCTGAAAAGTATAACAGGTGTGAGGCAAGGATTAGACGCAAAAACCTATGCTAGGCATTGTCTGAACTGTCATGAGGTATTTCCCAGTCACTTGGGGGTCTTTCGCAAAGTAACTCAACAGCAGGGATTCTCGGCATATGCTCGTGGACCTCGGCTTCTCTAAAGACGTCGTTGTAACTGGGGTGCAAACGAAGCGAGCATCTGATTCTTCGAGTGTTGGGTGGTGAGGATTGTCGCAGTCGACCGTTCCGCCTCTTGTTTGGGACATGGGGAGTGTTACACTGGCACGGTCGCATATTTCAGATGTGTATATTGCTGGGACGATTACTGTTTCTAGACCAATAGGAGAGCGTCATTATCACGGTCAAGTACACGCCCACACAGTTTGATTGACAGGAACTCGTGGACAATTGACGGTGCTAATTATAACGATAATCTGTTGCGGATGAAAGTGAGCTGACTGGCTGAATGGTTAGAGCGTCGAGCTTGAAACCGGAGGATATGGGTTCGAGTCCATCGCGGGCCGAGAGTCCGTTGGTGATTTTTTTTTTTAAATTATTGGAGGCTGTCTTTTATTAATAAATAAGACATTTTAAAAAAATGCTTCAAACCCTTTTAATATTCTAAATATCGTTCCAAAATGATTTATATATATATTAAACAAATGGGAAAAAAAGTATTCTGCGAAAATAACCGTATAAGCAAAATTCTTACTTTAATTTTTATTTATTTATTTATTTATTTATTTATTTCAGGATCAGAGGAAGTATAATTTCTAATTAAAGTAAATAAAATTCAGTCATTTTGAAAAAAAAAATTCTTTCGTACCTTTAATTTTTAATTACCGAGTACAAATTCAAACAATCCGAGTACAAATAAATAATAAATACACACGATCAATTGTCCACGAGTTCCTGTCAATCAAACTGTGTGGGCGTGTACTTGACCGTGATAATGACGGTCTCCTATTGGTTTAGAAACAGTAATCGTCCCAGCAATATACACATCTGAAATATGCGGCACGGTCCCTCACCGGAAGAATCTGTGAATTACGACGGGGTAACCTTGATCCTTGTGTAGTTGCCAGAAATGGTTTGCGGAAGGGGTTCGGGTGGTAACGTCGCATGCATGTACCTGAAAACCCCTGGTTGGACCTGAAACTGGGGAGTGGCTTCCCTACTTATAACATTTTCTAATTTTAAAACATTGTACATCTTTTCGGATTAATAAAAATATACAGCTACCTTTTTTATTATATTGATAGGACATATAAAAATCGATCGGTGTTTAATATTAAGCTTTTTCTTAGTTTTAATTACTGCCTTACAATTGAGCATTTGTTATTGTTTCTGGCGCAAAATTCCGGTGCCAGGCGTTACATATTTAGTTTGGATTCTTTGCTGCAATTATTTTCTTTATAGCTATTACTCGTACACGCATAATGAAAATTAAAACAAACAAAAAGAAAAAAGAAACATGATACCAAATTGCATAAGTCGATGAAACGTATTTAAAAAATGAAAAAAAATGTAAGCCAACGTCTTTCATTTTTTTTCGAAAATTATATCTCATAACTAGAAATGGTGTCCTTGCTTTTTTGTCACTAGGTCTCGTTTGTATTAAACTGCTGCCGTATAGGATATTCAATTTCACTAATTAAGGCGATTTTTGTCAAAAATTAATTGCAATTTTCAAACCTGAAATATTGACTACATATTGTTTGTTGACTAACCTCTCTCATTTAATCAGAATCATCCAGGGAGCAGCGATAAGTTTTGGTGTGACGGCTTGTCATATTTTAGACAAAAAATTCTGTCTGAGCCCGACAAAATGTGTATAAATGTCCGAAGTGTGCATGAATACGCACATTGTGTGTATGTCGATTCTCTGATGTTAACTCACTCTATATTTGAACAATATAAAAAAAGTTTTTCCCACGAAAAAAAAAAAAAAAAAAAAAAAAAATGAAATGTAGAAAAAAATTGCATTCTTTGACCACTGTAAAACAAAATGTATTTTACAGTAATCACTATTATCATTTACTCATTTACTTTTTCTGCCGTCTGGTACACATGCTAAAATCTATGGAACGCATGTTTATAATTCAATAAACAAAACGTGACACAAACTGACCTTTTTTATTTTATCAAATAGAATTCATTTTATGTAATTTATATTCAATCAGCTAACGCATAAAATCTGTTTTAAAGGGAATCCGAACTCTTTTGAATCTGGAAATATTTTTAGTCATTCATTTTAAATCAGATATTCATTCATTTTCTATTAAGAAGAGACAGTTTCTAAAAAATTAAAAACTGAATCTATATGTTATAAAAATTAAATTTATTTTAGAATACAAATTTTTTTAGTAGCATTGCGAAAACAGTAAAATGCACTTGTCCATACTAGGCAATTTGCCCAATTACGAAATTGCGGAATTTCCACATTACGAAATTCCGCATTTATCGTTTATTCACGCTATTCTGAAAAAATGTTGTTTTCTATCTCAAATTTTCTCTCTATCTCAAAAATAAATCAAATTAATTTGGAGATAGAAACAGTTTCACATTACCGAAATGTCTGGCTTGTTCAAAACTTAATCAACAAATTCAATTTTAAAACCCATATGTTGATTATCGTACGTTGCATTTACAGTTGTCACTAGTTACTCAAAAAGATTCGGATGATAATGTTAAGTCTATGGTGGCATTATTTTCAAATATCTCGCTCAAATTTAATATTTTACGTGATATTTTTCATAGGATAGCTGAGGACGATCTACAACCTGATTAGCCTTTACCTTTTTGGTTTTAATTTCGGATTTTTTTGTAAGTTACTTTAACTTTCGGAACCGGTTGGAACCAATTCTGAAACTGAAATTATAATAACATAAAATATATATGTATGCAACCAAAATCGAAAAAGTAAAAATGTACCCGGTTGTAGATCGTCCTCAGCTATCCGAAAAAAATTATGTACAAATATTAAAATTTTGCGCGATATATATGAAAATAACGCCCCCATCGACTTAACATTATCATCCGGGTCTTTTTGAGTGACTTCTTAAGGCTCCTTTCCCTGCTAGCGAAGACACTCGTAAGCTAATGCTATTTCTATGGGGAGGTAACTTTATAATAACTCGTTTGCTTTACTTTTTTTTTTTTTTTTTTTTTTTTTTTTTTTTTTTTTTTTTTTTTTGCATTGGATACCTGAGGCACCTCACTACATCGCACCTTTTTTGCTTTTACAATTTTTTTGCAAATATTTTTTATAAAGTTAGTTTCACTTAAAAACCGGTTCCAAAGATGAAAATGTTATTTAAAACTATGTGCAACAAAAACCGAAAACATAAAAAAGGTGCGATGTAGAGAGAGTCCTCGGCTATCCAATGCAAAAAACAAATATTTTAAAATGTCGAAATAGAAACGAGTTATTAGAAAGTAGCCTCCCCATAGGAATAACATTAGCTCACGAGTGTCTTCACTGCTGGGACGGGAGCCTTAAGACGTCCAGTCACATGGATATATATTTGATATCTCATCCACATTCGCAATAAGCTGGTCTTATGCACGCATCTGTGCTCTAGTCCACTCGTCATCCCAAAGTAACATGCATCCCTTTCTTCCATAATTCTTTTCCTTTCGTTGATGAATTTCACGACCAATACTTACCGCTGTCAAAAAGTTCAGAACACTCCTCTTCTCCTCTTTAGAGACCTCCAAGGGCCTCCGTGGCCGAGTGGTCAAACTACCACGCCGCTAATCGCCCTCGAACGTAGGATGTTGTGGGTTCGAATTCCACTGGGTCCATTGGACGCACTCTTTGTGTGGAGCACAACTGTAAATATCTTGTATTGTAAAATTGTATGTTGTTCAATAAATAAAAAATAATAAATATATAAGATGCCTCCAAAACGCATAGTTTTTTAACCCTCTCACTGACAAGCCCGTGTTAACATGTTCACTAAGTCCCAGATTTCACTGCAATACAAGCAGTATTTAAAATAATATAATTGTACTCATTTAATAGATTTTTAATGTATTGAACAGTAATTAAACCTTTTAAGGATAACATTCATATTCTCTTTTAAGTTTTTTGCATAATTTTGAAAGAATTGTCTTTTTATAGCATTTAAAACAAAATGCAGAGAGACCAACATTACAATTTTGTCCTTTTGCAACACTGTGAGCGGGACATATCAGCTGGATGAATGGACATATCAGCTGCTTGATTATCATCCATTTATCATTGCTTGCATTACACGTACCGCCACCTAGTGCATGAAAAGCAAGTGAATCCTTTTCATCACATCGGCAAATATATTTCAAATTCGTCTCAATTTTCCTAAGTACTATAATTTTGTTTAATGGCCTTAACCTCTCTATTTATTGATTGTATATAATATAAGAAGTTTACTGAAGCGTTTCTTTTCTTTACTGTCTAAACTTTTTGAATTTCATTTGTACGATTCTTGCCCCTATTTTCAGTTTTCGTGAAAAAAAAAAAAAAAAATCTGTTTTGATGTTTATTAAATTGACATTACTTTTAAAGACAGTAATTTTCGTTGCTTAATTTAAAAGAAGATAAGATTCAGTGAAAGAACCAATGAATTATAAAATTTAATCTCGAAACGCAAAAAATGTTTTTTTTCTTTTTTTTGCTTGTTTCATCTCAAAATGACTCAATTTTCATTTTCATTATTTTTGTTCAGTGAACTCTGAAATTGAATTTTCATAAAAAAAAAAATATTATTAATCTTGTTATGATTCAAAATTGAAAAAATAAAATCTTGTTTAAATTAAAATTTATTGAAATTACTTTCAAGTAAAAATAATATAACACGGTTCAGAGACGTAAAGTATCGAGAGAAAAATAAAATTACATAAAAATGTAAAATAAAAATTAAATTGTGTAATGCATCAAAAAACTGCTTATCGCCAAAGAAAACTGAATCTTGAAGCAAAACATACACAAAAGGCTGAACTATTGTTTAATCTTCATATTTTTTTTTTCATTGATACTATTTCTTCTTTGAAAGTATGTAGGGGGAACTGGGGCGCATTGATACACCTTCTCTACTGCTCACAAGGCCATTACAGGGAGTTTCACAACTGCTCCAAAAGATGATGCTAGTGTACACTACTAAATACAAAAGATCTTGGAATGATTCAATAGTTTTATGAAATGGGACGGGTGATTTATTGTTTTTGTTGGTCAAAACTAAATTAGAGTTGTACAATTGCAATGACATTATCAACTGATCCAGTATTATCAGTCGACAAGAATACTCTCCCTGGTAAGTAAAGCTACTATTTATCAATTCCTCATTCTTTATTGTCAGTTAAATTATGAAATGATGGATTTGAGATTCATGTTACTCAAAATAGCTGCATGGGGCATATTGATATAGTATATGTCGAGGCACATTGGTACGTATCAATGCGCACTATAATGGCTACGGACAACCTAAGTCCTTTTCAAGTTCATTTTCTCATTACCTTTTGTTATTTGTTGTTATCATACGCTTCTTAATCCAATCATTTACCGCCAAAAATTTCTTGTATTAATTTTTATTGAAGTGAAATAGGTCCATTTTTTACATTAGAAAGATTTATAGTATTTTTGCAAATAGAAGACGTAAGAATTTACCTAACAGCCTGTGGTAGTAGAACTAATAAAAGATAAGAACGCAGCCTGGCAAATCTTGAATTTATATCGACTCTAAAAATAATTTCGACATGAGAAATGTAAAATAAGAGAAACAAGTTGTAGCACAGAAAAGGATAATTATATTATAAACAAAATTTTTAATGTAATTATCCTTTTTTTTCTGTTTATAAAGCTATTTATAAACAAAAAACCTGGTAATTTTTTCATCTTTTCTAAGAAGGAAGATAATGCTGGGATTGAAGTGATATGACAGAGTTATGATAAAGATATGACAGATATGACAAAGTTACCACTGCCAACAATCAGACAAGGAACAACCGGAATGTCAGGTCATTATACATTTAATTTTGATTGCTTTAATATTGCTTACAAGTAAATTACGGTTGATTTGAATTTCTATAAATAAATATATAAAAGGTTTGCTTTCTCATTTTCTATGAAAAATATAAATTGGTGTTATTTTGTCTATATTTTTCTCAAACGTATCAAAGTGCCCCATGAGGTGTATTAATCTACCCCGAAAATGGAGTACATTGATACAAAAGACTTTTTTTTTAGATTTTTTAAAAGTTACCTGCATAAATAATACATAAAACAACGTTTGTACATTTTAATAACACACTATACAAGTTTTGCTGACACCACATGGAAAAATAACTTGAAATTTCTATATTTTGGACACCAAAAAACTTCTTAGAAAAAAACCGTATCAATGTGCCCCAGTTACCCATACTACAGAAATTCCACCTCAGTGAAACTGCACGCGAATCAAATATCGTAACTGTTTTTTTTTTTTTTTGTTGTTTTTTTTTTGTTTTTTTTTTAAATAACGTCTTATTGCATTTCTGTTATATCAAACATTTTTTAAAAAAATGTATCACTTTTATCAACATACTCAGGTGACCGGAATTCAATTTTAAGACAACGTACTACGAAAAGTGTATCCATAATTACTAATCATTCTCTTTCTATCTTATGCCAATTTTTCATGTTATCACTTTCATTTACATAGTGCAAAAACATTAAAATACATAGCAAAATATTTTTTCAGATAATGCAATGTTTTTTGTGTGCGTGTTTTTCTGTAAATGAGCAGCAATTCATTCTTACTATATAAATAAATTTTTCCCATCTATTTCAATGGTGAATATCAATTTCATTATTTTTGAAAGAGTTTACTATTATTAAAATGCACTGAAAACGCTTTTTGAGATTGACCTTAATGTAACAGAATACTTTTTAATGTCCCTGCATATAAACTAAAAAAGATAATTATCCTTTCCCTCTGTAGAAAACTTCTTGTTCTCAATTTTAAATGATGCCTATAATTTCTTTTTAATGAAAAAAACATTAATAAACACTGAAATGATTTTCCACATAGACCTTATTGTAACATACTTTCAAATGACCCAGCATAAAAAACTAACATTGGTACTTATTCTCTCCCTCTATAAAAAACATGTTACTCTCCACTTAATGTGAAAGAATACTTTCAAATGTCCATACATATAAATTAAAACTGGTATTTATTTGCCCTTTTTGGAAAACTTGTTTTTATTCACTTTTAATGATGACTATCGACTTCATTTTGATTGAAATAAATATAAAAGACAAGTGAAGATTATTTTCTCTAATGATTGTAATCTATTGGAATACATTTCAGGGTCGCTGTCAACTATTAAACTAAACACACAAGGAACACATATTATTTTGGTTTACCAGCATGCAACGATTAACCTAAATAATACATATTAATTACATTACAGTCCAAGTTATACATTTAGTATTAAGTCATTAAAAAACTGAAAATTTCCACTCACAATCTTCCAATACTGAGAAAGCTGCACTGATAGATGCAAATGAAAGAGAAATTATACTTTGAAAAAATTCTTGCTTTTTCAACAAAGTAAAACTTTTGGTACAAGATAAAATAATTTATCTACTCTTCATTGTAAATAGCATTACTTTAGTATTCCATGACAGATTTTCTACATATTTGTGTTGCTTTAGAAATGCTACTATATCTTCATTATTAAAAAAAATGTTAATACGAAAATCTAGAAGTTTTTTCTTTTAATGTATAGTTTATGTTTTAAATACCTTAAGTCAATAGATACAGGCATAAGTGTCATTAACAGGATATTAGGTCAGTTTTTCATGGAGTGACCCTGAAATAAGCAGATTACTGAGATATACCATTTGCAATGTAAAAATTGTTATTGATTATTTATTTTTAAAAACGGGCAACTGTTGTTTAAATGTGATTATTTTAAAACTATATGTTTAAACCTATTATATTTTTAAAACTACTATTATAATGAAAATTCCGTATCCAATGCTAGATGTAGGCTAAAAAATCCATCTAATGATACTTCATTATTCGTTTATTATATTTGTTGAGAAATATGTATTAGTAATTATTAGTTAAGAAAAGGGGGTTTTACAACAAATAATAATGATATATATGGTATAACAAGTTAAAAAATTAATAATAAACAAATATTATTCTTATTATGCTAGATAGAGTTAATATGCTTTTATTCCCCAGTATTTTTTAAAAGCAAAATATTTTTGTCCATATGAAAGTTCGGGAAAACTTTTCCAAACGAAAAGAAAAAGGTCCTCCAATGGCCATTATTTCTTGTTAGATGCTCAAAGTAGATGTCAAAACAGACTTTATAAAATGCAAGTTATGCCTTGCTTTCGCTTTTTTACTTATAGAATAATATTTTTCTATTTCAAGGTAATAAAACCGCGTAACATAAATAATCATTACTGTAAAATACAGTTTAGAGAATAAAAAGAGAAATCCATATGGTATTTTTTGGTTTCACGGGAATTATGAAATATAAAGAAATATATCTACGTAAATACACCTATACTAAATCTTCGTAAAGTAGATTTTTAAAGAAGAAATACAATATTGTTTGAATCCTAAGACATTTATGTGTAATAAAATCAAACATTGTTTCTAAGATTATTTTTAAATAAACACATGATTTAACAAATTACTAAAATCTATGTTCAAAATTGCTCCTGCTTGTTTTCAATTCAGATTATTTATTTTGTGTGTGTTGAATAATTTGAGCTACCATCTTTATAACTACAAGTAGTTTAGAGTCTGAATTATTATTATTATCATTATTATTTACTGCGAAATATAGGCAATGTTTATTTTTGAGGAATATATATCGTTCACACGTATGAAAAATGACACCATCTCGCAAAAATTCTTTTTACGTTTGATTCTTACAATAAGTCTGTCATAAATATATCTTGCTACAGAAAAAAAAATCATAAGTGCAGTTATATGAAAAATCGTTTTTTATGCTCTATATTCATTGGTGACCGCAGAAGAGGTTTGGATTATGTGGGCGGTAAAATTTCGCAATCCTCCAAATTTAATTTACATCACTTTTTTCACTTTTCTTGCGGGTAATAGATATTATATTGTCATGTAATTTAGTCATTGTCATGTAATTTAGTTATGTTGTGTATTTTAATGTATTTATCTGAAACCATAGAAAATCAACGAATAATATTATTTATATAAGAGTAATTCATTATAAAATTTCTGATACATGTGTTTAGAAAACCAATTGCGACACTGGAATTTACTTTTCTAATTGATATATCTTATTGAGAAGTCTTAGTGAGCACCACGTCTTTACATTAATGTGTTTTTCAAATTTTAATTATTTATTATTAATGCAACTACTGAGAGTTTAATTAATACCGCGTGTACATCATAAAATAGTCTTAAACAAATCTGTCGGCAATCGAAGTTATTGGTCAGATAATTAAGAAAATATGCTATATTTTTAAACGAACGGATAGGAAAATTTTAGCAAATAATTAATAAAAATAATAATTTAAATATTTGTTACCACAGGGATGTTATTGATATTTTGAGTACTGTATCAAAACAAACAAATATATGCTGTACAATCAAACTGTCTAGAAAAATATTGCCCGCTATGTTTGTTGATCATTATTCTAATGTATCATTTTAAGCAGAAAAAAGCATGTATCGTATTTACTCGTGTATAAGGCCAAATATTTACACCCTATTTTTTCCAAAAAAATAGGGCAAAACTCCTAGGTGCGCCTTATACACGGAATAATTTTTTTACTGTTGGATGCAGTCGAACGATATACATATGAAACAAGAAATTATTCAAAGAAGATATTAAAACTCGGGAAATGTTACTTTATTGAAGTAGTACTGCATATTTATTTCGTTCCTTGCAGTTTTTTATACAACAGAGCTAATGGCATTATCTAAACGCTAATTAGTAATTCCTTTTACCATCACTCATTCATATTTCCCGTCATTCTCTTACAACCCAAAGTCTGAAAATGCATTTTCGTCTTGTTTTCTGGTCTGGTGTAATGTTTGTTTCGATCTTTTTTTTTTACTGAAATTCTTCATTATTGTTATGTCATTCTTCATTAGCGTATCAAATTTATGGTGCGCGTTATATACGAGATTTTCAGAAATCGCCATTTTTACTTGTAAAGTAGGGGTACGCCTTATACACACGTGCGCCCTATACGCGAGTAAATACGGTATTCAATAACAATAAACAATCTTGTAAATGTTCATCCCATTCAGATCTGGCAATTTTATCTTGCATTCATTGCAGTTTTATTATTATCTTTATTTATTTATTTATTTATTTTTATTTTTATTTTTATTTTTATTTATTTATTTATTTTTATATTTACTTTTATTTTTATTTTTATTTATTTCTTTATTTTTATTTTTATTTTTATTTTTATTTTTATTTATTTATTTATTTTTATTTTTAATTTTACTTTTATTTTTATTTATTTATTTATTTTTATTTTTATTTTTATTTATTTATTTATTTTTATTTTTATTTTTATTTTTATTTATTTATTTATTTATTTATTTATTTATTTATTTTTATTTATTTATTTTATTTATTTATTTATTTATTTATTTATTTTTATTTTTATTTATTTATTTGCTCGAAGTTTCAACAAATCTTCTGGTGCGGTACAACAAATTTGTTAAAAATGTTTCAGCAGTAAAACATTATCATGTAAAATGTGTCGTATTTTCCGCAAAAAAAGGTATGACACAGACAAGAGATTCCTTGTGACTTTTTACTTAACAAACAGTTTCAATGTAGGTGCGCAGATACATAAGGTGGTTGTCAAATTTTCTATGTGTGCCAAATATTTATTAGAAATTTCATTTAATGGCCATTTCTTAAGTTAATTTATTTTATTGCGACGTGTTTTACGCATGCTTTCATTTAGACACATTCCAAATTTCATAATTTTCTGTATTCGAATACAGAAAATTTTGATAATCAGAGCTTTAGTTTTCTATACTGCTCATGAAATGTTTTTTTTTTAATTAGATATTCTCTCTCTCAAAAACATCTATTTACCACTTATCATAAATTTCCAAGTTATAACAGATATGCAATATCGTGATATTTAAGATTAAAATCGTTAATCGTTTACCAATAATTTTAAGTAAACTAAAAACTCACAATTGTATATTTCATGATGATTATCCTTACTATCATTTACAAACAACTCATATATAGTTATTTGCATTCGTTTAATTTCAATATCATTCAATTTTCAAAATTTAGCTTTCAACGTTATCACTGTCTCCGGACAATTTAACGCGCATTTTTAACATTGCTATGAAAATTTATATTTACAATAAATGTTAAACATATATATATATATATAAATTTTACTTTTAATGTTCGTATAAAAGTAAATATGTAATACTTTTTCTCAATAACTTTCATTAATATCAACAGCATAGAACAAAAATTTTTATTTGAGCAGCATTTATTTAGAATATGACGACATTATGAAAGCCATTTGTATTTTTCTGCTGGTTTTTTTTTTTTAAGAATTGTATATTTAACAACAACATTCATGATTTCCGTAAAGTTTTAATATAGTATTTTCAATTAACGAAGTAAATCCATGACTAAAGAGGGTTTTTTTTGTTTTCGGCATTTCAAGCAAACGTTTTATGTGTATTGGAATAGTATCTATAAATCGTATTCGCAATTATTATGCCAGCAATTTTTGGCTCTGTTTCAATGGTATGAAAATAGATATCACTAATTCCATTTTTTAATTTTTCTGACTAGGAGAGAAATAATAAGAAAAGATAGAAGAATTTCCTTCAATGTAAGGAAATATATATATATATTAATGATTTCTATCAGATGTCGACATGGAATATACTGTTATTAAAACTTATAGAATTCTGAAATTTTCTCCAAAAACTTATGATACTTACTATTAATTTCGTTTAGTATCACTTTTACACTTCTCTTTTACGTATCTCTTTTACGGGTGGGAAATACTGTTACACTCAGAGTATAGAGAAAGAATAGTGGTGAAGTGTGGTATTTGGTGGTGATATCCAAAATGCAAACTTTATTATTATTCTTTTTTTAATTTAGCCCAAACACAACCAACTTCTTTGCAATCTCCCCGTTGGTGCCACGTTAATCCATCCCGGAGAAAAATTAAACAGTAGTGACGACAAGATAGAAAATAGCAAAAGAAGACGATTTTACACAGAAATGCATCGGGCAAAAGAATGCGTGACTATTTAAAATTTATGCTCACGAGTAATACTCTCTGATAAGTCCAGCTGGCCCTCATTCGACAAGGTCACTTTTCAGAAGTAAAATTAATCATTTTACGTTGAATTCATATGCAGACATTCATGTAATTTTCCTTGTAATAGGGGTAAGTAGTCCGAGAACTGATTAAATGTATGCAAAATGCTGTAAGATATCTTTTTCTATTGGAATTCTCCTTGTCGATCACATGTTTCTTCTATCATCAAGTATTTGTAACTGATCCTGTTTGGCACAGTTGTTTATGAACACGCAAACATTTGACCATGAGTTATGCAATAGTTGGAGCAGCGTTCTGTATACTTTGCACATGTTATGATGAAAAATAACACAGAAATTTCAGAGTATTGACCCTTGTCAAGCATTTTTAGTTTTGGGGCCTGGTTATATTTTGAATTGTATTTTATGTCTTGAGAGTCCAGATTGGTAGTTCGTTTATCTTAAAAGACAATCCATTATATTGTTTAAGATGAAAGAAAATGTGATGAGAAATGAAGATGAAAAGAATATTTGAATATAAACGAATTCTGTCTACCTACTACATCTCTATATATCTATATCTATTATGTATCTCTATATATACATAAATAAATAGGAAATGAAACCCGTCAAAGTTCTACATTAAAAACAGGTTTTAAATTATCCTCATTAATTTATTCTTCTTTAAATTTCATTTCTTTGAAATGCATTCCAATGTTTTAAGCTAATTATTTTTTATGCAAAAATGGAGAATTTTTTTTTTTATAATGTTTGGACAATTTGCAGATGAAACAGAATTTTAATGGTTCCGACTGATAATTTCTTTGCATGGTTTCATCGTTCCCTTTCCATAATCGTGATGGTTTAGAAATTTCCACAAACGGGATACTTTTCTTGTTATAAAGTAACGTACCCAATGGATCCTTAAATAATAATGAAATATACTTCTTTTCATAATCTAATTCAAAAGATAGTTTAACAATTTGTCATATTAATTTTATGTTCTACATAAACTGAATATCACTCTTTTTAGTTAGCAGATTTCAGTTTTTGACAAAAACCTGCATTCTATGGATAATCTAATCAGACAATTTAATGGTTTTCCTTATTTCCTTTTTTTTTCCTGCAACAATTTTGAAATTCTAAAAAATTTCGATTTAGAAGTAATGTAAGAACGATAAAAATTAAAGCGATAGTGATGTCTGTAGTAACCATCGTTATACATTTCTAAAAATTCTATTTGGGTTTGTCTGTCTTTCAAAAACACTACTATTTTTGATGAGACGGAGAATTTCACTCTTTACACAATGACAGAAATGTAACTTTGTCAATAATAAAGAACTGTTAAATGAATCTATAACAAATCTATAAAAATCAAACTTATAGAATATAATCCGTATATAAAATCCTTTTTACTTTAAAACCATCCTTTATTAATCTTAATTTTCCTGAAATTCTTTAGTTTTCTGAATTTTTTATAAAAAAATAAATACATCTTAATTAAAATTATTATTTTTTAAATCGAGAGAGACCACGTTATCAAGATAGAATAATTAATAAAGTCTCCAATGCTACTCTTTACAATCAAGAAATGAAAAATCATTGAAAAATACATCATTTTGACACCCTCAGATTATTTTTCTCTTTATTAGTATGAAAACATACATTTTATACAAAAAATACCTTTTAAACTAAACATGTAGCCATTTACACCGAAACAAATTTTTTACACGTACTTTATATACATATTTTAAAGTTTAATCAGCATGTATTAAAATCAAAACGTATTTTCAATTTCATCGTAATGAAAAAATGGCGTCAATAAAATCAAAATGGGGACCGTTCAAATATTACGTAAGCATATTTTTAGTTATTTTGTACCCCCTCCCCCCCTTGTAAGAAAATATAAGCAAATGCTTGACCCCCCCCCCCCCCCCTTTGCTTACGTAAGATTTTATGACAGTTTATACATTAATACTTCTTGACTTATAAAAAGTTACCAATCAATTACATTATTAATCCTACAAATTTATATAGGTATATAGGGATTGTGATATCAAAATATATAAAATGGTTTTAATATATTGTTGCTTATTGCATTAAACAAACCACAGAATACAAAATGGTTTAAATATATTGTTATTTATCACTTTGAACAATAAAACAAGATATACAAAAAGTCTTAACTTACTTAGGCATCATAACTAAAATTTTTGACATGAATCATATAAATTTTGGAGTTCAATTTGGTGTTCATATTTTAATCTGATGTCCAGGATCCTTGAACCCATGTTTCAACATTGTCTATTATAAAGTTTTCACTGGAACAGTGGCCTGGGGTATTGCAGGTTTCCGGTCCTTGTTTGCTTGTTGAATTTGAACTGCAGTTGCTTCGTTGTTTAATGCTTACGTAAGAATTGTCGTGACCCACCCCTCCCCCTTGTCAGAAAAAATAAGCAGACTCTGGAGCCCTCCCTCCCCCTTTAGTGCTTACGTAATACTTGAACGGTCCCATGCATAAATATAAGGTAAACCCAATGAGCGATATTCTGTCACAGTGATGTCACTGTAAATGTCAATTCTTATTCACTTATCAAAATAAAGTACACGTGTATAATTTTTTTGTCGAAATTTAACTCGCAAATTCAAAATACCGTGTCTGAAAAAAGTTAGGTCTCTGAATATTTTTCATTATTTTTTCTCTCTCTGCAGCAATAGAAGTAATCCGGTTGCCACTATTTTGAGGAAATTTTTTAAAAAAAGCTTTTAAAATTAAAAATAAATATGAAAATGGAAATAAATTTAAAAAAATAGCCAGAATGGGCACATCTATATATAAACAGCTTTCCGTTTGAAAAGAAAATATATATCCAAATCGGTCAAGTAAAAAGCTCAGGTAAAAGTACAGCCTGGTCTTTTAAATATATACATATATCCATGTACATAAATTTGCAGGAATGTATATTGTTTTAGACAAAAAATAAAATGGATGCGAATAATTTTCATTAATTGTATTAATACATCAAGTTTCTTTAATTTCAGATTTTGGATTCAAATGCGACCAAATATTTGAATTTGCATTCGAATTATATTCAAATAATTTTAGGGCTTTATTCAAGTACAACCGGACCGGTGATCTGTACATATCATTCACCCACAATAGAGTTGACACATGTCGCGAATATTCATTTTCGGTTTCATTCCACTAATAGGTCTGCTATAGATGTGTCTTACAATACAAATAGTTTCATAAGTGTACTATACAAAGAATCCCTTTATTATGCTATATGATTGTATATGGCCACAGAAGAGGTGTGAATTGTGTGGAGAGGTAAAATTACCCGACCTTGCAAACAGTCATAATACGACTTTATTCATTATTCTTTTGTACTTTCATACATGTTTTTAGTTTTGCATGCAAATCTAAGTGCTTTAATTTCATCTTACAGTAAAAATATAAAAATTTCATTTTGAGACAGAAGATCTTCTGTGAAATTTACTTTTGTTGAGATGAGTCACTTTCCTTGCGAGTCAGCGATATGATCACCAAAAGACACAATAATAACATACAATTCATTAAAACCAACATAATATATTTTAGTTTTGTTCTGCTAAACATTACTTACTTTGTATTTACATTTACAAACGAAATGCATAAAGCTAAATTGTTTTTAATCTCTAAAAAATTAGACTGTCCTCCCTATAGTCTTTTTTAAACACTGAAGAATTTTTGTATTACAAAAATTATCAACAAAATAAGAAATGTTTGGTTAAATTTATTAGTTTGTTTATATTATTGAAAAATATTTTAACTTACATAATTAAGATCCTGCTGATGAAAGATTTATTTTCATTTCTTTGGAGATGCTTATAATCCTTTTGTTCAATATCTAAATTAGATTAAACTAAGTGTTCCTAAGTTTTATATATAAATCATTTTATTCGTTTAACCATTTTAATGCATTTTTGAAACGTTATATAAATTCAAGCAAAACAAATAAATTTTCGTCGAGGTAAACCTTGTTTTCCCTTTAACAAACAAAATGTCAAATGGGAAATGTCCGCAAATAACCTTTTTATTTTTCGTTTGAATAATAGAATTTGCATCTCCCTAGAGTTTAGTATGTTTACTGAGTGTTTTTCTTTTGTTAAGAAACTAAATTTACTTGTGTTTGAAGAGGATAGCAAATGAAGTAGTTGTTTTACATGCACATGCTTTTAAAGTAAAAAATAATTGCAATTTGATAAATTATTTATAATTACATTCATTTGAGTTAAAATAGACTGGAAATATGTATATTGATCTAATATGATATAAGTTAAAGAGATAATTATAAAGATATAAATAGATTAGAAAATATGATATAAATTAAAGAGTAAACCTTTATAATTAAAGCTTAAGAAAACAATATTTAATTGCAAACTTATACGAAAATAGCATGAAAAATAATATTTTCAGCATTGAAGAAAAGTGGTTAACATTAGCAGAAGGGAGGAGAAAAGAAAGAATGTGAATCGTAATGGGATAATAAAATAAATAATTATAATGTGCATGTTTCGGAAATAAGTTTTTTCCTATTCATTTAAATTTCACACAAGTGAAAACACCACATGTCTGTTAACTCATAGTTTTTTTTAACTTTATCCGTATCTATCGTATATGATTAGCGTGAAACTGAAAATTGATATAGAAATTTTTAAATTGATCTAATTTATGAAAATGAACAATGTTTCTAAGCATGAGAAATACGTGTTTTAAATTTCGAAATAAAATGAAAAGTAAGTAATTTAAAATAATAAGTGAAAAATATTTTTTGCTAAATATTCATTAATGAGGATATGTCATATTCAAAAACTTTCTGTGTCATGGATATTTTAAAAAAAATCTAAATTTTCGATATTTTTGTTTTAACCTTTTTATCTGAAGGATATAATCCAATGTAATCTAATTTCCTGCTATGTCAGAATTTATGTGCTATTGCAAAGATTAGGAGCAAAGAATGAGTGAATAGAAAAGTAATGTGAACACAAGGAATAAAGACAATTTCTCTGAGAATGTGATCAAGAGATACTTCTGTCTAGTTCCAGTATATATATTTAGGTAGGTAACAAGCCTCCTTATTTTCTCTCATCTGAATTATGATCGGTTGACTTTCTGAAATATTAACATATTTAAGAAAGTGTATATTTTAAAAACTATTTATATGGTATGAATTATGATAAGGGAAATAACATGCAATTTTTTTTAAATTATATTTAAAAATATTTATAAGGTATTTTCCAGTTACCATTTCGAACTTCCTGATGTCAATCAAAATGCTAGATCTACAATTTGCATGCATTTTCATGTGCAGTAAAAGAGATAATTCGACACTTCTATATTTGACCTAAATTTCACTTATACATGTTTCATTCTCATTTTTTACATGAGACAAGTTTCACTTATATTTTTTCCCTAAATTTATGTATAGAAAAATAGTTACAAATCGCAAAAGGAAAAAAACTACATTTTACAATAATTCAGAATTTTTGTCCGGGATTTAAAAATAATGTTTAATTATTTGTAAAGTATTATTCATATTATTTTTTGTTTAGTCAGTTTTATAATTAAAGACTTTTTCATGTTTAAAGTTAACCTATATTGCTTGAAAAAATAGATAAAGTGGAAATCGTTGCAGATTTTTGAAATCATTGCAATAGTCATGAATTTATCGAAAAATATATTAAAATGGGAAAAACTGCAATGTACTCATACCCAATTATTTAGTACTATGATATTCTTTATTGTAAATTATTATTAAAAATATATTCACATTTTTATTTTGATTTGAATTGTTGTGAAAAAAATGAAAATTTCGAAAAACATTGGAAAGACAATTTAAATTTTAATTCCGTATTATTACAATATTTTGGGTTAGTTGAATACAAGCATTACATTATAAAAGTTTTTTTTCTTTAGTCGGTCAACTGAGAATTTTACAGGCGCAGAAAATGTTACTTAGAACAAAGATCTTTAAAAGTTGAAATTTTGCAATGTCCCAAATAAGATCTTCGAAAGAGTGAAAATTTGGAACACTGCTTTGATCCCCATCGCTGCTTCTTAGATGGGTTTTTAATTAATTTTTCTGATAATTACTGAAAAAAGTTTTATAAAATCATTAACAATATCCTTGTACGATTCCAAGCGCGCCTCAAATTCACCATCAGTCCCGCCAAGTACGTTTGTGAATGATGGTGAAATGCGATTTTCTCAAAAACTGTATCAGCTAGAACAATAACTATACTTTTAAAATAATGTTTAAGTAAACACCTACTACTTCTTTTCCATTTTTTAACGTCAGTTATATTAGATTCAGAAATAGGAGGGATAATACATTTTTGCTGTATTTTTTGGCGATACATCTAAAAATGCAATATTTGTAAGTAATATCATTAATAATAATAATAATGTTCTTTTTTTAGTTCATTATGATGAAATCTATCGGATGATCACCTACACGATGTGCCAAAAAACTTTCAAGCAGCTTAATTAGGGTCAGGAGGGTTAATTATGACCAATTTTTACATTTTCAAGATTGTTACTGTTTTTTTATTTGAAAAAGTGGTGTTTTTAGTACATAGGAAGTAACTTTGATCCTTTAAGGGTGTATTTCGATTCAAACTGCTTAATTTGCGATTAATTTTTTAATTCATTTTTGCTCTCATATTGACCAAACTGACAAATTGTCTTATTTAGAAAGTACACAAGGTAGCGTGATTGTCGATTCTTTGATACATGCAGAAAATATTGCAAAAAAAATCAAATGTGGCATTTTGAACAGGTTTTTTCAAAACGGGAGATCTGTGAACGGAAAAAAGGGTTATATTGAGAAGATAATTGTTTATAAATCAAATTCTAATGAATTGAGCGTAAAATGACATCACACGGTACCTTATTACGGCTCTTCAAAAATCCCCTCAACAAGTTTCATGTTTCTACTTTAAAAAATGTGTCTGAAATTGTATCAGAAATTTTCGAGCTGTTGAATGTGGAAAAGTGTTTTTTTGAATACACCCTTAAGAACGGTTCTTAAAAGTTTTAATTCTCATAGCCCCCTTTTTTATTTAAAAATATGGTTATAATTATCTCATCAAAAACTCATAATCACAAATGTTTTTCGTAATTAAGACCACTAGTGGGGACATTATGACCACTATATTTTTTCTTTATACTTGCGAATATACCGGGTGATCCAGAAGTTCCGGGAGTTTTCAAATGCTAATAATTAACAAACTATAAACAATAGAAGTATGCGGTTTTCACAGAAATGCTTAGTAACATATGGGATTTGTATTTTTGATGAAACAAACAAATTATGTTAGTTACACTTTTTGCCAACAGGTGGCGCTAAAATTGACAGTATTATTTTTATGGTATGATATAGCTCGCTAAAAAGAAAGAATTAGTGTCCAAGAGTTACAAATTTTTATTATGACACCCATAACTTATAAGTACCGCGGTGAGCCGATGCAAAACAACGTGCACAGTATCCTCAAAGGAGAAAGAAATTCCAGATGAAATTTTGAATTTATCGTGATATTACAAGTGTACTGATTCATTATGAGCTGATGATTTCCACCGAGTATTGGCATCGAATTTTACCTCATTTACGATTGCAACAGACATTTGGGATCTCCTGCTTCTATTACGATCTTTCAATTAGACTTTTTCTCAAACCTTTCTTACCATGGCATTTCACATTTCTAATGGCCATCGAATCTTTTTCTCTTTTAACTTCCGTATTGTACGATAAGAACGCAGCTCGACATGCAAAGAAAGCATGTCTAAACATAGCAGTTACTCATCAAATTTTGTATCAAAATTCCCTTTCAATGCAATTTCAACCACTTTAAAAAAAGTGATTGAACATAAACCACCCTTAAAACGGAATCTTATTAATAGCCTACAAAAGATATTTCGCAATGAACTCATACTCATGTGTCTATAAAGCATATTTTATAGTTACATCCAGTGTTGTACAGCAGCGCCACCTGTTGCTAAAAATTGTAACTATATACATGTAAAAATAAATCATGCTAAACAAAATCCCATGTGTTTCTGAGCATATATCTGAAAACCGAACCTTTGTATTGTGCATAGTTTTCAAATTATTAACATTTCAAAACTCCCGAAACTTTTGGATCACCCGGTACATTTATTTGGGGTGATTAAGACCATTAGAACTCCAAACTGACAAATCCGTTTACTAAACATTTTGGCACATTTTTTCTTTAAATGCTATTTGAATATCAAAAATGCTTTACACTTGCGATAAAGAATGTTTAGAATGAAAGATACATTATGAGATTAATATTTAAGCGTGAAATAAAATTTTACCATACATGATTCTCTCTAATACAAGAGTGGTAATATTTACCACAACCTGATATTACTATTTTTTTTCCTAAAAACATTTGTGAATGACTAATGATCTGCAAAAAAGGTGAGCTGATAACCCTTATAACTCCAGCGTGCTTGATCTTTCCACGATTAACTCTTTACGAGATATACAGAGAAACATACGAATGATATTATGAGGTTTAGTTTTTTCCTTTTCCGTATAAAACCCTAAATTTACATAATTCGGTTATAAACTTTTCGTGGTAAAATTTTATTACATTACACTGTTAAAAATTTGAAACATTTGATACATCGACAGTCGACCGTGTTTATAGAAAATAATTACTTCATTGTATTATGGAACATTCTCATTGTCCAAAATAGAGATATTCTATAAAAATGGTAGAGTGACGATGCAGCAAAAGTTTCAAATTTTTAACAATGTATCAGCATTTGGATTTATCTAAAAAAAGCTTATAAATTATCAACTACATATTTTTTTCTTCTTTTTATGACAGATCTTGTGGCAACACAAAATTTTATTTTCTAATCCACAGTGCATTTGTATAATGCTACTAAATGCATTTGAGTTTTTCAAAGGTTATCTATGAAATCAGGTTTTTCAAAAGCTTCATATAATTTCGTAATTCAATTTCTATTTTTCGGCCTTCTCTGAGAATTTCTTTTTTAAAAAATTGCGACCATTCTGATAATTTTTTCTTTATTTTAAGCTTTGCATACTTAGCATTTGTAGTTTATAAAGATATCTGTTGAATGCCATGGCAGTATTTAATATAGAAAAATTAAATTTTGTCTATCTGTCTATTTGTAGTTATATTCAAGTCCTGAGTTTGAAAGCCAGGATTGCAAAGTTTTACGTACATCTTTGTTAAAATAAAAGCCGAGGCAACTAAAGGGATCCGGAATTGAAATAATTTATGGTTGATTTTTCATTAATAGAGAACCACCAAGTGAACAGCAATTTCTTGTCCAATTTAAACATTTTTCACTATAGCAGCTGACAGAAATTAAGGATACATGATAAAATATTTACCAAAATAATTACTTTTCTTCTGCACCATTTCCACGTGAAAAATGAAAATAAAATAAATATTTGGATGATTTTTTTAAAAAGTGACTTTTACATGTTTCTCTTGCAAGACTTTCCATGAGGAAAATAAACGTGAAATAAATAGATTGACGAATTAAAATAAATAAGTAAATAAAAAATATTTTTGTTATAGTGTATATATAGTAGATGCAAATATCTGAATATACAAATGTCATATTACTTTGAACAAACGTATTGAAACATGAAAAAAAAAAACGATTAAGGAAATATTGGCACATTTTAACATTTTGAGGTTTCATAAATTTGTTTTCACCACTTTAAATTTATTTCATATATGCACGTGTGTATATGCCCGCATATTAAACTTTCCACAAATATTTAGCCCTCTAAAGTTCATTCTTAGTGAAAAACTAAAATAAGTATTTCAAACTTTTTAAAAAATAAAATTCATAAATTTTGTGTACTTATCATTTTGAAACTCATATAAACATTATCTAAATAGCAAAATAATCGGGAAACATTTTTCATCAAAGGATTTTTATATTGGTCGCAGTCCATATCGCAGTTATATTTAGTAAGTATCTATCGTAGTTACCTATCGTCGTATTAAATGGAGAAAAAAGACTGAAAATTACTTAAATGAACACGCAAATGATGATTATTTAAAACTGATTTTTTCAAAACAAACATTCTTAAAATTCCGCACAGCCCCGAGTACTTTAGTTAGAATGTTATAAAATATGAATAATTTATTTGTATAATACATCATAATTTTCTTAGTGAGAAAAGTTTTTAAATGACGTTCGGTTTAAAATTTAAAAGGTATTTTTCCATTTTTAATAAAATTTCTTTTATAGCCTGTTTGTCTATAGAAAAAGAAGAATGTCCTTATTTACTTTAATAATAACACTTTTAGATGAATTGAAATATTTCTTTTAAAAAAAAATCTTAAAATTTTCTAAAGTGTTTCTTTAAAAACACCAATTATTTTTAGAGCTGTTGTTTAATACGAATTTATTTTATTTATTTGTCAAATAAATTTCAGTTAAAGTCCGAACATCCGTTGTTTATAACTTACTCAAAGGACATTAACGTAATGTACTTCATGTAAATATGTCTTTTTTTATAGCACGTCGGATGTGCTTAACTGTAATTTATTACGCATAAAATAAAGTTTCTCAGTTTCGAATAATGTAAGGTGTCATACATTGTAAATAAAATGTAGTAATAAATATTATTTATTTTTTACTATAAAATTCAATTTGTACATATATACATATATATAAAGAGATAAAGAAAAAAAACCTATTGAATATCGATTCAATAAATATATAACGTTCTGTCGTGGAAAAAAAGTGAACACGCCTACCAACTCTGCAACACATTATCAAAGAAAAAATTAATGGTACCAATGATTAAAAACGTTTACTTTCAAATTAGTGTATAAAGTTTGCTTAGAGGACCAGCTACATATCAAAACGAAGCCCGAATTCGTTTTTTTCAATGACAATACCCCCTTTTAACAAGATATTTCAAATCTTCGTTTAAATTAGGCAAGACACCAAATTTCAAGCCATTTGAAAGATAAGGTTTTGAATTGTAGACATATAAAATTTAACTTCTAATTTTAAGAGTGCTAGTCAATCAGTGGCCGATTTCCCTTTGGTAATGATAAGTGTGTTGGTGTTTTATGCATTCTTATTTTCAAAATATCTCCTCGGCAAAATAACATTTTAATTTCGTTTTTTAGCGTTCTCTTCTTAAAGGATGTCTTATTTTTCTTAGTTTACAAAGTATTTCTAATATCTATGCTTAATTTTATATGAAGAGCTAAAATTATACTTCTAGTTCGTCAGTTTTTAAAACATAAAATATTAAATTGAGCATTGATTTTAGAAATATTTTGACAGCTAAAAGAAAGTGACATAATTTGAGAAGAGAACGCTGAAAAAAATCTTTAAACTATTAATTCTCTGAGGAGATATTTGGAAAATAAAAATGCGCAAATGTGCATACACATAACGTTACTAAAGTTAGTTCGGCCGCTGAGTGACTAGCACCCTTAAATTACATTCTTATATATTTTTCAATATCTTCTGAAATTATACTCCTAATGTGATATTTTTTATGTAGCAAAAATGCTAAAATACCCAATAATAAATACGTAGAACTTACATTTTTTTTTTTAATTTTATGAAATGATTTATAAAATTCATATTTAAAAAAATATGAAAATGCAAACTACAATATTTACTTTAGGAATTTAGGTTTATTAAGTCCTGTTTTATGGAAATCCAAAATTTCCCTTTTTTCAATAAGTTTTTAAATTATGTTTAGAAAAGGGCAAAATTATGGTTTAAGGAGCCGTTATTTTGAAACTTTTTACACTATTCTGTAATCTAGTCACCTTTAATGACTGTTTGAAAGGCACCTAAGACGCTTTTATTAAAAAGAGGGTTCTTTCAGTCAACAATCGAGTACCGAACTTCAATTTCGATACAGCCCCTAAAATATGCACGTTATAAAATAAATGTTTTCTCGGAAACTTATTGTACAAATTGCATGAAAATTGTTTTTAGATTAATTTAAGGGTGAAGTGTCCATTTATTCTGTTAGAAACGGTTACTGCTATTGAAAAAAAACAAAGTTAGTGTTTCTTTATATATGTAGATAGTCTGTTGTGATTTATAGGTGAGCTGTGATTACACATTTCCTTTTAACTAAATAAATCTTTATTAAACATATAATAAATTCAACTGTATAAATGACATAACATATTTTAAATAAAACATTAAATATTGTATTAGATGACCGATCTACGGCCTTTAACAACACAACGCTTCATCGACGAAATCTTACATCAAGTGATCGAAAAGCTCCACTGAGTTCTCCAGCCCATCTGCATTCTCGCCAAAAGCATGCCACACAAGACCGGAGGACGCCAAATCAGAGTATGCCAATGTCCCATTCCACCCTCTATCTGCTAAAACTTTGAAATGTTCTTGTCCCGCTCCATTCACTATCCGTTACAACCTTGAACTGAATTATGAATCAATTTCCATTTTTCAGATCAGGAAAATAAACGTCGCTACACAACTCCCCCGCCAGTCTCACACATGCCGTGGGAGACGAAAACGAACCCTCCTTCCGAATCGGGTTATGTAAGGCGTAGAATCAGGCTCACCGTCTTCATGTAAAAGAAATGCAGGTTTTAACCGATCAATATGTATGATCTTTTCCTGGTTCTTAACAGAAACCACAAAATCTTTCTCAAGTCGCCTTACGACCTTAAATGGACCTTCGTAAGTCGGTTGCAGAGATCTCTTAAAAGGACCTCTCCGAACGAACACATGGGTGCAATTTGTAAGTTCTTTAGGAACATAGATCTTTTGCTGCCCATGTCTTAAAGGTTGACAAGGTCTCAAAGCACACATTAATTTTTGTAGTTTCGAAACATAAGCCGGTGGGTCTGACAGGGGGTTATCTTCATACAACTGACCTGGAAGCCTTAAAGTTGTTCCATATGTCAGCTCAGCTGTGGATGCGGAAAGGTTCTCGCGTACTGTAGTCCGTAGACCCAGCAAAACTAGTGGAAGAGCTTCCAACCAATCCACCTTATAGCACATTAATGCTTGTTTTAAAGGGCGGTGAAGTCGCTCTACCAATCCATTGGACTGGGGTCTGTATGAAGCAGTTCTAGCTATACTAGAGCCTAGCATTCTTGCCAGACTTTCAAATAGTATGGACTCAAATTGCCTACCCCGATTGCATGTAATCCTCTGAGGCGTACCAAAACGAGAAACCCACGTCTGAACAAAGGCCTGAGCAACTGTTTCAGCACTAATATCCACAATCGGTACAGCCTCTGGCCACCGGGTAAACCTATCAATCATAGTGAGGCAATATCTGAATCCATGTACTAGAGGCAAAGGACCAATGATGTCTATGTGTATATGAGAGAATCTCTCATCTGGAACTAAAAATTGGACCAAAGGAGATTTAGTATGCAGGTGTACCTTGGTTCTTTGACAGGGAATACATGACCTACACCACATAGAAACATCCTTATTTAGTCCTGGCCAAATATATTTTGAACCGATTAGTTGCCTAGTAGCCCGTATACCAGAATGCGACAAACCATGTAGTGACTCAAAAACCTTATATCTCAAAGTCTGGGGGACATAAAATCTGTTAACCTCACCAGAAGTTTCACAATACAATAGTGTTTTGGCATCCGGCATTTGTACTTTAGCTAACTTTCCACTAAATTCAACCCCTCCGTCCAAAATATGCTTTAGCTCCTCATCCTCTGTTTGCAGCTTTTCCCACAATTCAAAATCTGCAAGTGAAGAAAACTGAATTTCACAAACTCTAGATAAACTGTCAGCAACAAAATTTCCCTTACCCGGCAAATAACGTATATCCGTAGTAAACTGGGATATAAAGTCTAACTGCCGAAGCCTTCTAGGGGAACATTTTTCATGTTTTTGCTGAAACGCAAAAGTAAGGGGTTTGTGATCTACATACAGCGTAAATACCCGTGCTTCCAACATATGCCTAAAATATTGGATCGCAGAATATGCAGCTAACAATTCCCGGTCATATGTTGAATATTTGCACTGTGTAGGGGACAACTTACGAGAGAAAAATCCAAGTGGTTTTGGACCATCGGGCGTAATTTCTTGTAACACCCCACCCATAGCAAAATCACTGCAATCCGTTATAAGTGCAAGCTTCGCGTCTTGTGAGGGGTGATAAAGCAAAGTCGCATTAGCTATTGCTTGCTTAACTTGCTCGAAACTACTCTCTGCATCCGCATCCCACTGAATTTCTCTTTTATCCCTCTTTTTTGCGCCATTTAAGAAAACATTTAATGGTCTCAATATTGCTGCAATATGGGGTACAAAACGATGATAGTAGTTCACCATACCCAGAAATCTACGAAGGTCGCTAACAGTTTTCGGCTTTGGAAATTCAAGAATAGCTTTCACTTTATCTTTATGTGGAACACATCCCTGGCTGTCAATAGTATGGCCCAGAAAATCTATAGTTTCTTTACCAAACTCGCATTTCGATTCATTAATTATAATCCCGTAATCTCTAAACCGCTTAAAAATTTCTTCCAATGCTTCATATGCTGAGCGTGCGTTTCACTTGCTATCAAGATATCGTCGAGGTAAGGAAAACAATAGTCCAAACCTCGCAGTACCTCATTTATGAAGCGTTGAAACGTTTGCGCCGCAGAGCATAATCCAAAATTTAAAAATGGAAATTCAAACAAACCGAAAGGAGTTATAATAGCAGTTTTAGGGATATCGGGAGGATGAACCGGAATTTGGTGATAGGCACGGACTAAATCCACTTTAGAAAATACTTTTTTACCTTTTAACATATAAGTGAAATCCTGAATGTGCGGAATAGGATATTTATCCTGTACAGTAATTCGATTTAACGCCCTATAATCCCCAGTTGGTCTCCAATCTGAAACGCCCTTAGGGACAATATGTAATGGACTGGCCCAATTACTTTTAGATGGCCTACAAATACCTTTTTCGAGCATGTAATCGAATTCCTGTTTAGCTATCCGAAGTTGCGCTGGATGTAAACGCCGAGCTTTAGCAGTAACAGGTGGGCCAACCGTAGGGATATAATGCACTGTATCATGTTTTACGATACGCTTATTAGTGTTATTTAACTGCGTTATTTCCTTATATTTTTCCAACAACTTTATATATGGAGAGTTTCCAATGATAGTCTTAACTACAGGAATGTCACACAGACCGGCGCGACCACGAGCAGAAAAATTTGTCACGGGGTCCAATAAACGCCGTTTTTTTAAATCAACAAGCAAACCAAAATGTTGTAAAAAGTCAGCGCCAATAATTGGTTTATTTACGTCGGCTATGATAAATGGCCATTGCAATTTACGTTTTATTCCGAAATCCAGTGTCAATAGTTTAGTACCGTAAGTGCAGATTTTTGTACCATTAGCGGCATACAATGTAAAATCCCCCTTTTTAGTACTTTTAACTAAAAATGAGCTAGGAAAACATGAAACATCGCTGCCCGTATCTATCAAATAGCTGGACTGTGTAACCCTATCTGTAACATACAACCTGCGACTTAAGCCCATACGTGCAGTAGCCGTCGCTACTCCTGCGAGCGAAGGTCGTTTTTTGGTTTATAAGCGCACGGAGGTACACATTTTCGAGCCTTTTCTTTAAATCGAAAATGATACCAACATAGCCACCCCTCTCTGTGTGATCTATCCCCTGAGTTAAAAGAGTTCCTTCGACTAGACTTTTTAGGAGACCTGGAAAAAGAACCTGCTTTAACCAACTTTGAAAGTTCCTGAACCTGAAATTGTAACTGCTCCAACTGTTTATTTTGCTGATTAACCTGAGTTTGATCAGTCCTTCTCGATTCCAGAGAGTTAACGTTTAACTGCGTACACTCACATATCCTATCCGCCATCTCCGCTAATTTATTTAAACTCTCGGAGCTGACAGACAAAATTGTTTGTACCGAAACTGGTAATCTTCGAAGCCATATATTTTTCAAAAAACCATCATCAACATGGCCCTCGCTTAACTCTCTCATCTTACGCAATAATAATGAGGGGGACCTATCACCCAGTTCTAAATCTTCTAGCAAAGTTTTAATCTTTTTATTCTGAGAAACTTCGAATTCTGTTAATAGACGGGTCTTAAGAGCGGTATACGGCTCTTCCGGCGGTTTAAAGACTATATCGCTAGCGAAAGATAAAGTTTCCGCATCTAAAGATGCCACTAAATGGTCAAACTTTGTTCCACCGAGATTCCCGCTAGCCTAAAACTAGCTTCTAGCTGCACAAAAAATAACTTTGCATTACTTGGCCAGAAATTGGGAACTTTTACCGACACTATCACAAACCGTACTCCCCCCTTGCACAGTCTCCTTAGAAATGTCGTCCGGCATCCCATATACAATTAAAAACCAGCAGAAATCTCAAAAAGCCAAACTAGACAAAAGTTTAAACCACACCGAGCAAAGATTAAAACATTTTAACCAATAAAACAGCAATATAAAGTTCTAAACAACCACTATAAACTAAACCAATTTAAATTATCTAAAAAATCTCAGAGGATACATGCGAAAGGAATAAACAAAATGAAATCTCATACCTTAAACTTTGAAAAGTATTCCATTAGCTTTGACGAGAACTCGTGGGGAAAACTGTATTTTTAATTTATTTTAAATCACAGCACTAAGCGTGACAACCGGGTCACCACCTGTTGTGATTTATAGGTGAGCTGTGATTACACATTTCCTATTAACTAAATAAATCTTTATTAAACATATAATAAATTCAACTGTATAAATGACATAACATATTTTAAATAAAACATTAAATATTGTATTAGATGACCGATCTACGGCCTTTAACAACACAACGCTTCATCGACGAAATCTTACATTAAGTGATCGAAAAGCTCCACTGAGTTCTCCAGCCATCTGCATTCTCGCCAAAAGCATGCCACACAAGACCGGAGGACGCCAAATCAGAGTATGCCAATGTCCCATTCCACCCTCTATCTGCTAAAACTTTGAAATGTTCTTGTCCCGCTCCATTCACTATCCGTTACAACCTTGAACTGAATTATGAATCAATTTCCATTTTTCAGATCAGGAAAATAAACGTCGCTACAAGTCTCCTAAGCAAATTTTATACCTATCATTTTAAATTAGACTTTATTTCCTATTTTTTGGTACAAGTAACTTTCTTCTAGAGTATTTTTTGCAATGTTAGTATTCGGTATGTCCCTTCCCCCCCCCCCCCCACATTTATGCATTTAGTTTACAATAAAATCGGTATTTTTTTTCTCTTAAAGTTTTGATCTTTGAAATTTACCTAAATGTATACAAATGTGCAGCGCACATTTTACCTAAAATGTTACTTTAAATGTTTAAAAATACGTACATTATTTTACATTTATAAATATCTCAATATTATCTCGATATTTTATTTTGTAATATTTCAGATATTTATTACGTGCCTTTCATTTTCTTTATAACATTGTTGATGGTATATTCTATGGTACTAGTATATAATTTGAAGAGAAATTACACGTTTTATATCACAGAATGTATAATTTCACCATTTTATCATATTTTTACTGCATAAAAAAGACTGACAAACCAAATCCATAAATACTTTCTACTCTGTTTGAAAGTGCTATGAAGTATCATCAGAAAATATAGGAAAAATGTCAATCGAAATTATAACTGTACAGGTGCTAAACTTTAAGAAATAAATCTGACAATTTGTTCCTCTTGAAATATAATTTTATCATACGGAATATTGTTTCAAAACAATTCTACATAAAAAAAGTCTCTACGGGGGTCTACGCTTGCCAATTTTCGTTCAGAGAATAAAAATTCGTTAATTTGATTAGTTTTAAAAATATTCCTTTAGGTTGTACTACAATAATAATAATAATAATAACAGATTTCCATTTTTTGTTTTTGTTTTTTATTGGACGATTTTAAGGCTAAATCAGATGATGTTAATTTTTGTTTTGGTTTTTGATTAAATAAGATTCTTTAAACATCTGAAAATTGGCTATTATAAAATAAACTAAGTCAACAAACACTTTGCTTCTTGATATTTTTTAATAACGCTATAATGAAATGACTCTAAATACAATCTGATGTAATTTTCGCCAAACATTTCTTTCTGTTTTAAATATTTATCGGAAAAAATTTTAATATTAGAAAGGAAATATTATTTGAACTGTCTTAGAATTGGGAACAAAACTTTAAAAAGTTTATCTCGAAGTATGAAATAAATCCTCCGTGTACGGGTAAATATACATTACTGTTTAAACTGTTTGTATTTGGTCTTTTGAAGTAGGACGCAATTACTCCGCATTTGCTGTTTTTAACAATTATTAAATGATTTATTTTATATTAGTTTTCTTTCTTTTTAAATATTCATGCATAAAAAACGACGTAATTTTCAATATTTTCACAGCTTTTAATATGTTTCAAGCTTTTCAATTTTTTCAAGCTTTTAATATGTAATTATTTAAATCTAATTTCAAAGAGTTTTCTTCTGTTTATAATGATCACGTGTAAATAGATTAATTTAAAAGAAATATTATCCGTTGCGAAGTTTTCAGAATTGGCAACAATAAATAAGAATAACCTTTTCTAAAATATATAAAACATATTCCTGTAAATGCTGAAAATTTGAACTTAAAATGAAAATAAGCCCTCAAAATTTATTCAAATAAAAAACATGAATGAAGACAGCACATGGGTGCATTCAATGTATAACCTTAGGAGAAAGAATTGAATTTCTACAGTGGTGGTCACAATTATAAGGACAAGGCAAAAGTTGCCAAATCTTGGTTATATTTGGCAGGAAACTTATGCAAATTTAATGGTGAAAAATGAAGATTATTTTTATATGTTTTTATGGAAATATGTGGTAAATTCATATTCATAAAATGTATTATAAATTTATACAGTCATCTGATATGGACAAAATTATAAGAACTGTATTTGTGTGTTCTAAAAATAAAATTTGCATGTTTTTTGCTCTGCACACGGAACTTCCAGACGATATAAATGAGTAGTAACCGTTTGGGATCGTATTATTCTGTTTTTCAATCATGCCGCACGGTACAAAGCTTTTGGAGTTTCAAAAAGGAAAAATGGATGCATTTCAAAATTCAGGACTTTCTGTATACTAAATTGCTACAAATTTTAATAGATCAAGAACGGTTATTTACAATTATCTTTAAAAAACTGGTAAATATGGAAGGCAAAAACATACAAGCAGGCTATCTTCTTTTTCTATATGGGGGGGGAAAAGAATGATAATAAAGTGAGCTTGCTCCAAAAAACTCCCCAAAAAATTAATTGAATTTAGAATGTAAGTTCCCGAACTGTTCGACGTGTTTTACAAAAAGAATGAAAAAGGTTCGCTATAGTAAACATGTGTCAATACCACCTGTTTCAAAAGTTCATGAGAAACTGAGTATGGAGTTTGCCAAAAACTGCAATACTATGGGAAAAAAGTGGGGTTCTGTCTTTTCCGATGAGAAAAAAGATTAATTTGGATAGACTAGATTGTTTTTGCAACTTCTAATATGATCTTCTTAGAGAAAAGACAATTTTCTTGAAGCATGTATTTGGAAGTGACTCAGTAATGGTTTGGGGAGGCTTCACAAATGGTAGAACTACTCCAATAGTTTTTGTGCAGGGTGGGAGGAATTCTGAGCGTTACATTGATGTTCTGTCCAATAATCTTTTACCAGAAGCACCGTTAATAGCGATTGGAGGCTATTTTTTCCAGCAGGACAATGGCTCGGTTTATGTTTCCCAAACTTCAAACTTGAAGCTAATTTCGTGAAACAGCATGATTGGCAGGCCAGAATTCTCGATCTGAATCTATTGGAAAATCTGTTGGGTATTCTGGCACACAAAGTATGCAAAAATGTTGTATAATCTCAAAACAAGCAAGAAATCGCGTTTTCCATCGAAACAGTTCATTAAAAATTTTCCAAGAACGTTCTTAAGAAATTGTCAAACTCCTTGACGTCAAGACTGATAAAAGCGATTGAGAAAAAGCGGGGAGATTATTAATTATCAGTGTGTTTCAGGCAAAAACATTCATTGTCTTTATAATTTTGTGCAATTTTTTAATATGACATATCTTGTTAATTGTGACAAAATATTCATATTTTGCATTTTCCAATGTTTTGCATTCTACAATGATTTCTGGCATAAAAAAGCATTTTGTGTATAAATTTCACTTTATTTAACTCAGAAATAAGGTTTTTCTGCGTAATTTTCAATTGTTCTTATAATTCTGACCCCCACTGTATATATAGTTTTTGCTCCTATAAAACTTTTTGCATAAATTGATTTAGTCTAACTTTACATTAAATACTTTTTAACACAATTCTTCGATTTATAAATTTTCTATTTAAGCGTGTTTAAAACAGATTTCTCTATACGCTGGTCACAAATGATGAGACATCAATGTATAAAATTAACTTATTCTAAAACCTAATAAGTTTCATTTCTTACACTATAGAGTCACATCCAGATAATAGAATGCCCTCTATGAAGCACAAGACTAGCAAAAATTTATTTTTCCCATCACAAGAATTTTTTTAATGTAATCTCTGAATGGAGTATAATTTGTACCAATTTCGTGGAAAATATATTTTTGAAGTTTAAGAAATAACTTCTAAATACACTATTTGCAATATGCTAAAATGCACCACTACAATATCTAGTCGTAATCAAGAAAAAATGTGAAGGAAAGTTACCTAAAAACATGTTATAAACTTTTTTTTATTGTTGTCTAGTATCCGAAATGTTCATCAACTGGATTGGCCTTGGCCCGACTGGTTTGTATAACACATTCGCTGCCATGGTGCCAATGTTAAGGTGCCACTCACGCGCCAGCGCGTGATGTGGGGTGATGTCCAATAGACAGCCACGCGCTGGCGCGGGAAAATCTTTCACTGATTCTTTGTTACAAAAAGTAAATGGGCTTCTGCGAAAAATCCACTTCTACAGTGCGGCATTAACTATCATCACATCTTCACGTAAGCGGTAGCGAACGTGATAAACGATGATATATTGCAATACCACAAATTTTCATATCTCTATGCGCGGCATTTTTCTTAATGTTAATGAAGAAAAACCTCAAGTAACAAAAAAATCATTAACAGCCGCGGTAACAGCACTAATTGTTTTTTTCTTTTTTTTTAAATAGAGAGATTTTTTTAGAAATGCTTGATTTCCTCCCGCCCTATAACTGCGCATTACTCTTTAATGTTATGAAAATTCAATTTTATTATATGCGAAATTTAAAATTTTCAAATTTCTCTCGAATGTTATTTTAATCTAACTTTATCTATATAAATGTAAATTACATTTATTATTAATAAAACGGAAAAAATTGTATAGAACTATCTACTTTCATATAAGCGTAAATATTTTTTATCTCTAATAAAATTCTTGTTTACGTCACACATATCGCGGTTAATAAGAATTTGTGATCTCAGAGGAATAAATAATTCTTTATTTATGGAAGATTTGTGCAATTTCATTCTTTGCATATATTCGGTGATATAAATATTTTGATGGAAAATTTTAATTCTTTATTATAAAAAGGAATAAATATCATGAATTTTTGGGAATAATAATATAATCTGCGCTATTTAAAATTTTGAAAACAAAGCCACATGAAAATTAAATTTACAATTTATACAAATTTCTAATTTGAGTCATTTATTTTAGTAAAATCTTCTATAACATAACGTCAAATGAAATGAGTTTTTTTTTGTGGGGGTGGATGTGGAACGGTGTGGTGAGGGATGTTCCATCGGTTAAATGTTACCTCGTTGCATATTTTTTGCTTTTTTTCTTACTTTTGGAGAAATTAAAATAAAATGGTAGTAATCTTTCTTTTTTTTTTGTAAGAGATTTATTTCAGAGGGTTGTGTTTTCTTACACCCAAAGGTATGGAAAAATGTAGAGCTGTAACAGAAAGAGAAAAAAACATTAGTAAACGAACGATTTAACTATTAAAATTCCATTTTTAGGGTCATTTTCACCAAGGCAAATAGAATTGGCAGACAGATTAAGTTTTAATATGTAAATTGAGATTTAATTAATCCTGGAATTTCAACCATGAACTCGATGATGTGATTGTCTTTGATGGCACTTCCTAGTCTAAATACCACTCAAATGAAAAAAGAAGAATGGCATGTTCTCTGGGAGAAGTGTTTTAGTTAGGTACAAGAACTAGAAAGAAAATCCCAGTAATTTACACATTAATTTTTTTTTTGTTTTGCAAACCAATTTTCAAAAGATTTAAATCAATTTAATATTTATCTTTGTTGTCGAAAATAGCGATACATTTAGCAATACATTTACATTAGTAAAAGTATTTTTTTTTTTTGTAAATATTGGCAATAACTCCTGTAACTGACACCATACGTGTTTTCAAAAATCATAAATGACACATACGTTATATGGGCAATAACTCCTGCAACTGACACCATACGTGTTTTCAAAAATTATAAATGACACATAAGTTATAACAGTTGTGAGAAATAAATTATCACTAGATGGCATTATTTTGCATAACCTTACCTTTTTTTTCAGTATTATTTTTTGTTGGGATGTCAAATACTGGGTCTCTGTCAAAGTTTAATAATAATTAAAGTTTCGCCCTATATTACAATGAACTGAATTTGAAATATTATGTGCATGATAGTAACGAAAATCATTGTTATTTATTTTTTTTAAATACAGAAAATTTGTTCATAGGCGCATTTTCACCAAAATTAGTATTATATATCTTTGTTATAAAATAATTTTATGCAGAAAAATATACATTCATAATTTTAAAAATAATGCATTTTTTCAATGTCTGAAACATACATTATAAAAATTTATGCTGTATCTTCGTCGCTGCTTTATTTAAAATCAGAATATATATTGAATTTAAATTAGTCTATCTAATCGTGTTTTTTAATGCTTTTATGCACCTTAACAAGTTTTTTTTTAACTTAATTAAAAATGGAAAAACTATGTAAACTTTGTAAACTATGTTTGCTCTAATACAACTGCAGCAAAATTTAGGTATCACTTGAGATGCATTTTTATCAAATCTGACATTTTGACAGAATACAACATTTTATTAAAATGAATATGGCAGGGAAAATTCCACTTATAAGAGCATAGCAAATATTTTGACAGCATGTCACGACGAATTCTCTCTCTGAGAGAAAGTTCAGAATAAATAGTAAACACATATCGAATATTCTGTAAATGGTTGTATTTAATAGACTACATTTTCAGAGTCTAAAACAAAAATAGAAGCTTTTACATGTTATAAACTATAAAATAGAGCATTTCAAAAATCTATTCAAAGACAAAGATTATAATTAGCAATAAGATACATAATAAACAATATTAATAAGTTAGTGTTAATGGGCAGTTTGGACATTTTTACAGATGTTTCATTTTAATTACATTGCGTTCAAGTTGACTTGCTGTTATTGACCCCCTGTGGTTTTATTAAGTATATACATACATGATTTGTGGGTCGAAATTAATTGTCTTTGAACGTTAGTACATAATATACAAATATGAAGGAAAAGTAAAATGTATTAATAGTTTTTTAACTTAAATATATGTAAGTCAATAATATGTTTTAATATGATGTATAAATTATATTTGATAGTTTTCTATCGGTTGATGTCTTCCGAGGCAGTCACCAATAGCCAGTCCTTTTTTTCACCTGTTTTAATATACTAAATTATAATACTCTTTGCATATATACGTACATTTTATATTATTTTTTTAATCACTTTGAATTTCAAGGCACACTTTTTCCGGTTACTTTCTTTTCGCCATTTCAGAGTATTATCTCAAAAAAATATTTCAAGAAGCGAAATACCTGATTATACTTAAACAGAATTTGTAATATGTTATTTAAATTTTCCGTACATCTGAATCTTGTCGAGTTAAAATAATATAAAATCAATACGGCTCTTTTTTGTGGTAGCTGAGACCAGACATATCAATAAAACGGGAAAAAAAACTTTGGTGGCTGATAATATAAAATGCGACCGCAAATGGTTAATTAAAAACAAAATAGGTTTAATGATTCATCCAGTTTAAATTAAGAAATTTTTCTAACCTTAAATCCGATTCACTTGATTATAAAACTTTCAAGCATAATTATTTCTACAAATAACTTAAGTTGAACAATATGCAACATACTAAAATCTTCCGTGAAACATTGTCTAATTAACAGTGCATGTGAAAACAAAATGTTTTCAAAAGAATATTTAAAAAAAAAACGCTTATATTTAATAATCCGATTCACTTAATTGTAGACTATTTCCCCATGGTTTTATATCAAAGGCACGTAAAACGATATGCTATATACTAAAACTTTATTTGAAAACTCATCTAACTAGTTACATAAACCTTATAAAACTCCATTGAGAGAAACTTTAGTCTAATTTTAATAATCGGGATCAACTTATTAGAAGAATTTTACCTATAATTGGATAACTAAACAACATAGAACGGTATATGATAGACTAAAGTCTTTCGAGAAAATATATATAACATTGTAAGTTGAATCAAAATGCATTGATTAAAACTCAATTTTAAGCATTTGAAGCGACACTCACATTTCATTTGAAAAAATATCTATCTAACTACACGAATCTTATCAAACTCCACTCAACAAAAGCGTTTCAAAACAATCAATATTTTGCAATAAGGTTAATGTTGTTATAGAACTTTCCTCCTTTATTCTATAACTAGACAACGCAGACGCTATTAAAACTTTTTCTGAAAAATTGTTTCACTGATAGTGAAAGTTTTTTAATCCATTCAGTAGAACCTAAGCTATAAGTAGCCGAAACGACGTTCCCACTTGTATTTTACATTTATTGTATATAACACAATTTCCAGCGAAATGCAAAACACATATAACGATATAAAAAGATATTGCAGTAATTTACATTATTAAATTACTCACGGTCGCAATAAAAAGTTAAAATTTAATTAATAAAATTTGTTAATCTCTAATGTAAAGTAAAAGAACAGCATAAGAATGCCTGCTAATTTGTTTCGGCTATAACAGGGAAACCCAAAAGCCTAGGAGCACAAGTGACAAAATTTAGATTTAAAGAGCATTTAGATCAAAGTTGAGCATCATTAGAAATTGACAGAACTAACCGGCATCCTGCAAAAGTTTTCATTCATGTTTAACGATTCTTTATGTTTAACAATATTACAATATTTTATAAAAATTATTGGTATAGGAATATTTGTTTTATAACCTTATATAAAAGGTTGATTTAGTATTGATTTTGTGTTAGAAAAAACTCTTTGATTCTGAAGGTCATGTGACGGAAAAACATAGTTATGACGCATAAAGAGATAAAAAATGAAATTGTACCTCATTTCATAGAGGTCTTTGATTTCATTCAAAGTTTCAATAATTGTGCAGGAAAAATAAAAAAAAATGCATATATATATATATATATATATATATATATATGTATGTATGTATGTATGTGTATATATATATATGTATGCATGTATATATAGATATATATATATGTATATATATGTATATATATGTATATATATATATTACTTAGTAATTTAAAGAGCTTAAATAGTTGACTTCAAGAACTCATCACATAATTAGAAAATTAATATGGCTTTATCTCCAAACAAATACCCTTGTTTATTTTTATTTTTATTTTACTTACAGCCCTACTTCTGGGGTCTTCAATAATCTTTCCTTTTCAATCGTAAAAACCAAGGTACATAATTTGGAAGCATTATTTTTTGCTGTATATTTTATGATGGTCATGATATCTTCAATAGCAAACATAAATAGCCCGTTACTCATCTTCTATAGTTTCATATGTTTTATGTTTTTAGTTAGATCGTAATATTTGTTATATCACCCGATTATTTGTTCATCTAAACTACCAAAATTTATGTGTGAACACTAAAACGGAAAAATGTAATAAACTGTTTAATATGCAAAATATTTTAATTACATTTTATTTTAGTTTTAATTGCATTTGTTAATAAACTTTGTTAAATTTATTTATAATGCAAGAGAATTTCCATAAGTAAATAAGAAAAACTTAATCTATTAATAATTGATAAAACTATCACAATTTTATGCTATTTAAACAATCAGAATTAATATTTTGCATTGTAATGAATATAATTTTGACTAAAGTAATAATTTTTATTTTGCTTAAATGAAAGGAAATTTAAAAATTCAACTTCCATATCGTACAATGCAACTACTTTAGATGGAACATTTGAATTATTTTTTTATACTCGACATCTGACGGCTGTTTAAATAAAAAAATAGAAAGTGTCCATTCCAGGATAATTTACAATTTTTCTCAAAATAGAAACTTTTTGTTAAAAAACAAAAATGCCACATAAAAACACTTCTATGTCTATGATTATTTTTACAGTGAATAATGTTAACAGTAGTGTTTATGAAAATATGCTATCTATGTAATCCATTGTGAAATTTATTCGATATCTAATCGATTGTTAAATTTATTCGATATCTAATGAATTGTTAAATTTATTTGGTATCTAATCGATCATAAATTGTTTGGTAATTGAATCTGCATGGTACAAGTTTGCGACGTTTTTCAATTGAAAGCAAATTATAATTTTTTTTTCAATTTTAAGCATTTTTAATTTTGAATATTTGTGAAAGGTAATTAAGCTGTAGTCATTTTTCATAAAATAAAAAATAAATATGATTTAAAACTTAGTAAATAACAAAAGAAAACTAATATAAGGATTGAACTAGTCTTGGAATTATAGAGCGTATTTTCTGCTAGGTGACCTTCCGTCGTCCTCAATCACTAATAAAAATCTATTACTTGACAACGCATCTAAATCTGGCTTACAGTACAATAGCTTAAAACTGCCTTTCATTTTCAGCAGATCAATGAGAGAAAATTACCTGTCAACCGAAAATAGGATCAAACCATTTTTACCTGCAAATAATCAATTTGGGTTTTTCGGAAAATCTTTTCCCAATATTACTCCATTCTAATTTTATTTGGCGATCAATAGAGATAAATGTAGTAGGTGGGAAACATGTTACTTCATCTTGTATGTTTTTGTAATATTATTCATTAGAAATTTGAATAATATTTTATGATGAAAATGATACAATATGTACGCTTTAAGCTACTTATTATTTTCTCAGTTATTAGGCCTTAAAATCTTATTTCCAAGTATTACTTACTATAAAAAAATAAACAACACATAACAGACAAAAAGACGTGAAATTTGGCATTTTTGTAAAAAAAAAAAATTCTTAAAAAAAATAAAAATAAATAAAAAAATTTTTTATACAGGTGAACAGAATTTGTTACCAAAAAAAAAAAGAAATGAAATGATTGTGAAAAATAAAACTTTTAAAAATGTGTACAACAAATTTAAACTTAAAAACATAATAGCCACCATAAAAAGCATAAAGAAAGAGAACATGTGTAAACATCTCACAATTCAATGGCAGAACAGGATTGTCATTTTTTTTCATGCATTGTTAAAGAGCCTAATTCAAAAAGTTAATAGGGAAAAATATAATGTTGAAAATGTTTTGAAAAATCTGTAAGAAGTTATATAGCTAGCGAAAGAAACTCACATAAAAATATTCACAAAAACTGGTGATATATTAGAACGTTTTTTGATAGGATAGGTAAGAGAATATTTAGACTTGATATTGAAAACAGTGATTATTAATTTGTCGGTTGCACTTCTACCCATACGCAATTTCCTATGAAACATACCGAACATTATTTTAGTAGTATTCAGTTCAGTATTTCATCAACAGTGGTGATTTTGAAAATATTTAGACTCGCGGAAAAAATAAATAAAAAAAATGAAAAATAAATGCAACAACTATTGAATCTAAACGTGCACAAAATAGAGATATTTTTACACAGAAAAAAACCAATTTTTAAAAAGAAGTATCGTTGAAAAATTCTTGTTATTAGAATATAAAGGTCTTCAGAAGATACATTTCAACGTCGTCGTTTGGGACATCATAAATGATAATAATAATAATAAAAGAAACAGTCATTTATCGATAGATCTAATGTTGGAAAGTTTATACATTTATTACAATAAACTTTCCAAATGCTATCCTACAAACTATCTCTTAGTTTCAATTAAATGTTACACAAGTACGGCTGAGACGAGACTCTAACTTATATTAAATAAAAAAAAATTGTGGTAGATTCAGAATTTTATTGAGAATTTTCCAAATATTCCAAATATTTCCAATATTCCAAATATTCCAAACTGAGAATATATTGAGAAATTTCCAAATATTCTGTACACATCATTTTAACTTATTACTTAAACAATTATCAAGAAAAATACTATAATTGATCTGTAAATAACGTAGTTCTTCATTATCTTATAATGACTCTTGCAAAGTAACATGTTTACATAACAAACCATAAGTAGAAAGCTAGCATAAACATATTTTTAACATATTATTCTGATAACCACAAACAAACAAACATTACTTTATACAACACATCATAGAACAGAATGTTCTACTTACGTTTTTACGAGGTAATTTTCATGAATTCTGGATAAGAATTATTTTGTTCTGCCATCTATAAATTTTGAAGGGAAACATAAATATGACAAAAGAAATAGATATTCGAAACAACTTCAACTGTATACCGGGTGATCCAAAAGTCGGGAAGAACTTTAAAAATGTAATTCGAAAACGAATCAAGATAAAAAAAATACGGTTTGCACCAAACGGATGCAAAAGGAACCGGGTTTTATGTGGCAACGAAAAAATTAGTTCTGTTGGCGACCATCAGATGAATTTTTAGTGTTTTTTTGCATCAAAATATGATTTATAAATGAAAAAAAAATGTTGACAACTTACAAGTCAGCTTAATTACAGTTATTTATTAGTACTGGAGTAAATGTTCAATGCGCTGTCCATCATTCAGAAGTACAGCTGTGAGACGAGTGACCACACTGTTCAAAGAATTTAGTAGCATTTTTTACGTTATGCAAGACACATTTTGACGGATGGCATCTTTCAGTGCTGCTGGTGATTCCGGTTGATCGCGGTACATTTTTTAATTCAAGGATCGCCTCAGCCAAAAGTCACAGAGTGTGAAACCAGTCTGTATGACTTTCTCGAAAAAAAATTGATCAATTATGAAATCAGTAGTGAAGCCTCACTACGCTGTCAATTTTGGCTGTTGCAAAGACACTTCAACAAATTCCAACACAACTATTTTTTTTCGTTGCTATACAAAACCCAGTTTCTTTTCCATCCGTTTGGTTCAAAGCTTATCTTTGTATCTTGTTTCATTTCCAAATTATTCATTTTTAATGTTCGTACTGACTTTTGGGTCACCCGGTATTTTAATTTTCATTCTCTTATTATAATTAAACTACTTTTCTACTAGGCTTTTTCAGTATAATGTGTTACAGCTACATTCTGGTTAGTTTGAAATTCCTTTATTTTAAGTTTTCTTTTCGCATATTATTTATCATAAACACATTTTATAACTTTTGGTTTTATGCCAAGTGTAACAAAATTTTTATAATACTTCTTTTAACTATTTTGTTCTTATAATACATTTCAGAAATAAAGATTCAGGACTCTCTTCCCGTTGTAACATAAAGTATCTTTCTATAGTGCAAAAAAGTTGCGTTATTTCATTTCCAATATATTAGATTTGGAAATTAAGGCTTTTCGTCCACGTTTGAGAGTTTGCATATATCTCTGCGGCTGGTCCGTTTGTATCTGGATGATATGGAATGCACTAAACATGTTTTTACAACATGATTTTATAAGAATGTCTCAAACTCTGCAGATATAAATTATTTAGCTTTACAGTTATTGTATTTTCTGATGTTCTATTAGTAACAATGCAGATTTCTGATAATTTGCTATCAGCATCAATCACTAAAAGAATTTTTTTTTATCATAAATGCAGCAAAACAATCAATATATGGGTTCTTGGCTATGGAACTGCAGGCAAAGGAATGATGTGTCATTCCCAATGATATGCACATACTTTGGGAGGATTATGTTTAAAGTTTACACAAACCATACGATTTCGTGGAAGATCTTCAATATCGTGATGTATTTCTGGCCACAATATAAAACTAACGGCAAAAGACTTCCTTTTCACTACATTAAAATGAACAAAGTGTAATTATTTTAATCCTTGCTTTCTATACATTTCTGAAATAACTATTCAATGTACTTTAAAAATGCAACTATGAAAAAGTATATTCTTTTTGTTTACCGCCAAAAATCAATCTTTTAAGAATTTCAAATCAGAAATAATGTGATAAACATACGTCAGAGGTTAATGGTAAATCATATCAGATTATGTCACTGAAGATTTAGAAGTCAAAATAGAAAGTTGATTAGTTTGAAGAATTTCAGATTCATCAGTTATATAATTTTAATTAAATTTTTTAGATAAATCTTTACTATGTAATTAAAGACATAAAAAAGCTTCGACATTTCCATGTTCAGTAGTAATTTTTCTTATAACAGACATCATATTGAAACTTTTATAAATAAATTGCATATTGTTGCATTCTAGCAGCAGCTGAACAGAAATAATTCTAGATGGTATGAAAAAAAATCTAGAGTTTATTTTTTGTAAATAATGTAAATTTGCTACCATTCAAATATTAAAATTATTGCTTCACATCAAAAATTATAGTTAATGCCCCTTTTAAAGACTTGACTATACCATTTTTCTCCATTAGTCAAAATTTTAGGTACAAACCCAATGCACTTTCAGTGTCATTTGCAGTCGAATGCGAAAGAATTGTAGAGATACCATAAAAAGAAACACCAGTAGCTAAAAATAAATGTACTTAATGATGAAAGAAAATAAGAACCCAGTAAAAAGTTATTTTTTATGCTTTTAAATGTTTTTTCACTCTTATAAAACCAGTTAAATTTAATATTCTTCATAAGCAAATTATGTAAAGGAAGTGCAATTGTACATATATTTGGTAGAAACTTAATATAATATGTAAGTAGGCCAAGAAAAGCTTTAACTGAAGATGCATTTATTAGTTTTGGAACATTTAAAACAATCTCAATTTTATTTTGGGTTTTATCAATGCCTTGTTTAGAAAATTTCTACCTACAATAAGTAATCTTCTCTGTCATAATGAATTTCTTTTCTTTATTTATGCTAATATTGTGTCATAATCTTTAAAATACTATAGTTGCTTTAATATTTAAATTAATTTCGTCTGTTTTACCAGTAACCTCAATATCATCTGTAAAATTTGTAATTTACTCAATTCCTCTGAAAATATGATATATTTGTCTTTGCCGTACAGATCGGTTTCAACGTTGTGATCCCCAGCCCACCAAGTTTTATCCAATCATTCATAATCGACACTTTTTAGCATGTATCATGAGCCAACCAATCACAGGCAGCCAAATTTATGGGGCACACAAAAAACAATTCTGGTGTGACGTTAATTAAAACGGATCTACAGCAGGTGAACTAGTAATACCTATGGTTACCTTAGCTTATTGAATAATACTTTTGATATATTAACGACTAATAGTTCTTGAGACTTTTAATTTACAGGTAACTGAATGTATGATTGGTTAAAAACAATTTCTGTTTTTACATCCTATCTGGTGGTGGTTGACAACCACCCCCAAATATAGCTAACATATCTTCTATATTAAGTAATCGTTACTTTAAAACTTCCAGAAATTACTACATAAACATGTTTTCCCATTAAGCCATAACACTGGAACTATAGGAGTTGCCTATTTGCTACTAGTAACTGGATTAATAATACCTTTATTTTACAAAAAACCTATTAATTTAGATAGACTGCTGCACGTAGTGCATAAGTGATAGTCTTCATTTTGCATAATATGGTTGTAGCATTTTTTTTTAGATAAATTTCTGCCTTCACTCCTTTTATTTCCACAGTCTTATCAGCAAACAAATCAAATAAGTCATGTAACATTGCTTGCAGTTTATCAGAATGATTTAAAATTTTATTTGCATAGACCAATTTTAAATTCTGAAATAAAATATCTAATTCAGATGCCAAAATAATAATGGGAATATATCTTCTTATTTTACATAAAAATCCCCCCCCCCTAGTTTCATTTTTATATATAATTAGTCGGAATTTTTAAATGAACATCTGGCGGAAATTTTTTGTAATCTCGAAAAATCCGGTTTTTTTTTTTTTTTTTTTTTTTTTTTTTTTTTTTTTTTTTAAGGAACATCTAAAGTTATAATTCTACTAACTAGGAGTAACAAACTACCTACTACTAACTACTAACTATCTATAACTAACTACATGTCAGCTCAAGTCTTGTTTCCAGATTATTAAATAAGATTTGATTCCTTATCACATTTTAATTTTAAAATATTAACTAATTTAAAGAAATTGCCTCTTTTTGAAAGTTTCTACTTCTACACATTGTGATTAAGAGGGCTTTTTTGCACATAGGCTGCAAGTAGTATTTATAAATCTACATTCATTAAGTAAATGTTGAGAATTTCAACGTCTATATCATTTAAATTTACCTTTATTCAAGTAAGAATGTGTGGTATTTACATGATTGTAAATATTCTGTTTTTGAGTACAATTTTGTAATTTCTTTTGTTGTACATATTTAGTACTTGATGTATTATTTACATTGTCATTTTATGTTTAATATTTAAAATTTCAGTATATACATTGCATAAAATTAAATTTTTTGAACAGCTTTTCCGAATATTAAGTCATCATTTTGAGTTATTTTCATTTTTTAGATCGTACAAAAATTGCTCAAGTTAATGTTCATTTAAAGCACCTCCTATAAATGAAGAAAAGTTTGTATTATTTTTTAATCAAGCAGTGACATCTTGAATGATTTATTTTCATTTTGAAAACATTTTAAAATTTAATGCTGTAAACGTCTTATGTTCCTTTGAAGGTTATTCTGTATAATAATATTTTCTGATATGTTTTCTTTATTTCAAAATTATACTATATACCAAAAAATATTTAATCGCTTTTTTTAGGGATGAGATTTCCGCTTTTTTGGACACCAGTAAAATCTTAGAGAAAATGTTGTTATTTTAAATCATAAAAATTATCCGATTCAAAAATATAGCATTTTCGCCAAGACTTTACTGATGTGCAAAAAAGCGGAAATCTCATCCCTGTTTTTTACAAATTCTTAAAATAATAATTTCATAGAGTTGTTACATTTTTTCCAATCACAATATTGCATTTCATTATGTGCATGTCCTATCATAAAATTTGGAAACTACCAATCAAATGTTACATATATTTTACTTACATATGATTTATCATCTATATATTTAAAAGACTTGGCTGTGTTTTAGTCATGAGTCCTGAGCTTTCTACTAAACTTATTTAGATAGTTATTTTTTTAATGAAAGCTGTTTATTTGTACCTGTGCCCATATTAAATATTTTTTAATTTATTTCCATTTTTATATTATATTTTTTATTTTAAAACCTTCAAGATGGTGGAAATCTAATTCAGTTTTTCTTTCTATAATAAAAATTTATTTTGCTTTATCCTTTTCTACCAATCAGAAGCTTGATTTCACAATGAATACGTCATTGAATTTAAAAGAAAAAAGTTACTGGTTTTCAAAAAATTAACCATAATAAAATTATTGCGTATAATTATGCACTAATTGCTGTAGAATAAATATTATTTACTGAGAAATAATTTTAAGTATTCTATGTAAAAAAATAACAGAAAATAATCTATGATAAAAAGTAGTATCTAAAGCGAAATATTTCCAAGAGGAAAATGACGTCATTCAGAAAAACCAGATCAGGCTAAAATTTCGGAAATAATGAATGATTCTGATGGCGTAAGCGATGCCATATTGGAAAGAAGAGACTAAAACCAATAAATAAATTTATTGCAAGTGAACAACATTTTAAATATTTAAAGCTTCGGTTATGCAGTTTAGTAACGACATGTACTATTAAAAAATGTATTGTCACCTTTGTTATTATGGCGTAGTTCACAAATAATATTTAAACGAAGAAATAATAAACTTTACAAATATTTCTTAAATTCGCATTCTGAGGTATCATTTTAAATTCCCGAAGCATCTTGGCATTCAAATAACGCTTATATTGTGGAAACCATATCAAAAAGATTGGCACTGATGTCACACTAGCACCACGTTGGCGTGATATCCCCCCCCTCGCCACCAATTTGGTGAAACCTTATATGACCTTGAGTATTCTTTTAAGCCTTAATACTTACGATTTATTGTAATTTATTATTGTGTTTATTATTGATAACTGTTTATTTATTGCTTCAATTGTTATTAATTTTTTAAATAAATTGTTAAAACAAAATAACCGGGTTACCATGTGAATCATAAAATCGCCTTTTTACTGATATGGTACCAAGTGGTACGCATAACATCTGTGCCAAAAGATTTTATGCTGAAGTTAGAAGCAATAAAACACTTTATGGTTTATGTTCATTATAGTTTATTTATTTCCGAAGTTTGGGTATCTTTATCATGGAAAGATGTGCTATGATAACAAAGCATAGTTCAATAACTTTTCTAATCTTTGGTCAGAATTTAAAGTATTCAAATTGTTAAAAATATGCGATAAGTTCAGATGAATACAGGCTTTTTGAAAAAGTTTTTTTAATGGGTAATGGTGAAAATTTTTACATAAATGAAGAATTTCCTGAAGACTCAAATAAAGTTGATTTACCATAAAAGCAGATTTGCTATTATAGCAGAAAACGATGTCGTCACTGAAATGTTTGTAAAATAGTTTGCATCTTTAGATAATATCGTGAAATTTACTTGGGTTTCTAGTTCCAAAAATCGAACATTATAATGAAAATAGTCATAAAGTTAAAAATCTAACACGCGGCTCTTCAGAACGTACATCCTCGTAAATAACATAACAATTGAAACTGAAAAAGGTATACATTTTTAACTTTTTCCAACAGGCTTTTTAAATAGCTGAGAACTAAGTGGTTTGCCTGCACATTGTCTTACTTTAAAATCAAAGTTATTATAATTTTACAGAAAAATTTTAATGCTCCCCAAGATCTTTTAAATGGTACCAGTTTAACTGTGCAAAACATGTACGATAATTGTTTAGGTCTAGAAATTATTACAGGAAAAAGTATTGAACAACGGATTTTGATCTCTAAAATCGATTTCATGCCATCAGACTATATGATGATTAATAAAGCACAAGGACTAATAATGTATTGTGTTGGTATTTATCTGAACTTATATTTAGCCACGGCCAGTTATGTATCACGATGACTCAAATACGTTCTTTTAAAATTTTGAAAGTGCAAACGCTTCTAAAATGTAGCACAACAACCTATTGTGTTATATAAGGAAGTACTTTTAAAAAACTGAAAAACAAAAGAAAAAAAATTATCGTTTAATCAGTATGAAAACTAAAAAAAAAACTGAATAATATTGGCATTTTCTTCTGTACAGTTTTATTTTATTCATAGTCTGGTAATGTAAAATATTTATCTAATATATTCTATATTCTCTTCCGTCGAATATTCGATCTGTGCAACTAGTATTGCGTAAAAATATTTTTTTCTTTTTAAGCTTAGATCAAATAAAAACTCGATGAAACAAATGATAGCAACAAATTATGACACACGTTTAGAAAAAGACAATAAGAGAATCTTTATAATATTATAATTTTGCTGATTAAATTTCATTTATTTGAAAATAAAATTTACAGTACATTTTATTTTTTAATAACAACCTTCTATTTTTTCTAAAAATATATAAAATAAAATAAAGAATACCATCTTCTTTGAATTAAAAAACATTTTCTTCACAATTTTATTTAATACATAGAAACGGAATCATTTTATTGCAGTGTATAATTGAATCCTTAAACTTTCGATGAAAATTTAAAGATTTTACATTTCAATCTCGATTTATTGTAACAGATCTTAACGTAACTCCTTACATTTCTTTTAGGGTTTACTTATTTTTAAATTTAAAAATCCAATTAAAGATCTTTAGTTTTAAAATGACATGTATTATTCATTTCTAAACGGAAACATTTTTATTATAGTCAACGCTGGCATTTCTAAAGCATTTATAATTCCGAAAATAGCAACGAAATGATGAAAAACTATTTTTCAAAGTCTCAGATGATCAAAAAGTAAGAAGATTATTTTTCTTTGATGTTTAAGTTGATTAATATATTGATATATCTGCTCTTAAATAAAATTGTTAGATACAAAGAAATATTGAAACTTTTTAATTTCATAATTTTATAAAATAAAAGCCTTTTGATGATTATATTGTATGAACTTCAAAAGAGCTAAAGAACATGGGTTGTTATTGATGCTTTAGTTTTGATTTAAAACATCCTAGAATTTTCAAAACAGATTTAATAAATTTAAATTAATAAGAAAATTGCCAATTTAATAAATTCGAAAAGACGGTTTTTGTTTCTTTATTTTTAAACAACTTCAAAATTTTTATTTTTTGATTTATTGATTTTCCATATTAAAACATTGGAATTTTAAATCATTCTAGCTTTATTATTAATACAAAATTAACATAAACAATACACGTTCATGTGAGGAATAAATGACATTTCCCCCACATTTTTCAGACTCTCGCGAACAATTTTCAGGAAAAGTATGATTTCTTTGAGTACGGAAATTATCTGTTCAAAAATTACTAATAATTTAGTGCATATAGAGGAATATTTCTGATAGTGTATTCAGTTATTAATAGAAGATGCATTTTCATTTTTTAAATATGTGCCTTGGAATTTGGTATTTTGAACATACTTGCAACTTAACCAACTTTTTAAGTTGGTATATTATAATGAACCAAGTATTCTAAACAAACAAACAAACAAAAAAACACATTTGGTAATTTGACTGCATGTATATGTTATATGTTGGGAACACAAATGTAGTGTATTTTGTTTTACTATGTGCCACGATCATATTTATATATTTTCCTTTTACATTCTGTACTCATGTTTTAAAAATTACTACTGATTTTTGAACACGCTCTTACAAATAGAGAACGATATAATTGTGTAAGGATATAAATTCTATTATAATCTAGCTTCAATCAGATAGACTGATGTATGAGAATTTTTCATTTACTGCGGAAAAGAGACTAGAAGTGTCTGTGAGGCGAAAAGAAAAGAATTTCTATTCATGTTTATGGAAAGAGTGGATAAAAAATTTAGAACACTACAGCGGTATTCTTCTGTACTTTTGTATTCTATAGAGTAATGCTAATCTACTTATCTATATTATGGTATTACAGTTTGAACCACCTAATTAAAGCCTTTTTATCTTTGTTCCATAATTGAACAGGAAACAAACAAATGAGAATGAAACAAACATAATAAGAAATTGTATGTATAAATACATATTTCCAAGGAATAATTCACACCCGCCCCAATTGGTCTGCAAAATATGAATGTATCCCTAGTAGCAAACCAATGTTGGTCCAACGTTGCGCCAATATTTCATCTACTGTAAATATTGCCAATAAAACGTCAATATTGCCCCAATATTGGTATGTTTACATTTTGCCCTTATTCAGCCGCCATTTGCAGCCAATATTATGTCAATATTGGAGTTTCATTGGAAATATTGCCAATAAAACGCCAATATTGTACAAATGTTGGCGTTTCATAGAAAATATTTCCAATGAAATTCCAATATTGGCATAATATTGGCTGGAAAAAATGGCTAAATAAGGGCAAAATGTAAACATTCCAATAATGGAGCAATATTTGATGCCAATATTGCTTCAAGATGTAGCCATATTGCTCCAATATTGTTTGGCTACTGGGGATATATTATTATATTTCAATTCACATATAAGCATGGCGTATATAATGGCTATTAACAGTAGTGGCTTTATTTCTGTGAGACACTTTTTTCTTCCTCTTTTTTATACATTCATTTTTTTCCTGACTAAGAGGAGCAGGGAGTGAATTATTCCTCGTAAATAAGCATTTCTATAATACTATTTCTTATTATATTTCTTTCGTACACATGATTTGGTTCCGTTGTTGCATTACGGTACAAAATTTCCTCATAGCATTCATAGTCACAGTGACGTCAGAATAACGTCACTGTGAGTCACTTTGGTCACATCACATCTGTAACTAAAATGCCACCACTCAGTGACGTCACATTGTGACTGAGATGTGACTTCTTTAAAAATCTTTAGAAAATTATCAAAATTCTTCAAAACATGTTATTTACTTTAAAAAACATGTTTCTGGCAATTTAAATATCGTCGCTTTTGTCACAGTTCCGTCAAAGTAGTCACAAATGACATTTTTTACAAATTTGTCACATTGCGACCACTTTGTGAAGTGATCACAAAGGAGCTCTAAAACGGCCATAACGACTTCACATTTTAGTGACTGTGACTTCACATCGACATCACATCGACGATCGATGGTCACAAAGTCACAATGTGACTTCACAACGACGTCGCAGTGACGTCACTATGCCTTACGGGTTATGGTGGCGTTATTTACGTGGGACACACTTTAGTCATCTTCAGTATCTTCAATTTATGTAGTTTTTCAGTTAGCTCATTACTCTATTTCCCATAATTACCTTTCGAGGTTATTTCAAAATCAACTCCAGCTAATTCAAAGTCAGAAACCTGGAAAAAACACTGAGCGAAATTTGGAATAGATATTAACCGGAAATAAACTTAATTTCAGGCAATCTCTTTTTGAAACAAAAAAAAATCTTTTAAT